>WPIO01000013.1:1090000-1690000 GCA_009760855.2 Cristatella mucedo
GAGCAGAATTTGCAGCATTGTTTGAGCAATTAATACCACTGCACTGCACTAAATGTGCACGCAGCTGTAGAATCGTCTGACAATAGTGTGCTCACGTGACATGGCTTAGGGTTTCATTCTGCTAGGCTGATAGCTTTAGCTTTTACATTCTTTTTTCCTGAGCAGTGAAATCGTACTGCTAGTGTAGCAGCAGACTCACAAGCTGCAAAGCATATGCTTGGTTTGATGTTAAGAAGTGCACTGGCAACTTTTTTGAATGGTTACAGAATGATGAAATATTGGGAGATGAGATAAGTAATCAGTATTAATAATAATAATAATAATAATAATGCACTTGATAAAGCTCCCTCAGAGAACTCAATCTCTTTCTAGGCGCTGTACATTTGCTGCAAAGGGAAACGAGATTGAATTGTGAGTAGTATCATGCTTGATAAACAACATGAACAACGTGGTTAGGGGTGCCATGCACAGGGTCAGCATGCAAATGTGGTCAGTGGTAGCATGCACAGAAGACGTGGATGCTACAGGGAGAGAGAGAGAGAGAGAGAGAGAGGAGAGAGAGTGAGAGAGGAGAGAGAGAGGAGAGAGAGAGAGAGGGTGAGGGAGAGAGAGAGAGAGAGAGAGAGAGGAGAGAGTGAGTGAGAAAGAGAGTGAGTGAGAGAGAGACACACACCGAGGAGAGAGCGAGAGGGAGAGAGAGAGAGAGAGAGAGAGAGAGAGAGAGAGAGAGAGGCAGCAGGAAAAGCAGAGGGGGCAGCAAGAAATGGCAGGTTATGCTGGCAGTCGCTCTGCTACAAGTGAATGCTCAATTTTGTGTTTTACACGTTGGGGCTTGATTGCCATTTTGCTATTTGGGATCAATAGCGTGGATATGCAAGAATGTATGTGCGTGAGCATGCATGATGTTGCATGCTAATCTTGAGTGTGCACTGTATAAGGACAGGAAATTAAGCTCGATCGAGTGGTGGAACAGTATAGAGTCCACCTCTTGAAAGTGAGGTTCTGACTGGCAAGGAAGGCAGCCAGACTGTCAAGCTGACTGGAAGCAAATCTCCCGACTAGTCACCGTGCTGCGCTTGCAGCTTTGAAGTCAATCATGGTGTCGTGGTGTCCAGTGTTCTGAGTAGGGACAGCTAAAAACAAACGAGCTGATAGAATTCTTTTTAGCCTTTGTCAGCAACCAAAAAACAATGTCCCGATTGCTCATTTCTGCTTTGTTGGAGAACCGGCGATGAATTGAGGCAGATGCAACAGATGAGGGCTGATTCGCTCTCGATCATGTGTTTGAGTGTGCATCATCTGCACAAGTGCTTTCTCTTGCTGATCATTTGGCTCTTCATTTTGTTTAGTCATCCACCGTGTTCTAGTATGCGCTAACTTTGAGTTATTAATCGCGATCCTTACTCAACCAGGGGTGAAAAGAAGAGCATATGCAACAAGTTCCAGATGACCAGTGCTTGCACGTGCATGGTGTGGCTACCAGGTGACCAGATCGTCTACGGCCAAGCTGACGGCAAGGTATGTCTCTTTGGCATGCAGCTCTGCTATGCTTCCCACTTTCTCTTTGTTTCATGAGACGAAGTCTGTTGGCTACCGAATGTGTACCGAAAGCCGCTAAGGCTGTGAGTGCGCTGTACAAAACTCTCCTGCATAACTCCCACATAGTCTTTAGGACTTTGTGGAGTTACAGACGGAGATACATTACATTATGCATGCGGTCAATATCTCTTCAAGCTAGACACGGCCCCGTGATGACAGAGATCGTTCACTAACTAATTGACATGCTTCCTTTCCGGCATTTGCAAACTGTCTAGAATGAGATTTAGCTCTATTAGGCTGTTAAGCTAATGTATTATTATTATTGTTGTTGACCGCACATGCTTGCCGTTTTACAATTTATGCAAGAAGAGCATTCGATGATTATATCCATATGTCCACTCAGGTCTGATCTGTTCTTTGATGCATGCAATTTTATTCAGTTAATATCTTTTGTCCGTGCTCTTTGTCCTGGGAGAGGGTTTACTAAAAAAAATGGCTATGATCATGTCTAATGGCTATATATTGTTTAATTATTGGATGGCTTTATCATGTAAGCATTGGGCTCTAGCTGCCTTTGCTTTGTGGCTAAGATATTCTATGGATAGGCTAGATTGCAACAAAGTTCACTTTCTTGGATTGGTTTGAACTGAAAGCTTATGTTGAAACAGTTTATATAGAAACAACGTAATTACGGCTGAGTACTCAGTCAGATGTTTAGGTGCCTTAGCATGAGGAACATTGCAGTTCTAGAGAAAACGAGCTATGTATCTTGTAGTCATCTGGATTGAAACGAATCCGATCAATCTTGTTTCATATCTGTATTCCGATCTGTTTATTTTGCTATTTACAGGTCCGAGTTGCTAATCCGAAGACAAACAAGTCAAGTCAGATTTACGGCACTGAATCATACGTAGTTTCGATGGCAGCCAGGTCAGAGCATTTTTTTTGGTGGTGGTGATATGACTTAGTGTTTTATAGTTTTCGACGTATCTGCTTGCCATTTAGTCCCTGATCATCATTACTGTTGCAGCCCATCTGGAAAAGGTGTGGTAGTCGGCCATGCTGACGGTTCGCTTGTTAAGTATCTCTTCGAAGACGAGGGCCTTGGAGACACGCAGGTAGACACATCGTTGTTAATGACGTACTCATTTGCCAGCATTTCTTTTTTGATGTTCTTGTGCCGTCTCTATAGATTTCGGTGCATTCACAGGGCTCGTCTGTGCTGTTCTTGTTATAGGGAAAGTTTACCGTGCATTCTTGCGCACCCTATGCTCTGGCTTGGGCCAACAACTCGATCATGGCCGCTGGTTGTGACAAGCGAGTGATTGCTTATGCACGCCAAGATGGCCGCACCATCCAGTGCCAATTTGACTACAGCCGGGAGGACGACGAGCATGAGTTTTCTGCAGCAACGTGTAGCCCCAGTGGGCAGACCGTTGTCATCGGAAGCTACGACAGGTAATGTGTTGTCACTGCAAGGCGGTTCCCATCATGATTAAGCTTTTAAGCAGAGACCGCATGCATTGCATGACTGAACAGTCTCCTGCTGACAAGGTGCAGTGAATGCTTGGCATTTTGCTATTCGTGTGACCGCACTACATAGGCCGTGATCTGTATTTGCGCTTATGCGTTCTGGCACTTTGCATGTTTTCACTAACCGTATTGACATGTCTCCTTTACAAAATATATATAAAGTGCATTGAAAAGATTAAGTTCTTTGATGGCACTGTTCAAATATATGGTTATCATATTTTTGTTGTTATGTGCTTGTATTAGAAAATCGGCTGAGGATATCCTAGTTTGTTCTTGAAGCCATCCAGTATTTTCCAGGTGCATAACATTTCATGCTGGCCGTTTGTACTGCTTGGAGCTCGAAATATCATTTTCTGATTGCTCTGGCTGATGCTACTTGTACTTGGTTAAGCCCAGGCAATTAAAATTTTAATGAAGTAAGGAAGTTGCAATGAACTTGAAATGAAGATGAAGTCATACCTGGTGTTAATCTTATGTACAGCATAAAAATGCACTGTTTATGCTTTGTACAATGTTAAGTGTGCCTGCATGATCCTCAACAACTCAAATTATTTATCTCATACCGTGCCAACTCTGTGACCAGGTGAAGCATCTGCAGGATTTGCTAGCATCTTTGCTCATGGTACTATCAACCTGAGTAGTAATGCTGAAGCAAATCTTCAGTTGCTTTAATGTTCTCTAACGACTAATAATGATAATAATAATAATAATAACAATAATAATGAGGTTAATAGTAATAATAATAGGACTTCTATACTACCCAGAGAGAACCAAATCTCTCTCCAGACACTTGAAAACTCGCTTAAAGATAAGCAAAAACCAAGGGTTAACGACATGCATCATATCGTGCTATGACAAGCTTGCAAAAGCACACTGTCTTGTCACTCCTGTCTAGTTAGGCACAGGTTTTGGCTATTATCCTCAGCTAAAAGCCCGCCGTTTTGGAGCAGAGATGAATGAATTTGGCATATTAGGTATCCCTTTCCTCTTGTTCATCCCTGTCATGTGAGGTCGGCTGCTGATCTGGAATGGCAGCTGGTTTCAATAGCTACCGACTGGCTATGGTGAGTTCCGTTTTCTAGAAGGATCGTTGGCAAAAAATGGGCAACTGAAGGATCGCTACCATAAGGCATATGGGAGCTGAGTGGCTTCTCCTGAATGAGCTCAAAAAAGCCACTTCAAAAGCTTAGCTAACCTCTTAAACAATGTAACGGGTTGTCATGCCCTCTTTATATTGGCTATGTAGTCGTAAGTTTCCACCACCGTTTTTGCTTATTCGGGTTTCTGATAACCTTCATGGCAATTGCTGACATGCATGATGATTTCTGTGCCTTTTTTTGTCCAGGTTAAGGGTGTTCAACTGGAGTCCTCGCAAGGGTGTCTGGGATGAGGGCCAGCCCAAGGACATACCCAACATCTACACAGTTACGACACTTTCCTGGAAACGAGATGGATCCAGACTAGTTGCGGTTAGTCTCTCATCCTCTTGCTGCCGCTCCTTTTTAAGATAAATAATCACTTGTTCTCTACGCGGTTCAGACGGTTCAGATGATCTCACCAGTTGCTGATTTTTGGGCCACACTGTGTCCGGTTAGCTGTGTGTCAATCGTTGCATGTGCAATGCTCCGCTCTCTCTCTCTCTCTCTCTCTCTCTCTCTCTCTCTCTCTCTCTCTCTCTCTCTCTCTCTCTCTCTCCCCCCTCTCCCCTCTCTTGTCCTTCACTGAGGTAATTGGCCTTTGTGCTCGGGCTGCCTGTTGTTGCAGTGACTACGGTAGCTTGCTGACTCAGTTAGCCTCACACACTGCAACGTGCGTTTTAATCGTGGCATCAGCTCGACCTTGAGCCGGGGTCTGCCGACGGTGGCTGGCTGCCGTTTCGAGAGTGCAGCACACGGCAAACATTAGTTTTGTGCCGATCTGCGTGTGCGCAGGCATGACTGAGAAGCAAGCATCACCTCCTGTTTGGCAGGGCACGTTGTGCGGCGGAGTGGAACTGTTCGACTGTTGCTTGCGCCGGAAGACGTACAAGAACAAGTTCGAACTGACGTACGTCGGACTGAGTCAGGTATGAGGTTGAATGGCTTCTTTACTGCATAAGCATAAATGGAAAAATTAACGGCATAGAGCCTTCCGGGTCATTCCCACTGCAGATGGCCTAATCGGCTACTCTGTGTGTTCTGCATTTGCGGTTAGTTCGGTCAACCTGCGAACATAGAAGAGTTCTTGGCGATTATCTGTAATCATGTTACGAGACCGTGTGAGTTGTGGGGCAGCCATATGTCGACGTGTAAAAAAATTAAGCCGCCTGGCTAATTAGCTGATGCCACGGCAAATGCTTCCTTTTTCTTTTCGGGCTGGAGCTGATGGTTTGATGCCCTCTTTTCTCTGACATCTAAAGTCTGGAAGAGGCACCGGCACAAGACCTTAGGGTCTTCATCCGGCTGACTAACATGCAACCGTGGGCTCTCTACCCCCTTGAATGCTCTTATCTCCGGTGTGGCGTTTTAGACGTGCTTTGTCCTTGCAGCCACGCCCTCTCTTACACTCCTGCACGGCTTTCCCATCAACGTTTTATTTCCTGCCACTCGTTACCGATTGGGGCCCAGGCGTCGAAGCACTGCTTACTGGCTGAGCCATCTGCTCCAATGTAGCTCTCTCAGCAAGCAAACTTGCTCAGCCATCTATCTGAGCTGCTTAATACAGAACTGCAAATTTTAATACTGTCCAGCAGCTCCCGTAGACTCGAAATTTATTGGCATATATTTGATCGTGCTGCATGCATACGGCTGTGCTTGTACATCGATGGCAAATGAACAGCCGAAATGCAGGATGCCAAGAAGAAACGGCGATTGGGGGCCCACGTGCAGCTTCATCCGATGATGTGCTTGAATGGGCTGCATTTTTAATCAATCTGGGATTTACTGCTTAGAGTGGATTCATCATGAAAAAATAAAATTAAAGTCTCTTGTCCTTTGCATATCTGAATTTTGGTGTCCACAAATCAATGTTTGTTGCAGGTTCTGATACATAATCTTCAGACTGGTGCTAAGATAAACCTGAAGTCTTACTATGGCTACGAAATTGATGATGTGAAGGTTCTCGGAAATGATAGGTATCTTGTTGGCCACACTTCAGACACACTCCTGCTTGGTGATTTGATCACGGCAAAGCTGAGTGAGGTAACTGATGCTGCCAATGATGACTCTGGCACTGCCCACATTATAATGCTTGTGCAGGCGCTGGTGCTGCTGCTGCCTCTGCTCTTCTCTGGCATTGGCTCTGCTGCTGCAACTTCTGGTTGGGCTGCTGCTGGTACAGTTGACACTGGTTTAACTGTTTCCGTAAGCTAAGGAACCTAAATAAATGCAAGCTGGCAGACGAGTGGGATTTTGTGTGCTGGCAGGTGAGTGATTGTTTTACAGGTTGCTTGGCAGCAATCCGGTGGTAACGAGAAGTTCTACTTTGAAAATGAGAACGTAAGTGACCGACAGCTGTACTAATTCTTGCTCAGTCTTGCTGGAGCCAGTAACATGCTGTGTAGCTTACTAACCATTTATTTGCAGGTGTGCACTATTTTTAATGCGGGCGAGCTCACTTTGGTAGAATATGGCAGCAACGAGATTCTTGGCTCTGTCCGCACGGAGTTTATGAATCCTCATCTCAGCAGGTTTGTAGCTACTATTTCACTGACTCGAATCGAGTCACGAGATACATTGCTATTTGTATTACAAGGATATTTTAAGTGTTTCAGCAGAATGGCATGCTCCTACTTTTATGACACGCCAAGACCATTTAGATCGTTATTATGTTAGCTGCCATGCACCGACAGCATAGGCATATGATCATACAAGTTTATTTAAGAATGTGCAAACGTCGAATCCACTTTGTACGAGTGCTTTGGTGAGTGCATCCATCCTTTGGAAAGGACTTTAAAGCTGGACATGCCAAGTGCATTAGTCTCGGAATTTCGAAAGTAGTCTATCATATTTGAATTCGACAGTGAGACTAGCATAGCTGCTACATGAAGTCTATGCCACTATTATTTTTTAACCTTCGCTTGTTGCTTTGCATTCTTTGTTATGTCCTCTATACTGAAACGTCGGGTTTGCTTGCAGCGTTCGATTAAACGAACGAAAGCAAAAGGACAACAAGAAAATGGCATATCTCATCGACGGCAAGACGATCGCTATAAGTAAAATGCCTTTTGTTTGCTGCAAAGTCTACCCTGAGGCTTGTTGTCACTTGCGTGCATTGACCTTTGGCTGCACCCTGGCACGTTGGCTTTGTGCATTTTGAAAATTTTCTTTGCCTTTGAGGATGCCCATTTGCATATTTATAGCACCATACTAAAGTAAAATTATTTGCATGCCTTGGAGCATTCATGCAATGTGCACAGTGTGCAAAGCTTCAAAATATGTAATCCGTGATTTTTCCTTACTGTTGAATGGCAGGATCGATGTTACAAGTTCTCAATCATTTGGATTTGGTAGGGTATACAGTATACTTATGCCAAGTCTTTGGTTGTTAAGCCATTTGGTTCATATCTTAAGAAGCATTTCGTAAAAAGCTAGTCGTCAGTGCTGCCGAATGCAGCAGCACCGAACGGAAGTGATGCTAGTGATTTGTAACTAATCTTTGGAGTGCTTAAGAAAGCTCAAAGCTGGTACCGTCGACATGCGCTGCATGTCATTATAAGCAAGCACATTCAAGGCTGTATTTAAAGAACGAAGAAACGGCATGGTTAGCGTAAAAGCAATTTCAAGTACTGCATTTTTTTTACTTTGTGGACAAGTATGGCTGAGTTTTTTCCTTTCGTGCGGTCACCTATTGTGCAAGCCTTGTGCATTTGCCGTGTGATTTTGATTGGTCTATGGTCAGCTTTACCCTTGCGTTTAGTGGACCTGATGCTGGGAACGACGATTGGACAAATAAGCCACGACTCAAAAATCGACTGGCTCGAGGTCAGTGTTCTCTCACTCTACATTGAGTTGCTATGGTTCCTTATGGTCTCCTAGTCTCACTCTACTGTATTGTATTTCACTGCAGCTCAATCAAACAGGAAGGAAGCTTCTCTTTCGAGATAAACGGCTAAGGGTAAGTGCAGCTGAGCCTCTCCTGGCTAAGGAAATGACAAGTTGCCGAGGCTGGCGGCCGGGGAGGCGTAGAGGTCTTGGGGCAGCGGTGTTTTCTCCAAAAATTCGTAGCATGCATGCTACTGTACAAGGTACAAGCTAGAGCCATTCCCACATTAGTCTCGCAATTAGGAAGTGTATACGATAAAGACGAAGAGGTCACCTCCAAAGAACTATGACAAATAGGTGAGACCATTGGCCCTTAAGCTGTGAAGAGAAGCAATGCAGAGCTAGGAGAGAGAGAGAGGCAAAGAGAGAGAGAGAGAGAGAGAGAGAGAGAGAGAGAGAGAGAGAGAGAGAGAGAGAGAGAGAGAGAGAGAGAGAGAGAGAGAGAGAGAGAGAGAGAGAGAGAGAGAGAGAGAGAGAGAGAGACAGAGAGACAGAGACAGAGAGAGAGAGAGAGAGAGAGAGAGAGAGAGAGAGAGAGAGAGAGAGAGAGAGAGAGAGAGAGAGAGAGAGAGAGAGAGAGAGAGAGAGAGAGAGAGAGAGAGAGAGAGAGAGAGAGAGAGAAATGCTCTACATCTGACTCTGTGCGACCTTAGCAATCATTCGGATTATGCAGCTATGTGTGGTGCATGAATCTGTACTGTACACAACTAATATTAATTTTTTTAAATTGGGCACTGACAGCACGAGTGAACGTTGAAAACTTTTCTCTGTTGTCATATCCTTGCTGCTTTTCGTGTGCATTACAAGCAGCATCTGCATCATGCATTCTACTGTTCAGCCCTGTGTGCCTTTACAGATACTTTAGCTGTCACTCGTTAATAGCTGCTGCAAAATATTTTCCCATAAAGTTTAGTGCCACGAGTGCCATATAGTGCCATTGCTATTGAGTTTAAAGAAAGCACTCCGGCAATTTTCTGAGGTTTTGCTCTGTTTAATGCCAACCCATTCACTAACATATCTAGCAAACTCCTGCATTATCCGAATTTATTTATTATGAAATTGAACATGCTACATGTTGTTCGTTAATGCATTTGGAAATCACAAACATTAATGTCAATGCTGTCTTTAAAGTACTTTATCTCACCTACCATGAGCTTATGAGGCACTAACGGTCCAGTGTTTTGATCATCTTAAATATTTTGTTCATTGGGGTTAACAAGTTGGACGATTGTTATGCAAGTTCTAGAAAAATCACAGGTCTATGTGTAATTCTCAGCCCTTAAATGTTTTCATGAGTGTGCCATGTTGGACCCTGCGTTTAGTGCAAGTCGCATGTTTACATCAGCACCTCTGACAAGTAGTTTAGGAATTTGTGTATCGACATTTTATTGCAGCCCTGTCCAGAGCTTGTCTAAGACTGGACTAGCTGTCACTATTATGTTTTTGGATACCACAATGGGAAGTTGCTGGTCTTTTCTTCCAGAATTGTGCACTGTCATTTCGTGTACCGTCCTGAAAGTTACCGTAATAGTTTGTCTTTAAAGTTGCAAGCATGCGTCATTTCAATCGCAAACCAGCTCTAATGATTTCAGCTCCACCTGTACGACCTCGACTCACAAGCCAAGTCGACAATTCTCAACTACTGCAGTTACGTTCAGTGGGTGCCAGACAGCGACGTTGTAGTCGCACAGAACAGATCAGACCTTTGCATCTGGTACAATATAGATGCTCCCGAGCGAGTCACAATGTTTCCGATTGGTGTAAGTGCTGAAGAAAAATAATTGCCATTCTCCCAACCTACTCATCTTACTAGCTTAATGCACGCGCGAATTTTGCTTCAGGGCGACATTGTGGACATTGAACGACTAGAAAACAAGACCTGCGTGATCGTCAACGAAGGCCTAACGACGAACCAGTATGCTTTGGATGATCAGCTTATTGAATTTGGGACTGCAATCGATGACGGTGACTATGCAAGGTCAGTGAACCTGCTTAAAGCATCTTTATTTCTATCTGCATGCTTATTATGTGTTTACTCCACGGCAACTTGAACAAAGGCCACTTTATGCGCTATCCTCCTTATGGGCGGCCACCCACAGTCAAGGTCAGAGCTTCATGTGGCACTGTACACAGCAGCAGTTGTCTGTTTTAACTGGTTCTCTGTTGTATATGCTTGCAATGCGTTTTCAACAGCCATCTCAATAATAATAATAATAATTCACTTGATAAAGCGCCCTCAGAGAACTCAATCTCTCTCTAGGCGCTTTACATTTGCTGCAAAGGGAAATGCAATTGAATGGTGAGTAAAATCATGCTTGAAAAACAAGCACAATGAATAATATGGTTAGGGGTGGCATGCACAGGGTCAGCATGCAAATGTGGTTAGTGGCAGCATGCACTGTGTCAGCACACATAAGCACGTGAAGGACGAATCACAGGGACCCGCTAAATGCTGTCCTAAATAGATGTGTTTTTAGGTTCCTTTTAAATGTGGTCAGGTCAGGGGATGTTCTGACGCAGGTCGGGAGGGAGTTCCAGGCTGTGGGAGCATACGAACTAAATGCACGGTCTCCAAAGGATTTGAGGTTTGTACGAGGTATTTCTAGACTGTTGGATTCCGAAAAGCAGGTGGTACGATGCTTGGCCTGATGGGGTAGTATATCTGATAGATAGGCTGGAGCCATAGAATGAAGGGACCTAAAAGTGAGCGACAAAACCTTGAAGTCAATCCGTTGCTTGACTGGTAGCCAGTGCAGGTCGGCGAGAAGTGGAGTAATGTGGCAACTGCGACGCTCACGACAGACAAGTCTAGCTGCCGAGTTTTGCACCAGCTGCAATCGCCTGATCGCACATGTTGGTAGGCCAGTACGCAGTGAGTTGCAGAAGTCGAGACGAGATGTCACGAATGCATGGACCAACTTAGACGTGGTATCCTTATCTAAACAAGCCCGAATTTTAGCAATATTATGAAGCTGAAAATCGGCAGATTTGACCGTGGAGCTGATATGGTCGTTTTACGAGAGGTCGCTTTGGAATATGACACCTAGATTTCGAGCTGATTCAACTGGAGACATGCTGGCAGAGCCAATTTTGAGAGACAGCCTTTCCAATCTCTGAATCACACTGGGTTTGCCCATAACTAGTAAGTTAGTTTTTATCATCGTTTAGTTTTAGAAAGTTTGCTGCCATCCATGTGCGGATGACATCAATGCATGCAGCAAGTGAGTTTAGAGAATTTGAGGTGTGTCAATGGGTGTGCATCAGCAAACTCTAAAATTATCTCCTAATAGCTTGATGGCCGACTACTGTGTTAAAAGCCTCATTATAGCTGTGCTAGACTGAGAATAACTTAGTGACTGCTGTGAGTTGAGCTATTTTCACAAAATTTTGTTCATCAGAATGGTTAAAGTCTTCTATTCTTCTGCACGGCGTTTTGGCTACTTTAAACAAGTCGTAACACGAAGCTGTGATAGTACAAGACGTGCGAGCTCTCTTCACGCTGAATCTAGGCTTTGCTGCAATGTAAAAACAGCTTGTTTCGACTCAGTGTAGAGGTTCGGAAACAGGCATGGCTAGAGAACAGCATAACAAGAGCAAGACAGCAAGAGGGAGTGGAGAGAGAGAGAGAGAGAGAGAGAGAGAGAGAGAGAGAGAGAGAGAGAGAGAGAGAAGTCAGGGTTTAGCAAAAGATATAAAACAAGAAGAGAGATAAATAAATAGGAAACACTTTTATTTTTCTTTCTTTTAATATGTTAAGGCTTAGTTCTAGGATTTTATACATGGCATGTCCCGGGTGGCAGGAAATCGTGTAGGTGATTGGTCTGAAGAACAGCAGGCGTAGTGTCTATACCCTAGGCCCACTGTGTGAAAGTAAAATTAAGTAAGTGGAACGAGAGACAGAGACTGAGAAATAGAGATAGATTCTTAGATGGACGGATAACTGAATGCATACATGCAGACAAGGTAGATGCACATGTTCAGCGTGTGACGTTTTGAGTACGATGGGGTTAGACCTAATTTTCTTCCTCATAGGGCTGTAAATTTGACATAGATGTTGTTTGCTTTGGCTGCCGAACATGCAGCCTATGCTTTCTATCTGAAATGTATGAGCTGGCATCAGCTAAGGATCTCGAGCGAGCATGACGGTGTAGTTTGCTTAATCGATGTATGTGCAGGGCCGTGGCATACCTCGAGGGTTTGGAGATGGCTCCGGAGACCGAGACCATGTGGAAGACGCTGAGCAAGCTTGCTCTGCACAGTGGCCAGCTGCACATAGCGGAAAGGTAGGAGGCACGCATCGCTCTTGTCAGGCGCTGTGCAAGCGTTGCAGCGATTGTTGCCAAGTGTGCTGTCGCTGCTGATTATATATTTTACGTTGGCTGTATCGTGGCAGCCTGTGCCGAGGTGAGTCACGTAGATGCACGCCATTCTGTCTCATTTGCTAGCAGTTTTTTTTCTGTTCCAGATGCTATGCTGCGCTTGGGGATGTGTCCAAAGTGCACTTCCTTCGGCATACAAATGAGTTGGGTGACGACCATTCGAGTGAATACAAGGTAAAGGCACGGATCGCCATCCTCGAGAAGCAGTTCAAGACAGCAGAAGGCCTCTATCTGGACCAGGTAAGCGTGAATGCAAATTAATTTTAGTTATCGCATCATGTGATCCGATGCATCTAATGAGTCATCCTTTTGTCGGAACAAGCTAGTTCCGTGCTCTGCTACAGGCGATGAGTTCGTGACGTCTTGTCAGCACTGGGGTTTGCAATCGATTGTGCGACTAGATGCGTGTTTGCGTTTCTCGTGTTAAACCATCAATGGAAGCCTAGGTGAGGCCCTGCTGGGCTTGGATAGAGTTATATATAGATTCTGCTCTTGTTTGAGGCGTATTCCATTTTTTATAGTTTTAGTAAAAATACTGGACGACCGAAGCCTGTCTGCCTCGTGACCGAGTGTCACAAAAATTTTGCCTCCAAATCTAGCATGGTCTATGTTATCGGTTGGTGCGCAGCCGATTGCATGAGCATAGCCTTGTTTGATTTAGACATGCACACTTTCTCTTGTTTCTTCTTCATGCCTTTATGGTGACACCTTAGTTTCTTCTCCGTGACTTGTATGGCGTTAACCTTGACCCTGACGGCTGCACTTCCATTTGGATGCATCTATGTATATCATCAAAACCCTGCTCGATGTCGGTGTTTAATTAGCTTTTGTAACAAGAAGTGCCTGTCTGCCGTTAGGCCTTATTGAATTTGTAGTTCCTTTTTGGACTGGCCTGCTAACTCGCGGAAGAAGGTCTTAGCTCACCTACTGATGCTTCCTAAATTTAGTATGAATTCAATCGTGTACACAGGGGTGCAATTACAGCGAGAGCATGAATCACTGAGGCGTAGCCAGTCAGTGGCATCGCTTTTGGGCACATTGTGCAGACTTCGTTTGCTAGACTTCACTGTTAAAGGTTCAAATCTTGCAGCAGAGAGCATCGTTGCTTATATATGTGCCCCAGTGGTCTCCTGCCGTGGCTACCTTGCTAATTTTAGGTTATGTGGCAATGTTCATTTAGTTGACTGTTAACCAGAATCTATTGGAAGTCACTGCTAACTGCCGAGGGGCACACTCTGCAATCGTGACTTAAGGTTGCCGAGGCCGACTGATCGTGTCTCATGTCACTGCTATAAGAGTCTGCTTCGTGTATTCACTCATTCTCAGGTTTTACTCACTGCTAAGATCGAGCAACTGGCTGGGCATGGTTAGACGATCGGTGAGCTTTGTTTGGCCAGTCTGAGCACTAATGCAGAGCTAAAGTATTGGCACCAAAACTTGGCACATCCGAGAAATCAACTCAAATTTTAAACACTGAAGTGCTTTACAAAATCAAGGTCAAAATATTATTGCAATTTAGGATTAAGAAAAGGAAGCAAATGAATGATGCAAATTGTGCATGCTGCCATATGGGTTCATGTACTAGGCGTGACAAGCTTGCAAAGTTACTTATTTGGTAGTTTCAAGTGGGTTCGGAAACATTTGAGGTTTTTGATGGATAGTTTTTGGTAGCACCATCAGAACACGGCGAAGGAAGAATTTTCATAAGTGCTAAGTATCCTTCAATTGAAAATACATGTTGGCGACTGCATCGGACACTTCTTTGTGATGGGTCTAGGTTTGACACATCTAGTTTTGCACATGCACGGACGTACGCAAGACCTGGTTCGAGATCACGTAATAAATCAATAGAGCAGTTAGAGCGAGAAACCAGCGAAATACGTTTTCTGATGAAGAAAGAGAAGTAGAACTGTTTAAAAAATTGCTACAGAAGTCTTGGCAAACACCTGAGCTAACAAGACCATTGTGATCTGCATATATTGAAAAGTGTCAATTGAGATTACGAGAAAGTATTTCAATTGAGTACATGCATTTGGCAAACCAAGAGAATCAAGTATTAAGAATTTGTTTAAAAGAATCCTTTAATTTCCTGCCTATCAGAAAACGCTATTGTGTGGGTTTTCCCTTTCTACAGCATAATTGATTTCTCACGTTGATTTGAATCATTTAAGGCATGTGGCCGTGGATGCTCATAATAGCATTCTTCAAACCCTTGATGATTGCTGAGAAAATGCCCGATATGCTTGTTGAGATGCATTTTAGAGAGGGGTATTACTTAATGCACCCAGCAAATCTTACTTCTCAGTGCTCAGATGTTGCTAGAAAATAATATACTTGATAATGTTGACTATGTTGGAGGACGGAAATTAATGTAGGTGCTGCACAAAAAAAGGACAATTTTGCATTTTTTTTGCACTTTCAGGCCAATCAAGGTGGTAGCCTGCAATGATTTGTTATAAATATTGCTAATGGATGCACATCGTGTACTCTGGTGCAACAATTTCGTTGGCCAGAAGTTCTGTAACTACTGAAATCTTTTGAGGTTCTATCTGAATCCGTGGGACGAGAAAAGTTCTTGTGTGCACACTGTGTGTACAGCGAGCGTGCGAAAGTTGCTTCTAGTAATGTGAAGAGTGATTTTTTTAGCCCTGCACTACGATACGCCATCCTTACGTTTATTTCTCATGTCTTTGGCTCATTTGTGAACCGCGGAGATGACCTGCGTTTCGGCAGTAGCTCATGTTTGTCGCCTTGGTTACGACCACTGTAGCAGACCTCCAAAGGTCTCGGCACTGACATCGCCCCGCCAGTGCGCCCTCACTCGCTCCTCGGCAGTAAACTAGAGCAACGTTAGGCGAAGAGCTCTCGGCGGACTCTCGACCGACTGCTGGCTGCTTTGCACACAGCCATCGGTCGCTTGCTTCGGAAGAGCTCTGCAAGCAGAAAAAAGGGTCCTACCGCATATTCACACTAAGCAGCCAACGTCCACGGATGCTCGCTGGCTGGCCGGCCGGCCGGCCGGCTTAGTCGGCGAGAGCCCTCCGAATGCAAGCGCTCGTTGCAGAACGATCTCGAGGCCGCCATGGGCATGTACCAGGAGCTGCACAAGTGGGACGAGGCCATTGCCGTGGCAGAAGCGAGAGGCTACCGCGACCTCGCCGGACTGATGCGCAGCTATTACCAGTGGCTGAGCGACACGAACCAGGAGGAGAAGGCCGGCGAGGTCAAGGAGCAGGAGGGCGACTGCGTGGCGGCCATACAGCTGTACATGAAAGCCGGCCTGCCGGCCAAAGCGGCTCGCCTCGCGGCCAGCAGACCGGTGAGTGGTGCCCTTTCAAGATGTCTGCCGCCGCCACCGCCGGAGCTGCTGCCGCCACTTTGCCCGTAGGAAATCACCTCGGGGTTTTGGAAGTCCTATGGGTTTAGTGCCCTACTCGCCAGTACTTTGAGAGCAGCGTTGAGAGCAGTTATGGTGATATTTATCGTAACGCCCGCTCTTCTGACTGTAGTCGCTTAGCCTTGCCTCTAACCAACCTCAAATCCTTAGGAGACCGTGCCTTTGGTTCGTGTACCCCAAAAAGTGTGGAACTTACTCCCGACTGACTCACTGCGTCCCCTGACTTGATGACATTTAAAAAGAAGCTAAAAACGCACCTGTCCTCACAGCATTTGCTGGGTCCGTCTGCATTGTGCTTTTGTGTGCATGTGAATGCAGACACTGTGCATGTATTTGCTAAATAATTGACATGCTCCTTTGCAGCATATGTTAAGTGCCTAGAAATAGATTTAGTTCTCACAGGGCTCGTTACAAAAGTCTTATTTTATTATCGTAAGTATAATTGTGGTGAGTGGTCTTGCCAAGAAGTTCTAGTTTGAACGTTTCTCTTTGGCATGCACTTGGCTGGCTATCCTTCAAGCCTTGCGAGGTTTTGTGACCCTTATATGAAGCATATCGAGTGCCGTGTGTCCGGATCTTTACAAAATGCTCCCTGGTCAGCGACAATGTGGCGGCTGTGCTGCCTCCGTTTTGCCGAGAAAATGCGTGTCTGAATATATAGCAATTTACCCCGATAGCCCAAACCGACCAGTTGGCTCTAAACAAAATGAGTGTGCCGTCCCAACAGCATATCCTTTCACTTGACATATGCTGCTGAAGGAGCTGTGCTGCTGCCTTTTAGTCGAGTGGCGAAACATGAAAGTGCTAAGCTTTGTATCAGAAAAGATCTCTGTTTCCGTGTGCTTCTTCTGTATTAGCCACCACATGTATTCCAGCTTGTAATTCAACAAAGCCGAAATGATAGGTGAGCGTCGTGCCGGGGAGTTTTGTATTACTCTTTCAAAGCTTAGGTAGCGTTTATTATGCATTTGGTATTTGGTAGCCTGCAGACTTTATCTCAAGCAACAAAGAGAAAGTTAGAAGCATAGCTGAGTCTGTAGGGCAACCTAGGAATGAGTAGCATGGGGGGGGGGGCAGCAGTGTGGGATGCTGAAGAATATGTGCCAGAGTCGACAGCAGATAAGAACTTGTGCTTTCGTGAGAATCGTGGAAGTGAATTTCCCAGTTGGGACCTGCAGAGCCAAAGCTTTTGTCACCGAAGGTCTTTACGTGAAAGAATGAGGCAGCCAATTTATTGCCTCGAAGTGAACCTAAGCACACAAAGAAGTTGAAGCCGGTGTAGCGTATCATTGTGTTATGAAGGATCAATGCATAGCCAGCCTAATGGGTCAACGTTTTTTTACCCTGTATTAATTGATAAAACGGGTAGCCATTGCAGCTACTATAGCAAAGGAAATTCAGCTGGATTTTTCTTGGATTTTTCATTCAGCCTTGTACCCACATTCATCCCCAGCTACAGGGGGTCTTTTGATAGGTCTGCCAAAACTGAATTACATTTGACCAGTCTCGACAGAGTGATAGTAGTAAGTAAGTAGTAAGTAATCTTAAACCCTGTACCGGGATCGAACGTGGTGACTAGCCGTAGAGGCGATCTTCTGAGCAAACTTTTAAGCATCAAGCAGGCATCAAAGAGACGCCTAAATAACGAGTACACGATTATAGTTGCACCGTAGTCGCACTGTTTTGTAGATTTAAGTAATTTATTACAGCCTCAAGTTTATGGTTCCTATGAAGAGGAGTTTGGTTTTACCATCGTTTATTTAGCTTTAGGAAGTTAGACGACATCCAGGACTGTGAGGCAGGTGTTGATTTTTATGAAATTGCTACAGCTGATTGTAATTGTTGGAATGACAAATATGTCATGAATGTCGTCGATACCTCGGGCCTGAAGTATCTACCGGAGTGAAGGCTCTTGCGGCACATCAGCATTTCCCTCGGAGGAGCAGCACAGTAGGTAGCCGGCTCGTTCTTTGCTACAGTACAAGTATCCGCTGTCCTTGCCTAATCCTTGCCTAATCCCATAATCCTTTATCGTGCTTCCTGCTCACGACCAACACACGCTACCTTGTGTATGGCTACGGTGTACGGCATGCTGCTAAACGTGAAAGTTAAAAATTTGGAGAGCAGTCGATTCGACAGCCTCATTTTGAGAGGAACAAATGTGCATGAGCAGCTTGTAGATTCAATAAAGAATTGCTCACTGCAAGGCTCGAGCCCACGACCCGAGTAGTAAAATGAACGCACCTTACCGCTGGTCTAAGGTGCCGGCAGCTCCCGGTGATGTCAAGTGTCACCAGCCGGCCACACGGCCGCAGGGCCGTGGCACCGGGACGGCATGCAAGCGCGGCAGCATAGCTGCACGGGGCCCTGCTCGAACTGGGGCCCTGCAGAGAACCTCTGTCACAGGCAATGGCGCTGCCACTGCTGATATTTCTGTGTCGCAGTTTGCTCGGCGCTGCTGTCAGTTGAGGTGCTTCTCGCGTGGCCACGTCTGTGTCTCTGTCGCTTTCACACTCGCGATGCATCGTCCTTTTTTCTCTCTAGGATCTGCTCTCAAACAGCGAGCTAATCAGTCGGATCGCCTCCTCTCTCATCAAGGGGGAACTGTTCGAACGGGTGAGTAGCGCCTCACCACTCGGGGGAGGGTTGGCACTGCCGGCCCGTCTGCCTCGACGTGAGGTGCCCGGCAATTGGCCTCGTCGTCTGCTCGGCCCGGCACCAGCCAGCTGGCGCCAGCCTTGCAGATCGCTCGAGTGACGAGGTGCCGTTGCTTGCCCGCTCCCAGGCTGGCTACCTTTATGAGAGGATCAAGAACTACAAGGAAGCACTGACCTGCTACCGAAAAGGTCGCGCCTATCGGCAGGGTCAGTCTTGCGTGCGTTGCTCTTGGGTGCTCCGCGTGCCTGCTCGATCGGCGATCTGTAAGCGCTCCTTGGCATCGAATGTGCTCGTGCTCGCCCGGGTATGCTCGCAGGAGCCACACCTCCTGTTCGTGCTCCCCGCTTGACTGCCTGGCTTGCGCGAGCCTGCGTGAGACGCTTGCGTGACCGGGCACGTGCACATGCATGCTCGCGTCCGCTCCTCGTTCTAGCGTTCGGTCGAGCACCTGTCGCAGTTCGGGTGCCTGTCACGCCATGACGCTTGCCGAGCGAATGCGTGCCACGTGCCACGTGCCGAGCACTCTGGTGCCTGCCGCCGGTCGTCGCTGCATGGTCTTGCTGCCGCTCGTCTGTTTCAGGCGTTGAGTTGGCGCGCTACGCCTTTCCCGACCAGGTCGTGCGGCTCGAGGAGGAGTGGGGAGAGCACCTCGTGGCACAGAAGCAGCTGGACGCTGCGATCAATCACTTCATCGAGGCCGGGTCAGCGGCGCGCGCAAGCTGTGAAAAGAATCAGACAGTAAAGGCTAGCTGATTCAACGGCCGATTTGCTTGTGTATATATATATATATATATATATATATATATATATCTGCAAACGGGAGTGACAGCCACGAAGCTCTTCTACCACGAGGCTATATATATATATATATATATATATATATATATATATATATATATATATATATATATATATATATATATATATATATATATATAGAGCCTCGTGGTAGAAGAGCTTCGTGGCTGTCACTCCCGTTTGCAGATTAAGTGTCGCCTGCTACAGGACTCGAGCCTCAATTGCATTTCACTTTGCAGCAAATGTAAAGCGCCTAGAAAGAGATTAAGTTCTCCGAGGGCGCTTTATCAAGTGCATTATCAAGTGTATGCGCGCACGATAATGCTGCTAGTTTCACAGGCTAGCTGGGGGGAGGAGAGAGCTGTTCCGGAGCTGCCGGGGTCGGGGCGTAAGGGATGGTGTACGGTACGGTATTGGAGCATTCGGCCGAAGTTCTGTCGCCTTTCGTCCAGCCAGTAGGAGTCTGATGTGAACAGTGTTTGCAGCCACCTGCTGCATCCACCTGCTGCTCCCTTCTCCCTGCCATCTCTCGGCAGATTGGGCTGAAGTCCGAACTGCTGGACAGTGTGACCTTGAAGAGCTCTTTCGGGCGTGAGTTGTGTCGTTGTAAATTTCTAGCCCTTTGCTACGAACGTCGTCGCAGTGTAGGGCAGCCGTGATGGCACACTAGTTAAGGCAGTTGCTTTTCACGACCTCGGTCCCGATGTCGTGGGTTCGAATCTTGCAGTGGGCGATCCTTTATCGCCACTGCAAGCGGTGGCGATAGCCGTAAAGGCTCTTCTGTCGCTGTACAAAAGAGGCAGTTAGATCAGCTAGTATATCGCAGCTTGCATTCTACTGCTTACGTAAAAACGATCTTTTTGGGGCTGTATCATTCAGACGACATTCGCTTACGTGTAGATGCCTGAAATGTGGCTGCTCAATCAGCATACATTTTTAGGCTTCTTACCAGCCAAGTTTCAGTCCACCGAAAGTAATAATACCTGCCTATTATTTTCGTTTGATTGCTCATGGACAGAACCCATTGCTTGGTCAAATTTCATTGATCTTTATCTGATTGAGGTTTATTAATGCTAATATGCAATCGTGTGACCACTAGAACTCTTATCAGCTAGTCTTATTTTACAGCATAAATCTCTGCCAAGTAAACAAGCAACATGTTGTAGAAGCAACGAGCCTCAGGTGTTGGGCAAGCTCTTCAGTATCTTGAAAATCTTGTCTTTCTTGAAGGATCTACAGTTTCTGTAACATTGGTTGGCCACTGCCGGCAGATATTGTCTGTTCAAAGAACCCTATTTAATCGTTGGCTAAGCAGCAATTTTAACTAGACGATGTAACCGAGCCACTTTTAGCATCCGAATAACCCAATACTTGATCTTATTATTTTCCAAATTATCACTAAAGAAGATAAATTTATCTAGTTGCATTCGGGAATATTCACCATCCGATGCATTAAAACTTCATCAGGCAACACTCAATGCCAAAAACATCTTTACTTTCCTTTTATCCAATAATTCTGCTCTTCTCATCATCAGCCGATTCTAAGCATTACACATCCGGTTCACCAATGTGTTTTTTCTTGCTAGCTTAAGAATGATACTTGTGAGACTTTGAATACATATTTTAGGTTTGCACACTGCATTACTTTAACTCTAGATTATTACATTTGAGTTCAGTGAGCTGTCTTGTCAGCACTTGGACAGATTTTTCCCTTAGATTGCAATAAAAACGATTTATTATTACTATTATCACCAATGTCGTCATAGCTTAGTATCACTTCAATTGCATTTCACTTTACAGCAAATGTAAAGCGCCTAGAGAGAGATTAAGTTCTCTGAGGGCGCTTTATCAAGTGAATTATTATTATTTTTATTATCACGGCTTGCACTCTACGATTCACATAGAAACGATATTTGGGCTTGGGGGCATTCAGATCATATCATTATCATTCAGATCATATCTGCAAACGTTCAGATGCCTTGCGCTCGCTGAAGGCACAGGTGCATATGCTATTCTCCTAGTGCCACATTGATTGAGCCTTCTAATGATGACTGGAACTGCCGAGACGGGAAGAGGGCAGAGAGGTCCGGCTAAAGCAAAGGCGACTGATTTATGAAGGCTAGAAAGTACGAATGAAGTGTGAGTTGATTTCTTAGGTTCATTTGCCTTTTAAATGATCACCCCCTCAATTGTAATAGACCAATGTAAGGTTCTTATTTTATAAAAATTAACTTCCATGCTATGACTGGGAAGTAACACGACCGTATGAGGACGCATTTCGTTAATCCTTTAAAGTCGGGTAATTTTATTTAACCATTTAGATCTTGGCCAGAAAGCCCTTCTTCTTGAGCTGACGCCCACTGTCGACCCTGCTTAGCTTGGCTGCTGCTGCTGCTTCGTGCCATGAGGGCAAGCAAGCATGGTTGTCCCTGACTTGCCCACCCTTGCCCACCCTTGAATGCCCTTGCTGCTTCGTGCCATGCGGGATGCCATGCAAGCACACTTGTCCCTGGTCCCTGGCCTGGCGCTGCTAAGCTTGCATGGGAGATACTGAAAATTGCATACTGAAAGCAGCACTGCCGACTTAGATCACTGACCTGCACAGGTCAGCTGTGGTGCCTGATTGGGGCCACGTGACTCATGCTTGCAGCCCGTGTTCTGTAGTGCGACCCAGAAGGCCGCCGAGGCAGCCATACAGTCGAGGCAGTGGGTGAAGGCAGCGCAAATCTTGGAGGTGATTGGCGAGGCTCCCGAATCCAGGCAGTACTACCGCAAGATAGCGCAGCACTACGCCTCCGTGCACGAGTACGCCGTCGCCGAGAGGCTCTACGTCGCCGGCAACTGCACCAAGGAGGCGATCGACATGTACAACGCAGCTGGAAAATGGGAGGAGGCGCATCGGGTAGGGACCGTCCCGGCGCGCGGGGAGGGCCGGCTGCCCGGCACATCAGCTGCCCGCCTGCCACTCCGGCTGCATCCTGCTCCAGCGAAAGCCAGGCGTGTGGGTGTGAGGACCGCGGTGGCACGTGGCCTCGTGACGACTTCTTGTGCGTGTCGACATGGCTCCTCTTTCTTTTGCGCTCGAACTTGCGCGCGCGAGCTTTTGCGCGAGCAGCTGCCAAAGCAACTGGAGCAGCCGTGGGCCTGCCTGCCTGTGCAGGAAAGCCTTCTTGCTCCATTGTAATCCATTGTAATCCATCCTTGTAAGCACTCGTATTGCCCATCGTTTACCAAGATGCTCAGTCAGCGTGGACCTCAGCACGTTAACGCATTCGCTCGAGCATTAGAAAAGAAAAATGGAGCGTCCTTCGTGCCGCAGCCATTTGCAGCGTTGCAGCGCACCTCTGCGCTCGTGCGTGCAGAGTGCGCTGCAACGATGTGAACCGCCGTGCGCACGCTGCGCCTCGTTGCAGCTGGCTAGCACGTGCATGAAGCCCGAGGACGTGGCGGCGCTGTACGTCAGCCAGGCGCAGGCGCTCGAGGCTCAGGGAAAGTACAAAGATGCCGAAAGGTGACTGCACCGAAACTCGGCACCGGCAGCGCCGGCTGCTCGTGTGTGTACAGCGCTGCGAGTCAGTTAGCCGTCCCTTCTTCCCACGTGACTCGCAACCCTCTCGCTGGGCCTTCCCTGGGTCACGGCTTCTGGCATTTCTGGCTAATGGTCCTCATTTGCTTCGAACCTGATCGTAAAGATTGGTGTGTGGTGTTCTTGATCATAACTGTTTTCGTCTTGTTCTTTCAGTTTTTTAAAATCTTTTTCTTGAAGGATTGGCATCTGATCACTTGAGATATATCGCTTGTTCTTAAGATATTGCTGCACACTGTCTTCTTTCATTTGCTTCTCAGAATGTATGGCTGCTTCAGCTCTCACTATACCTTTCTCCCTCTAACCAATCTCTCTCTCTCTCTCTCTCTCTCCCTCTCTCTCCCTCCCTTTTCCCATTCTCTCTAACTCTGTCTCTCCTTTTGATTACACTCTTTATCTTCTTTCTCCCTCTCCCTTTCTCTGTCCATCTCTCTGTCTTTCCCTGTCTTTTTCTCTGTGACTCTCTCTCTCTCTCTCTCTCTCTCTCTTTCTCTCTCTCTCTCTCTCTCTCTCTCTCTCTCTCTCTCTCTCTGTCCTCTGTCTACTCCCCCTCTCAATCTCTCTCTGTCGCTTTGTACATCTATCGTTATCTCTCTCTCTTCTGAGTATCGCTCTCCTTGTTCTCTCTCTCTCACCTTGTTCTCCTTTTCTTTGTCTGATTCTGTTCCTTTTTTTTCTGTTTCTCATCTACCTCTCTTTCCTGCTCTCTTCTAACCCCTTAATATCCCTGCTTGTTTTCTGTATCTCAATTAGTTCTCCACCTCTCTCGCTTCCTCTGGGCCCCTTTCGTTTGGCGGCCTCTCTTTTCGTTCTCTCTCTCTCTCTCCTCTTGCTCTCCCCCTCTCTCTCACTATCTCTCTCTTTCTCTCTCATTTTGCTCTCTCACTTTCTTCGCCTCTGTACTGGCTATTGCCCATGTTGCTTGCATGCTCATTTCATCACTCATGGCCTCTGTTTTTTCTTCCAGGCTCTACGTTGCTGTTGAGGAGCCGGACTTGGCGATCACGATGTACAAGAAACAAAAGATGTACAATGAAATGGTGCGTCTAGTCAAGCAATTCCACAAAGATCTGCTTCAGGAGACACATCTGCACCTGGCTAAGGTGAGGGCCTCTGAAGACTAAGGACCTGGCTAAGATGGTGACGTGTTTTCTTGGGCTGTGTATTAATGTGCGTGCACGCACCCTCGTCGCCAAGTGTCTGGCTGGCTTGCTTTCACGCTGATGAATGCAGAGGCAAGCAGCAGATGATGATCCCGAGGGGCGTGTACTATGTACTTGCTGGGCACACAGGGCCCTGAACCTCTTTAACCTTCGTGCTTCTCCAGTGTACTTATGCATCTCCACTGCCTGCTCGTTAGTTTCTCATCATCTCCCCGTCCCTAGCACTACATTTAAATCGTTTGGTGATCAAGCCTCCAGGTCGTATGCAACGAGAGTCTGAAACTCGCTTCCCTCACTTCGGTCACTACATGAAATGACCTTACATCAGTTAAATCTCATTTTAAGATCTGTTGTGGTATCTGTTCTGGTCAGCTTTCCTTATGTCTCAGTGAACTTGTTTTTTTTCTTCCTCTGTGTTTTCTTGCCACTACATGTGTATGATCCAGTGAATGCCGCTTACCAGAATTCTCACTAATCGGTGATCACTTCATTTTCTTCATGTTTCCTTTAGCAGGCTGTGCTAAGCATGATACTTGTTTGCTTTTTTGCTAGATTGATACCGTGCATGTAGTTAACCGTTTGGTATTGATTCGAATATATATTACAATTAATTGGGTATAGCAACTCAAGAGAACTCAATCTTTATCCTGGCACTTTGCCTATGCGCAAGGCTCGAGCCCACGAGCCTGGTCGCTAAAGGCAAACACCTTACGCCTGGGCCTGTCCCTTGCAACGAGCTGTACAGTGCCTGGATAGAGACCAAGCTCTCATAGGGCGCCATACAAGCAAGCAACATATTATTGTCTCTCTCCTGTAGTCGGCCTTTGCAAAGTGGAGGCATATTTTATTTGCAAGCATGCAGGCTCTAGCATGGAGTGCTGTTCTTGAAGGCTCTCATAGAAGAAGGAAACCTTCGCCAAGCCGAGCACCACTTCCTCGAAGGTGGTGACTGGAAGGGTGCCATCAACATGTACAGAAGTAGCGACATGTGGGACGAGGCATACAGGGTAAGACAGCTTGGCTTGCGATTGCCTCGAAAAGCCGCTTCTAGTCGCAGTGCTGCCGTTCCGTGGGCGTTCGTTGGTGCCTCCTCCAATGGTCTTCTGGTGCCGCTGAGTTGCGTGGCTTTGCTGCTGCTGTTAGGGGCATCTAATTTTAGAATTTTTCACCGGTGGTATTTTCCAACGTTTTCAAGTCGTATTAGGATGTCTTGCAGCATCTAGGGATCTGTCTGCCTCAGTGAAATATACATTTGCATGCATTAATTCATCTGTGTGCATGTGTTTGTGTGCGTGCGAGTGTGTATGTGCATGCATCCGCACGTGTTAGAGTGTGTTCGTGCGCTCGCACGCACCTGCATGCACACTATCGCTTGTTCATGTGCGCACGCGTGTGAATCTAGTGCAGCGTCAGCCACTTGGCCACAGGTTGCCAAGAGCCATGGCGGTGCAAACGCTGCAAAGCAGGTTGCCTACCTGTGGGCTAAGAGCCTCGGCGGCGACTCGGCCGTGAAGCTCCTGTCCAAGTTTGGCCTGCTGGACAGCGCGATCGACTATGCGGCCGAGAACTGGTACGCAGCTCGCGCGCGCATGCACTTGTGCGCGCTCTCGCGGTCGCTGCAGCCGACTGCTAGAGCTACGCATCACGAGTGGTGGCTCGTCCTTCACCCCTGCTGCAACTCCAGCGCGCCGCCCGAGAGGTGGCCCTTGTGCGCTGCCCACGCTGCTACGTGCACGCTGCAGTGCGTTCGACTTCGCATTCGACCTCGCCAACACGGCAATGAAGAGCAAGCTGCCGGAAATACACCTGAAGCACGCCATGTACCTCGAGGACGAAGGTCACTACAAGGAAGCCGAGGCTGCATTCGTCAAGGCGGGCAAGGCCAAGGAGGCGGTGCTGATGTGAGCACTCTGCCGCACCACTGCCTCGCTCTCGCGTGCATTGCCGCCGGCCTATGATACCTACTTGGTCCAGTGCAACGCCCCGCCCCCTACTCGAGACGGCAGCGTGCACCTCGGGGTCTCATGTCTACTCATACGTAATTACGTAATTATTAATACGTAATTATTACGTAATCACGTAATTACATAATATAATAATACGTAATCCTTCGTAATGCCCGCTCCATGTCCACGGGCGTGTGTGCACACGTGCGTTTTGCCTGCACCGGTGAATCTTTCGACTGATGGCTGATCGGGGAAGGATGGTGACACCATGAAATGGTGGTGGGACTCGCGATTCGGCCTGTTCGCCGGGAAGCTCTGAGGAGAGCTGCGCACGGTCACGTGCGCAGCTCTCCTCGTGGCTCGGTACGCTCTGCGGAGAGCTTCTGGCTGCCGTCGGCAGTGGGGATTTTTTTTACCGACTCCGATCGAGTAGCTTATTGCACGAGGCGAGGCCGGCAAGGCAGGCAGCAGTCTGCAGCTCCAGCTGTGCCACTGCTGCTGCTGCTGCTGCTGCGCAGGGCTGCCGCCGGCTTCCGCTGGCTCCATGCTTTCCACTCGCTTGCTTGCCCGCTCTCGCAGGTATGTGCACAGCCAGGACTGGAATTCGGCGCAGCGTGTGGCCGAGGAGCACGACCCGCAGTCCGTGGCCGACGTGCTCGTCGGGCAGGCACGCTACGCGTTCGACGCCAAGGACTACCAGAAGGCCGAGTCGTTCCTCCTGCGCGCGCAGCGCCCCGAGCTGGCCGTCAAGTACTACAAGGTGCCCTGCGCGCCGCTGCCACTGCGAGCCACCACCGCTGAGGACAGCTGCTCCGACTGGAGTGGCTGCGCGCGCCGCTCGGTGCCCGATAATATCCGGCGGCCTAGCAAGCTCGATTGTTGCAGCTGTGGTCTGTGGCCACGCTCAGGGCCGGCAGCAATGCAGACAGACTGGATGGCAGGCTCGCGGTCTGGCGGTCGTGCTATGCCACCGGGGGCCCTCCATCCGAGTGCGCATGGCTAGCGCTGCTGCTGGCCGAAGCGGCCCACATCGGAGCAGCTTTCGGGCCTCGAACGATCGAGGCCTGATCTTCTCCTTCTCTGTCTGTTTGTCTGTCTGCCTCCTGTCTCCCTCATACGTCATCATCATCCTGCCTCCTGTCTCCCTCATACGACTTCTGCCCAGAGCTCCGAGGGCCGTGTCATGGCACCCACTTCAGTTGGGTCGCACTGATGCACGGTTTGCAGGAGGCCAGCATGTGGCAGGACGTGCTTCGGATAGCCAAAGAGTATCTGCCGAATAAGCTGCCGCAGCTTCAGGAAGAGTACGATCGCGAGATGTCGGCCAAGTCGACGAGGTGAGCCACCTCTGTCTGTTCCTAGGCTTCAGCGGGTCGTTCAGCGGCCGATCGGGTGTTGGCGATAGCCCTCAGTTGGTGCACTTCGCCCAATGCTTGCGGCCCTCTGCGAGCAGATGGCACGTTCACAGCGGCAAGCGTTTCATGCGACGCAACAGAAGAAAGCGAGGCGTGGTTTGCTCTAGCTTTGCCTGAACCCAGGTTTCCATCTAGCGAGAAGAATGCTTGCGCCTGGGTTGGGTGCACACAGTTCAGTCTTGGATGTGATGCGGTTGGAGTCATGCATTCGGCATTGGGCGGGGCCGAATCATCTGCCGCTCTCCCGTTTTACCTAGGGGAGCCGACACACTGGTCACTCAAGCCAAAGAGTGGGAGTCGTCAGGCGAGTACGCTCGCGCCATCGACTGCTACGTCAAGATCACGCCCAAACTAAGTACTGATACAAATTTATTGCAAAAGTGCTGGGTCAAGGTAAGTGGGGCCAGATCGGCGCCTCATCCTCGGCTGCTGCATAGCGCTTCGCACAGTGAGACATGCGCGTCGCCGCTGCCGCGGTAACTCTCTTCAACAGGCCGGTGAGCTTGCCGTTAAATTCTTAAACAACGACAAGGCTTCAGCCGTCATTCAGGCCGTGTGCCCTCGACTCCTCGAGATCCAAAAATTCAGCAACGTAAGTGGAGACGCAAGCTTCCGCCGCGTGCAGTCAGGGATGCGTGCCATGCGGCGCCTTGCAGCCGATGACAGGAAATCGGCTCTGGCAAATAACTCATGGATGAGCTGCACATCGCGATCTCAGCGGGGCACTATGGCTAGCGCCGGTCGACTGCCGCTCGCACGCTTGCAGGCCGCAGAGCTGTACTTGCACGCCGACATGGTCAAGGAGGCTATCGATGCTCTCATAGAGGGCAAAGAGTGGTCCAAGGCCAAGAAGGTCGCCAAAGAGCTCGAGCCGAGGTTCGTGCTGCTCGCTGCTGCCTGCTGCCGCTGCTGCTCGCTGCCCGTGCGCGCGCGCGTGCGTGCAGCCTCGATCGGCAGATCGAGCAAGATCGGCGATGATCAGCTGATCAAGATCGAGCAAGATCGGCGATGATCAGCTGATCAAGATCAGCAAGATCGGCGATCGAGCTCCGGCTGTCACTGCAGGTACGAGCCGTACGTGGACGACAAGTACAAGGAATACCTGAAGACGCAAGGCAAAGCCGACGACGTGAGGGGCTGCGCGTGCATCGGTGGCGCTCAAGCGTTTGCAGCCCTTGCCTTTCGACGCCCCGCCTCCTCATTCAGCCACGTTTTGCGCGACCGGCGCGCTTCCGCCGCCGCCGCGCCGCGAATGCCTGCCCGTTGGCACGTGTCGTGCGCTCGCGTCGGGTGAGACCCTCGGCGGCGGGCAGGCCCCGGGGGGGGGGGGGTGGGGCGACTGATTGCTGCAGCCGAGGCGGATCGTCGGTCGACGTTTGTGAGCATTGAGATCGCTGCAAAGGGCGAGTGCGCAACACGTGAGCGCTGCACGCGAGTGCGACCTTGTCTTCAGCTCGCCGGCGTCGACGTTGTGGCGGCGCTCGAGATGTACGCCGAGAAAGGGCAATGGCAGAAGTGCCTGGACACGGCAGCTCAGATGGTGAGCCGACGGCTGCTGCTGCTGCTGCTGCTGTTCCTTCTTCTTCTTCTGCTGCTGCTTTTTTGCCACTACTTGTGCCACCGCTAGGTCCCCGAGGTGTCGGCTGTCTCGACTTCGCGATTGGCTGCGACGGTCGTGGGGCGAGCGCTCAGTGGCTCGCTTGCGCAGTCGGTCCCGCCAATAACTGGAGTGCCCACATTTTGGCAGTCTCTTGCCAGTGGCGACCCACCCACTCTGCGGATAGTCAGCATCGTCGTCGGCGGGGCCATCCGTAACCGATCGCGCGGTCTGGTTTGCAGAACAACTTCAAGGTCCTGCACAAGTACGTGGCACTCTACGCCACGCAGCTGATCACGGACGGCAAGTCAGAGTCGGCGCTCGACCTGTACGTCAAGCATGGCGTCCCGGCCAATGCCCAGAACTTCAACATATATCGTCGCATTGTCGCCGACATGCTGAAGGCCAAGGACCTGATGAAACCCGAGGCCTATCGACGCTGGGCCGATTTGCGAGACATGCTGTTCGATCTGGTAGGCGCTCGATCCTCCATCTTCCGCACGAGCTCGCCTCAATTCCAGCCAGCAGCGCGTTCGACCGTTGCCGTGCGGCGTCATGTCGGTCGCACGAGCGAGCCGTGCCGTGCCTGAGCCTTGCCGGTGTAAAAATTGCGCCTTGAACAGAGGCAGACAGGCAGCCGAGAGGCTTTGCAATGCTGTACTTTCGTGGATCGTTCCATGCTCCTTCATTCGTCTTTCCCTTTTTGCATGGGACCAGAAGCAGTCACGTGATGCGAGTGTGAGCTGTGGCATTAGCACTTGTAATAGACAGTCTTCATTCCTTTTTAAGTTCCAGTCTGGCTTTAGAGCTAATCACTCTACAGACTCAGCATTGCTTCGGGTGTACAACGACCTACTTAGGAATGCAGACATGGGTAGAGTATCTCTGTTTGTTTTGCTCGATCTTTCGGCAGCTTTTGATGCAATCGATCACCAAGTCCTCTTTGAGCGCCTCTCAACTTGCCTGGGCGTCACTCTGCAATGGTCCAGGTCCTATCTCAGTGGGAGACTCCAGAGTCTTGATGTGAACGGACAAAGATCATCCGAAGTACCTCTGAAATATGGGGTACCTCAGGGCTCCATGCTAGGTCTGCTTCTTTTCACGGTTTATGCTCTCCCACTTGCTGATGTGATTGCGAAGCACAATCTAGGCTTTCACTTCTATGCAGATGACACTCAGTTGTATCTTTGCTTTTATCCCTCCCAGCCCTCAAGCACCTCAAATTTTCTCAACTCGCTGCATCCATTGATGACATCCGCACATGGATGGTAGCAAATTTTCTAAAACTAAACGATGATAAATCTAACTTACTAGTTATGGGCAAACCCAGTGTGATTCAGAGATTGGAAAGGCTGTCTCTCAAAATTGGCTCTGCCAGCATATCTCCACTTGAATCAGCTCGAAATCTAGGTGTCATGTTCCAAAGCGACCTCTCGTTAGACGACCATATCAGCTCCACAGTCAAATCCGCCTATTTTCAGCTTCATAGCATTCCTAAAATTCGGGCTTGTTTAGATAAGGATACCACGTCCAAGTTGGTCCATGCATCTGTGACATCCCGTCTTGACTTCTGCAACTCACTGCTTACTGGCCTACCGGCATGTGCAATCAGGCGCTAACAGCTAGTGCAAAACTCTGCAGCTAGGCTTGTCTGTCGTGAGCGTTGCAGTTGCCACATTACTCCACTTCTCGCCGACCTGCACTGGCTACCAGTCAAGCAATGGATTGACTTCAAGGTTTTGTCGCTCACTTTTAGGTCCCTTCATTCTTTGACTCCAGCCTACCTATCAGATCTACTCCACCAGCAGGTTAAGCATCGTGCCACCTGCTTTTCGGAATCCAACTGTTTACTAATACCTTGTACAAACCTCAAATCCTTTGGAGACCGCGCCTTTAGTTCGTATGCTCCCAAAGCCTGGAACTCACTCCCAACTTCCGTCACGATATCCCCTGACTTGACCACATTTAAAAAGAAATTAAAAACGAACCTATTTATGACAGCATTTAGTGGGTCTATGTGATTTGTCTTTTATGTGCTTATGCGTGCTGACACTGTTGCATACTGCCACTAACCATCCTTGGATGCTGACCCAGTGCATGCCACACCTAACCATATTATTCATGTTGTTTATCAAGCATGATCCCACTCACCATTCTATCGTGTGTTTTGCAGCAAATGTAAATTGCATAGAAAGAGATTGAGTTCTCTGAGGGTGCTTTATCAAGTGTATTATTATTAATTTTTATTAATCCTGTTCGCTTATGCGCTCTCTCCGCTCTCTCTGCTCCGTGGCCATGCTGACTGAGGGCAGGCCGACTGAGGTCGAGGCAGTCTGATGGGCAGTCTCCGGAGGAAACTCGTCGGTCCGTGCTGCTGTTTTGGTAGTCTAGTTTTCTCTTGTGGTATTATGGTGGCTTACGCTGACCACGTGATGCCGAGAGCCGCTTGGGGCTCTGTTGCTGCTAATGCAGCAACGCTGACCAGTCTGCTGCTGGGGGCTACACAGCGCTGGCCCTTTAAGCGACAGCTTGGCCATCGATTTTCTTCACGTTGTGTAGCACTGCTTCGATGTTTAAGAATGAAAAATTCCAAATTTCACTTAAAACGTTCGTTTTCGCAGTCTCTGAGTGTTTGTGCTCGCTCGTCGCCTGCAATAACTTTCCATGTTACCAGTAATGAGTGACATGGCCAGATGAGGCAGGGGGCATTTGTTTACCCTCCCCCCTGCAGCAAGGCAGTGACCTCAGGGTATCTTTACCGGGGGGGGGGGGGGGGGTCACCAAGGACGAAATTTCAGTATGTCTTAATTCCACTCGATGATCAACCACCGAGTTTGTCTTGAATAAGCACCATGATTTTGCAATACGTTTATTTTTCTACAGCTTCGGGTGTATCCTCATTCACATGAAAAGTTTACAGGTCTTGCCTCCCTATGGAATAATTTGCTGGTGTTTCCCTCCCCAGATAAAGACTGTGGCTCCGGCACTGCCAGTAACAATTTAATAATAATAATAATAATAATAATGCACTTAATAAAGTGCCCTCAGAGAACTCAATCTCTCTCTAGGCGCTTTACATTTGCTGCAAAGGGAAATGCAAGTGAATGGTGAGTAATATCATGCTTGAAAAAACAAACGAAATGAATAATATGGTTAGGGGTGACATGCATAGGGTCAGCATGCAAATGTGGTTAGTGGCAGCATGCACAGTGTCAGCACGCATAAGCACATCAAGGACGAATCACAGGGACCCACTAAACGCTGTCCTAAATAGGTGTGTTTTTAGGTTCCTTTTAAATGTGGTCAGGTCAGGGGATGTTCTGACGGAGGTCGGGAGGGAGTTCCATGCTTTGGGAGCATATGAACTAAATGCACGGTCTCCAAAGGATATTGCTTTACAGCACAGGTTGTGCCTTGAAAAATTCTCTGAGAGCACTTAACAAACGGATTATTAATAAGATGTGCTTTTTTCTGGCTCTCAGTAAATAGTGTCACACACTGTGCATAACTTATTATGCCCGGCATTGTAGGAAACCTACCCGAACGAATTTACAGCCAGCGTAGCTTCGGTCGTGCTAAAAGGACCTTTTTGAGGCTGTGTGTATATAGTATATATATATATAAATATGTATAAATATATATATATCAATATATAGATATATAAATAAATAAATAAATAAATATATATATATATATACATATACTGCATATGTACGGCATGGGTATATGTATGTATCTATATATGTGCACCTCGGTCTCCTCATCTGCTTGTCTGCTCACTTCCTAGTAGATGCCTAAGCTGCCGTGTGTACATTAGTGGTGCGGCAGCATTAGTTCGTCCCACAGCTTTGAGTCTTAGCGACTAATTGTGTACCCTACGACCTTTTGGCCGGGTCTCGGTGTAACCTCGGTCTGAGACCGAGCGACTGCAGAGCAGAGCGCGCCCTGACGACGGCTGCTGGCTGGCGGTTGCAGTGCGAGAACATCAGCAAGGCGGGCGATGCCAAGGGTCACGGCGGAGCCGAGTTTGAGACGCTTCTGCTCACCGCTCACTACTACGCCTCTCGGTCGGCATGCATGCCGCACAAGCAGCTCGAAGGCGTGGCTGCCAAGCTGAGCGTGGCCTTGCTGCGACACACCGACGTGATTCCCGGCGACAAGGCGTTCTACGAGGCCGGCACTCTGTGCAAAGTGAGCGTGCAGCAGCGCTGGCCGCCTGCTGCGGCTCGTCACGTGCGCTCGATGAGAAACTTCGTGAGAAATCTCGAGACTGACGTTGACACATTGCAATTTTTAGACCGTTGGCTGGGAAAACATGGCGTTCGTATTTCTCAACCGCTACCTGGACCTCGTGGAGGCGATTGAAGAGGGCTCGCTAGAGTCGCTCGACAATACAGATTTTAACGACACGGACATCCCTTTGGAGATTCCGCTGCCTGAGAAAGCATATCTTTCCGTAAGTGACCATTAACAGTGACACTGCCCAGCAGTTGTGTGCACGCTGTCTGTCAAAGGCTGGCCCGTGCGTGCAGCCTTGGGCAAGCCAGCACTGCGTTTTTCACTCTTACTGAATTCGATTCTTCTATATAATAAGAATATTAAGAATATTATATAGAATCGATTAATATATATTATATCGATTATATTAAATTCGCCGAGTCCGAGACTTGTGGGTATTTCTTGCGAGCTGGAAAATGGCTCTGATGGCGGCAATCAAGTGTCTGGTTAGTCTTAGTGTAAAACTGCTTTTGTTTTTGTACTCGCAAACAGGGTTGAAGTCAAACAAAAAATAGAAGGCTCGAAAATCGCCGGTCAATGCTGCATTTCGGGCCCTGGCTCCATCTCTTCTGCCCTCCGACCTACCACCTCTTTCTTCTGCCCTTGGGTCTTAGCCCAGGAGGTAAGGTGCTCGCTCTTCACGACCACCCAGGTCGTGGGTTTGAGTCCTGCGGTGGGCGTTTCTTTATTTCATGCTGCAAGCAGTGGTGATAGCCGTCAAAGCTCTTCTGCCGCCATGCAAATAAGGCTCGTTAATCAGCTACCCACTACTACTCTAGGCGACGTGTGCAGCGGAATGGCATGTGGAACATGCAACCCAGAGCTCTGCCCTGTGGAGCAGCACGCCGAGCAGCTCGGCTGCAACCGCCTTTTTTGCTAATGCGCATGGCTTGCTCGGCGCTCAAGCGCGGATAATCGCCGAACCAGCAACCGTTCAAAGGCCGCTTCAGCGAAGCCCGATAGCGACGAGAGATCACAGCTGCTTAGAATGCCAACTGCAGTGCCTGCTGCCTTTGCTTATACTCGCGGCTGCTTCTGAGCACTCCTGCCAGAGCAGCAGCTCAGTAGTCGAACCTGTCGAACTCGTACTGATTCGTTGACCACGTTTTCGCACAGGGGCGAACATACATGCACCCAAGCTCTCTCTCTTTCTCTCTCTCTCTCTCTTTCTTTCTCCTCTCTCTCTTTCCCTTTCTCTATCCCTCTCTCTCTCTCTTTCTCTGTCTCTCTCTCTCCTTCTCTCTGTGTCTCTGTCTCTCTCCGTCTCTCTGTCTTTCTCTCTCTCTCTTTCTTTCTCCTCTCTCTCTTTCTCTTTCTCTATCCCTCTCTCTGTCTCTGTCTCTCTCCGTCTCTGTCTCTCTCTCTTTCTCTCTGTCTCTTTCTTTCTCCTCTCTCTCTCTCTTTCTCTTTCTCTATCCTTCTCTCTCTCTCTTTCTCTGTCTCTCTCTCTCTCCTTCTCTCTGTGTCTCTCTGTGTCTCTCTCTCCTTCTCTCTGTGTCTCTGTCTGTCTGTCTCTGTCTCTCTCTGTCTCTCTGTCTCTGTCTCTCTCTCTCTGTCTCTCTGTCTCTCTCTCTCTCTGTCTCTCTCTCTAGTGTCGCACGCCTGCACGGTTTGCGTTCCTTGGCTGCCCCCTCGGCTCTGCGCTGCTGCAGCATCGGGTCGCGTCGGAGCATCGAGCTTGCTTTCATGCCTCCGTCGCAGGAGAGCGAGCACGAGGAGGTGCGAGAGTGGGTGCTCGCCGTATCCATGGATCAGAAAGTCGAGCGGCAGCTGCCCACGGACGAGCGGGGCGTGTACGAGGCGTCGCTGGGCACCGCCGATGGCGCCTCCGCTCAGCTGCCTCCGTGCATCATCACGGGTGCGTGCCTCGGCTGCATGCATGCAGTCTGTGCCTCCTCCCATTCGGCCCTCGTGCAGTGTGCACCAGTCCGAGCCAGTGTGCTCGTCTCCAGCCTCTGCCTGCGGCTCGTGGTGCCATCCTCACACCCTTCTAGCCTTTGGCCATCCGGCCTTGCCATTGTCCCTAGCTCATTTTTTATTTTGTGGCATCTGCTTGGGCTGCGTTGCAGGCTACCCGGTGCTTCGCAACAAGCTGGACTTCAAGCGCCCAGGCAAGGCTGCCAACAAGGATGACTGGAACAAGCTGCTGATGACGACCAAGGTGGGGGGGGGGGCGCGGCGCGGAGCGATGTGTGGCACTGGCCGCCGGCTTGTGCGTGCACACCCGCGGTTTTCCATCTATTCGAGCGTGCACGTGGCACGTATCTGCTGGTATTTCAGAGCTGCTTGTCATCGGATGCAGTCAATGCCTCCGCAGTCCAGTCGGCCCACCATCAGCTGAGAAGCTTTGCTAAAAGCAGTACCTGCTTAATCGATAGTACGAAAGCCAAACAAGTTCACTCGTTTAAGACGCCACGACTAGAATAACAGGATTCCCTTTTTACTGAACTTCCGGCCCCTGTCGTTAGTCGACTGGAACTGAGGCATCACATCACTGCTGTCTGAGAATCACTGGCACTCAATCAAGCTTTGAATTGACTTGACGTTCCTCTTTCTGGTCTACAGGTCGCTTTACTTCAGGCTGGGCAAACTTTCTGGACTACCAGGCCATTTCATGAGGTCAAGAAGGCACACTAGGCCAGGAGAAGCCACCGAGTGGGCCTGGTCAGGCAAACAAACAGTCGCACCTGACGAGCAGATGTAAATGTATCTCTGTCTGTAACTCCACAAAGCCATAAAGACTATGTGGACGTTACGAAGGAGAGTTTTGCTTAGCGCATTCATGCGGTCAGCGATTATAAGGATAGGTATTTATCATCCCTTCCCGGTCAGGCACTTCTGTTTTATACGACTGCCTGACATCAGTTTTTAAGTAAACACGGGCCACAGTTGAGAGCTGCAACTAGCAGTAATGAAGGGGAACCAAAACCGCGACAATTCAATTAAACCGGATCCAACAAAAAATAACTAGGGTGCGTTAGGCCGGCCTGGAGTACTAGCTAGGCCATTTCTGGCCTAAAAGCCGGAGTTTTCTGATCTCTGTTTACTTGCTTGCTGTAGCCTACTTATCCGACCTCCTTGCTCGTCCAGTATGCTCTCACACCACCTACTCCTAGCTTGCACCTAGTCACCACATGCTAAGACAGTTGCACCATTTAAGTCTAAGATTATAGACACATCTATTTCGGTCAGCTTTCCCATTTCCCCAGTGAACATATCTTGCTTTGGCCCGGTGCTTAAGTTGCTCGCCGACCAAGGTCAAGGTGAATGTATTTAGCGACTATCGTTTGAGTTACTATGTGTTTTACGTGCTTACCTTTGCATGATTCAGACCACATTACTAACCAAGGGTCCTACTTACAGGTCTTAATGTATGCTGATCTAACCGTCTTACTCGATTTAACAGCCTCATTTGTTTAGCAGCAGAAAAGCCTTATCGGCTATTACCTCTGCTCACAGTTGGCAATTAAGAGTCGCCTAACTGCCGGATTCGAACCCACGACCTCGGTCGTGAAGAGCAAGCACCGTAGCCGACGGGCTACCACGGCCCAGTATACTTGTGTGCTTTTGTCTGCCTGTCAAAACTTGCTTCAGTGAATGTCATTAAATCTTGATTATTGCTTATCTTGCAGCAAGTTGTAAAGAGCCTAGATATAGGTTTAGTTCTCTATTGATGATATTATGGATTCTTTGCTGCAGGTGACGCACAGTCCGGACTTGAGGGATGTTCTGAAGTTTATCGGCCAGTGGTGTGGTGCAGCGCCCAACCCAAGCTATTCGTTTCAATAGTGATCGACCATCGATCTGATCGATGCCTGGTCGATGTGATCGACCAGGCATCGATCAGCTTTCCGTCCTATACACCGTTCTTTTTCCGCAGGTCCAAAGTGTATCCCTTAATCTCAATAAATTATTTCTTTGCATCAACAAAGAGTAACACTTTTTGCTTCGGCAGCTGTCTCTGTGTATGTACCTATACATGTAGCATGTATTGCCTATACCTATCGAAAAGTAAGCAACTTCCATATTGCACATGGGATATTGTGTGGGCCTCTCTGTCTCTCTTTCGGTTGTCCTATGGATTTGAGGCTACCTACAGCAATGGCCTGCTTTCCATAATGGTGACTCCGAAGTTACTTTCCAGCGTTTTCTTCATGATTAATTCTCTCTTCGGGCTCTTTTTGTGAACCTTCCTGACCTGCTGTTCTTAGCCACCCAGTTTCTTGATAGCCTCCTGAATTAGATATGATGCTTCCTTCCTCTTTGCTTCGTGAGATGGAGTGTTTTGGCTACCGCCTGGGCACCAAAAGCCGCTTAGGCCTTGAGTGAACTATATACAACTTGCCAGCTTAAAATATACCCAGTCTTTATGGTTGTTTGAAGCTACAGATGGAGATCAGCATACACACACACACGATGCTCTTTCAACAGCCCCTTCATTCAGCTGTGCTCGCGTTGCTGCCGAACGATTTTCTCGAACGGATAGCCTCTTAAGTTTTTTGAGCAGGCTTAAGAGAAAGATCTCCATCGTAACACAGCATGAAACTTCGCATATTCAGTTATGGATGCAGATGTACGCACACTAGGTAAGGCGGTTGCTTTTCACGACCTTGGTTCCGAGGTCGTGGGTTCGAATCCCACGGCGGGGGATTCTTTATCGCCACTACAAGCGGTGGTGATAGCCGTAAAGGCTCTTCTGTCGCTATATAAAAGTCGCTGTTAAATCAGCTAGTACTACCTATTAATGTGACAGCCCACACTCCTTTGATTGCCAGGTTTAGAGATGAAGACTTTTGTCCGTATTTTTGGATTTATTCGAGAATAGGGCATCATCACCAATACTTGAAGGTTAACTCAAATGTACTGGATAGTGAGACGGCCCTTGTCAGTTGCCATCAAGAAACTGTAAAGCAGAACTTACCGAATTCAGGGCTCGAGCCCCGAGGCATATGTGAAGCGCCTGAATAGAGATTAAGTTCTCTTGGGGCGCTATATAAATGAATTATATATATATATATATATATATATATATATATATATATATATATATATATACCGTTTACTTGGCCGGCCAGCGTTGGTTTTTCAGTCATTTCCTCCTTCCTAATGTGTTGCGTATACTTTTTAAAAGCTTCATACGTTTTATTAATTGCAATTGGCACCACACTGGTGTGAAGACATCCACAGGTGGGTGCAACAGCTCAATTTTAACAGTCCTAGCTCACGCCAGCAGGTCTGCCGAGCTCACGTCAGCAGCTCAAGCTAGCTAGCTCACGCCAGCGGCAAGGGCAGAGAGTAGAAGTGAAGAAACTTGCAGCGAGGGGTGGATGCCGAGAGCATAACGACGATGTACAGAGTCGTAAATGTTCTACATCGGCACACACTGTTGCAGACATAGCCCGGCACTGCTATAGAATTCGTGCATGCTGCAGCACCCTACAGGTAGTGAAGCAGTTGGGTAACGTCGTGGTAACGTTTGCTGATCGTTATTCACTGGCTCACACGGTACTTCTTGAGGTATTCGTCTCGGAATTGCGTTCCCCTCGCAAGAACGATGAAAGACGGAAGGCCGTTGTAAACGCGATACCTGAAAGGTAAAGTCACCCGGTGAAGTTGCAGCGGCAAAGATGGACAAAGACGAGATGCAGGTAACGTGACCTTCATCGGCGTGGCTTCGAGAACGGCACTCGTTAATGCACGGTGCACATACGCACCTAGTGCCGCTGAGTACAGATAGCAATGAACTGTCAGCATGGACAGGATGAAGTTCCTCTTTGTCCCTATCCTCGAAGTAAATCTGAAAATAATTGAATCGCAGTAACTGATTAACAAATCGAGAAAGAAAATTGGCAGCGCTGCTTATGCAACCAGAGATCGTTCACATCACTGTCAACACCCAAAAGAACAAATACCCAGGAAGCTGTAATACTTACAATAATAATAATAATAATAATAATAATCCTCATAGGTCGTTTGCATAGTGCACTAACAGAACTAAATCTCTTACCAAGCTTTACAATTCGCCACAAGAGTATCAATGGCCGAGGGTAAATGACATGCATGGTATAGCGCTTAGACAGGCACGCACAAGTATCCTGCTTGGGCCACCATGCTGAAGCACATGAGATGACATTCACGGTTACAGTCCAGTACGACAACGGGGGGGGGGGGGAGGCCAGTAAAATGAACTGAATCATGCACAAGTTAAGCTCAAAAAGCACACACAAAAAATGGTTCGAAAGGGACAAAGAAAAGGCTGAGCGGAAAAGTTTCGTCTTTAGATGGGTAACAAAGCACAACACAAATCCTTGCAGTATGGCCCAGCTGTTGTGGCTGTAAATTCATTCGGGTAGTAAGAGGGTTTTCAACCATGCAAAGCATACTAGAGATCTTCGCATTTGAAAATATCTACCGGCAGTCCAGAAACAAACGCATGCTGCTGGTATGTATGCATTGAGTTTTGACGTCCCACCCACCACGATTCCTCATGACCTCATCTCTTGCCGGGCTCAGATCTCTGGCTTCTGGCAGGGCTTCTTCGGCCAGCACCAAATAAGAGTGTGTCAAAAAAGTTGCCGCAACATTCCAAAGGTATTTAAGCTATGAAATCCAACTTGCTTGATCAGCAATAACTTAAGTAAAGTACCTTTTTTTTGACGAGCCAGTTCGAGAGGACTTGAAAAACTTGGGCTTCCAGAGGCTCGAAATCAAGCAGCAACACTTCGGACATTTCAAGCAGGATTACGTTATTACGACATAACGTCGGACATTTCAAGCAGGAAGATGGCCTTCTCATAAAGCTACAGTTAAAGCCAACCTTTCGTCCGATCAACTTCCAGTAGACTTCCTCTGACGACCGCGACACTCTTGACCAAATTCCTTTGATGGTCTAGCTAGTTGGAGAGGTCATACAGACGTTGCCTCGTGCAAACGGTAGCTTGTGCTGCAGCAGGACGGGGCGGGGCGTCTGTATCAGCCCGAGTGAGTGTCAGCAGAGAGTGACAGTAAGTTTTCTCGAATGGAACAGACAGCGCGGCTTCATTCTATGCTGGAGAGTTGGAAAACTTCTGCCAGTCGACTATCCAGCCGAGACAGCGTCATTGACCAACCAACTGAATCCTAAGGGCCGTGAAAGCCCACGAGGTAAGGTGCTTGCTCTTCACGACCGAGGTCGTGGGTTCACATCCTGCAGTGGGTGCTCCTTTATTGTTCAACTGCAAGCGGTGGTGATAGCCATTAGGGCTCTTCTGCCGATACACAAATGAGGCTGTTAAATCAGCTTTGAAGCTACTTTGCATGCGAAGTAGCTTCAAGAAATTTTTGCAATTAGGGAATGTTCGGAAGAACAAGCAAATTAGCAGACACACGGTGGGGGGGAGGGATGGGATATCGGTAGCGATTCTCTGTCTTCAACTGTCGAATGCCGTTTCCCGATTGCCCATATGCGATGAGCGAGCAACACGACCTCTGTTCTCTCAGGCACACTTCAGACAAATAAACTACAGCTGCACACCTGCTTTCTTCAGAAGCCGAGCAGATAAAATCCAACAGGTAACGTCCAAGTTGCAATACCATAAAATACTATATTGGTATTTTGTGTAATAATCATGTGGTACCTACTTAGCCTGACAGATGACTGCAAGCCTGCTCTGTCGTGCTTATAAGACTATAAAACTTTGTTGAAGGGATGCAACTTTTTGTAATTGCTTAGGGGAAGGGCCCGAGTCTTAGCTGCTCATTGCAGACAGAAGAGTTCACATGTGCACGCAAAAATTTGGTAAGCTACAAACACAAAGCATGAAACAAGAATCAAACAACCTGTCATTACTACTACCACACAAAAACACACAACTGGTTGCTACCAGCCAGGGCAATGCCATACACATCCATCACTAATTGTGCACACCGAAAGGACTAAAGTTAACAGTGCTAGGTTCACGACATCTGGTCTCACTGCTGGCTTATCATCTAAAGAGTCGGACAAACTCTGGTGAGTGCTGCACAATTCCCGGAACCGAAGTAGCACAAGTAAACCACATCAGAGAACCCGGTAAGGAGCTGAACAGATATCCAACCAACAGGAAAGAACACGATCAGCCCACAGCAATTGCATCAGGCCGAGCAAGATCAGCTAAACACAACATATATCAAAGGCGAACACACCATCTGACAAGACTACTCAATTTAGGTGCCCCGTCAGAAACTGACTTCTGAGGTGAGAAGTACACCGACCAGGACACATAAGGGGTAAAGTCAGGCCAATGCACTTCACATATTCATGCACGGGTAGAGAAGCAGACATGCAGCTAACGGCTTGCCTCAATCGACAGTGGGTTGTATGCTCGTGAGCAATCCCATGGTGGTGGCTCCGAATGTGGTCCAAACATAACGTTCAGGTGATCTGATAAACTAAAACAAGAGCCAATCGATTCTTTATTTTTGGTGCAAACGATACCTTACCAACTAATCACGTCATCAAAATAGTATGCCCATACATCTGGAATAGTACACCGCTGAGCGACAATTTCCAAGGACAAACTGACATTTAAATATAGAGTAAAAAAAACACAACAAAAATCAGTCACCGAATTCTTAAAGAATAAGCAACAACAGTATCTGCAGACGGTTTCCAAAATCATGTAACAAACGACAATCTGCAGCTGATGTGCCAGCATCACATATTTAAAAAATTTAGCTGCTTGCCATACCGAGCTGGCCAAGCATGACCTGTGCGTTCTCAGTAGACTATCTAGGGCCCAATTCAAGGACCAATCCTGGCTTGCTGCTACGAATGAGTCATGTTGACATAGGGAGATACAGGCATGGTAAATAGCTATTTTTGTACACACAGTTTAGGTAACGAGAGGATGCATATATTTATCACAGCATTTAGTGGGTCCTTGTGATTCGTCCTTTATGTGCTTATGCGAGCTGACACTGTTGCATGCTGCCACTAACCATACTTGCATACTTGCATGCTGACCCTGAGCATGTCACCCCAAACCATGTTATTCTTGCTGTTTATTAAGCATGCTACCACTAACGATTCGATCGTGCTTCCTTTGTAGCAAATGTAAAGCGCCCAGCAAGAGATTGAGTTCTCTGAGGGCGCTTATCAAGTGTATTATTATTATTATTATTACTACACGTTCAGTAGAAAGAACACATTTTGATGTCAGCGTAGAAATACAAGTCATTAAAGAAATAAATAATGGGACAAGCACTCGTGAGCGCACGCACATGCACGCACATCGCTAGCAAATTAGCAGACACACGGTGGGGGGGGGAGGGATGGGATATCGGTAGCGATTCTCTGTCTTCAACTGTCGAATGCCGTTTCCCCATTGCCCATATGCGATGAGCGAGCAACACGACCTCTGTTCTCAGAGGCACACTTCAGACAAATAAACTACAGCTGCACACCTGCTTTCTTCAGAAGCCGAGCAGATAAAATCCGTCTGCCCATATTCGGGATACAAGAAGAGCAGTGGCCAGTGGAGAGTTCCCCTGTCGTCCAGCACCGCCTCGCTGGTGCGAGCCTCACCGCTGGCTTCGGTGGCAGCGCGGCTGAAGAGGCTTCGGTAGTCGGCATCGCCGAGCAGATCGGCCTCGTCATCGGCATCGCCAGCGGGCTCCGTGCACAGCTTGATGCCACGTTGCTTGAAGATAAAAAGCAGACACCTGACACGTGCGATGTGACAGACGCTCGGTCAGCACATACTGGGCAGCACACGGGCCTGAATCTTGGGCGCTGGGTTGCTGCCGTCAGATTCACGCAGATCGATGAGTGGATCGCTGACCACCTGATCGCTTCAAGCAGACACAACTCAATGCAATCTAAGAGCAATGCCAAGTCTAACCTAGTAAAAAGTAAACCCCGACTTTCCGTCATGCACCATGCTATCACAACAGATACTCGAACAGCCGAAACCCTAGTGTTTTGTATGATCCACAAACTGACATGATGCAGGAGCAGAATATATACTATACACTGTATATCTATCTATCTATATATATATATATAGTATATTATATATATATATATATATATATATATATAGTATATTATATATATATATATATATATATATATATATATATATAATATACTTAGCACACACACACACACACACACACACACACACACACACATATATATAATATACTGTACTTAGCCGGCTTCTGAGCACTCCACACACAAAGTATGGCATAGCTCTTTCGTCACTCAAAGCCGAAAAGGACAGGCTGCAGCGGCCAGCGCTGGAGGCGCTTCATTCTGTTCCAAGACACTTGGGACTAAGCAACACGAATAAGAAGTTACAGAACAAACATTTTGATGTTCATGATGTCAATTACCTTGATTGAGTAGCCGTGAAACTGAACGAGTTGATAGCCTACCAGTTTACTAAGTACGGCTTGCCATATTATAATATAAAAGTTAATGAAACAGAGAAATGCACGGTGCATGACAAGCTAAAGATATAAAATCGATTTCACCGGCCAACAGCCGTCAAAACAGAACACCAGCAAACTGCTGCTTTGACTCATTGCATCGTTCATCGATATGATGATGTATCTCCGTCTGTAACTCCACAAAGTCATAAAGACCAGGTGGGTGTTACGCAGGAGAGTTTTGTATAGCGCACTCACAGCCTTAGCGGCTTTCGGTACGCATTCGGTAGCCGACAGACTTCGTCTCACGCAACAAAGAGAAAATGGAAAGCGTAGCAGAGTCAGGCGAGCACTTGAGGTAGTGAGTAGCATGGAAGTAGCAGCTCAGGACCGCTGAAAACGATGAGCCATAGTCGGCAGCAGGAGAGTAATTGTCGTTGCGTAAGAATTGTGGAAGCGAGTTCCACAGTTTAGGACCTGCAGAGCTAAAGCTTCTGTCGCCAACGGTCTTTAAGCGGAGGAATGGAACAGCTAATTTATTGTCCACACAGGACCTGAGGGTGCGAACAGGCTGAAACTGGTGCAGCAGTTCAGCTAGGTACGAAGGAGCCAAGCCGTGGCCGGCCTTGTGGGTCAGCGTACGAACTTTGCTCTGGATCCGTTGGTATAAAGCCCTCAGCCAACTGAATCTCTCTAGGCACTTTACAGATGCTGTTTAGAAAGCATTACGAAATGATTGGTGGTAATAGCCGCAAGCAGCAGGAGCAGTGTAAGCAGGCACATGCACACGAAGGACGAATCACTAAGACCCACTTCAGCATGTTGTAATTAACAGGTGCATTTTAAGCTTCTTTTTAAATATCGTCATGTCACCGGGGACTCGCTGTGACGATCGTTGCATCGATAGTGAGCTCCAGGCTTTGGGAGCTTTTAGGAAGGCTAAAGGCTAAAGGTCTCCAACGGTTTTGAGGTTCATACGAGTGCTAAACGATCCGAGTCAAAACAGCGGGCTGTATTATTCTTAGCTTGGTAGGTGGTAGTTCTGATAATAGGTTGGCTAGAGCCAGAGAATGAAGGTACCTGAAAGTAAGTGACAGAACCTTGAAGTCGATACGATGCTTGATTGGGAGCCAGAGCAGGTCAGCAAGAAGTGGTGCGATGTGGCTACTGCTCATGACAGCCAAGCCTAGCTGCAGAGTTTAGCACCAACTTTAAGCACCTGACTGCACACGTCGGGAGACCAGCGAGCAGTGAGTTACAGAAGTCGAGACGGGATGTCACACGTGCAAGGTTTCGATGTAGCATCATTTCCCTCCTTGCCTAAGCAAGCCCAAATTTTAGCAATGCTATGCAGCTGAAAGAAGGCAGACTGAACTGTGGAGCTAAAACACAAGGTAAACAGGACAAACTGCAAGATGCAAACTAAACCACAAGAGATCCAATGACCTATCATCTGACCCTATTCGATGGCCCAGCCAACTTGTCCGAGTCACTGTTTTACTAAAGGCCTTGGTTGATAATAGCATCGCAAAGTATCAACTCACCTTGATCGCTTCCAGCAGAGCCCGTTTCTGCTGCTCCTCCTTCCGGGCTGCTGCCTCCTCCTTCCTCTTGTCTCTTTCTGCGACTTTCTGTAAGCAAGCAAGCATTTTAAGAACCCGTCGGCGGCTACAGAATCATGTCCGAACGAGCTGTCGGGCAGCCGCTTCACTTTACGACAGTGGCATTCGTCAGCAGACAGTGGCTAGAAAACCGCGAGCAAAATCGGGCGACGGAACCAAACGGCAACGACTTGCAAAGGCAACTGTGCAACGGCATCGGGAGTCATACCAGTCGTGCGAGATACGGACAAAAAGACCACTAGATACTCGAGCCCGATGCGGGCAAAAAGACATCCAGCATGCACCTGCACGAAAGAGGGAAGATTACGCAGCAGCACGATCTGCAAGAGACTGCTTCGGAAGCTGGCTGCATGCTGCTGCACTTTTTTTGCATGACCAACTCTTTGCTGGCAGACGTAGGCAGGGGTCGGCGATGGCCACTTCCGCAAGACAGCTGCAAGCCTGCACAAGCGACCGCGCAGAGCTAAGTATCGTTCTAAGCGTTTTTTGTTTACTATCTAGCTAATGCTAGCACCGTCAGACAGAATGAATAGGTATAGAGCAGTCATGATTCTGATAAATGTTGGAAATCCTGAATTCACAAGCATAGACCCAGGGATGAAGAGATTGGATCGCAAGTATTAGAGCTGCTGCCCAAAGGCCAAGGTCCAGCGACATCCATGCCGTACCAAACCAATATCAGCAGCTACACAACTCAGCCGCAAAAGCTGCGTCTAACTCTTGTATAAATTCCAGCTGAACAATGGACAAAGCACATGCTTCACAGCTCAGCTATGTAATGTAATGTATCTCCGTCTGTTACTCCACAAAGACTATGTGGCTGTTAAGCAGGAGAGTTTTGTATAGAGCACTCACAGCATAACAGGCTTTCGGTACACATTCTGTAGCCAACAGACTTCATCTCATGCAACAAAGAGAAAGTGGGAAGCACAGCAGAGTCAGGAGAGACTAGTTAAGGTAGTGAGTAGCATGGAAGTAGCAGCTCAGGACAGCTGGAAAGGATGTGCCATAGTCGGCAGCAGGAGAGCAGCTGTCGTTGTGTAAGAAATTAAAAATCATGCTAGATCACATGCAACAAACGTGCCTAAGTCATGGGCAAGCCTATTGTTACTAAAAAGAAACTGGAAAGACTAACCTACAAAACGGGCTCAGCCACCTCATCCCTTGAAACATCTGCATGCAAACTGAGTGTCTGCTGAAAAACGACCTTTCACTAGATGGCCATATCAACTACAGTAAACAATACCAAGAAAAAACTTTGCGAGTCAATCAATGGCACGATCTTGGTGTCTCTCTGCTGCCGGTTGTGAGACATGGCGTAGTGACTGTGACTGCAGTAGCCAACGAAATTGTCAGACCTAGACGATAAAAGAGAGAACGACAACAATGGACCTCAATTGTCAAGAGACTGTACAAGATGTTCGGCAGCATCACTTTTCATAGCACTGGTGAAGTGCAGCACGGACAGCTGGATTAGGCTGTCACTTTAAGCCACCTTTCGACGCCTGCAGATTGACAAGAGGGCGTGGCCTACAAGCTGCGCCCAGAGGATCCAGGACCTAGAGATCCAGGCCACGGCCACGAGTAGCCGACAGGACACCGGATCCAGCCCGGTCACACAGTGGGTAGGGAACATTGCGCATCACATGACCACTTTCGCTGGGTGCCTTTAGCGTGAGCAGCAGGGCGCCGGAAACGGGAAGCGGCAACAGCGATGGCGGCTGCTGAGCGCCTACCGAGAGGCAAAAGAACGGTTTGCACAACAAGACATGCCTTTCAATGCTATGGCGAGCGCAATGGAGCTGTCTCCCACAGTGGCTTGTAAACAATTTAACTAGCTCTTTAGTTCTGTCTCGGCTTGATTATTGTAGTTCCCTTTTGGCTGGGCTGCCAAAGAAAGCTATTATGCCACTACAGCGGACTATGAATATGGCTACAAGGCTGGTCTTCAAGTCCCAGCAGTTTGAGCACGTGTCTCCTTTGCTGAAAGAGCTAGGATGGTTGCCGGTTGAGCAAAGGATCCAGAGCAAAGTTCTTACGCTGATCCACCCACAAGGCCCGCCACGGCTTGGCTCCTTCGTACCTAGCCGAACTGTTGCATCAGTTTCAGCCTGTTCGTGCCCTCAGGTCCTGTGTGGACAATAAATTAGCTGTCCCATTCCTCCGCTTAAAGACTGTTGGCGACAGAAGCTTTAGCTCTGCAGGTCATAAACTTTTGAACTTGCTTCGACAATTCTTACGCAACGACAACTACTCTCCTGCTGCCGACTATGGCTCATCCTTTTCAGCGGTCCTGAGCTGCTACTTCCATGCTACTCACTAACTCAACTGCTCTCCTGACTCTGCTATGCTTCCCACTTTCTCTTTGTTGCGTGAGACGAAGTCTGTTGGCTACCGAATTCGTACCGAGAACCGCTTAGGCTGTGAGTGCGCTATACAAAACTCTCCTGCGTAACACCCACATTGTCTTTATGACTTTGTGGAGTTACAGACGGAGATACATTACATTACATAAGAAAGAACGATTCGAAAATGCGCTTAGCTGCTTAGCTATATGCTGCCGGTGGAATTAGCAAGCGGCAGCATCAGCTGAGAGCCACAAGTCCTGCTGGGCAGCAGCAGCAGCAGAGGCAGCAGCAGCAGAGGCAGCAGAGGCAGCGACTGAAGCTGCTCACCTTGAGCTGCTCGGCTTTCTGCCTCATTTCAATAAACTTCTCGTTATCGGGTTCCAGCATCAGACCGTCCTCGCACCACTTCATCACGAAGTCAAACCTCTTCAGCTGAATGCCACATTCGATGCCTAGTTAGCAGCAAAGGAAAACTTCTGGCGACACAGCTATCTCAAGGGGCACAGCATTCCACAGCCACTCATCAGCACCTCGGGGGGAGGGGGGGCTACACTGAGCAGATGCGAGCTCACAGAGTTGGAAAATACCCGCGAGTCACGTCCTGCTGCGGCGAGGCAAAAACACGAGAAACAGCTAATGCCTAGCTGCAATCGTCTTCCTGTGTGAACACATGCTCTCATGCAGTGCAGCTATCTGCGGGTGGCCTTGTGGTTACGCCTGCTCACCAACGTCGGATGCTTGCCGTGGAGGGGATGGGATATAAAAAACTAGGCAGTGCTCAAAACTAAGCTCGACCTGCCGAAACACAACACGCACCACAACATCTGCCACGACACCACATACAATAGCATCTCAACCGTTTCATTAAAGCTCAAATTTAATTTGAAATTAAAGACCATAGGTGTACAAGGACAAAGATAGACCAAGCACATAGGTGTACAGCTGTGCAAAAGGCTCTGCCGTAATGATGCACAGGCTGGCAGAGCGTTGCTAAGACTGACTGTCCTGATCATGCTCTCTATCTTTATTCATTCCACTGAGAGATAACCTCAAAAGCGCTTACTTAATTAATTGACGACGCATGCTCATAAGCATTTCATAATATCATACACAATTCAATGCCCAATGTCAACTATGAGCGTGCATGCTGTAGCAACGTATGCAAATTAGTTTATTATCTCTCACGATATTCTCAATACGACACCTATCATAGCTGTACCATCCTAGTAGCTTTTTAAATATCGCAAAGGAAATTCTGTTTAGGGACTCACTTACTCACTCCCACATACAATCAATAAGATCTAAACTCTACGTTACTAGCCCTGGGGAGACTACAATATTATAGAACCAAAAACAATGGGCAGCATGTCTAAAGAGCTTCCAGATGTAAAGGGGCATGAGAAATAGAGCAGCACAGACATTAGTATGTGAAGATAAAGGTCTCACTCAAAAATTAAAAGTCCAAAATACAAACCTTTGGCTATGGCTTTCATATGATCAGGTTTAAACTTGCGTGCCAGAACAGTGTCATTCAATGCAGATCTAAAGTTACCTGTGGGACAAAAGGCATAGGTGCTTTTAAATAAAACAAGCAACGTTCAGGACACTCAAACAATGAGCAGAATGCCAGGATCGTTTCACAGGATAGGCTCTCACCATATCCCATGTAATCAGAAAGCACAATCTTGGCTTTCATTTCTATGTAGATGACAATCAGCTAGACACATGCTTTGATCTCTTGGTGCATTATAGTACCTCGGGCAACTTACCCTCATCTCAAAAATGGCTAAGCCAGCATAACTCCTACAGAGTACAAAAAGCCTATTCCTAGATGACCACAAATCATTTCCATAGTATAGCCCACCTATTTTTAATTAAGCAGTATTTCAAAAATTTGGGGTGCTTATATAAACACACAGTAAAATAATAATAAGGATACTAATAAGACACTTGCAATTAATGTATACAACTTAATGTCGTTCTACATTTTACATATATGTATGCAGGCAAAAAAGCATGTTAATCGGTTAATCATAACATACAGTGTAATTAAGCATAGACCCACAAAGGAAAATTCACACGGACTGGGTAAATGCAGCGAGGAACAAGTGGGATTTAAGCTTCTTCTTAAATTTGATCAAGGAACAGGATGTTGTGATGTCAGTGAAGAGTGAGTTACGGGCTTTGGGAGCATACAAACTGAAGGCTAAGTCTCCAAAGGATTCTAAGTTGGTTATAGGCACAGCTGAACGACTTGAGAAGAGAGAGTATAATGCAAAGCCTCATTAGAAAGTATTTCTTAAAGGTTAGCCGGAGCAAGAGAATAAAGGGATCTAAAAGTGAGTAAAATTTTAAGTCTGTAGGTTCTGATAAGGTGACATTGTAGGTTGGTAAGAAGTAATGTGATGGAGGCAGTTGCAGTTCACGACAGTCAAGCCTAGCTGCACAATTTTGCTCCAAATGCAAGCCTCTTACTGCACAGGCACGGAAAGACAACGACCAGCAACTAAATCAGTTACATAGGTCTAGACAGGATGTTACAAATGCATGGAGCAGCTGGGCTGTGGCATCCTAATGTAGGCAGGCCCAAATATTTGCAATATTCTACGTGGCAACGACGACGGGAATGTCACTGCTTTAGCTCTGCTAGATCTGTCTGCTGCCTTCGACACCATTGATCACGAAGTTCTGCTTGAAAGATTGAGAACAACGATCGGTCTGGCAGACGAAGCACTGGCGTGGTTTAAATCATACTTGTCTGATCGTGTTCAATCCATGTCGTGTGGGGGTCAGGTCTCAGACATGAGAAGGGTCACCTGGAGTCCCTCAAGGGTCTGTACTTGGTCCCTTGCTGTTCTCCATTTATACACTACGTCTGGGAAAAGTGATTAAGGCCCATGGAATAGGATCACTTCTATGCTGACGATACTCAGTTGTATTTGTCATTTAAACCGTCGGAATCTGCTGCAGCAACTGAGAAACTGAATGCTTGCCTTGCCGATATTCGATCCTGGATGTCGGAAAACTTCCTGAAATTAAATGACGATAAAACCGAACTGCTTCTCATAGGACACCCTAAGCGTGTGGCTGGATTAAAAGGCTTTGCTGTTCTAATATGTGATGCTATTGTGCGACCTTCACCACGTGCTCGTAATCTAGGTGTCGTGTTCGACAGCTGCCTCAATTTCAAAAGCTTCATTCAGAAGACTGCCTCTACAGCTAGCCATCACATCCGATCCCTATCCAAGATTAGAAGCTGTCTCCCACAGTGGCTTGTAAAAAATTTAACTAGCTCTTTAGTTCTGTCTCGGCTTGATTATTGTAATTCCCTTTTGGCTGGGCTACCAAAGAAAGCTATTAGGCCACTACAGCGGACTATGAATATGGCTGCAAGGCTGGTCTTCAAGTCCCAGCGGTTTGAGCACGTGTCTCCTTTGCTGAAAGAGCTAGAATGGTTGCCGGTTGAGCAAAGGATACAGAGCAAAGTTCTTACGCTGACCCACAAGGCCCGCCACGGCTTGGCTCCATACCTAGCTGAACTGCTGCATCAGTTTCAGCCTGTTCGCACCCTCAGGTCCTGTGTGGACAATAAATTAGCTGTCCCATTCCTCTGCTTAAAGACAGTTGGCGACAGAAGCTTTAGCTCTGCAGGTCCTAGACTGTGGAACTCGCTTCCACAATTCTTAGGCAACAACACCTACTCTCCAACTGCCGACTATGGCACATCTTTTTCAGCGGTCCTGAACTGCTACTTCTATGCTACTCACTACCTCAACTGCTCTCCTAACTCTGCTATGCTTCCCACTTTCTCTTTGTTGCATGAGACGAAGTCAGTTGGCTACCGAATTCGTACCGAAAGCCGCTTAGGCTGTGAGTGCGCTATACAAAACTCTCGTGCGTAACACCCACATGGTCTTTATGACTTTGTGGAGTTACTGACGGAGATACATTACATTACATAGATAAAAGTAGTTACATTTGCCCAAGGAGCTGAGTTGGTCATCTAGTGAAAGGTCACTTCAGAAAAGGAGCTCACGAAGATTGCATGCGGGTGCTCGAGGAGATGATATGCTGGCCGAGTCCGCATTGGGGGTTGGGGCTTTTTAATTTCGAAGTAGCATTAGATTTGCCCATATTAATAAGCTGCCTTTTACCATCATTCAATTTGAGACAGCTTGCTCCCATACAAGTGCCAGTGTCAGCAACACATGCTGCAAGGGAGTTAAGAGAATTTGATGCGCTGAAAAGCTGTGGGGGATTCGAGTACAGGCACGGCTGTATGTCATGTGCGTTAAATTAAAGCCTCGATTAGCGCTGGGTAGACACGTTGGCAAGAGGGAGAGTGTCCATTGCGAAAAGAGGTGGAGCAGGTACAGATCCCCGGAGTACCTTAAACGCTAGAGCTACTCGGATGATTTTTGGCAACTGACATCAACACAGCCTATTTTGTCCACGAGTTTGACGCGGCCTATATAGAATTCGGTAACATTACTAAACTAAAATCCCACAAAAGTTCCTCACTGGATGCACTTCGTTACTGTGAATCGGCACTCACCAGCATAGACAAGAAACTGAAAGAAGCTTCAAACTAACCTCGGCCAACAGAATGCCAGTAGTCTCTACATGGAATCTGGGCGTCCTTCTAACAATGATCTTTCAATAGATGACCACATCAATCAGTTACGTCGGCCAGTCTGCCTACTCTCAGCAATGTATCGTCCCAAAAAGTCGCACATGTAGATGAGATAAGGATATGCCAACCGAGCTGATACACGTCATTCGTATCACCCTGCCCAGTATTCTGCTACTCGCCCCTTACAGGTCTTCGTGCCTGCGAAATAAGATGCTCGGAGGACTAGCTACCGGAAATACTTCCCAATAAGGCTTCCTATCGCACCATACACTGCTCGGTCTCTCTCTAGACGCCCGGTTGGTCTCTCTGACGAACCTCAAATCCCTCGAAGAGCATGCGGTCAGTTCCTACGTTCCCAGAACTCAGGCCGCAGACTGACATCGACTGCCACCACCCTGGACAATATTTAAAATCAGCCCGTTCCTCAGCTTCTGCTCAGTTCGCGTGAATTGTACCTGGTGCGCTTGAGTGCACTGAAATCGCGAACGCTGCTATCAATTGACACGGCTCTTTCCGGCCCTGAGCGGACTTAGTCTCTTTCTAGCCACGTATAATTACGTGGCTAGAAAGAGACTAAGTCCGCTCAGGGCCCTACGACTCACTGCTGCTTGCATTTATAATAATAATAATAATAATAATAATAATTCACTTGATAAAGCGAATTTCATTTAGTTATTTGCATGACGACTTGGCTCCTCCATACCTAGCTGAACTGCTGCACCAGTTTCAGCCTGTTCGCGCCCTCAGGTACTGTGTGGACAATAAATTAGCCGTTCCATTCCTCCGATTAAAGACCGTTGGCAACAGAAGCTTTAGCTCTGCAGGTTCTAGACTATGGAACTTGCTTCCACGATTCTTATGCAACGACAACTACTCTCCTGCTGCCGACTATGGCACATCCTTTCCAGCGGTCCTGAGCTGCTACTGCCATGCTACTCACTATCTCAACTGCTCTCTCCTGACTCTGCTATGCTTCCTACTTTCTCTTTGTTGCACGAGATGAAGTCTGTCGGCTACAGAATGCGTACCGAAAGCCGCTTAGGCTGCAAGTGCTCTATATACAACTCTCCTGCATAACATCCACATAGTCTCTGTGGATTTGTGGAGTTACAGCCAGAGATACATTACATATGACTCGTTTCATCCTCATTCTAACAGGTCACAGCCTTTGGCTGCATTTACCTCACAACAAAGTCGATGCATCATTAATTTGACTAGTACACTGGAAATTGACGTTTGAAGCTGCATGTACAAGTTATTAAAAAGTGCTCACAGAATTATCCCGCGATAAATTCTCTAATGAAGAGTGCGATTTTCTCACCAGCAAACAACACGACCCAGCACTTCCTCTAGAAAAGCATCAGTTCAAGCTGACATTTCAATACATCATATACAGCAAGCTTTTATAGTAAAGTTTGACCTCTCATTATCTAAATAAAACGGCATTTTTAACGAGATACTGAGGGGTAAAGGTCAAACCAGGTGCAGTAACCCCTATGCAATAGTACGTAAGGAAAGGTTTTACTGAAATATGTAACGACAGCATCCAGATTTGGCAAATTTGTGCAACTCTACTCCATCTGAGAACTCGTGTGGACGAATTCAGTTGGCCGTGCGTGGCAGGAAGCAAAGTTAGCCTGTGAAAGAGTAGCGAGCCTGCAACTCGATGGCTCAAAACATGGCCGACCGAAGCACACCGTTAGCATGTCGCAGGCTTTGCACGAAAGGCTCCCCTTGGCTGAGTAACAAGCAACACTACACGTGACAACGTAACGGCACTGACCGACTCGGTACTGTGCAGCAGCTCTGTTAGAGTACAGCACGGCATTTAGCTCCTTGTCGGCACACTTTGCTTTGATGGCCTCCGTGTAGTTGGCTACGGCCCACCGGTATTTGCTGTTCTTGAAGTTGACGTTGCCATCGTCCTTGTAATTTTCAGCCTTAACTACAGCATCGAGACAAACGAATGAGTGACAGTGAAGACTGACCAGCAAAAAGAAGCAACTGCAGAGAATTAATGACGAAAAACAGAGACCTTTAGCAAAGCGGTAAGAAATAAGTGGCAAGCACATGCAACAGAGCGTCTAATGTAACTGCCCTAACAGCCGCCCTTGCATAGACGCTTCGTCAAATAGTCGTGGCGGCAGAAGACGCTGCTCAACCTGCCAGTTCCAGGCGGTTGGACGATGGAAGATGACAAGCAGAATGCGCGGTGAAATGAGACGCCTACTATTCGGTGGTGCCTAGAAAGAGATTAAGTTCTCCGAGGGCGCTTTATCAAGTATATTATTATAATTATTATGCCGAAGCAGATGGTACCACACGATGTAATGCAGAGGGAAAGGGGATCCACAACGTATCAGCTACAATACACCATGCCAAAGCAGAAGATGCATGAGGCTAGAGAGTGCTGGGGGGGACAATTACAAGGAAACCACCGGGAGAGAGTCCTGGCAAGGCCTCACTTCTCCGACTAACCGTCTCGGAATGTGCACGCATACAGATCGAGGAATTCCGATGTTCGAAAGCAAGCTGCGGGCTCGATTTCAGTGGCTAGGTCGGTGAAGGAAAGTACCACATAAAGAGTGACGCTGGTATTATGCAAAATAAATGGCTGCCACACTTCTTGATTCTTTGTTCCACATTGCTAACCAGAATGCAACGGCCTAAGCAAAGGGCGAATGAAAAGAGAGGGCGAGCGGCAAGAGTTGATAGAAAACTGGCCAAAAAGAACGACCCTGTGAGGACGACGAGAGAGAAGAAGCTCGATCTACTCGGTCGAACAACGAAGCTTTGGTAAGATGAGCAGCACCATCACGCACGGCGTGCAGCCGCATCGAAACGGTCAACTCTGCAGCCACATTCGACTCTGACACAAGAGTGCCGAAGAACCGATCGTACAAATGGAGACAAGAAAGGGTATTTACCAAAAAGGATGCGCAGCGAAATGCAGGCAGTGACTCATCGAGTCGAAGCAGTGCTAGCTAGATAGAACAACGATCCCTGACCGCCAAGCGGCGCACATTCTGTCTGCCTTCAGTTGCTTCTGCACATCCTCTTCGGCCTCACGTAGGTTTATGATTATGTATATGATGATGCCATATGTAATGTAATGTATCTCCGTCTGTGAGTCCACAAAGTCAAAAAGACAATGTGGGTGTTACGCACGAGAGTTTTGTATAGCGCACTCACAGCCTAAGCGGCTTTCGGTACGAATTCGGTAGCCAACTGACTTCGTCTCACGCAACAAAGAGAAAGTGGGAAGCATAGCAGAGTTAGGAGAGCAGTTGAGGTAGTGAGTAGCATAGAAGTAGCAGTTCAGGACCGCTGAAAAAGATGTGCCATAGTCGGCAGTTGGAGAGTAGATGTCGTTGCCTAAGAATTGTGGAAGCGAGTTCCACAGTCTGGGACCTGCAGAGCTAAAGCTTCTGTCGCCAACTGTCTTTAAGCAGAGGAATGGGACAGCTAATTTATTGTCCACACAGGACCTGAGGGCACGAACAGGCTGAAACTGATGCAGCAGTTCAGCTAGGTACGAAGGAGCCAAGCCGTGGCGGGCCTTGTGGGTCAGCGTAAGAACTTTGCTCTGTATCCATTGCCCAACCGGCAACCATCCTAGCTCTTTCAGCAAAGGAGACACGTGCTCAAACCGCTGGGACTTGAAGACCAGCCTTGCAGCCATATTCATAGTCCGCTGTAGTGGCATAATAGCTTTCTTTGGTAGCCCAGCCAAAAGGGAATTACAATAATCAAGCCGAGACAGAACTAAAGAGCTAGTTAAATTTTTTACAAGCCACTGTGGGAGACAGCTTCTAATCTTGGATAGGGATCGGATGTGATGGCTAGCTGTAGAGGCAGTCTTCTGAATGAAGCTTTTGAAATTGAGGCAGCTGTCGAACACGACACCTAGATTACGAGCACGTGGTGTAGGTCGCACAATAGCATCACCTATTAGAACAGCAAAGCCTTTTAATCCAGCCACACGCTTAGGGTGTCCTATGAGAAGCAGTTCGGTTTTATCGTAATTTAATTTCAGGAAGTTTTCCGATCAATAAGCATAAACATAATCATATATCATGATGATTATGATTCGTGACACACAGATCAAGCATCGAGCTGCACATGCCAAGGAAATAAAAAAAATTGTTAATGGTAAAATAATCTAGTTCTACGCTTCGATGGCACAATGATGGCTGATTCTGCTACTCGAACGACAGTCGACTGTCTGCCAACTAGGTAGGATGTCTGGTCTGAATGAGGTGAGAAGCGACTTACCGTGGCCAGGCTTTATCCGGGATCCTCTAGCTATAGCTGTCATTGAAGCTCTCTGGATGATAGGAAATTTAAGGACAAAATACTGAGACTGTGTTTCAATCAGCTCAAATGGTGGTAGTAAAGAAGGAGTTGTGCTGCTCCTGAATGACCTGGGGATGTGTTCTGAATTTAACACGTGGGCATCATATGGCAAAGCGCATACAAATTATTTGTAGGCTTCCAGATCTCTATAAATACACAGAACCTAGAGGTTATAGATCGTTTTAAGCACTACAGGCCTCAAGTTGACAAGTTGCTGTACAATACTGCTGCTGAGGAAAAGAACCTCCCATCCGTGAATGCCGATATTTGCAAGGTCACCTCTTTTGCTTTGCATCGCATTCGACTTAGTCCACATGGTGACTGCAAGGAGCAAGTCAAAATCATAATTATATTTCTCGGAGGAACTCTCCAGGTCGTTCGATTTTAACATCCGGTGGCGATCCACCTTGCTAAATAGATATACAGGGCCATTTATAATTTTTAGATATGATTTTTTCTTACAAAATTCCCGTTAAAGACACTAAGTTCCAGACATCCGTAGCTCACTTAGAAGAAACTGTTGCTGCATGACATCATCTTCCGAAATAGTGCTTTTATCGGGCTCCCATTCTCCCGATCAAAAATGCAATACAGTGGTAACGCTGAGAGCTAGGAAAGGTGAGGTCAAAGGTATTTTTTGTGTACTACTTCTAATCTATAGCCGGAAGGAAACAGCTGGCAGACCTTGTCACATCGTCGACTAAGAGGTTCTTTGACATCTTGGAAGAGCTGCCAGATATATTTCTGACTCTGGACCCCGCTTTGCAGAGCGCCAGCAGCAAATACCAGTCAGCTATGTTGTTATAGACTCAGTAACGGTCGTCAGTTAGCACTGCATAGTAACATTAGCGAAGGAGTTTGCTTAAGCATAAGCATAAATTATAATCGAAGTAAGATGTTCTGCAAATCGTAGTGCCGAAGAAGGAAGGATGCATAGGCTTGTTTTGAAAGAGAGGCAATTTTAAAGTCACGGGCATGGCAACATTTTGAACTCGATGAAGGAGTACTCAAGACTTTTTTGTTACAAATGTTTTGCACTAAAAAGTGAGGTGGTTTTCTATATAACATGTCAAAACTTTCGTTAGATAGAAGCACCCTGCCGTGCAGCAGTCACTGCAGCACGACAGACTGGCCACTAACCTCTACTTACTACGGCTTTCCTAATAATAAATAATAATAATGCACTTGATAAAGCGCCCTCAGAGAACTCAATCTCTTTCTAGGCGCTTTACATTTGCTGCAAAGGGAACGCAATTGAATGGTAAGTGGTATCCTGCTTGATAAACAACATGAATAACATGGTTAGGGGTGACAGGCACAGGGTCAGCACGCAAGTGTGGTTAGTGGCAGCATTCACAGTGTCAACATGCATAAACACATGAAGGACGAATCACAGGGACCCACTAAATGCTGTCCTAAATAGGTGCGTTTTTAAGTTCTTTTTAAATGTGGTCAAGCCTGGGGATGTTCTGATGCAAGTCGGGAGTGAGCCCCAGGCTTTGGGAGCATATGAACTAAATGCACGGTCTCCAAAGGATTTGAGGTTTGTACGAGGTATTGGTAAACTGTTGGATTCCGAAAAGCAGGTGGTACGATGCTTGGCCTGGTGGGGGAGTAGATTCCTTTAAAGAATGCCTTAAAACTCGACTTAGACACACGTGCAAGTAACACACCCAGAGTTACAGATTTACTCAATGAAGAAGCCTGCCAAAAGTCAGTTAGCAATCTCAGCTTGCTCCACACATTCAACTCAACTTTATATGCTTTCCTTAAGCGAAACTTGTACCTTGATACACGCCCCTTTCCAGCACACATCCATGGGGCCTGTGAGCATGCATGCACATATCTTTATATGGCAGCTGAAACTCAAGTCAGTTCACCATATTATGCTACGATAATAACCCTATTATGCTTGTTGATATTGTGCATATTACCCTTAACCATTTGACCATGCTCCCTTTACAGCATATGAAAAGTGGCTAGAATGAGATTAAGTTCTCCTAGGGGGCTATGTAAATGTATTATTATTATTATTATTACTAGTTGATTTAACAGCACCAGTGATCTACTGTGACATCAAAGTCACAAGCCTGCATTCGAGCTCAGCCCCAGCAAGCAGCAGGGGCGGCAGCAGCAAAGAGGAGGGAGGCAGTCGTGACCCGAGAGGAAGTGGCTCGTTGGGAAGAGATGGCATCAAGACTTACGCTTGGCATCGCTGACGTCATACTTGAGCTCAATGAGTCCCTGCAGCTCCGGACTCAGCGGCTGACTCCAGTCGATCTCTTTGATGAACGCAGGATGGTTGTGAAGATCCTTCAACAAGCACCTCCTGTTTCTCGACTAAGACAACCTGGTTCCATAATTTTGCAGCCTACCCCCCTCTGTCCGTGGAGCGGTAGTGAGCAAGAAAGAGCTTCGGGTCAAACCGAGTGTCAGAGGCATGCATATAGCATGCTGAAACGGTGGTGAGAGCTTTTATCGCATCATCTGCACGCTAGAAACCGACGCCATGCAAGCACATTTCTTACAAGTCTACCTTCAGCCAATAACTATGCCCTGCACGTCAGGCCCATGAGTGGCTGGTGGATGCGCACGATCGCTTCTTCCTCATGACATGCTTGGCTGAGGCTCTAGACAAGGGGGCACATTTCTGTGCAGAGAACACACAGCTTCACCTTTGCTTTCTCTACTAGATCTCTACTTGCCTTCCAGCAAGTCAAACTATGTGTGTGTGTGTGTGTGCCCGCGCACACACACACACACACACACGTACGCACACACATATATATTCAGGCCTCGGCCATCAAATACATTCACCTAGACATAGGTCGAGGCCAGCACCTTAACCGCTGGTTCAAACCGTCGCGACATTTGCACTTGGATGGCAGCAACTATTCTCAAACTGAATGCCAATAAAATCAACTTTATCGTCCAAACAAGCCTAATTTTGCTCAGAAATCTGAGTCTAATCGTTATAATGGGTGGGCTCGGTCAGCATATTGCCTACAGTGTCTGCACGCACTGCACCCCTGGGTGTCCTGTCTCTAAATGATCTCTTACCTGATGAATCAAAGTCGGGCCTGCCTAGATGAAGATATCCCAGCTAAACTGGTCCGTGTATTTTCAACGTCAATTCTAGACGTGTGTAGCGCACTACTCGAATGTCTGTCTTTTTGCCTCTCTATTATGATATGCTCACAGATGGTGCACAACTCTGTAGCAAGGCTTGTCTGACGTGAACGACCCAACTGCCATGTTAGATCCCTTCTCACCGACCTGCACTGGCAGCATCCTGCACTGGCACCAAGCAGTGTGCCTAATTTAAGGCTGTTTCATGCAATTGTACGTCCCTTCAATCTCTCTTTTTCTAGGATATCTATCGGAAATACTTCCCAAGCAGGCTTTGCACCCCACCACAGACTCTTCGACCTCGAATCGTTAAGCTGTGCCCACAACCAACCTTTAGTCCTTTGGAGGCAGTACTTTCAGTGTCTATGCTCCCAAAGACTGAAAACTCTCTCTCTCTCTCTCTCTCTCTCGACTGACAGCACGACACCGCCACTCGGTGACATTTAAAAAGAAGCCAAAACCCACCGGTTCCAAACAGCATTTCCTTCGGCCTCGTGCAATGTCCTTTATGTGCTAATGAGTGCTGACACTATGCTTATATATATCCCTGGCCCATTGATATGCTTCTTTCCAGAATATGTGCAATGCCTAGAAAGAGATTTAGTTCTCTTAGGTAGCTATTCAAAGGTCATTATTGTTATTATTATTATTAAACTTCCAAACAGGCCAGAATCTTTATAGTGACTCTTAGAGACCAGCCATGGCTTTGATTTCGAACACCAAATTGCAGCAGCTGTTGAGTGTCGCAGGCCCTCACGTTATCAGAGGGAGACAACTACCATATGTTCTCATCCTTCTAGCAGGCACTGCTGGTGGTGACATGTTCACAGCTCCGCAAGCCCTACAGCATCGCCTGGACCTCTGTCAAGCAAGCAGACAGCACCAAGGACGGCTGTGCTCCTGCAGCCGACCTCAGCACAAACTCTCTGGCAGTTCGTCACAGCAGTGACTTCCGTAGCTAAATCCACCCTCAACTGCATGTCCACTAAGGCCATCCATCCTCTTTCCTTTTGATGGGAGCACATGCCGAGCGATAAAAGGTTGGCTGATTTAACAGCCTCAACTGTACAGTGGCAGAAGAGCCTTATTATCCAGCGGTTAAGGTGCTCGCCCCGAGCAAGGTCTGGCTGAGGTCGTGGGATCGAGCCCAAAGGCATATGTGAAGCGCCTGAATAGAGATTAAGTTCTCTTAGGGCAACGCACAAATGAATTATATATATTATATATATATATATATATATATATATATATATATATATGTTATTTATGTATAAAAGCTATCACCACCGTTTGCAGTGAGCACTACCGGATCACCCACTGCCTGCAGGACTCGAACCCACGGCCTGGGTCGTGAAGCCGGCTATCGGATCCAGGCAGCGAGCCACACTGGCTTTTGCAACGCCCTACGAAACACGTCACAGCCATAACAACAATAACCCGCTTGTCACGAGCGCTTTAACGCCACCTTGCCGGACGCAGCATTCACGAACGAGCACTATACTCAAGGATTCAGGCGAGGAGGGGTGTGTCTGTGCGTGTGGCTCCCACAATCATTCCTCCCACGAGCTTCATACAACCGCTAGCGGTAGCAAGCTGGCGTCGCGCACTCTCGCTTTCTAAACCGAAATGGACCGAGAGCCGTCGGTGAACATGAACGCGCAGCAAACGCCGCCAGCTCGGTCGATTATGCAGCGCCGAGAAGGCCTCTCGGCGCTTGATGGCGCGTGCCAAGCGAGGGGCGCAGCAGTGCGCGCTCTCTCTCTCTCTCGCGCGCGCGCGCGAGCACAGCGCCTCCCTTCCGCTTCGCGATAGCGGCTCCTTACTTCGCCGAGGAAGTCCAGATCGTCGTCGTTATCCTCATCGCCCCGGGCCTGCTTCCGCTGCTTCCTCTCCTCAATTTTCTCGTTTATAAATCTATCAAGGTCGTCTTCCATCTTTTTGATCATAGCGGAGCGTTCGGCATCGCTCATCGCCTTGCCTTTCGGTTTAGAACTCATGACGGACACCTTCGACGGCAGGCCGGCGCGCGGAGCGTTTGTCCCGCTTGACGGATGCAGAGTCGAGTGCGCCTCCTTATTTCCTCAGCTTTATAAATGGCCGAATAAAACGAGTAGTCGGCCAGGAATGTCGACTAGAATCAAGAAGAAACTGCATCAGAGCAGGCGAGCGGAGGCGAACACGATATCTATCCTATGCGCGTGCGACTAATATTCCGCCGCGCAGAGCCGCATTCGTACAACAAGCGTCCTTAAGGGATTCGTCGGGCAAGTCCGCCGCAGCACGTGGCTCTCCTTCTTTTAGGAGTGGTTGTGTGACGCAAGAGCAGCCAATCCACGACGAAGAGAGTACCGAATTAGCTGCGCGGCTGGGAGCGGAGGTGACCACGTGTGAGTGGTGACAGCGAACCCACTTCAAATACATGCCGTTGCTCTGGAGGCTGGAGGAACCCCGTGTATAGATATATAATTCATTTGTATCGCGCCCCAAGAGAACTAAATCTCTATTCAGGCGCTTCATATATGCCTCAGGGCTCGAGCCCACGACCTCAGCCAGACCTTAGTCGGGGCGAACACCTTAACCGCTGGATCGCCACGTACCGACAATTACTGGGGGTAGTCCGAACCCCCAGTTCAACGATCAAAAGTTGCCCTAAATTTTGCACAGGAAATGTATACATATAGGCAATTATCACTTAGTACTATCGCAATGCAGACCGATGTGTTGTTACGTACGGGGCGTAGCGACATCCTCGTCCGGTTCCAGGACATTTGCAGCTGCCGCCGGCTGTATGGCGCCTTTTAGCGGTTCGTCTTGAACTAGGGTCTTACGATCGATGTTTTTCAATACTTTGTCGCATGCGCTAACTTAGTATCTAATTCCCATATGGACGGGTGACGCGGTTTGAGAGAGGATGCGTTCTTGTGGGGCTATCGCTGGGTGAAAGTCTTGCAGCTCACATAATTATTGCAAATATAATAGCAAGAGATCGCCGTCTGAACGAACTCTTTTTCTTATATACTTAGAAATCCCCATACTTCACTGAGCAGATGAAGCTTATCGGAACAGGAGATAATCTCATTTCTGGATCTGCGACAATTCTACAGTACAGCAAATGCCCGCGCCCCTCCTCGTCCTTCCTTAATAATAATAGTGATAGTATTAATATTAATAATAATAGCAGACTTGACAAAGCGACCTCAGATAACTCAATCTCTTTCTAGGCGCTTTAAATTGCCTGCAAAGGAAACACGATCGGATGGTTAGTGGTAGCATGTTCGATAAACAACAAGGATAACGTGGTTAGGGGTGACATGCACAGGGTCAGCATGCAAGCGGCGTAAGTCACAGCATGCACAGTGTCACCCAACATAAGCACGTAAGGGATGAATCGCAGGGACTCACTAAATGCTCTCACAAATAGGTGCGTTTTCAATTTCATTTTAAATGCGGTAAAGTCACGGGATGTCGTGACACAAGTCGGAAGTGAGCTCCAGGCTTTGGGAGCATACGAACTAAAGGCAGGGTCTCCTAAAGATTTTAGATCTGTACGAGGTATGGATAAACAGTTAGATCCAGGAAAGCGGGTCGGATGATACGACGCTTAGCCTGGTGGGGCATACGATCTGATAGGTAGGCTGGAGCCAAATAATGAAGGAATTTGAAGGTGAGCGACAAAACCTTGAAGTCGATCCGTTGCTTGACTGGTAGCCAGTGCAGGTCGGCGAGAAGCGGTGTGATGTGGCAGCTGCGGTGCTCGCGTCCTTGCAGAAAAAGTCTGCAAATACAGTGCTCAGTACAGTAATAATAATAATAATAATAATAATAATAATAATAATAATAATTCACTTGATAAAGCGCCCTCAGAGAACTCAATCTCTCTCTAGGCGCTTTACATTTGCCGCAAAGTGAAATGCAATTGAATGTAAGTAAAATCATGCTTGAAAAACAAAAAAATGAATAACATGGTTAGGGGTGACATGCACTAGGTCAGCATGCGAATGTGGTTAGTGGAAGCATGCATAGTGTCAGCACGCATCAGCACATCAAGGACAAATCACAAGGACCCACTAAATGCTGTCCTAAATAGGTGTGTTTTTAGGTTCCTTTTAAATGTGGTCAGGTCAGGGGATGTTCTGACGCAGGTCGGGAGGGAGTTCCAGGCTGTGGGAGCATACGAACTAAATGCACGGTCTCAAATGATTTGAGGTTTGTACGAGGTATTTCTAGACTGTTGGATTCCGAGAAGCGGTGGTACGATGCTTGGCCTGATTGGGTAGTATATCTGAAAGATAGGCTGGAGCCATAGAATGAAGGGACCTTAAAGTGAGCGACAAAACCTTGAAGTCAATCCGTTGCTTGACTGGTAGCCAGTGCAGGTCGGCGAGAAGTGGAGTAATGTGGCAAGTGCGAAGCTCACGATAGACGAGCCTAGCTGCAGAGTTTTGCACAAGCTGCAATCGCCTGATCGCACATAGTGGGAGGCCAGTAAGCAGTGAGTTGCAGAAGTCGAGACGGGATGTCACGAATGCATGGACCAACTTAGACGTGGTATCCTTATCTAAACAAGCCCGAATTTTAGCAATATTATGAAGCTGAAAATCGGCAGATTTGACCGTGGAGCTGATATGGTCGTTTAACGAGAGGTCGCTTTGGAATATGACACCTAGATTTCGAGCTGATTCAACTGGAGATATGCTGGCAGAGCCAATTTTGAGCGTCAGCCTTTCCAATTTCTGAATCACGCTGGGTTTGCCCATAACTAGTAAGTTAGTTTCGTCATCGTTTAGTTTTAGAAAATTTGCTACCATCCATGTGCGGATGTCATCAATGCATGCAGCAAGTGAGTTGAGAGAATTTGAGGTGCTCGAAGGCTGGGAGGGATCAAAACAAAGGTACAACTGAGTGTCATCCGAATAGAAGTGAAAGCCTAGATTGTGCTTGGCAATCACATCAGCAAGAGGCAGAGTTTAAACCGTGAAAAGAACCGGACCTAGCACGGAGCCCTGAGGTACTCCATATTTCAGAGGTACTTCACATGGTCTTTGTCCATTCACGTCAGTACTCTAGAGTCTCCCACTGAGGTATGACCTGAACCACTGCAGAGCAGTGCCAGTGATGCCCAGGCGAGATGAGAGGCGCTCTAGAAGAACTTTGTGATCGATGGTGTCAAAAGCTGCCGAAAGATCAAGCAAAACAAGCAGAGACACTCTACCCATGTCTGCATTCCTAAGTAGGTCGTTGTATACCCGAAGCAATGCTGACTCTGTGGAGTGATTAGCTGTAAAGCCAGACTGGAACTTACTAGCAAGGTGTGAGGTTTCGATATACGAGTTCAGCTGGTCCGCCACGACCCGTTCGAGTGTCTTTGATAGGAATGGTAGAAGGGAAACTGGGCGGTAGTTGCTTAAGTTCTCTTGGTCAAGTGTAGCTTTCTTGAGAAGTGGCCTGACTATAGCTTTTTTGAAAGGTGCTGGGACATGACCTGAGGCTAATGCAGCAAGGGAGTTTAGAGAATTCGAGGAGCTCAAAGGCTGGGAGGGATCAAAGCAAAGGTATAACTGCCATCTGCATAGAAGTGAAAGCCTAGATTGTGCCTAGTAATCACAACGGCAAGAGGGTGAGTATAAACCGAGAAAAGAGCCGGACCAAGCATGGCATCAAATAAAATAACAAAGTAAATAGAGCGTCTGCGCTAGAATTGGTTACGGTTACGAAATAACGGAGCATTATTTAAACTGGCTGAGACGCAAAAATGCCACTGCCACTTCGTTCAGTTGTCGCGTCGCTGGTAGACCAGCGGCGCCAGACGGATTCGGCTAGAGGTCAGCCCGACATCTGGGCGCCATATTAGTCCGAATCGAGTCGTCGAGGTGTCGTCTCTCTCTCTCTCTCCGAGGAGGAGGAGGAGGAGAAGGAGGATAGCGGAGCGACGGGCGAGGATCGGTGGCGCGGGCACGCGGTAAAACGCGATATCCGAAAAAGCGACACGTAATAGCTAACCGGCGCTTGCATGTGACCCATGAAGCGCTCAGCAAGTGGCCAGCCATCTCCGCGGCTTTCTTGGTTGCGACCGGAAGCAGACGGTAGCGGCTAGCGGTAAGCAGCTAAGGCTTGAAAGCTCCGCGGTGTTGTTCGGTTTAGGCCATGCACAGAAACGTCTGCCGATTAGCACCACCACCAGCTTAATGTACGACGCACAGTAATTGCAATGTACCTGGCAGCATTGAGCGAGCCTAGCTGCTACAAGTGCGACACTACCCTTCCAACGCCGTATCGGCACAGCAGTCAACATCAACAGCTGACCTCACTGGCAGGCTGGTTACCTTACTGCTGCTCGCAGAAGGCGCGCTGGTGTACGGCTTTCTGCGACCGCCGGCAAAGTGGGCCACCGGCCATCGTCACTGAGCTGACTTCAACAGCCGCCGTTTTGCGGACCTCGGCCGCCGTCGCTCCATCTGCTTCTGCCGACTCTGCCGCCGAGTCTCTGACCGCCCCGCGTCTACGACGTGCGCTGACGCATCCTCGGCTTGTACAACTGCTTCTCCGGCGTGCGAAGACTCTGTCCAGCCTACACAGCCTCTCCTTCCAGAGCAGACTCTTCTTTTTGCGCAGTCTCTCCGGCCTGTGAAGTCTCTCCTGCCCGTGTACACTATCCGGCCTGCGCCGCGTCACAGCCCACCGGCTTGTCGCAGGCCAACGACGCCTTCATGGCTTGCGCTGCATCACAGGCCATTGCCTCTCTGGCGGATGCTGCCACCTCTCGAGGACGCCGCCGACTTTCTCGCGGACGCCGCCGCCTCTCCGTGGACTCCGTACGCCTCAGCCCTACCGCTGACTGTTGCCTCGCATTACGCCGTTGCCTCGTGGCACACCATCGCCGCCTTGCCAAGCGTCACCGCTTGGAGAGCCGTTGCCTCCTGCCACGCGGCGGCAGCCTGGCAAACCTCTGTCGCCCGGCACACCGTCGGTGATTGCTGCTGCCGCTTCCGGTCGCACCTGTCGGCCCTCCTAGTCCGGCCAGGCTTTACCCGATCAGCATGCAACAATCGTGCTCTACCGGCCGGCCAGGTGAATACCCTCACAAGGGCCTGACGCAGCTTGGCGTAGTCGTATTGCACTGCTTGCGGGAGACTCGAGGCAAACGTGCATTGCACTCGCAAAGAGCAAGCACAAGTGCCTCTTACTCGGTTCGTATCTGCTTTGCTCGATCTCCCTCTCGAAGTTCAGCAGCCAGCCAACCAAGTCTTCGAGGCCATCGACGCTTTGGAACGCTTCTCAATACATCCCCAAGGCCGTCATCGGCTCCATCCCGAGAAATAGCTTGTTGTTCGGTTTACGCACAGCAGAGAAACGCCTGCCGATGACCACCACCAACAGTTTAATGTGCGACGCTCGGAGCAGAGGGAAGCACCGACTCCCTTCGCCCCTCTCCCCCACTTGAATCTCTCCTCATCGACCGCGGCTGTGCACTCGCCGACCACGACGATTAATCCAACATCTGTTCACCAGCGGGTTAGCGGGAGGAACGATACCGGCCTGTGTCCACGCCATATCAGAGGCGGACCACAGCTGTGCACCCGCGGGTTTGCAAGAGGAACGTTACCTGCCTGCAAATAATCAAACTAGGCGCGGAGCTGCCGCCGACGCATCGGGTGTGCTCATGGCAGCCAGCCAGTCAGTGCGTAGCGCCAGCTGCCGCCGGAAGTTTGAGCTGAAGAAGAAGAGACTTTCGTTCCGCAAGACCGCCCCGCGAGGTCCAAGTACAAAAACAGCAATCTCGGAAGCCACCGGTGGCGCGAGAATCGCGCAGGCAGTCGCCTCCGTCGCGAGATAATCTAGGTCAGAAGGCTGCCCGAACTGAGTTCGTCATATTGCCGCGTTACGTTTTTGCGCTTGTTTTGTTTTGTTTTTGTTTTGCTTGCGTTGTTTTGCGCTCGTGGCGGCGCCTCGTCCTGGGCGCCGCCGCGAGCGCAACGAACCGACGGCTGTGTTTTTTCAGGAGTCGGATTAGATAGCGATAATAGCGACAAAAAACGGCCTCAGAAGAGATACGCTCGAGTCAACGGGAGTTTCGTCCGGACGCTCGCCGCTTTCCAACAAGCCAGCAGCGATGCTCCGCTAAAAAGCAAGGAGCTCAGAAATTGGCTGGAAAAGGGTCTTGGATAGGGTTTCTGGTAACTGTTTAATAGTATTAGTGAAACGGTAGTTTTTCGCCCAAAAATTAGCAACGAGTAGACAGTTGTTTTTTTAACAGTCTTGATGTTTCTAGTGGAAGCTCGTAAACAAAAATATACTATGACTGAAGCTCCAACGATCATTATGGATATGAAATGAAAAAGCTTCAACGTTTATTATGGATATAAAATATGTAACAAAAAATTTAAAATATCTTTTGAATGAATTATTGATTTGTTACAATGTTCTTATAGAATGCACCAAAAATCAATATCAAAGTACAATTTTGCAAAAAATTAAGTAAACTAAAAATCAAATTAATCTTGTGAGATCAGCAAAGAATTGATGTTCTTTTCAGCCATGTAGTCAATTGAGAATATGCCGCAAAATGAAAGAATCAAATTACAGAAGTGCTAGAAGGTCCACGTGGAGGATGTAATACATTCGTCAAATTTTCTGGAAGCTTCATTGCGACGCTGAAAAATCATCTGAAAATACACAGAATTGATTTCTGTAAGCCGGCCATCGATGACAGTGCCGCAGCTTCCAGTGGCAATTTCTTTGCCTCAGATCACGACATCACCACTTGAAGGCGTCGAGGGAAGGGAGTCGAGAAGGAGAGGAGCGAAGCAAAAACCAAGTCCAAGTAAGTAAGCCCAACCGGTGACAGCCGTTGCGTGCAGTCACATACAGCTTGCAGCGTCAGAGTCTTGGTGCATCGGCGAGGTCAGCAGCCTGCCTGCCTGGCCAATAGGTGAGATCTATAGCTTCAGAATGTTTAGTGCAAGAGTAGGAATATCGAGGAGCTCATGTTTAGCTAAGTACTCGAGGGAGAACGAGTCATACGATCGCCCCTGCAATTCCCTTCTGAACACGTTCGGGCACGTGCCAGCCGTCCAGTCACGTGTACAGTGGGTGCTAAAAAGAGGCTGTGCATCGCAGGAAGAGCGCGTGCGTGAACTGTGTACGAACAAAAACGATTACCTGTTTCTAGCGTGAAAGAGTCTATAGGAGACTGTTACTGATCCGGATATCATGATGGAATATCAATTAGGGCTATTGCTAGAAACAAGTATTTGTGGTATTCTATCTCGCGGAACGCATTCAAACTTCCAGCAAGCGCAAGCAATGTGATGAAGCTGGTGCATGATGATTACGAAGGAAAGAGTAACAAAACGATTGCCGGTATCAAGCGAAAACTCGAGAGAGGATTTAAGCTTAGCTTGACTGTGGATGAATACACATCCATGAGAGGACGTCAATTCTTCATTTATTCATGATAGCGGCAATGAAACAGCAATCAAGACGGGTCTTGTTCACATATTTGGTTCGTGCACTGCTCTCAATAAGTTTGAATAAAAAAAAGCATTTGAGCGTTTTTGGAGTAGCAACGGAGAGGGATTTGGTGAGCCTGCTCAGGGCGGCACTGCAGTAATTAGAAATAAATTGGCCACATCGATGTCATCGGATAGTTCTGCTTAAAACATGGTCTGCACCTTGGATAATGTGGCACATTGTACAAGAAGAGTACTGAGATGGACGATTTAAATCTGGATAGTAAAAACAGTGATGAAATGGACAATTATATAGTATGTACGGACTTGGCAGTGATTTGCAATGATACATTAGAAGGAGACGTCGATTACCACGATGTACTCACAAAATTACGTAAGCTTTTCAAATTCATTAACAAATAAATCGTACGAACAAATGTTTTTAAATCCAAAGTGAATGCTAAGTTTGGTAGCGAGATTGAACTGGATCTTGACATGAAGACTTGAGCTCCATCCATACAATGTTAGAGATGCTATTAAAGACAGAAGTCGTCATCCGCGAGACAGTAACTAAATTCAAGGCGCTGGAAACTATTGAGACATTGAATGTTAACGCTGTCAAAAATCTTCTGAAGACAATTGAACCTGTGGAGCTTACTGTAGGGAATCTAAGTCGAGGAGACGCAACGTTGATAAGTGCTGGCACGATTTTAGAATTTGTGTTCAACAATGTAATTTATCTCCATCTGTAAATCCACCAAGACTATGCGGGTGCTGCGCAGGAGACTTTTGCGTAGCGAACTCGAAGCCTAAGCGGCTTTCGGTACGTATTAGGTAGCCGACAGACTTCATCTCACGCAAGAAAGAGAATGTGGAAAGCATAGCAGAGTCAAGAGAGTAGTTGAGGTAGTGAGTAGCATTGAAGTGGCAGCTCAGGACGACTGGAAAGGATGTGCCATAGTCGGCAGCCGGAGAGAGTGGTTTCGTTGCGTAATAATAGTGGGAGTGAGTTCCACCTTCTAGGAATTGCACAGTAAAAGCTTCTTTCGACAACGGTTTAAAAAAAAAGCTTCCTAACCCAAATGCTGACATTAGTAACAAGCTCGTATACAATTTGAAGTGCAGCGATGAAGAGCGATTGAACGAGCGATGGTTGCCACAAATCTCTTGCGCAATCTCAAAGATCCACCTTTCAGCCGTCAAAAACTACGCTATACTTCGAAGGAAATCTAGCGTCTCGTCTTTTCGGAGTCAATGATGTAGAAGTTGCCGTTGAACTGTCAAACTGAAACTGTGAGCTATTCTCTTCAAGAGGAATGGAATGTGTTGCTTCAAAAAGATGGATCATCAACTGCAGTTGGAGTGCAAGATAGTTTCATATGGCTCAAGTTCGAATTCACGCTCCATAGGAACTCCGGCCAGCGCACTGAAAATCTCCAGAAATTGTACAACGCAATTCTATAAATTAAACAAGCATTAACGGACGTTAAAAGACTTTTTCGGTGCGTTTTTCATCTATTGAAACTTATGCTACTGCAAGCCGTTAGAGAATGAGTGTCCGAAAAAAGCCATCTGCAATGGGCACGTCAGCGCGCCCACTTGATGACACGCCGATGACTGAAGCACTTTATACGGACCTACGAAAGTAAATTTGCATGCTTCGGAAACGGCAAGCGGCAGAGGACTGGCGTCAGCCATAGGAAGATGAAGAGTATCACCCGAACTGCTTACAAGAAAGGCTCATGGCGTGGACGAATGCTTGCTTGGTCGTTTTTTCGACTTCTTGCGAAATACATTTTCACAATATTAATGGAATTACGGAGAAGAAAGTGATCACAAAAGTTATCCAAAATGTTGGGTTGCCACGTTTCGTAGCTTTTGTGGTGGAGGTCAACGCGTTTGACGCGTGGATGGTGACTTCGAATGTACTTTAAAGGCAGCAAAGTAATTCTTTGCAGACTCAGGTTTCTCAGTCCTTTGTTTTCATATTGAGCATCGGAGGGTCAGGTTAGAGCGCTTACTTGGGGCCAAGAAGTTATCTGTTTATCTCCTGAGCAGATATTGATCGGCTTAAGCAGCTATTAGTCTTCATACATCCGGACGCTTGCCGATCGCTAACCGAGTCAGTGTTCTGGCCAAAACAGGAAGGTATGAAGAATTGGGGCTATCTGACATCCTAAGGACGTTAGCATTCACCTGTGCATAAATAGCTTTGGTTCTCACAGTAGAAAGTATTAAAAACCTCAGTAGAAAGTATTAAAAACCTCATGTACATGTTTTTAGGGCAGTTAGATGGATACTAAGTTTATCGGATGAGGTGATAGCGGCTTGCTGGATGTATCTGCATTTGCGTGCATGTCTCATGCCATCTCGGCTCAACCGACTAGAAAACTATAGCCCAGCCTCTCTTCTTTCTTTCTTCGAAGACTCCTAGTCAATAAGCAGCTCGTGTAACACATTTATAACAATGAATAACCATAAAGAGTATTTCTGTCGAGGTTCAAGCAACACCACTACACTGAAACCTCTGTCATTCATCCGACCAATGACCCCTGAGCAGCAAAGATGGATATAATGTTACCGCCCTGGCACGGCTTGATCTATCACCTGTGTCTGACACTATTTATCAAAATATCCTACTTGGGCAGCTGAGAAAAGGCGAGGAACTGTGAGGTAAAAATCATGCTTGTCCGATCTGTCTTAAATCTGTGTCATAAGGTAGTTAGTCATGGCTCATCCAGAAGACCAATCACCTTTCAAATTCCACAAGGTTTTGTAGTAAGTCTTTTGCTATTCTCCATTCATACCTAGCCTCTGTAAAAATTGATACTGGCCTACGGAATCGACTATTACTTCAATAGCGACAATTCCCAGTAGGATTGCACCATCGGAATCTGCAGCAGCGACTGATAGCCCGAATACCTTATATTGCAGACGTTCGAATTTCCGTAACCTAGGCGATGAGAATAACCAATTGCTACACGCCGACCACCCCAGCCGCCCATCTGGATTAAGAGACTTTGCTCTTTTAATTGGTGATGTGGTCATGCGACTATCATCACGCACTCGCAATTTAGGGTCTTATTCGATGTCTCAAAGTTTGAAAGCTACTTTGGGAAATCTGCCTCCACAGTTAGCCATCACTTTAAAACCCATTCTAAGATTAGGGGCTATCTACCACGTCAGCTTGCTAAAAATCTTACTAGCTTGCTACAAACGTAATGTGTAAGATCGAAAGTTCTGATGAATACCTCATAAAGGAAAAAACATAATGCAAACCTTGTGTAACTCAGATGTAAACCAAAAAATCTAAAAATACTAAATTTACCGATCTCTGCATCATATTCTAATTGTGTACCAACTTGCTAAACCTTATTAGATCGAGGTAAACGCTGCAACCTATTGAGGTGCGCGTGGTGCACGATTGCGACTTTTATCCAGCTTCGTTTACAGTCTCTTGTAAATTCCATAACTCTGCCAATACTTTTAGGATCAACAAGAAAATTTTGAGATATTGTGAGCTCTTCTCTGCTGGTACATCACCATGCTAAGTATTTCTGATTTCAGCTGGATAAATATTGCCATAATTGTCATCTAAAGAAAGTCATAGGATTTAGTTTTCTTTAATCAAGGACATGCATTGATAACTTTAAATTTTTGTCTAACTTCAATATAAATAATTTTTAATTTCATTCATGTGCTGTATTTGTATCTTTTACTAAAATAAGCAAGTTCTTCAGATTAAGATTGGAAATACTATGTTTCCATTTACAGGTACTTGTCAAACAAATGTTAGCTGATTCAGCAGCCTCTTGTATGTATAGAGGCAATATAGGACCTTAATGGCTATCACCACATCTTGCAGTGGCCGTCTTTTCTAACTGAAGGTATTTTACATGTAGGCTTATCGTGAGCTTCAGCCTGAATGATGAGCCTAACTATCTAAGGTAGTTCTGTCAGGCGAGTTGTGATACGATCATTTGGAGGTTCCTGCAACAGCTCCAATGAAGTCCCAGCAATGCTCGCTGTGAACAGCAGTACTTAAAAGTTCAGTTACAGGTAATAGGCCTTCTGTTATTTCGCATATAAAATCCTTAAATGCTAAGCAGTAAGCAGTGATCTTCCGAGCGAGGCTACAGACTTTTTCCAGCCCTTCCAGGTCAATTTGTAATTGTTCCTTCCTTTCTTAATGTCATCGCACAACCAACGGGTATGTGGGTAGTGATGACTCTGTCGTTAAGTCGTAGGTGCAATTGCATCTTGAAAGTTGGCAATTAAATTGCTACAGTATTGCATCAGGGGGATGTTGGAAGGGGCTCAAACAGGAAGGCAGAGGATATGAGTTGGCTGTAGATATTATCAATGTCGAGAGACTCTAGGCTGCTTGCAGCACATGTAGCGTAGGGCGTATAAACTGAGACACATTCTACTGAGAATGAAATCTGCATACGATGACTGTGCAGAAAAGGATGACGGTCGTGAATAAAAGGGTGTCTGCTTGTTTTCCGCCCCTACCAGCAGTAGTATATGCCGGTGGGCCATTTGCGTCACGCCGCCTTGTTTGCTTAGCATCGAGATTCTAACATTAGGCTGGGATATCGTGCACTAAGTCTGAGCACAGGCGATGCAAGCAGCCGCCCTACGACAGCAGACCGCCCGCAGGAGCTTACCGACCGAGTTCGTATACTATCCACGAACCTTAAATCCTTTGGAGACCGTGCATTTAGCTCGTATGCTCCCACAGCCTGGAACTCCCTCCCGACCTGCATCAGAACATCCCCTGACCTGACCACATTTAAAAGAAACTTAAAAACATACCTATTTAGGACAGCATTTAGTGGGTCCTTGTGATTCGTCCTCGATGTGCTTATGCGTGCTGACACTGTTCATGCTGCCACTAACCACATTTGCATGCTGACCCAGTGCATGTAACCCCTAACCATGTTATTCATTTTGTTTGTTTTTCAAGCATGATTTTACTTACTATTCTATTGCGTATCACTTTGCAGCAAATGTAAAGCGCCTAGAAAGAGATTAAGTTCTCTGAGGGCGCTTTATCAAGTGCAATATTATTATTATTATTATATTGTAATTCTCAGCACGCTGAACGAATACACAAGGCAACGTCTTCTAGCCTTGAGTGATGTGGATTAGTGTACTGCGTTTTCCAGCGTCGAATTCTGGACTTGCATTGTTCTAAGTTCAGCAGTGGTTAGTCAGTCGGTCAGCCACTGCGTCAATGCGTCACTGGCCAAACACTTTTTTGAAGTTCGTTGAGCACGTGTCACTTCTGCAGGAATGTCATCCATTTTTATTGCACAGATGAATATTTATATATTTTCGCGAGAAAGCAGCACCTTGGATGGACCTTACGTCACAAAATATTCTTGCTTCACTCAGAGACAACTAAGACTTCAATTCAAAGTAAAATTTAATTGAATTCTTGTGCTAGCTCGTCGGGCAAGCTGTGAGACTGCGAGACTCATCAGCACGGAGTGCCGCGTGGGTGCGATCGGTGGGCGGATTCACAGCAACCATGCCGGTGACAATAGAGATCATCCCTTCTTAATCAAACTGGACTGGACGAGAAACATCCAGTCGCAGCCCAACCGAATGAGTCGTTATCGAGCTGATTGACCACAAGGAGTTGTCGGATGTAGAGGCGGCCACATTGCATTGACTGGTATGCAGACTAAGCCTCGGCTGAGCAATCCATGCCTTTTGTGTATTAGTGTTTGATATGAGGACGTAAGATGTAGTACAGACCGACCATGAAGTACCAGATTTTCGATAAACTGTTAAAGCCAACGTTCAGTTTTTCTCGAATTTTTTCTTAAATCAACGAAAGTCTGCGTCTTGATGGACGGGTAATTTATGTTCACATTTAGTCGGCGAGTGTCTGTGATTGATATATTGCCGTGCTATAAGCATGCAGGCCGGTGGAGTTTATGGTCATATTATTCATTGTGGCCAGCTTATGACCAAGCCATGCCTATAGCCTAGCGGATTTATGGAGCTGCCGCTTGATTATATGCCATGCCTGTTTATGGGGAAGGTTAGATATGGGCAAGTGGCGGCCTACAGAAGGGGGCAGTTGGGACGCCTGCGGAGGGCCGGACGGCTGCGTTTCGGGAGCGCTGTAGGTGCCAGCGAGAATATATGTCTTGGTCGATCCGCTTGGGCATTTTGTGTTTTATCGCGTACGTTCTGACGAGAACTTTTAAACTACAGTGTCGTAGTGCAGCACTGCGTATGGCGGGAAAGTGTGTAGGAGGGTCAAGAAATAGCAGAGGATAGAAGTGTTTCGCAAGTTTCGTCAAAGCTACTGGAACTTCCGGTTTCTGGACTCAAATGCATTTAGGAAGAAAACACAGAAATTTTTCTAGGTAAGATGATTTCCGCATATACACACAAGGCAGAAAGGAGTGGCAATTGGGGTGAATGGGGTAACTGCTCGCTCAACAGGCCTCCCCGACGAGGTGGCTTTAAGCAGGCCGTTGGAGCTATGCATTGTTTACTCAGCTTACATTGCTAAAATAAACTGAGATAAGCTGAGATAATAAACTGAAGCGAAGCTTGAATCAAGTGATCGAAGCCGTCCAAAGGCAGCAGAACGCCTCCGTGAGGTAGGAGACAGAGTTCGTATGTTATCCGCAGAGCTACAGTAGTTGTCAGCAGACTAAACTTATCCTTGGGACAACTTCCACTAAGCCTTCAGGACCCTGTATTAGTGATGCGTTTCCAAATTTTGAATTCTATACTTGAACAGCTCGAGCTAAATACTCAGCCAAAACAGCCCATCGGGTTATTTTTTTGGCGGCTAGCACAATTTCTCTTTCGATTCTGGTTAATGATGGGGGTCACATTCATTAGTTTTAAATCCCGAATCGTAGCAATATATCTGGAGAAGCAGGGTCATGCTGTGAATGAATTATACAAATGAAAGCATCATCGCTTCGCGATTCACGGTGAGAAGCTTGTAATATTCTGTATGCAGTGTAATTGTCATTTAATTGTTCGCCAACATGGCAACACCACATCGCGCAGCTAAACAAATCTTTTCACTCACTTCTTTATTTTCATTTTCTTTATGCCATTTTCCAAGCTCTAGAAGCGAAGAAATTTCAAAATGTTTCAGAAATCTGTGAGTTTAGAAATAGCACGAGCCAGCTTTATACGATTTAACGGTAGTTTAGGTAATGCTGTCTTCTAAAAAACGTATATCAGCTGAATCGTCGATCTAAATGTAGTCACAAAGCTCCCATCTTTCTTTACAAAGCTTTTTATTTATTCGATGACAAAATCATCTCGAAATAACGGCTTGCTCTTGCTACAATGTCAACTGCCTAAAGGCGTGCGGATGTCTACATGATGGGTGCAAGCACTGACTTTGCTTATTTCGCAATTAAATCATCCCCTTTGCCAATACCACTCGCAATAGTAGCAATAATAAGAGCAATAATAGCCCACAGCAGTCACGCGATGCATTGCAGTGTATGAGCTCAGCTGCACGTAGATAAGATTAGGTGCACAAACAGCAGTGAACGATGCAACAATGACACGCGAGCACAACACGTGACCTACGTGAGACGATCGTTATTTTCGAACTTTCACTCGTCCTCGTCCGAGCCTAGTACCTGGCGGAGCGAGACAAGATGCAGATAGCGATATAGGATCCGCCTACTTCGCGGCGTCGCTCGTCGCGCTGCTCGGGGACGGAGGCCCGCCCAAATGACCCTTCCAAGCACGTTCAAGTCATTTCAATGTGAAGGCCAGATCGTCGGAGAGCCAGCCACCGCTAGTCAGTGTACGGCAAGTAGAGACGATCAGCCGATCATGAAATGCCGTAAGCGGCAGAAGAGTATAAAAAGCAACGCCCACCGCTTTCAGTTGGCAAGACAGTGATCGCCTGCTGCTGGACTTGAACCCAAGATCTGCGTCGAAAAGCTCGAGCACCTTGGAGCCGCTTGGCTACGACCCAGGAGCATCGGATTTTGATGCCACGTTTCCTCGCAGTGCGGCTACGACGCCTCGGACAACCGATCTCACGCTCATAAGAGCCGTCCGCAATCGCGGCGGCGATCAGCTCGCAGAAGATCGAGCCACGCCAAACTGCGAGCGGCCGAGGGAGTTGACACATTGAAGGCCGCCGTCTCCTCACAGCGTGCCCGCGCGAGCGCTCGCGACACGTCGTCCCAATGTACGGTTCACTAGTCTAGTGCCAGTGCTACGATTGCCTCGCGGAAATACGGACGGTGCACGCAGGAGCCGCCGCAGGCGTCCCGCTCGACCCCGCCGCGCTCGCTCGGCGAGCGTCCGACACTTCCGGCGCTTCGCGATCGCGCGGCGCTGGCAGTCGGGCGACGGACGCCCAGCGTCGGCTCGACTGCCAGCGCGCTCGACGCCGAGCGACGCGGAGCGCGAATCTGCAGGCGGCGGTTCGCGCGTGCGCGCCGGCGCTACGTCGAAGCAGCGACGCCGCCCGTCGACGCTTGCTGGACGCAATTCGCAGCTGGCCGAAGGAGCGGCCGAATTCGCTCTGCATACTGCGTCTGCAGTCTGCCCGGTAACGACGCGGGCGTGGTAAAAGCGGTGCGAATTCGTGCGCCGCGGCGGGGCAGACCGCCGCTTCCGGGTGTCCAGCTTGCGCTCTCGCAAGTGCTACGGCGAGCGGCGAAGCGCAGCGCCAACTCCAAGCAGCTGCAGCTGCAGCAGCAGCAGCTGCTGCGCGCGGTCTCCGCGGGAGGGGGGACGGGGCGGGAGTGTCGAAACCCCCTTGCCTCAGGTTGCGTCGCAGTGAGGCGAAGCTGGTTTCGTAATGTCGCGAGCCGTCCATTGCTGACAGCCAGAGTGTGCGCCGCTTTCAGCTTTGCCGGCGCGGCCGCGCACATGCTTGGGAAGCGACTAGACCCCGTGCGGCACGTTGGCCTCGTGGCCGGCTGGCAGTTGTTTGAATTTTTAGAATGCAGCTCTTCGAAGCTCACTCGTGTGTCGACTTCAAGTGGCTCGCGACTGCTGACTGGGCTCGCCGCGACACGAGGCGGCACCACTGCTACGCTGCGGCAGCCGGACCGACGCGCCAGCCGCGGCAAGCAGCGGCCGACTACTTTTAAGCGACGGCAAAAAGGAAAGAAGCGAAGAAAAGAAGCGATACGAGCCACAGCGTGAAAAGCTGCGATTACTAGAACAGCGTCTCCATTATTTTCAATTTTCTCACTCTGAGAGAACCTCTGCAGTAAAAAAAAAGCTTTTGTACCATTCAAATTCTTTGACATTTAGATCAAGTTAAAAGGAACTGAACTCACTTACTCTAATCGTTGCAGGAAGGCCAGTGAGCTGCGGTCATCCGGTCGCGGGATTTAAACGTTTTCGCTTACTTGCTTACGATCTCACTCGTCGATAGGTGAATTTTCTGGGGATCGCATCTCAAAATGTCCAGGCCAGCATCCCAATGTCGTTCTGAATCTCAATAAATTTCAGGAGGCTTCATGCAACCGTCTCTTAGAAAGTACTACAGCGGAATTTGTGGTAGCTTCGTTGAAGTGGAGCTGAAGACGTGTGAAAAAGAGCCGTGAACAAGAGCCGGTTCACATACATGCCCGGATGAGACGCGTTGCTGATTCGAAGAATAGTATATACCAGTGACAGTTGTAGCCTCACCGGTAGGGTGTCACAGGGGCTTCAAAAAGCGACGTATTGATACAAATATGGTTGATTTATGATTTTTGCTATTCGTAGTTTATGGGCCATCTATGGTATTCGCGTTGTGGTCAGTTTGTGGTCTCACTATTCCCGCTTCTGCCGGTTGATGGGCCATTTCCATTTATGATGGTAATGCATTATGATAGTTGAGTCAAATCCTGAAAAGGCATGGCAGAGTTACGACAGGGACGCCGGGTTGAGTGGTCGCGTGCTGGCCCGCTGCGGCATACACACGCGAGCCTCTACGGACCTATCTGAGTGACTCTATTCTCAGCCACTGAAAACGGTATTAGCAAATGCAAGGTAATCACTGTGATCATCGTGGCATTGCGACATTTAGAATGGAGTGTGCGTCGGGTGATTAAGCCTTCATACAAGTATGTCTCATTAGCTTAGATGGCCATGAATCTTTTAAGTGTCAGCTAAAGACGCATCTATTTCGCTCAGCTTTCTCTTCTCGTTTGCGAACTTGGATTTTTTGTTCCAGTGTGCTGCGCGTGCATACCTGTGCGAGATTCAATGCATGTTACTAGAAGGAGATTTTATTTACCAGCGGCCATGAGTGAATTCATTTTTCCATAAGCAGACTGGCTTAAACATGAATCCTGTCTGCTTTCTAGGTTTTAAACCGCGAACATCAGTAATCTCATTAGTATTGATTGTCTTGCAATGAGTTGCAAAGCACGCAAATTAAAATTAGGTTATCATTGAGCGCAATGCAACCGACCTAGTTTCACTATTCTTATTGTTGTTTTAAAATTTATGGTGGCTCAAAATAAAAAATGTGAAGCGTTTTGGAATGGTGAAACAATCGATCAAGCAATTCAGTCTTTGAGGGTTTAAAAAGTGACCGTGTTAGTGGACCTCTTGCTATAATAATAATAATAAAGCACTTGATAAAGCGCCCTCAGAGAACTCAGTCTCTTTCTAGGCATTTTAAATTTGCTGCAAAGGAAACGCAATTGAATGGTGAGTGGTATCATACTTGATAAACAACATGAATACCACGGTTAAGGGTGACATGCACAGGTCAACATGCAAGTGTGGTTATAGAGACCATAATATACTACTAATAATAGTAAGATATCTGTATAGCTTCACTAGGTAAATATATCTCTGTCTAGAAACTCTACATACGATTGAAAGAACGAAGCATGTCGATAAGTGGGTGATGACATGAACAGCATCATCACACGTAAGGTCGCAGAGGATGATTCACCCGGACCTAGAAAATGCCACGAGAAACTAGCGTGTTTTAAGCCTTTTTCAATGTCAAGTCAGGGGGTGTTGTTACATCAGTCGGGAGTGAGTTCCAGGCTTTGGAAGCACATGAACCAAAGGCGATGTCTTCAAAGGATTTGACTTTCGTTAGGGGCAAATTTAATTGACACGAGTGACTGAGAGATGAGCCAATCAGAAGCATTGGCTTTAGGAAATAAAGACTCATCGTGCTCCCAAGGTTACTCGCTCCTTCATTGGCGAGTGACGCAGCGCGCTGGCAGAGACTGGTGTGAAAGTTGACTTGGCAGTTAGCTGCCTTGGCTGAGGCCTAGTACTGTTGCCGCCCTCATTCAACACGTTAGAGGAAACGACCTAAGCCACTCGCCGGCTAGACTAATCCTCGCAGCTTCCGGTGTCGGCCGCCCGAAGGAAGCCGGGGCAGCTGGAGATGCACCTAAAGCCACTTTGGTTCGACGCCTCTTTTATATTACTGAACGCTCGCCTAAATTACCACAGCTATACAATTCTGGATTCCTACCGCAGGCCCATCGTCTCTCGTGAGACCTGATGCAGTTGACACACTGCATCAGGCCTCACGACTTGCACTGGCTCCCCATCAAGCGGGACATAGGCATCGAGGTTTATCACTAAATTGTATGTCTATTTTTTCGCGCCTGCTAAACTATCAGAACCACATAATAATTTGACTGGAGATCGTGCAACCAGTTCTCTGTGTCAATAACTGCATCATTAGGCTGTGACCCTAGCCGAGCTTAAATCCAATAGAGAACACCTTTAATTTGAATGAGCACATGGCCTAAAGTTTACTTAGGACTGACGTCGTGACATCTCTGACTTGACGAAATTTAAGAAAGAACTATAATTCATCCGTTACTAGCACCATTTTCTGGGTCTGAGCGAATTTTACTTCGCATGCTTACGGGTGCTGATACTGCGTATGCTATCACTAACGATTGCCAGGATTTATTTGCAGTAAATTTAAAATGTCGAGATTTAATTCTCTAGGAAACTATGCAAATTTATTAATATTATTTTTATGATTCGCATGGAACCCGTGATCCACCATGTATGTGGATACGCCGCCGCATTTCTTGCATTCTTGCACTGGCTCCAGTCTACAAATTAGGGCATCACCCTTTTTAAGTCAAAGTTATTCATTGTCGCAGAAATACGAACACTTTGTCCTTTCAGTCTAGCAGTTCTTGATCATTTACATGGCCATTTTAGGTTCATTTTTTAATGCAACTATAAATCTACTGATCTTAGGTAGGACGGCATGCATTTGTCTGTAACTCGCCTATCAGATTTGAAGTCTACAGCTCATAGAACGCGAGAGGTAGGTTAAAATATAAATTTTACCTGCATCATTTTTAAAATTTGTGCTACATTCGCACCAGCTCATTGCCACTCAGTGCTGTTTTAAATTTTACCACGACGTGATGGTATATTCAGAATTTCTTTTTCAACTTTTCTGATTTCTTCAAGCATCTCTCGCCAGACGATGAAGGGCTTTCTAACTTTATCTATTAATATTTACGTATTTGAATCTGAAAATACGTCTACATCAAGTCAGGTGGTGAAATACCCGACATGCATAGATATTAAAGGCAATGACAATGCTAAGTAACCTTTTAAAAGTTACTCAAGGAGACAACGTACGTAAAATCTGGCTTTGAGGTTGGCCGAAAGCATTCCTTGATTTAACAGTCTTATCGTTGTGGGCGTACACTGAACACAAGCTTGCACTAACACCCTATCAGATATCATTAGCAGAATGCAGATATTTGTGTATATTTATATTTATACTTTTATTTTGGTGTATATATATATATTATATATATTTATATATTTATATTGGAAAAATAAAATGACTGACATTCCGAGCGTTTCTGCGTGGTCAGCTATATAAGTTCCTCTTCAAGTGCAAATCTGCCTGCTAAATGCCAACGAGGCTAATCGCATTAGCAGATCGCGGAGAAATTTAGCTTCTATAATAGAATATAATAATAGAATAGAATATATAGAGCGTTGCCAAAATGGATATTACTCAAAGAAAGTACTACTCATGAGAACTCCTTCGCACAAGAGAGAACTCTTGAGTGCGAACCGACATTACAGAGCACTGCCAAATGCCTGCCCCCTGTGGGCTGCTAAAAAGACGACCGATAGCAACGTTTCACACGGCCCAAACTTTACGTCGCCCACGTGGCTTATAAAGGGGCTTCTGGGAAAACCTTCGAGTCGCAGCGTCGTTAAATAAATTACGTCGTCTGCGCCGTTGCTCGACCGTGTAGATGCGTGTACCGGAGCGTGAAGCGGGGTTTTCGAATTGAAGACCCATTGGGCCAGAGAGCTCGCAGATGTGAATTGTTTCACAGATTTTGCTTATATTTAGGCTCTTTATTTAGATCTTGTAAATAATTTTGCTAATTTTGCTCAGGTTTTAGCTTTTTTCGAGGCGAGAGTGACAGTATTACGTTCTGCTATGGTCTAAATACGTGAACGTATTGGAATGAAATGTCACTTGCCGACCCGGCGAATACGGCATCGTTTTTTCGCAGAGCCAGCTCTCTCATTTTCACCTTCACCTTTACCTCGGTCGCTAAAGGCGAGAACTCTATCCCTTGGGCCGAATCCAGACGGCAACACTTGTTGCTAGGATTATAGTGCCCATATCAGACTGCTAAACACGGTCGCCAGCGTCTGTTTATATTTACTGTATATAAACACATTTCCATAAATCTTTGTAGCTCAGGGTGTAGGATTTTTGTTTATTGCTTGGTGGCTGTAAGTTTTAAGGTTTACATTTTATGGTCTAGTGTTTAGATTTTGTAGCTTTTTGGCTTTGAGGTTTTGGGTTTATACTTTAGGGTTAACGTTTAGTGGTAAGGTCTTAGTTGGAATCTAAGCAGAAAAGACATCTTAAAACGTGTTTATATATCTTAAAATTAGACAGTCTCTGGCGACCATGTTTAGCAGCCTGCTATGGGCACTGTGCCCAAGCAGAAAGTGAACTAGCTCTATGAACGAACGACTCGTTTTAGCTGCCTGACAAGGGTAAATGTCCGCCGCCACACGACTCTTAATTAATTCTTGCGGGCCGGGTACCCACCGGCCGCAACTGCATCTCATTATGAGCTGCTCTTGCAGAAGCTGAATAAGTAATGAGCAAATAAGTTTCTTTACACGAAGTCTCTGTGGCGCAACTGGTTAGCGCGTACGGCTGTTAACCGTAAGGTTGGTGGTTCGAGCCCACCCAGGGACGCTCACTTTTAGTCCTAACACATTCCATAAGAGCTATGCAGATTTAGACCCTTCGATATGTCGTCTTTTTCAGCCACAGAAACGTTCCCACTGCTTTCTTTTCTGATTGATGAGCCCCGAATGGAACAACCAGTAAGCAGTCAACCGAACGAAAAATGCTCGTGTCCAATGTTTCGCAATTTCGCATTAATTTTAAAAATTAATAAGAGTTCGGTCTGGATGCTAATTTCTACGGGATGGTCACATGCGTCACGGGCAAAGACATGCGTAAACGTGGCATAGCATAAAGCTCCGAACATCGGGAGCATAGTGGCATGGTCGCCGCTCACCGCTCCGCCCACGCTCATAGAGCCACTGCTCTGCTCTGACGCGTTGCAGGACGTATCTTCTGTCAATCTTTCACTACCCACACTCTCTTTCTCCTCCCTCTTATGTTAATAAGGCAATTGTATAGAACCAGAAGAGAACGAAATCGCTTTATAGGCACATATTTTTTATGTATACTTGGAAGAGGGCGTTTCAATTGGTTAGAAGTAACATTTACAATTTCACCGCAAAGAACAAATCATGCAGAAGGAGCAAATGCTTTGAGAACAGGCTACAGTTTAGGTTCTTCTTCTTGACAGTCGTCAAGTCATAGGATGTCGTTGTTTCGGTCATTAGTAAGTTCCAGGCTTTAAAAGCAGACGAAGAAATGAAGGCATGGTCTCCAGAAGATAGGAGCTTCATTAGAGACTAAGCTCAACGACCTGAGTAGGAGGACAGCTGTTACGATGAGAAGCCTTTCTAGGACAGCTACAAGAACGGTCACCTAGTAGAAGGTCTATACTTTGAAACAGGCACCAAGATTTTGCGTGCAGTGGCCGCAGGAGATACGCTAGCCGGGCTAGATTCGAGGCTTAGGCTGCTATCCGGTTTCTGAGCGGCGCTTGGTCTGAGTCCGCTGCTATTCAGCTGGCTCCAATCGTTGTTCCGATTACCTCGGCCAATGGCCGAGTTTTTATGCCCACGCTTCGAAAGTAACAGCTGCGTCATGAGCAGCATGAGTATTACTGAACGAAGCATGCGCTGTTCTGAGTAAGACCGCCGCGGGTCGGCCGCGCTCATACTGTAAAGCCGCGCGCTCGGTGAAAGAAGTGCGGCGGCGCAGCCAGCTGCCGAGTGCGAGCTGCCGAGCGCTAGACGCGCCGCAGGCAGGTCGCCTCGCCGACGGCGATTCCGGTGCTAAATTATTTGCCCTAGAATCGAAGGGTCACGAGTTCGTCGGCATAACCTGGACCGAGATGCCGAACGCAAATCGGGGGAGTATAGCTAACTTTATTCGCAGGCGCACAATGTCGCCGAGCGTGTAGTTCAATGCTATACCCAAACTCCTCCCAAACACTCCTCCGTCCAGCCACTAACTCGGAACGCAAACAAGCAACGGCATCTCGCGTCCTCTATGCTACCACGGTGCGGGAAGGGCTTTTCGGCTCTTCCGTCAACGTCACCGAAGAAGATCCTTGCGCCCTCCGATTTAGATACGGGTGATTAATAATAACAATAATAATACTAATTCACTTGATAAAGCGCCCTCAGAGAACTTAATCTCTCTCTAGGCGCTTTACATTTGCTGTAAAGTGAAATGCCATTGAATGGTAAGTAAAATCATGCTTGAAAAAATAAACAAAATGAATAATATGGTTAGGGGTGACATGCATAGGGTCAGCATGCAAATGTGGTTAGTGGCAGCATGCACAGTGTCAGCACGCATAAGCACATCAAGGACGAATCACAGAGACCCACTAAATGCTGTCCTAAATAGGTGTGTTTTTAGGTTCCTTTTAAATGTGGTCAGGTCAGGTGATGTTCTGACGCAGGTCGGGAGGGAGCTCCAGGCTTTGGGAGCATATGAACTAAATGCACGGTCTCCAAAGGGTTTAAGGTTTGTACGAGGTATTTCTAGACTGTTGGATTCCGAAAAGTGGGTGGTACGATGCTTAGCCTGATGGGGTAGTATATCTGAAAGATAGGCTGGAGCCATAGAATGAAGGGACCTAAAAGTGAGCGACAAAACCTTGAAGTCAATCCGTTGCTTGACTGGTAGCCAGTGCAGGTCGGCGAGAAGTGGAGTAATGTGGCAAGTGCGACGCTCACGATAGACAAGCCTAGCTGCAGAGTTTTGCACCAGCTGCAATCGCCTGATCGCAAATGCTGGTAGGCCAGTAAGCAGTGAGTTGCAGAAGTCGAGATGGGATGTCACGAATGCATGGACCAACTTGGACGTGGTATCCTTATCTAAACAAGCCCGAATTTTAGCTATGTTATGAAGCTGGAAATAGGCGGATTTGACTGTGGAGCTGATATGGTCGTCTAACGAGAGGTCGCTTTGGAATATGACACCTAGATTTCGAGCTGATTCAACTGGAGATATGCTGGCAGAGCCAATTTTGAGAGTCAGCCTTTCCAATCTCTGGATCACACTGGGTTTGCCCATAACTAGTAAGTTAGTTTTATCATCGTTAAGTTTTAGAAAATTTGCTGCCATCCATGTGCGGATGTCAACAATGCATGCAGCAAGTGAGTTGAGAGAATTTGAGGTACTCGAAGGCTGGGAGGGATCAAAACAAAGGTACAACTGAGTGTCATCTGCATAGAAGTGAAAGCCTAGATTGTGCTTGGCAATCACATCAGCAAGAGGCAGAGTATAAACCGTGAAAAGAACCGGACCTAGCACGGAGCCCTGAGGTACTCCATATTTCAGAGGTACTTCACATGATCTTTGTCCATTCACGTCAGTACTCTAGAGTCTCCCACTGAGGTATGACCTGAACCACTGCAGAGCAGTGCCAGTGATGCCCAGGCGAGATGAGAGGCGCTCTAGAAGTACTTTGTGATCGATGGTATCAAAAGCTGCCGAAAGATCGAGCAAAACAAGAAGAGACACTCTACCCATGTCTGCATTCCTAAGTAGGTCGTTGTATACCCGAAGCAATGCTGACTCTGTGGAGTGATTAGCTCTAAAGCCAGACTGGAACTTACTAGCAAGGTGTGAGGTTTCGATATACGAGTTCAGCTGGTCTGCCACGACCCGTTCCAGTGTCTTTGATAGGAATGGTAGAAGGGAGACTGGGCGGTAGTTGCTTAAGTTCTCTTGGTCTAGTGTAGCTTTCTTGAGAAGTGGCCTGACTACAGCTTTTTTGAAAGGTGCTGGGACCTGACCTGAGGCTAATGACATATTAATGATGTTGGTTATGCATGGCAGCAGCAGATCAATGCAACGTAGGAGCAGGACACTGGGAATAGGGTCCAGAGGACTTGTTGTCTTTTTTGATTGAGATACGAACTTTAGGACTAGATCACTAGTGACCTGCTTAAATGCAGACATTGAGGTGCAGCCAGGAACCGAGGAACAGCGTTCTAGTGGGGAGTTTTTCATCACAGGGATGGATTTCCTGATCTTGTCTATCTTCTGCACAAAGAATCGAGAGAAGCGATCGGCTAGATCATCATTAGGATCATCAGGTAAGGAGCTAATCTGGGAACGGTTGAGGAGATGGTTTATTGTCGACATCAGCATTTTTGGATTGTGCATCTGTGATTCAACAATGTTTTTACAAAAACTAGACTTAGCCTTTGCTAGGATCGATTGGTACGACCTACAATAGTCTTCATATGCCTGTCGATGGACAGTTAGTCCGGATCTTTTGTATGCTTTTTCAAGCTTTCGTTTAGTAGACTTGGCTAGTTTAATGTCTGTGGTAAACCATAGGCCGTCTGGGCGGGGGCGCACAGTGCGCTTTGTCAGAGGGGCAAACTCGTCTAGCGTGTCAGCTAGTGTCGTGTTGAAGCTATCTACCAATGATGACAGATCGGAGGGAGGATTGAGCAGCAGAGGTGAAGCAGATATTCTCGCACGGACAGCATCGATGTCAAGGGTCTTGAGGTTTCGCGATTCACAGGTTATTTTAGAGGATGATGTGGGCACACACTGTAGATTGAATGAGATCTGCATGTGGTCAGATAAGCATGATTTGGTAATAATTGGTGATGACAAAGTGCAGTTATATGAGAAAATCAGGTCGAGTGTGTGACTCTTAATGTGGGTAGGGCCATGCACATGAGCCACAAGAGACAATGAGTCTGTCAATGCACGAAATTCGGTGCTGAAAGCGTCAGATAAGTTATCAAAGTGAACGTTGAAATCACGCATTACGAGGAAGGATCGATTTCTTGCACACAGAATCGAAATGAGATCGGAGAAATCTGAGATAAAGGAGGATTTGGTACCTGGTGGGCGATAGACTACTGCCACTATCGGTAGCTTGTTTTCTGGTGAGACCGAGACAATTGATTCAAAAGACTGCATCGAGGGTACCGCAAATGGCTTGAAGTTGAATTTCGAGCGCATGACAATAGCAACTCCACCTCCAGTTTTGATTGATCTAGGGATGTGAAAGAAGGAGAAACCAGATGGAGTTGCGTCTTTAATTGTCGGACAGTTTATCGATTTCAGCCAAGTTTCAGTTAGGGCGAGCAGGTCGATACCATTTTCAGAAATAAGGTCGCTTATTACCAGAGGTTTATCGCACATTGAGCGAGGATTCCAAAGGCAAGCGTTAAGTCTGGCCGATGGAGTTTTAACAGGCCTGATGACCACCAAGTTAGAAAGATTCACAGTGACGCATGTGGGAGAGCGTGCTTAGGGGTTCGAGACAATGCTAGGAATACCAAATGAGCGGGTACTCAGCTTGCAGGTTCCGCCCAACGAGCGGCGTCTGAGCTGGCGGTTCCAGCCACTGCGGCGGCTACGGGGTGCTTTTCTTTTGTTAATGCATAGTTCATGAATCTTAGCAACAACATTAATATCTAGGAATGCGTTTGATATGCGATGACGAAGCGATAACAGCTGCTGACGATCATAACTAACAAGCAGGCTACTAGCCGCCGGCAAAGCTAAGGCAGCCGCCGGCGTGGGAGACCCAGCAGCCCGAAGCGATAAGCGTTTAGATGTCCATAGGCACGTAATTTCTTACGCGCTACGGTCAAATAACAATCAGAATATAACTTTAAACAGGTCTTAGCTGTATCGTTTCCGTATACGATGTTCGCAAGAACTTCCGTTTTCGGAAGAATTCTGCAACGAACAAGAACGCACGTTAGAGCGCTCTATGTCAGAAGGCGATTGACGGCGCACCGCAAAAATACCATCCATCCGAGCACCTACGAAATAATATGAATACTGCGACGAAATCTTTTGAGCAACAGAGAATGAAAAGATAAATGAACTTCTAACGCGAGCTGTCGTATTTTAGTATTCGATCTTTGCGCCTAAACACAGCATTACAGTCCGTCGGACGCGCGTTTTCCTTGGGTAACACCGCATGCTAAAATTTGAGTGCTGCGATATGCTCGCTGAGCAAATCGCTGAGCGCATACAAAGCTGGCTCGCAGCACGAGCGCTAGCAATGAAGCACGCCCGCCGCTGCGCCGACTGGCGACGCTGCCGCTAGCGACAGCGGTTCAAGCAGCTCGAGCTCGTAGTAATTGCGATCAAGTCGCATTCGGCCTTTCCTGATACTTATTTGGATACTTGTTTGGATTCAGTGAAACGAAGAAGCGACTTTTCTTCTTTCAATCTACTTCTACGTACTATTTTTGCAAATTCTTGCAGAACGATACTTAACAGGCGCTTAAGATTTAGGAGACACGTTGTTCGGCTAGAGCTCGCAGAATGCTTTAAAAGCAAAGAAAAAGGGCGAAGTGACAGTGAAGCATAAATAAATCAGTCGCATAATTGGTCTACCGTTTGCATGTCACGCGTGTACCAGGTAGCAGAGGTCAATGGGTTATTTTTCCGGGGGATGTCCAGAACCTTCAGCGGTAACGCACATTCGCTTTTAGCATGCTCACTGTGCCTCACTTAATCCTTGATGCCTCCAACAAGTTACTAGCATGATGAGCGTGAACGCAAGTTTTTGCAAGCACATTTAAACGTTGCACATTGCACCCGTTTGATTTTGAAACCGGTAGCACCGGTGCCACTGTTTTTGTCAATTCTATGCGCATGTGCTCAGCGACAGAGTAACTGAGAATAGAATAACTGAGCACAGCTCGCGAGAGTCGCTTAATACACGCTCACTGGCGATGCAAAATCTAGACATTGACGTTTCGGAAACTGTTTTACTCCATTCTTGTAACGTTCAAGTAAAAATATTGCATTCGAATGCTGGACCAACAGAAATCGTTTTTATTTTACAATAGTGTTGCTAAAAATCCATTTGAATTACAGCGGACCGTAATGAACATCGAATAAGAACACTCAAGATTTGTGTTAGCGATTTCATCATTTGCGGAAACAACGTCAAACAAACGTGAATACCTATTATGCTGTTAGCGGTGCAAGCATAATCGCTCCGGTGAAGAAAATGTACCTCAATGTCTGCATTTAAGCAGGTCACTAGTGACTGAGTCCTAAAGTTCGTATCTCAATCCAAGAAGACAACAAGTCCTCTGGACGCTATTCCCACTGTCCTGCTCCTACATTGCATTGATCTGCTGCTGCCATGCATAACTAACATCCTTAATATGTCATTAGCCTCAGGTCATGTCCCAGCACCTTTAAAAAAAGCTTTAGTCAGGCCACTTCTCAAGAAAGCTACACTAGACCAAGAGAACTTAAGCAACTACCGCCCAGTCTCCCTTCTACGCTGACCACGCTGACTCTCAAAATTGGCTCTGCCAGCATATCTCCTGTCGAATCAGCTCAAAATCTAGGTGTCATATTCCAAAGCGACCTCTCGTTAGACGACCATATCAGCTCCACGGTCAAATCAGCCTATTTTCGCCTTCATAACATTGCTAAAACTCGGGCTTGTTTAGATAAGGATACCTCATCCAAGTTGGTCCGTGCATTTGTGACATCCCGTCTCGACTTCTGCAGCTCACTGCTCGCTGGCCTACCAGCATGTGCGATCAGGCGATTGCAGCTGGTGCAAAACTCTGCAGCTAGGCTTGTCTGTCGTGAGCGTCGCATTTGCCACATTACTCCACTTCTCGCCAACCTGCACTGGCTACCAGTCAAGCAACGGATTGACTTCAAGGTTTTGTCGCTCACTTTTAGGTCCCTTCATTCTATGGCTCCAGCCTATCTGTCAGATATACTAGCCCATCAGGCCAAGCATCGTACCACCTTCTTTTCGGAATCCAACAGTCTAGAAATACCTCGCACAAACCTTAAATCCTTTGGAGACCGTGCATTTAGTTCGTATGCTCCCAAAGCCTGAAACTCCCTCCCGACCTGCGTCAGAACATCCCCTGACCTGACAACATTTAAAAGGAACTTAAAAACACACCTATTTAGGACAGCATTTAGTGGGTCCTTGTGATTTGTCCTTGATGTGCTTGTGCGTGCTGACACTGTGCATGCTTCCACTAACCACATTTGCATGCTGACCCTGTGCATGTCACCCCTAACCATATTATTCATTTTGTTTATTTTTTCAAGCATGATTTTACTTACCATTCAATTGCATTTCACTTTGCAGCAAATGTAAAGCGCCTAGAAAGAGATTAAGTTCTCTGAGGACGCTTTATCAAGTGCATTATTACTATTGTTATTATTACCCTGCTCTGAATCGGGCACATGTAAGCACTCAAAAAATGCACGAAAACAACATGCTCACTGGGGTTCTATGCAAAACTTTATCACTCTAGCCTTTAGTAAGGACGTTTCTTACGCTGACCCACAAGGCCCCCCACGGCTTGGCTCCTTCGTACCTAGATGAATTGTTGCATTAGTTTCAGCATGTTCACGCCCTCAGGTCCTGTGTGGACAATAAAGTAGCTGCTCCATTCCTCTGCTTAAATACCGTTGGCGACAGAAGCTTTAGCTTTGCAGGTCCTAAACTTTTGAACTTGCTTCGACAATTCTTACGCAACGACAACTACTCTCCTGCTGCCGACTATGGCTCATCCTTTTCAGCGGTCCTGAGCTGCTACTTCCATGCTACTCACTAACTCAAATGCTCTCCTGACTCTGCTATGCTTCCCACTTTCTCTTTGTTGCGTGAGACGAAGTCTGTTGGCTACCGAATGCGTACCGAAAGCCACTTAGGCTTTGAGTGCACTACACAAAACTCTCCTGCGTAACACCCACATAGTCTTTATGACTCTGTGGATTTACAGACGGAGATAAATTAAATTACATTTCATTACGTTAACAGTTTCGTAACACGCAACACAATTCACTCGGATGGAGCAAATGCTGCAAGGAACAATAGGTTCACATCTTCTTTTTGAATTTCTTTCAAATCAGGAGCTGAAATGTCAGTCGGAAATGATTTTAAGGCTCTGTGACCACAGTCTATAGCTTATTATTCAAGATATGGTCTCTAAGGGACTTGAACTTATTTGAAGGCACAACCAATCGACCAGAATAAGAAAAACGAATGGTGCGACCTGATGGATATTCTCGATCTGACAATGAAATCGTCCCTTTTTGAATTGCTTCTTTCCTAAACTTCATACGATCGCAAATTCACCGTCAGTTTTAACGTGTGTAGCAGCAGAAGCCGTTTTATCGTTTTTTAGGCAGCAAAATACCCACATTGATAGCTATTCAATTCGTCTCTTCTGAACTCCTACTGCACAGCCTACTATCCGGCAGCTCTTCGCCGGTGCCTATTACTTTTACACCGAGCATCTCATCCTCCATCAGCACCCCGCCGCGTTGTTATTCAGTCTTCCGCGATATTATTTCTGAAGCCTACCGACCACTGACGTGCATTGCATATTGTCTGTCAATCGACTGCCACTAATACTTAGACCTAGCCTGCAAGCACGGTTACTGCGCCTGCGCAGCGCATGAGATCCGGCATCCCACTCGGCGGGCTCATAGAGCGCTCTCAGCTGTTGCATGATGTGCTACCTAGCCTGCTGACGTCGCTGTCTTGCGAGACTGCATTCGATAACCGCGTATTTACTTTCGATATAGATGGCACAGAGTGATTATGTCACTTGAAAGTAGGTTACGAGGACCACTGTAAGCCTCCGAGAGTCGCTGTAAGCCATTGCAAGCTCTGTAAACCCCTGTGAGCCACTGTTATATATGCAAATATATATATATATATATATGTCAATATATAAAAATATATATATATATTTATATTTATATAATTCGTCTGCATAGTGTGCTAAGAGAACTTGGTCTCCCAAAGAGAACTTAAATTCTATTCGGGCGCTTCACTTATGCCATGGGGCTCGAGCCCACGACCTCGGCCAGACCTTGGTCATGGCGAGCACCTTAACCATTGAGCCAAACCAATGCGGCACTGTTAACCACTGTGGGACACTGTGAGTCAGGTAGGCGCTGACACTGCGTGCCAGCAACGAACCCTCAGTTGTACGAGTATGATAATACTGGTTATGCATGCTCGTTGATATTGTACAAACAACAGACAAGCTATTGCTGTTTATTCCAACCAGAAGTAAGCTCTTACAAAACTTTTACGTTGCTCCGTCAAGTAGTTCAACTTTTTGGAATTTTTTCTATTACTGGCTGACGTTTACTTATCAAGACTGGCACATAAGGAGGAAGCATGTCACTCGTAATCGATAATGAGCCCGAATGTTTCTTTGACGTGTCGAATTTGGGTAGTCATCCGTTCGCTTTGAGCTACGGTAAACTTATTTTTCCAGTCTCCGCTTATACCTAAAACAAATGCAGGAAGCCTGACTACTAAGTCAACAAAAAATCTGTAGCAGAGCTGAAGGTGAATGCCCCCAAAGACTGGTTAAATAAACATCTCTGTAGCAGAGCGGAGGAGAATAGCCATCACAGCATATCAATGTCCTCAGCTTTGGAATAGTGGCCCTAGCGAACACAAATTGCATGGACTTTCGAGTTTGTTATACAAATCTCTACCAATTAAAGCGAGCAAGTCCATCACGTGGCAAGATGACGCACTGCCGTCAAGTTGCAAGATGGCGCAGCATTGCCTACAGCGACGGAACTTGACTCAGCGAAGCGAATCCACAGGCAGTAAGCTGCTTGCGCTTCTGGGAAACGACCGAGCGGTCATGCAGTAATGCAGAAACAGCTTCTGGCGTATGAGCCTCATGAAATATCAAACATGCCTGCGCGAGAATGTTCGGGTTTTATAGCTTTCAGGGAAACCCTTCTTGGGGATTTTGGGTAGTGGCAGTAATTACGAAACAGCTCAGCGTTGCTGCAAGGTGCGCCGTAAAAAAGTACGCGCACAAGCGTTCACACTTTGCTTCTCCCTAGTTTTTACTTAATTAAAAAGGTATTTTAAAATTCTTTTGCTTTCCAAGTTTCGCTCTCGTTCTTTTAGAAGGCGGCTGAATTCGATTCCCGTGCTGCTCAGGGCTACTTCTAGAAGGCTCTGTTATAATTCTTGGATTCAAGTGCAGTGCAAGTCTCGATAGCTCTTCAAGGGCGTGCGCTTTGAATCTTCATCCTCATGATAAAAAACAACAGAGCGCTGCAGCCGGATACGCCCACTACCGATCCCCGAGCCTAGCCCGAAGAAAGAGTTAGCATGATTTCACCGTTTAAAAAAATTAAATAAAAAATTTAAGCTGACTTAACAGTCTACTTTAGACAGCAGCGGCAGAGCCTTAACAGCTTACACCGCCGCTTACAGTGAGCACTAAAAGTAATGGCCGCTGCCGGACTCAAACCTAGGGGACCAGAGTAGTGACGTGCAAGCACCTCAACCCTAGGACAAGACATGGGAACGAGGCCAAGGACGCTACGCCGAGGAGGGCGAAAATCGTCATCTGCATGCGCTTCAACTTCGCTCGCTGCTTTTTAGAATAAGATGACTGGTCTCATAAAACACTACTTTACATTCTTATTCTTGGCAGCCATTCGCTAAATCGAGACTCTATGCTGACAATCTTCAAAGCCCAGAGATAAATTTTCTAGCTAGCCTTGCCGCGAGTACATCAAACCAAGCTTGAGCCCGGAGAGGGCTGACTTGCCAACCACCAACGTCATATCACCAACGTCACTAGACGACCTTGCTCGTGCCTTCGTGGCTACGCATGCAAATTAATGCTCAGATTTGAATATAACTCAGATAATGCAATGAAACGCATCAAACGTCTGGAACTCGGGCGGCTTCTGTCACCGTCTGCATCGACTTTGCATGAAATCTAATGTTCATCTTAAGAAGCTACTGCTCTAGCGATGCAGCGAACTTGTTTTTTTTTGTTTTCAACTTCGAGTGCTTGCTTACCCGTCGCGAATCCATACACATTATCAACCAGGTATCCTACTAACCAACGGCTCTGCGTATCTTCTTAAGTGCTTTTGCATGCTTGTCTAAGCATTAAAAGAATAAGTAATAATAATAGCGACACCCTCAGAGTGCTGAATAATAATAATAATAATAATAATAATATTAACACACTCGATAAAGCGCGCGCAGAGAAGTCAATCTCTTTCTAGGCGCTTTACATTTGCTGCAAAGGGAAACGCGATTGAATGGTGAGTAATACCATGCTTGATAAACAGCATGAACATTATGGTTAGAGGTGGCATGCACAGGGTCGGCATGCAAGTGTGGTGAGTGTCGGTAAGCATAAGCACATAAAGATCGAATTACAGACTCACTAAATGCTGTGATAAATAATTGCGTTTTCAATTTCTTTTTAAATGTGGTCAAGTCGGGGGATGTCGTGACGCAGGTCGAGAGTGAGTTCCGCAATTTGGGAGAATACGAACTATAGGCACGGTCTCCAAATGATTTGAGGTTTGTACGAGGTATAGGTAAATAGATTCCGAAAAGCAGATGGTACGATGCTTAGCCTGGTGGGGAGTAGATCTGATAGGTAGGCTGGAGCCAAAGAATCAAGGGACCTAAAAGTGAGCGACAACACCTTGAAATCGATCACTTGCTTGACTGGTGGCCAACTGAATCTCTTTCTAGGCACTTAACAGATGCTATAAATAAAAATTCCAAATAATTAGTGGTAAAAAAAGACATTCGTAATGCCATCAAGCATAATATTGTTAGAGGAAAGTGCGCAGGATAAACAGGATGATATGGTTGGTAGACTTAGGCGCACTCACAAGCACACAAAGGATGAATCACGTGAACCCAGTAAATTCTGCAATTAAGAGGTGTGTTTTAAGCTTCATTCTCTGAATGTCATGTGAGGGGATGTCGTGAAGTCAGTCAGGAGTGAATTTCAGACTTTGAGAGCATATGCACTAAAGGCACGGTCTATGAAGGATTTGAGGTCTGTACGAGGTATTGGTAAACTGTTGGATTCCGAAAAGCAGGTGGTACGATATTGTGGCCATGGGTTGGGGAGTAATAATGATAATTAGGCTGGAACTAGAGAATGAAGGGACTAAAACTGAGTGACAGAACCTTGAAGTCAATGTGCTGCTTGACTAGGTGTCAGTGTAGGTCAGCGAGAAGTGGCCTGATGTGGAAACTGCGACGCTCTCGACAGAGAAGTCTAGCTGCAGTTTTGCCCCAACTGTAAGCGCCTGTTTGCTCGTGCCGATAGACCAGCAAGAAGAGAGTTTTAGAAGTCAAAATGGGATGTTCTGTATGAACCAATTTGTATGTAGTATCCTTGTCTAAGCAAGCCAGAATTTTAGTATAGTTATGCATCGAACTAGGCAGACTTGACCGTGGAGCTAATGTACTTATCTTGTTGAATGTCACTTTGGAACAGGACACTTAGATAACGTGCAGAAGCGAAGGGAAATATGCTGGAAAAGCTGTTTTCGAGTGATAATCTTGTCTGTTTCTGAGTCACACTTGGTTTAAACGTGATAATTTGCTTGTCATTAACTCTTGGTTATCGCAACGCTTGCAAATAGTTTTAAATAGAGATCTATAGGTTCTCCTATGATGCTGCACCAAGAACCTTACATTATTATTATTATTTATAAAAACAGATTTAGGACTATGTTATTACAAAAAGCTTGGTTAAGAATAATCTTGGCTATTAGTATGTTGGTAGCTTTGCGGTTTACTAGCTCTCAATTTTGGTCGCTCAATTACTAACCTGCTCATAAATAAAATTGGAAAATTCAGCGCTGGCTCGAAACGTCAGAAAAGAAGATTGTGCCTTTCATTGAAGTTCCATTACTTAGCAACGAGATCCCATACCATTCATGGTCTCAGTGTTGCTTAGGGTGTATAACAACCTTCTCAGGAATGCTGACTTGAGTAAAGTCTCTCTGCTCGTTCTGCTTGATCTTTCGGTACCATTTGATACTAGCGATCACAAAGTACTGAGGACCCACTTAAGTACGGGGCAACCGGGCTCTGTCCTCGGTCCGCATCTTTTCACAGTTTATACTCTCTCCCTTGCCAATGTGATCGCCTTGCAAAATCTAGGCCTTCACTTCTATGCAGATGACATTCAGTTGTACCTTTGCTTTGATCCCTCCCAGCCCTCCAGCACGTCGAATTCTCTACACGCCCTTGCTTGCTTGTATGTATTGATGACATCTTCACATGGATGGCAGCAAACTTTCTGAAACTGAATGACGACAAAACCAACTTACTAGTTATGGGCTAACCAAGTGTGATTCGGAAATTGGAAAACCTAACGCTCAAAATCGGCTCTATCAGCATATCTCCTTTTAAATCTGTACGAAATCTGTGTCCTGTTCCAAAGCGACCTTTCATATGACGACTACATCAGCTCCCAAATCGAGTCTGCCTACTTTAAGTAACATACAATTGCCGAAGTTGGACTTTCTTAGTGAGGGACGTTAAATTCAAATTGGTCCACGCATTTGTGACATCCCGTCTCGACTTCTGTAACTCACTGCTTGCTGGTCCCCTTGCGTATGCGATCAGGCACTTACAGTTGGTTCGAAACTCTGCAGCTAGGCTCGTCTATCGGGAGCGTCGCAATTGTCACATTACACCACTTCTCTCCAACCTGCACTGGCTACCAGTCAAGCAGTGGATATACTTGAAGGTTTTGTCGCTCACTTTTAGGTCCCTTCATTCTTTGGCTCCAGCCTACCTTTCAGATCTACTCCTCCACCAGGCCAAGCGCCGTACCAACCGCTTTTCGGAATCTAACTGTTTACCAAACATACCCAGTACAAACCTCAAATCCTTTAGAGACCGTGTCTTTAGTTTGAATTCTCCCACAGCCTGGAACTCACTACCGATATGCCATAACTTCCCTTGACATGACGACTTTTAAAAAGAAGCTTAAGAAGCACCGTTTTCAACAGCATTTGGTGGGTCTCTGTGATTCGTTTTTCGTGTGCAAGTACCTGCTTACACTGTGCCTGCTGCTCGCAGATGTTACCAGCAATCATTTGGCAATGCTTTCTATACAGCATCTGTAAAGTGATTAGAAAAAGATTCAGTTCTCTGAGTGCACTATACTAACGTATTATTAGTATTACTATTATTATTATCATTATTATTATTATTAAAAGCACGCGTTAGCGAGCACCACCCTGCTTGAAGCGCCAAAGACTTATCAATTTAGTCAGTCGCTTTAAGCGGAGGCTATCGAACGGCTGCCGGCAGCCGGAAACAGCTAAAGCTAAAAGAAGCTTTGAAATGGCAATAAGTGGAAGCGATCGGTCGGTACACAGAATGATTCCTCTCGGCTTTTGAATGCCCCAGAGCCGATACTATGCGGTGGCTGCTGCTGCAATACTTTGTTCAGTACATTATTTAATGAAAATAATTTAATTGTACGGTCATTTTATTTTTGTGCAGGACGAGATGAAGCATTCAAGGAGGCTAAGAGGACCGGAGAAAGGCTAAGAGAAGTGAGTGGGAATGGGCTTCCTTGGTACGAGCATCTGCAGGCGCTTTAACCTAAGAAGCAGAAGCGGGTCAGTCTACCAATACCTCGTACAAACCTCAAATCCTTTGGAGACCGTGCATTTAGTTCGTGTGCTCCCAAAGCCTGGAACTCCCTCCCGACTTGCGTCAGAACATCCCTTGACTTGACCACATTTCAAAAGAACTTAAAAACACACCTATCTAGGACAGCATTTAGTGGGTCCCTGTGATTCGTCCTTGATGTGCTTATGCATGCTGACACTGTGCATGCTGCCACTAACCACATTTGCATGCTGACCCTGTGCATGTCACCCCTAACTATGTTATTCGTGTTGTTTATCAAGCATGATATACTCACCATTCAATTGCATTTCCCTTTGCAGCAAATGTAAAGCACCTAGAAAGAGATTGGGTTCTCTGCGGGCGCTTTATCAAGTGCATTATTATTATTATTATTATTACAGAGAGACGGAGAAAGGAAAGTCCTGCGAAATCACCGCGAATCGTCCCGGGCGGAAGCAACCGAATGGATATTCGCTCTTGGCTTGGCGGTCTTCAACAGCATATCCTAGAACTTAGCCCGTGAGTCATTCTGTCTCAGCAAATTTGTTTACTTTCTTTACAATCCGCTTAATTAGGTAGCCGAAAGACGATCTAATCGTCACGTTGACAGGATATCAGGTGGAACCATCAAAAGCTGTGCGGTAGCAGAGCCTCCGCCCACCCGTCCCTATCGTGGATGAATTGCTGGAGGGGAGGTTCTCTGTAGCATATCTATGAAGGTGAGTGGGGCTGTCAGAGCTGCCACGGCGGCTGCTCCATTCTTCGTTGCATGCAGGCCCAAAATCATAGGCCAATAATATGCTAATAATAAATAGTAACAATAATAAAAATACTAATAAATAATAGGCCAATAATAGCTTTATTGCGAGGTAGCGAGAGCATTGGAAGCCGTGGCGAAGGGCACTGAAACGCCCCTTCAGCAAAGTGTCAAGCCCCTTCAGCGTCCCCGAGGATTTGCAGGCCCAACTCCAGTAAAGACCTGCATTTAAAAAGATTTTTCTTATGCTAATGCCAGCCCATGACCTTCAAAATTTCATAGCAATTAGCTATGTCCATTTTCCAGTTACACTTCCCCTAAGAGCAACACGGGCGATTTAAGGTGAATTGATCACTGTAGTCTCACTCGTGGCCGGTGAGTGCACGGTGAATTGGTGACGTGCTAGTTACCTTTACGAAGTAATGGTGTGTCTGGATGCTCTGCCTTCATCGACTCGAACGTACATGACTTGGCTATTCTCTGCACCGTGTCGTCCGAAATGGACTTGCCAAGGAATGCCGCGATGGCCGCCACGGCATTCGGCAGATCCTACAGGGAAGAAAGTTAGCTTTTTCTTTATCCCTTGAACCGGCAAGTGAGGAATGCAGAATGCAAGCATGCACACGTCTTCATCCTCGTCTGACTATCGTAAATCATCTCGTAGTGCCAGGATTCAGCTCGCGAATGACTCCGTAAGTGGGAGGTTACAGAGGGGTCGAGGGCAGTGCCTCAACGCCACGAGAGCGCTTTATTTCGATCCGACGAAGGCTACATCGCCCAAAAGAACATACTGCTAACGAATAGGTGGGATAAGCAATATTCAACTTGTCGACGATGTATCCAAGAGGATTTTTTCTTAGCTTTCGCGGCGCGTTTCCACCTACTTGCTTCATTGCTTCGTATTTTAGGGTCAAAACATTTGATCGTTCCCCATTACGTTGGAAGTCCTTATAATGGTCGTACCATGCCCCAAAAAGAACTGCAAGCAGAATAAAAAAATGGGGGAAATGCTATTGCACACGATTTAATTGACTCGCAGGCTCACGAAATATGCTGCAGCTTCGGATGGCCTTACCTCGACCCGAGTAGAACGACTCAAAGAATTCGTCCCAGGTCAGAGGCAACTGTACTCCATGGGCACTAGCCACGTATTGCACCCATGGATATAAGCTCACAGCAATATCCCGAGGGTCACGATACACGTAAATGACCTGCAAAAATGCCCAACTGAAGCCGTTTATCACTGACTGCCGGATGACCTTCGCGATGCTCTCTGCACATAAATAAGCTGAAATTTGGTACAGCTCTGGAAAAAAGGAAGATGGCCAAAGAAATCATTGAGCAAAAAAAAAATGGTGGCGTTCAACACCTCGCAGCTTCCCAGTTTCGACTAGCGCACGCCGACCACAGCTCGGCTGCCGGTGACTAAGTCAGCTTGGGCTCTAAAGAACTCTAAAAAAGTTCCGCAGACGCTTCATTGGGCGTCCGCTGTTGGAGTCAAATGTATTCGTCGTCAGCTCTAGCGCACATAGCTTGCCGATCCCGACAGCAGCAATACCACCATAAGCAGTGAGCTAGTGAGCGCGTACGAAGTTCAAAGCCTATACTTGCTAACAACGCTCTACCGTCACGTCAAACGAATCAAAGCTTCTTCAGGTAAATGCAATAGCGAATTAGCTGCAGCCGGTAGCCAGTAGGCAATCTTCGTCTCTACGTAGGGTCTCGTTGCCAGACGCTAGTTTACAGATGAAGTGAGCAGAAGCCGACGTTTTAAACCCGTTTCAGCCCCTGGCTGTGAAAAGCATGCACGCTAAAAAAAACACGAAAATCCACATGCACGACTCAGACGTTGGGCTACCCACAGACGAACGGCTAGACACAGTCGATACGCTCTGGCTGCACACTGTCTATTGTAATTCCCTTTTGGCTGGGCTACCAAAGAAATCAATTAGGCCACTGCTGCTGACTATGAATATGGCTGCATGGCTAGTCTTCAAGTCCCAGAGGTTTCAGCACGAGTCTTCTTTGCTAAAAGAGTTAGGTTGGATGCCGGTTGAGCAACGGATACAGAGCAAAGTTCTTACACTGACCAACAAGGCCTGCCACGGCTTGGCTCCTTCGTACCTAGCTGAACTGCTGCATCAGTTTCAGCCTGTTCGCGCCCTCAGGTCCTGTGTGGACAATAAAGTAGGTGTTTCATTCCTCCGCTTGAAGATCGTTGGCGACAGAAGCTTTAGCTCTGCAAGTCCTAGACTGTGGAACTTGCTTCCACAATTCTTATGCAACGACAATACTCTCCTGCTGCCGACTATGGCTCATCATTTTCAGCGGTCCTGAGCTGCTACTTCCAAGCTACTCACTACCTCAACTGCTCTCCTGACTCTGCTATGCTTCCCACTTTCTCTTTGTTGCGTGAGACGAAGTCTGTTGGCTACCGAATGCGTACCGAAAGCCGCTTAGGCTGTGAGTGCGCTATACAAAACTCTCCTGCGTAACACCCACATGGTCTTTATGACTTTGTGGAGTTACAGATGGAGATACATTACTTTGCAGCCCATGGTGAAGGACCCTTATCCAAAAATGCTGATGTCAACAATCAACCATCTCCTCAACCGCTCCCAGGTTAGCTCCTTACCGGATGGTCCCTGTGATGATCTAGCTGATCGCTGCTCTATCTTCTTTGTCCAGAAGATAGACAAGATCAGGAGTTCACCCTAAGATGGCAGCAGCCCCCCCCCAGATTGCTGTCCCTCGATTCCTTGCCGCACTTCAATGTCTACATTCAAGATCACTGGTGATCTCGAACTGAAGTTCATATCGCAATCAAAGAACATAACAATTCCTTTGGATCCTATTCCCACTGTCCTGCTCCTACGTTGCATTGAACTGCTGCTGCCATGCATTCCTAACATTATTAATATGTCATAGACCTCAGATCATGTCCCAACAGCTTTCAAAAAAGCTGTAGTCAGGCCATTACTCAAGAAAGCGACACTAGACCAAGAGAACTTGAGCAACTACCGCCCAGTCTCCCTTCTACGATTCCTATCAAAGACACTTGAACGAGTCGTGGCTGACCAGCTGAACTCATATATTGAAACTTCAAAACTTGCTAGTAACTTCAAGTCTGGCTTTAGAGCTCATCACATCAGTCCACGGAGTCAGCATTACTCCAGGAGTACAACGACGTACCTAGGAATGCAGACATGGGTAGAGTATCTCTACTTGTTTTACTCGATCTTTCGGCAGCTTTTGATACTATCAATCACCAAGTCTTTCTTGAGCGCCTCTCGTCTCGCCTGGGCATCACTGGCACTGCTCAGCGATGGTTCAGGTCCTATCTCAGTCGGAGACTCCAGATTATTGATGTGAATGGACAAATAGAATCATCCGATGTACCTCTGAAATATGAGGTACCTCAGAGCTCCGTGCTCGGTTCGGTTCTTTTCGTGGTTTATACTCTCCCTCTTGCCGATGTGATTGCCAAGCACAATCTAGGCTTTCACTTCTATGCAGATGACACTAGAATGACTCTAATGGCGCTTTATCAAGTGTATTACTATTAATATTATTATTGAGCTGCTGGTTTCTGCCGCTGCGATCGAGGTACTCGGCAGCGGAAGCCATTTCGCTACAGAGGTTCGGCTGGGTAAATAACGGCTGGCAAGGGAAGTTCGGCCAAGACCTGGATCTATAGCTCCGACTGCACTTCCCTTCGGTATGAAATCTGTCAGAAGCGCGAGCCAGAAGGCTTGAACGAGGCGTTCGACAATTCCACGTGCATGTGGGTGGTAGAGTATTTCTAGTCTAGTGGAGAGTCCCTGACTCGTTACTGACATCATTCTTTGAATTCGTCACACTGCTGATACTGCCGATGACTGACCAGTGAAGAAGAAAGCGTGAGGATTACTACAATGCAATGGGAATAGTTGGTTAAACATATAGGTTTGTCTTGTAAATATCCAGCGACCAAGAGATGGCCACGTAGATGGCCATCTAAAGTCAGGACCGATATTGAGTGCCGCAGAGCGGTGGTCGCGGTAGTCGTAGCTTCATCGCTAGAGCACCGCACCCGGACACGCTTGGTCGTTTTCTGCGCTCGAGCTGCCATCTGTCGGCACTCAGCTGCACTGCAGCAGACGGCCTTCGGTCGTTAGATCGATCAAAGCGTTATTCATTAACGTACGTAAAAGCTCTATTATTTAAGTAGTTTTTCCGGCATATTAGAGAAGTTTTCATCAAACGCACCTCGAATGTCTCAAATTTTCAAAATTAATTATTTTAACAATTTTTCGCGGGTGCACGCCACGTTTGAATATTTTGCTATCAAATTTATATAGAAAAATAGCTCGAGTAACAGCGATGGCCATGTTAGATAACGCCGTAAAACTCGGCTCCAAAATCAAGGTCATGCTGTGACTCAATTGTATATGGCTGATGCCATCACATCTCCAACAACCAAGTCTCGTTTCAGGCTTGTTGCACGGAAGCGCACAATGCCACCGACAGCCCCTCTATAAGTAGTCGGAGCGGCGATCTGACCTTGGCCTTCCCTTCCAGTACCGAAGGCGGCAGCATCGATATGTATAAGTGAGTCATTATCACCCTTGGCGACGGTAAGGCTGACAGTTCATCCAAGGTTCGAGGCATGTGACCTATTGGTCCCTATAAATGAAAGGCCAGCTTAAAGAAAGCTTATAGTATAGCTACAAGCCGTGCATCCAAGCCGTGCAATATTAGTTTCACATTCAAAGTGACAAAGCCGGATCAGCTCAGCGGCGGTTTTTTGCAGTTAAACAGTACCACAGTTGAATCACCGCGCGGCGAGACCTCCAAATACGCCTCCGAACGACGTTCTTTGGCGAGTTCCAAGTCACCCGCGTACATAACTTTGTGAGCAATATCGGCGACCCAATGTGTACCTAAACGTAGTCGGTCACGCGATGGACAAGACGCATGATGGACCCAACTGAATATTGCAGCGGCCGCCTGGCTTCAATAACTTCAACGGCGATGCGCCGGTAGCCTGCACGCTCGCGCTTACCCGCTTTGTGGTAAGTGCACACAAATATGTCATCGTCTCTCACGTCTGAGTACGTCTCGACCGCCTCCACACGACGGCGGGGAGAAACCAACTCACTTAATACTAACCCCTTAAACGTATACATTGACATAGCTGATTCCATGGTCATAGGAGTAACGGTTCCACCGCTGAACGTCCAATCTAAAAGATTTCGGTTAGTGTAAATCCACGGAAATCTGTAATGCTACCATACACCAAAACTCGGTGCGCCCTAATAATTATGGAAGCTTTATTTCGGTAGCAACTCAAGCGGATCCCTTAGCTACGTAGTAGATCAGGTGACGCCTTCACATAGCAAACCCAAATGCTTTGGGGGGATAAAAGGGGTCATACTCAGCGACGCGAAATAGATTAAAAGTTACAAAGGTGTGACCGCACAAGCGTCTATCTCCCCCCCCCCCGTGATCTGCCGGTAGACCGTGCAATGCAGTGCTGTACCTCGGTTAAAACAAACGTGGCCACAACTGGGAGCCGAAAGCGACAGTTTATTGCGGGGCGGTTAGCAGCGTTTACGTACTGGAGCAAGCGCTTTACGCGGCGTGAACCTCTGCGAATGAGTTTAACTATCGAACTCCCAAAGCCAGGTATAACAAACTCAAGTATGCTTGCGATCGCTACCGTCGATGGTCCTGACCCTCAAGGCGAACTGCCACAGAACAGCAAGATACGATACGAGTGGCTAGCAGAGTAACCTGTGGAACGCAAGTGCGCCAAGTCTGAGTTATACCTAGGTGTTCGTCGCCGTAGGTTCGGAATTCTCGTGCTCTCGAAGCGTTATCTCTCGATTGAGCGACTAAAGCTGCAGGCCCAAGCTCTAACTGTGATCTTACTTTCGCTCCCCCATCTGAACTCCTGAACTCAGGTGCAGTTGCTATTCTCTCGGAACAAACTCTTGTTTTTGTTGCTTAGGTATATTCATTTTCTTAATTAGCTTTAAATCCTAGGCTGACGGCATTCCTGCGCCTGCCGACCAGATTCGCGCCTCAGTTAATGCAGCATATTAGTCGGTCCACATCCTGACCGCGTCGTCTGCTCAAAGCTCCATTCTAACATGAGTAAATCTCGCTGTCAGATTACCCCCTCGCTCTCCTTTAATTATCCAATGGGTCCCCTCCACGGATTCTACTTGGCTAGATCCGTGCTACTTGGCTAAATCCGTGCCACAGGTTGCTCAAGGCCCGGTAATTAAACCCACTGTGACAAGGGCTCGTATCGCGGCTAGCGTGAGAGCCGCCAATGTGCAAGGTACCATCATCCTTTGACATGAGCTCTGCACTACATTACTTTACAGCAGCAGCACTTGTCGCTGGCTGAAGAACCGGCGTCTAAACGTCTCGACGACAGGTCAGTAGGCACCATGAGGCAACTTGAGGCATGCAGGCTGCAACAGTTTGTCAACCTGACAAAAAGCTGCAGCACTGATCCAGCTGAGAAGCAGCATATTAGCTTAGTAGGCAAGGTCAAGAATGCGCACAACCAGTCGTGCTTGTATGTGCTTTTAACATGGCTGCCGTCACTTCTGAGGGCACAGCCACTTACGAAGGCTCAATTATCGAGTGAGCACGACAAAAAGTGCACAAAGGTGGAGGTCGGCGTATTCAACTGCCTCGTTTACGTAGGGACAGAGGAGACTTGGCAACGGCCACTCCTGTTCACAGCAGGCAATAACGAATTGCTTGCCGCGCAGGACTTGAACCCACTAGTGAGCGATCGTGCGTTGCCAAGGGCAAGCGACGGTGACAGCCGTCAAGTCTCTTCTGCCGCCATATAAATGAGACGGTTAAATCAGCTAATACCTGGGTGGTGGCTGAACTTCAAGCACCTTAACCATAGGCTAAGTCCTGGGGGCGAGAGGGAAACGGGGAGGAATAGAGATGCATTAATTGCTCGTGGACAATTGACGCTGGATATCATTAAGGAAGAAGACCGCTTTCACCTTAAATAATTATATTTGGCATGCTACATGACTATTGGCTACTTACTGAAATGAGTTGCTGAGGATCTTGCTAGATGCCCTCTCTCTCTCTCTCTCTCTCTCTCTCTCTCTCTCTCTCTCTCTCTCTCTCTCTCTCTCTCTCTCTCTCTCTCTCTCTCTCTCTCTCTCTCTCTCTCTCTCTCTCTCTCTCTCTCTCTCTCTCTGCCTCTCTCTCTCTCTCTCTCTCTCTCTCTCTCTCTCTCTCTCTCTGCCTCTCTTTCTATCTCTATCTCTATCTCTATCTCTATATATCTCTCTCGTCTCCCTCTCTATCGATCTATCTCCCTCTATCGATCTATCTCTATCTCTTACTCTTTCTCCCGCTCTTTACCTTACTCTCTCGCTGTCACTGTCACTTGGCTAGATTTTAGTGTAACTCTACGCATGCATAGTGAACGAAAAGTTGTTATTTCCTCTATAGTCATCCTAAATATGCGGGCCTAAGTTGGTCCTAAAATTCCATAAATTGTTCCGCAGTGTATTTCCTAGGCTAGGGAATCGGCTGTGCGGCGTGTTCGATCAGCGAATCAACCTAGGCAGTTTTGAACGTGAGTCATGTGGACCCGTGAGTCCGTGGGTCCGTAACGACAAATAGCTGATGTCACGCTTACTACTCGCTCGTAGTGATAATAATAGTACTGTTACGACGGCGCAGCCACAATGACGGTCATGTCAAAAATATAAGAGGGATAAGCTACTAGATGCACTCAAGCAGTTAAAATTGTACATTAAACGGTGAATCTGATTATGAAATAGTGATGACGTGGGTATTTGCTCAGCGGTAAGGTACTCCCTCTTCACTGCTCAGATTTCAGGCTTCCTGCAAGCGGTAGCGATAGTCGATAAGGCTCTTCTGTCGCAATATAGATGGGTCTGTTCAATCAGCTAACCTTTTTATGAGCAGGCGTTCACTAAAACTTTATTTAATTATGTATTTGAATGCTGTACTAATTACAGGTACACTTACAGGTCTATGCACACGTAGGACTAATCACCAAGACGTAGATGTCATATATCTTCGGAATGGATAACAATGAAGAGCCGGACCGGAGCAGTTAGTATGACGGGCGCTCCGCCGGTCGATTGATTCATTTCGGCTATGCCTACGCGAATCCGCACACTTCTTTTCACACTTTCATTTTAAAATTGAATTTTCCGTGTGTGAAATGTCATTTTGGAACAGAACACCTAGACTTTGTACAGATGCAACAGGACATATGCTGGCAGAGTCAGTTTTGAACATTGGGTTTTCCAATTTCTGAATCAGGCTTAGTTTGCTCATAACTAGTAAGTTGGTTTTATCATCATCCAATTTAAGATAGTTTGCTGTCATCCATGTGTGGACGGCATCAATACATTCAGCAATGGAGTTGAGAGAATACGACGTACTTGAGGTCTAGGAGAGATCAAAATCAAAGGTACAATTCTGTGTCAATTGCATAGAAGTGAAAGCCTGGATTGTACTAGGCAATCACAATGACAGGAGGAAAAGTATAAACTGTGTAAAGATGCCGACCGAGCGTAGAGCCCTAAGGTAACGCACACTTCAGCGGTTCTTCGGATGACCTTTGTCCGTTCACATCAATACTCTGGAGTCTCCCACTGAGATACAATCTGAACCATTGCAGTGCAGTGCCAATGGTGTCTGCAGGATGAGAAGCGTTCACGAAAGACTTGGTGATTAAGTGTATCAAACGCTGCCGAAAGATCAAGAAAAACAAGCAGATAGACTTTACCCGTCTGCATTCCTGAGGTCAATATACACCCGAGGCAATAGTGACAGTGAAGTGATTAGCTCTAAGTCCAGACTGGAACTTACTTGCTAGGTTTGAGGTTTCAATGTAAGAGTTCAGCCGGCCTGCCACAACTCGTTAAAGTGTCTTTGATGTGAACGGTAGAAGAGAGACTATCTGAAACTGCGAACGTTCTCTTGATCTAGTGTCGCTTTCTTGATTAGTGGCCTGACAATAGCCTTTTGAAAGGGGGAAGGGACATGACCTGAGGCTCAGGGCATATTTATTATTTTAGTTATGCATGGCAGCGGAAGATGTATACATCGTAGAAGTAGGACAGTGGGAATAGGGTCTAGATGACTAGTAGTCTTCTTTGACAGGGAGATGAATTTCACAATAAGGTCCTCGTGGCCTCCTTGAATGTAGATATAGAGGTCATGCACGTAATTGAGGGAATGGAGTCTTGTGTTGATGTTATTGAGAGACAGAAGTCAAGGAGAATATGAGATCTTACTCCGACGCGACCTGCAGCACCTAAGCTCCATCAGACCTTGGCCCTCTTACACTCTCAGTTCACCGCTAAAAATTAGCCGTCACGTTCATTGATTAAAGACCTCGAGTTATTGGCAGCAGAATTGTTTTCGCTCTAGCTCTGTGGTAGAGTTTGAAACGACTTTGATCCTTCGCCTCCTTCGCTCTCCGCATTTCGGCTCATGTACTTTCCGGCGCTTCCTTATAATAATATATATATGTGTGTGTGTGTGTGTGTGTGTGTGTGTGTGTGTGTGTGTGTGTGTGTGTGTGTGTGTGTGTGTGTGTGTGTGTGTGTGTGTGTGTGTGTGTGTGCAAGATAGCTCCTGGCTTTTCGCTTCTTGAGTGTCCTCTTCGCTCCACCATCTTCCTCTTCACTTCCCGTCACGTAGGACGAAGGATGCAGGCTAGCGAATGCAAACAGATCACTAACTTATTCCGTGAGGGGCAGTATATTAGCTCTCCGTCGTAGCGCCCACGTCGTCCTCGCGGCTTTGTGGAATCGCGGACTGTCGCACACACACGCGCACATTCGCACCAAAAGCTTCCTGAAGCACGGAGAAAGCCTGGCGGGAAACGATAGGACTTTATAGATGCATACCCGGAAGCTTCAAGGAGTTTGAGGATTAGCTGAAGCTAAATAAGACGGAGGGCACAAAAACAAACCGGCTAATACTCACCACGTACTAATCAAGAATTTAAGTGCTATTTTATGATAATGCATTTATATGGTACCTTAAGGGAACCATATCTTTGTATAGGCACTTCGTCTATACTGAAAAGGAAAAAATCCACAGAAATATTAATTTTAGCATACAGTTGCAATATACATAAACGCATAAAGGATGATATGCATCGACGAAAGATATGATAAAAACAGGTTTTTAGGTTTGCATTATTGTTATCAGGGTAAGCGATATTGCGGCATTGGTTGGTGTTGAGTTCCAGGCTTTAGGTTGTTGGAATTGAAAGTGTTGCCTCCAAAGAATTTTCAGGGTTAGTTATGCAGACAACGCTAAACGACTGTGGACACTGAAGTGGGTACTGTTATGGGGAGGGTCAATAAGCAACAAAGTTGGATAGGTAAGCCTGATGAATGGAATAAAAATTGAAAGCAATAGTCTGCTGACACAGCAGTCCATTTGATCTGTATAGAGCTATCGCACCGTTTGCAGTGAACGGTTCGCTGTTCAGGACTTGAAAACGTGATCCTGGGTTTCGAAGTCACTTCACCCTTTGGCTACGTGCGTCGCAGTTGCCACATCACACCACCTCTCGCCTATCTGGACTGGTTGCCAGTCAAGTAGCTCATCGACTTTAAGGTTTTGTCATTCACTTTTAGATTAATTCATTGTTTGGCTCCAGCCTACTTATCAGATCTACTTCCCCACCAGGCTAAGCACCGAACTACCCACTTTTCGGAATCTAATCGTTTACCTTTACCTCCTACGAACCTCAATTCTTTGGAGACCGTGCCTTTAATTCATATTCTCCTAAAGCCTGAAACTCACTCCCGACGCGTCACGACATCCCCTGACTTGACCACACTTAAAAAGAAACTAAACATGCATTTATTTATCACAGCATTTAGTGGGTTTATGTGATTCGTCCTTTGTGTGATTATGCGTGCTGACACTGTGCTTGCTGCCACTAACCATATTTGCATGCTGACCCTGCACATGTCACCTCTAACCATGTTATGCTTGTTGTCATTGAGCATGCTACCACTAACTATTTAATCATGCTGCCTTTGCAGCAAATTTAAAGTGCCTAGAAAGAGATTGGGTTCTCTGATGGCGCTTTAACTCATGTATTACTATTATTATTGTCATTACGACTTAAAATACTAAAGGAACTTAAGAGTGAGCGACAGGACTTTGAAAACAATGCGTTTATCGATAGGGAATGAGGAAAGGAGCAGCGCAGGTCCGAGAGATGTGGCCGAGAAAATATGGCGGTTGTGACTTACTTAATCCAAGAGCCGATTCCTAGCATCCGATTCCTAGAGCCGATTCCTAGCAGCCGAGTTGTGCACTCTTTCCTTGCACGTGCATCGAGATCTACTTTATAGAAATCTAGACGACGGGTTTTTAAAAATACACAGACTTGCTTTTCTGTCATACTTAATTTAAGCAAATCCAGCGATAGTTAATAATAATAATAATAATAATAATGTACTTGATCAAGCGCCCTCAGGGAACCTAATCTTTTTCTAGGCGCTTTACATTTGCTGCAAAGGGAAATGCAATTGAATGGTAAGTAAAATCATGCTTGAAAAACAAAAAAAATGAATAACATGGTTAGGGGTGACATGCACAGGGTCAGCATGCAAATGTGGTCAGTGGCAGCATGCACAGTGTCAGCACGCATAAGCACGTGAAGGACGAATCACAGGGACCCACTAAACGCTGTCCTAAATAGGTGTGTTTTTAAGTTCCTTTTAAATGTGGTCAGGTCAGGGGATGTTCTGATGCAGGTCGGGAGGGAGTTCCAGGCTTTGGGAGCATACGAACTAAATACACGGTCTCCAAAGGATTTGAGGTTTGTACGAGGTATTTCTAGACTGTTGGATTCCGAAAAGAAGGTGGTACGATGCTTGGCATGATGGGGGAGTAAGTCGGAGAGATAGGCTGGAGCCATAGAATGAAGGGACCTAAAAGTAAGCGACAAAACCTTGAAGTCAATCCGTTGCTTGACTGGTAGCCAGTGCAGGTCGGCGAGAAGTGAAGTAATGTGGCAACTGCGACGCTCACGACAGACAAGCCTAGCTGCAGAGTTTTGCACCAGCTGCAATCGCCTGATTGCATATGCCGGTAGGCCAGCAACCAGTGAGTTGCAGAAGTCGAGACGAGATGTCACGAATGCATGGACCAACTTAGACGTGGTATCCTTATCTAAACAAGCCCGAATTTTAGCAATGTTATGAAGCTGAAAATAGGCAGATTTGACTGTGGAGCTGATATGGTCGTCTAACGAGAGGTCGCTTTGGAATATGACACCTAGATTTTGAGCTGATTCGACAGGAGATATGCTGGCAGAGCCAATTTTGAGAGACAGCCTTTCGAATCTCTGAATCACACTGGGTTTTTCCATAACTAGTAAGTTAGTTTAGTCATCGCTTAGTTTTAGAAAATTTGCTACCATCCATGTGCGGATGTCATCAATGCATGCAGCAAGTGAGTTTAGAGAATTTGAGGTGCTCGAAGTTAACACTTTAGCGACTGTTTCCTGTAGTAGGTGCCTGAAAGCATGCAAATTTGACTGAAGAGCTGATATGGTCATCCAGCGAAAGGTCATTTTGAAACAGAGCAACAGGATACTATCAAGAAGCTGCATTGGAAATGCTGGGTGAACCGACTTCAAGGTTAGACTTTCTTCTTTTTTGAGTGACACAAGCTGTGCCTTTAACTATTAGGTTGATTGTGTCGTCATTTAATCTGAAAAGTTAGCCGCAATCCACGTACAAGTTTTGACAATATAAAATGTAAGGAAGTTAAGTAAGTCTGATATACTTGAAGGCTGGAAAGGATTAAATCAGAGATCGGCACTCCGGCCTTTAGGCCAGATCCGGCCTAGCTAGTGCTCCACTCCGACCTAGCGGCCCCTAGTTATTCATTGGTGGATTCGGCCTAATTGAGTTGTCACGGTTTTCTTCCCCTTCACTATAAAGCAGAGGTCGGGTGAATCCGGCCTTTATGATAGATAGGCCCTAGCTAGCACTCCAGTCTGGCCCAACGCCATCCTAGTTATTTATAGCTGGATCCGGCCTAATTAATAATTAATAATATTAATACATTTGATATAGCGCCCTGGAGAGAACTCAATCTCTTTCCAGGCACTTTACATTTGCTGCAAAAGAAGCACGATCAAATAGTTAGTAATTGAATTGTCGAGGTTTTGTTCCCCTTCATTACTGCTGGCTGCAGTTCAAACTGTTGCCCGTGTTGATTTTTAGAAATGATGTCAGGTGCTTGTATGAACAGAAGCACATGACCGGTTTGGGGTGATAAATGTCTACCCCTATAATTGCCTTGCGTGTCTGTGCGTCAGCTGTGGCTTTTGCTTGTTTGTTAATCTGACCACGCCCACTCCGGCGAGCCAGTCGAGTGGGCGCGGTTTCTTCTGGCCCAATGTGGCTTCTTGACCTCCAGAAATGTCCTTGTAGTCCGAAACCTTTGCCAACCTCCGGATTAAACAAAAGAGGTAGAGCTGAATTTGATCTGCATAGGAGTGCAGTTTTTGAATGTGGTAGCAATTACATCAGCAAGACGGAGAGTGTGGTAAACTTTCTATACTAAAGGTTCGCCAAACGACCGCTAGTCGTTGATATCACGCTTTCTAGTGTTCCACTGACGTAAGACCTAAACCACCACAGCGAAATCCCAGTAACATGACAACAAAGCTTGTATTGCTGGAGCTCCCTTCCATGACTTTCGGCCTGAGCCTAAGCTGCTCTATCACTGCTCATTTGAGTATATTTGATAGGAAAGGCTGACTGTCCAAAACACTGTGCGGAATTAATTATAAGGGAGATATATAATAGAAATTTGATATTTAATTTTTAAGTATTTAATGTCTTATATTAAATTTTTATCTTTATTTAATGTAATACATTTTATAGTAAATTTTTAATTTATTATAGAAAACATTGCATGAATTCCTAAAGAGTCCCCTATAACGGCTTCTCTTAGGGATAATACATTATATTAGTCATGGTGACAGCAGCAAATCTAGGGATCTCAAAGAAGGAAGTCAGTTATAGGATCTAGAAGGTTATTACATAAAAAATATATATTAGCTGCTTTTAAAACCTCATATTTTTTATAGCGGCAGAAGAGCCTTGGCGACTGTCACCACTGCTTACAGTTAGAAATAAAATCACCTGCTAGAGGTTGGAACGCAGCAAGTCGTAGGGATCACCAAGCCTGCAACTGCCCACAGTCTACGTTAGAGATATAAAATATAATTCATTTGTATAGCACCCTACGAGAACTTATATTCTCTGGTCGGGCGCTTCACATATGCCTCGGAGCTCAAGCCCACGACCTCGGCCAGACCTTGGTTGGGGTGAACACCTTAACCTCTGGGCCAAACCAGCTCCAGCTCATATAAATTTATCTATACACGCTAGGAATGATGAGCTTAAAGCACAGTCAGTCTAACCACTTACAGCTGGTGCAAACCTCTGCAGCTACAGCAAGGCTTGTCTGTCGTGAGTGTCGCAAATGCCTCATCACACCGCTTCTCGCCGACCTGCACCGGCTCCCAGTCAAGCAACGCTTCGATTTTAAGGTTTTATCACTCACTTTTAGGCCCCTTCATCCTTTGGCTCCAGCCTACCTTTCAGATCTACTCATCACCAGGCTAAGCATCGTACCACCCGCTTTTCGGAATCTAACTCTTTACCCATATCTCGTACAAATCTCAAGTCCTTTGGAGACTGTGCCTTTATTTCGCATGCTCCCAAAGCCTGGAACTCACTCTCGACCTGCTTCACATGTCCTGAATTGTCCACACTTAAAAAGAACTTAAAAACGCATCTATTTATCACAGCATTTATTGGGTCCCGCTGATTAGTCCTTTATATGATTATGCATGCTGACACTGTGCATGCTGCCACTAACCATACTTGCATGCTGACCATGTGCATGTCACCCCTAAACATGTTATGATTTTTATTTATTCAGCATACTACCATTCAATCATACATACAGCATACAGCATACTAACCATTCAATCGTGCTTCCTTTGCAGCAATTGTATAGTGCCTAGAAAAAGATTTGATTTCTCTGAGGGTGCTGTATCAAGTGTATAAAAAAACATACAAAAATAATTCATTTGTACAGTGCCCTAAAAGAACTTAATCTCTATTCAGGCGCTTCACATATGCCTCGGAGCTCGAGCCCACGACCTCGGCCAAACCTTGGTCAGGGCGAGCATCTTACCCACGTTCCACAACTTGGCCTTTAAATCCACTAGACCTTAAGCCGCGTGTCTCTTTTGCTGAGGAAGCTGCGATGGCTCTCGATTGATCAACAGATACTGGGCGAATTCTTACTCAGACCCGCAAGGGCCGCCATGGCTTGGCCCCTTGGTACCTAGCTGAACAGCTGCACCTATTTCAGCCTCCTCGTGCCCTCGGGTCCCGTATGGACAATAACTTCGCCGTTCCATTCCTTCGATTACTGTTAGCGACTGCAGCATTTGCTCTGCATGTCCTATACAGAGGAACTCACTTCCGAAAGTCTTACACAACGACGTCTACTATCCTACTGCTGACTTCGGTGGCACAGTGTTTCTAGCTGTCCCGAGCTGCTACTGCTATGCTACTAAATTCATCGACTGCCTTTCCGACTCAGCTTTGCTTCTTCTATTTCTCTTTGCTCCAGGAGATGAAATCGGTTGGCTACAGCGTATGCCCGCTGAAAGCCACTTAGCTTCCCATGCCCTATATAAACAAGTCTCCAGTTTAACACCAGCACAAGTAAATATGTAATAACAATAATACATTTGAATAGCACCCTCAGAGAATCTTATGTCTTTCTAGGAAATTAACATATGCTGTAAAGGAAGCATGCTCAAATCTCCTGCGTAACACCAACATAGCCTTTGTGAATTTATGTAGTTATAGGCGGAGATAAATCTCATTACATTACATATTACATGGCACTGTGCATGCTGCCACTAACCATCTGCGAATGCTGACCTTGTACATGTCACCTCTAACCATGTTATGCTTGCTGCCATTGAGCATGCTACCACTAACTATTCAATCATGCTGCCTTTGCAGCAAGTTTAAAGTGCCTAGAAAGAGATTAAGTTCTCTGATGACGCTATACAAATGTATTATTATTATTATCCAAGATGGTTAAATGAATTTTGAGACGAAGTCATTGGGGTCATGCTTGAATGGTAAATAAAAAAGTAGAGCTGGGAAAGTATGCTAAAAAAGCCAGTGGGCTAGTTGCAGTGAAGATAGGCTCCCTGAGCTTATTTCTTAGTACAGATTTATGAAAACGATTATCCAGATCGTCATCAGGATAGTTAGCGATGATGCTAATGTAAGAATAAAAATCAATCAACGAAATTTTGAATACGAGAACGTGAGTCAGCGAATAAGTGAGTCCATGAACAAAATTCACTGACGACCCCTTTACGTTCAGCCCTATAGAAAACTTACAGTACTACTGCGACGCTACTGTTATGGTGATTAACGTTGACATATCAGGTGCGATAATTTACAAGTTTGCATGGGTTGCTACACCGTGCACTTTTCTAGTTGAGTTTGAGCATTCAATTGTGTATTCAAAATATTGTTTACTAAATTTAGTCTCAAACGAACCTTAAACAAATTTTGAATACATCATCTTTTTTCTTCTTTAAATATTTTCTTATATTAAGAAAGAACTGTAAGATTGCCCCTTGATTGGGTTGACTCAATAGCCATGTCAGTGGACATTTAGGCTCGCCGTCTAAATCAAAGTTGGATTCCAATGTGATTTTTCATCAGTATAGACTAGTAATAACAAGACTATATCACCCTAAGTGTAGTGCATTTTTATCCAGGCGTCTTACAACTCGCTGTAAGAGAAGCAATAGCCAAAGAATTAACGACATGCAAAGCATCATGCTTGGACAAGCATGCAAGAGCATAGGAGCAGTTGAGGAGATGGTTGACGGTCGACATCGGTATTACTGGATCGCGAAGTTGGCCTTCAACTACGTCTTTATGGAAGCTAGACTTGACATAAGATTCGATTGACTGATAATACAATTGACATTATATGCCATCGCCAGTCACTTTGTGTCCACTTTTCGACATGACGCTTAACAGTCGTGGCTTACCTAACGCCTGCCAAACCCAAAGCTTGTAAATCATGACGAAGGCGCGTATTGCCCTTGATCAGAGAAGTACATACTCGTCCAGAACATTGGCTAAAATCACGTTGTAGCATTCTACAAGTGAGGCTTGGTCAGTTGTAGCATTTCACGGGTGAGGTCACGGATAAGCTGTAGAATTGAGAGCAGAGTTCGGAGTTCGGAGCTGATGCTAATCTACGTAAGAGCCGCATGAGCGTCAATAATTTCCTATGGTTTCTCAGCTATTAATAATTGATTTACTCCCGAAGCAGATACGTACTTCGTATAGAGTGAGATCCACATCTTTTTGGGTGTGCAGATTTTAGTAATTATAAAGGATCTGCCGCTACGAATACGGGTACGCTCATGAACTAGCGGAGAAAATACTCCACTAGATACCAAGTATACAGGTATTACAAGAATTATAAAATATCTGAAAATATTTGCAAATACTTTATCTTGCAATTACATACATTTGTATCTCTAGTACTAACATAAATTAGGCTTTCTGCAAAAAAAGAACAGCTGTAGTACATCAGTGAGATCCGATCATGAGCATCATGACGGGATCGTTAAGTTTCAAGCCTTCTCGTTCAAGCACGTAACGCTGACTTTTAATAAAAATAAGTCAGCATCACTTGATTACGATACGATCACTTGATACTTGTATTACGTTCACACTGTAACGCCTTCAATATTCAAACAAAAAGTACGTTCGACCCACCGACGTATCTCCCAATATGTCAAGCAAAGTTGGTCAAACATATATGCTTTAGAATATCAAGCATGACGGCCAATTCCCTTGCTAAATGCGACCTGCACAAACTGCACACAAAATCGACAGGCTGCCAACCATAATTCGATGCCCAAAGGAGGCGGCAACTATAAAAAAAAGGTCATGCAGCGTTATTCGTGGGCGACGATACATTTCAAAAACTTCGTAGCCTAATACAATGTTTCAGATATGTTTCGTATTTTCCTCTCATCCTATGTTTAATGTGGTCCTGCCGACTCCCCTGTTTTGTTAGTGTCAATTTACTGGTGAAAATCTACGCTACCAGCAGAGCCGCTCCGGTTTGGCCCAGGTGTTAAGGTGCTCGCCTTTAGTCACTTGTGTAAAGAAGACGACCGAGGTCGTGGGCTCGAGCCCAGTGGCATATGTGAAGCGCCTAGATAGATTAGGCTCTCTCCGGGCGCTATACAAATGAATTATATATTGTTATATTAATCGAATACAAACGAGGCGTTAGGATGCAGAATCAACTATATCAGCCCAGCCAGAAATTTTCCGAAGACGCTAGACAAAGAACTGTTTCGGCGATTCGGCACGGCGACTGCCGATCACGGTTCGGATAAGCTGGCGTCCCTTATATCCCACAGCTCAGAAGAAAGTTGAGTAACGTCCAAGGGGCGGATCCCATCCGATGCAGTGGCGAGGGACGGCGACCCGCCCCCTTTCTCCTGGATGGGCAACCACATGTAGTTGACCTTCCAGAGTTAGAGGACTATGCCAGTGCCTGTTCCAACAACCAACGATAGCTAAGGAGAGCCAGCCGGTCAGAGGGCTCTTCGCCCGACCGGCGAGCATAGCAGGCTGCCAACGAACTTCCGCTATTCAACAGCCCGCCCGCTGCCGCCAAACAGCCGGCCGCCAGTCCAGCAGGTAGCTAGCCATCGACTTAAGCCGGGTATCCGACTGTCCTACCGTTGCTAGTATTTCAATACCTGCTTATCCTAAACGTTTGAAGACGTTCGAAGGATCTTCGGGGCTTCGTACCTCCTCCTTCCCGAAAGCTCCACCCTAGGTATAATGGGATGCGAGCTGATTGAGACATAGATATTCGCTATTCGGGCGTGACGAAATGGCCGGCATGACAAACGTTAGCTACACGATTTAGCTGCCGTCATTATTTTTCAATTTTAATCATATTAGTTCTTAATCAGGACTCGTAGTATCTGGAAAGTGTGGGCTCCCGTTATAAGCCTCGATCAATACGGTTAAGAACGGGGTGGGTATATGTGGCTGTGGGCGTGGCCTCGCCGCAATGTTCCAGCCCAGCCAGACTTCAGCACTCCCTGGTACGACGAATTACCGCAATCCACTCTAATTAGGCTAACATCGACCAGACGATAATGTTGCGGAGCTCAAATTTTGCACCGATATTTCAGTGCACGTTCGATTGTATTTATCCATCAAGTTTCATGTCGCTTCTAGCTGGTTATGAAAATGAGCTTTGACGCCGGACGCCTGTACCGAAATCCATTCTAGTTCCACCATTCTAATCCACCACAAATCAGCTGTGCACAGCTCCAAAAAGTTTGGATCACCAAACCACGCTACACGTACAATATACCCAGAAAAATTCCGCTCACGTGCTCTCAAGTCCACTGAAATAACATTGCAGTGGCCCAGGCCAATACCGCAATCCACCGAAATCCCTTGCATTCCACCGCGTAACGTAAGGAATCTGTTAGAAAAGCTCCTTTCTTGATTGCATATGACAGTCCGCCCTGCGACAATTACACTTGAAAAATTCCACTTGCATTGGCACGGCTGTTCTTGTGCAATGCCCTGCAATCAAATCGACTGCAAGTAGCCCGGGCCAATACAGCAATCCACTTCAATCCTCCGAATCCACCGCAAAGAAAATCGAAATAGATTGAGCCAAGCTCTAGTTTTATTGCATATTATATTGCACCGTGCTTTGTGCAAAACCACGTAAAAAAAATTCAAATGTGCATCCTCACAGTGTGGCAATCCCGAGTCTTAGTCCAGAGGTACGGTGTTTGCTTTTAACGACACAGATTGAGGGTTTGAGTCGTGCAGAGGGCAATCCTTTGTTGCCCACTACAAGGGGTGGCGATAGCCGTAAAACTCTTCTGCTGCTAAATAAATGAGGTTGTTAAATCTGCTAACTTCGACCCTGGGTCTTAGCAGAAAGGTAAGGTCGCTCTTCACGACCCAGGTCTTGGGTTTGAGCCCTGCAGTGGGCGATCCTCTATTGCCCACTGCAAGTGGTGATGATAGCCGCTAAGGCTCTTCTGCCGATGTGTATATATATATATATATATATATATATATATATATATATATATATATATATATATATATATATATATATATATACAGTAAATTAGGCTGCTGAATCAGCCAAGTTTTCTTTTTCAGCAGTAAGCCAAACTAACCATGGCGCTTGCCTGATCATTGTCACTCGCTAGCACCAGCAAGTTGGTTAGTTATGGTCCCCCGAATTGGCCTGACAGCCTGCAGTGAGGAGCTTAAATGACTGTTCTCATTTACCCAAGGATGCACGGCAGGTCTGAATTAGGTAAAAAAAAACACTCAGTACCGTGAGCCACTTTCTAGATGGTTCCATCATGGTGTCGTGCAATGGGACACCGATGAACAGGATGTAACGATGACTGCCAGATGGCATAGATAGAAACAAGCAGCATGACCAAGCTTGAGTAACGACACCGTTCTCGTGACTGACTTAGACTGAGCGGTGGGGATTCTATAAGTGAACAGTACAGGCGTGCTCAAGATGAAAACGTCCCACAGGTTCAACCAGGTGCCTCCTTTGCTGGAGGAGCTGCGACGGTTTCTCGTCGATCAACTGATATAGAGCGCAACTCCTACTCTGACCTGCATTGCCGGCCATGGTTTGGCTCCATACCTAGCTGAACTGCTACACCAGTTTCAGCCGCCTCCTCGTACCCTCAGGTGCTCTATGGAAAATAAATTGGCTGTTCTATTCCTACACGCTTAAATGACCTTGTAAGCAAGTTTTCTTGCTACGGACAGCAGCCCAATGGCAAATGTCACAGTCAAAATCATGTCCTACTATTTTACGGATTGCATGTATTGTAACAACAACGGCCAGTTACAGACAGGATTAAACGTAGCCATTTGCCTTGCGAGCTCCACAGAAGCTACTTCTTTCTAGAAGCAAATGAAAAATGTACATAGGACGCTGAAATATGTACTGGAATACGTACATTGAACGCTTATGCACGCACACACGCACACACATGCGGCGTGCGCGCACACACACACACACACACACACACACACACACACACACACACACACTGACACGAATGTCCTTAATGAGTGACAGTGCATGCATGCATGCACTGCCGAATCCAGCCGTAGTGTGTGCCCTGCATGCTTGGACACACGGCGCCAGCCGTGGCCAGCTTCCCTCCACGCTGGCGATGCTTTTAAGCGCGAGCGAGCCGTGGGCCGACGGCTCGCTCCCATCCACTCAGTTCGGCAGGCTGCAAGCGGCCAGGTAGGGTCGGCTTGGTAATAAATAAAGGAAGTGTCATATTATGCACTGCGGTTGGCTGAGGGCTGACTCGTCGTTGAACCGTGCACAGTGCGCGGCCGCCGCTCGGCATCGGAGCATCGGAGCATCGAAGCTCAGCTTTAGTCGAAGTTCGCCTCCGACTCGGGCCAGATTCGTCGAAGCGCGAGCACCATGGAGAGAAGGCGCCTGAGGAGGAGCACAAGCCTCTGCTCCAGCAGCAGCAGGGGGGACGATTTCAGAGGAGAGGGGCTGTGGCAGCGGGCACGAGCGACCAACGGCCCGGGCTTCGAAGCGGGCCCGGGCCGCACCGGCGGCGGCAGCAGCGGTACTAAGAGGCACTGTGTGCAGCCAAGGTCTTGTGGCAGATCAAGCAGACCCGGACGGGCTTGTATATGTGCAGCTGCGGAATCTCGGCCTCGTACTTGCTACACCTGCAACAACAGGATGGCGCCCCGTCAGGCATGCTCTCGTTCCAGATCGGCGAGCCGGCATGATTTGCATGTGTCCGGCACGGCACGAAGCATGCTGGCCTACTCAGGTCGGGCCCTGCGAAGCAGGAAGTGCGCCTCTGAACGTACTTAGCGCCCGCAGCGCCGTCACATGCCGGAAAGCATGTAGCAAGAGAGCCGGCAATCACCGGGAACGCAGGAGTCGCAGCTGAGCGACGTGGTGAAAAGGTGCGACCTACTTGGCGCAGAACACCTTCCCACAGTATCGGCAATGGTGACGCCTCTCGGAAAACGTGAAGCGTTGATCGCAAGCCGTGCACGCGACCACCGCCTCGTCAGACAGCCAATGGTCGGCTGGCACATGACCCGGCTGCTCAGCAACCGACCAGGAGAGCACGCGACCACGGGCGTCGCCTACGTAAACCGTCTTGCAGTCCCTGCAACAGAGGAGCAGCTTCGGCAGTGGCGAGCGGCTCGGTGTGGGCTTGGGTGCCGGCATGGCTCCAGACTCCGATTACCCCCGGCTGTCCTGCCACATTTGACATGCAGGAGAAAATGGTGACGAATTACACAGTAGACCCGGCAGTCAGGTAGGTAGGCAGTTCGATTCCAAGTGAGACCGAGCCGAGTCGATTACCTCCTCCTCCTCCTCCTCCTTCTGTCTACATGAAGGGACTAGCGCACACGGGCAAGATGCTCGGTAAAGTGGCTGATGCTTAGCTTTTCGCTTTACAGATACAGTGGCAACAATTTGCCTTATCCGGGTCGCGCTCGAAAGCCTTCGAAGCCACGGGTGCATTTATGAAGCACGAGCACTCCGGGCGTCCCCTCCCCCCAAGACTCCGAGTGTGGCTCGGCGTCTTTGCATACACGGCGTGTCGTGTGCAGAGGAGCCTCAGCTGGCTGCCGCCACACGCCGCCGAGGGCACGCGCGAGGGCAGAGGTGACAGCGCTGGACGGCAGGAGACCAGAGCGCGGACGGCGCCGGCAGGCAGCTTGCTTACTTCGAGGTGGCCAGCGAGGTGATGGCTGCCGGATCCTTGTTGTCCTTTCGCTCGAACGCCGTGTGCATCGTCAACTTGCTCTTGAAGATGAGCTGGCGCTGCCAGCGGCAGCCTGGCGGCAACGTCTGACCCGAGGGGCGCGTGTTGCGCCTCTGCACCACCGCGGCTGCAGGTGTCGACGGAGGCACGCCGTCGACGGCGTCGGTAGTGTGGACCACTACGAAGTCGTCGGCGTCCGATGAAGGCGTCACGCTGCCGGCCGCCGACAACCGTCGCGCGGCCGAGTCCATCGAGTCGGTGCCGGCGCTGTCAGCAGGCGGCGCGACTGCAGCGTCGGCCAGCTGACCGAGACCGTGCAACGCCTCGCGTGCCGCGGCCGAGCCGTCGGCGACGCTCTCCTTGTCCATCTCGTCGCCGTCAATCGTGCACACGCTGTCGGCACTCGTCAGCTGGCGCGTCGACCAGCCAGAGGCACGCGCAGCAGACGACGACCCGGCCGGGTCGGCGGCACCGTCAGCGCCTGGCCTCGTCAGGGGTGCGGCAGCGACGGCAGGAACAGCAGCGGCAGCATCGCTCTGGACTGCAGCTGCCAACGTCTGGTTGGCCGCAGCCGAAGGCGCCACCGTTGCAGTGCCGTTGCTGGGCGCCGACGAGCCGGAGGAATTCGGCACGGGTACGTATTCCAGGCACCACATCTGAAGTGTAAAAGCGTGGATGCTGTTGACAGCAAAAAGTCTTTCCGGTCGCTTTTTTGGGGGGGTCCGTTTAACGACCTGTACGCCAGTGGCGCTGACCTCAATGCTGAACGGCATGGCAATGCTTTGCCCAAAAACTAAGGTGCTGCGACTCGACCCGCAGTAACAGCAATGACTTTCGATTAAAAAGAAAGCCCATTGGTCGCAGCAAATAACCAAGTAGAGAGAGAGGGAGAGAGAGAGAGAGAGAGAGAGAGAGAGAGAGAGAGAGAGAGAGAGAGAGAGAGAGAGAGACTTACCGAGCAGCCTGCAGTCACGTACGACGGCTCTGATAGGATCGTACAACGCATCAGGCTTAGTGAGAAACGGCGAGCAAGCACAGCACCATATGAAACACTAGGCAGCACTAGAGAGCAGAAAGGAAGCGGTGCAACTGGCACAAATCGAACGCATGCAAAGCCACCACTCACTCGAACCACTCCATCACTACTGCCGGTCATAATGACATTTCTGCTGTCCCATTCGTTTGCCTAAAAAACGTGTGTGCTCAAAGTCAGACCATCACTTGGCAAGACTTTAAAATGAGACTAACTCATAGACGAATTACATAGAGCACTACCACAGCCACCGGTGGTAAAGGATGAGAGCAATTTTGGCTTACAAGAAACACACAAAATGTAACACACAAGAGGATATAAATCTCATCACTTAGTCATGCAGTGTGTGTCTCTACATCAAAACAAGAGTTTATTTAAGCACATGGAACTGCACAACCACGATTTTATAAACCGGGTATGAAGTCTAAGCTTCAATTTTTACTACGAAAAAATTGGACGGAAGCACTTGAACTGACGAGCAGCTTACAACTTGAGCAGCTGAAGGTAGGAGACTAAACTGAGTTTGTATACAACTGGACAAAGCAGGCATACCAACCACCGACACTGGGCAAATTATGGCTGGGCGATCACAGAGCAACTTGCTGCCACACAAGAGAATAATAACAATAATAATAGTAATAACAATAATACATGCATGGCACCCTCAGAGAACTAAGCCTCTGTTTAGGCATTTTTCATATGCTGTAAACGAAGCATGCCAATATGGTTAGTAGTAAGATGCACTGTGTCGGCACTTATAAGCACATAATGGGTAATTTAAAGGACCCAGCAAATGCTGTGAAGAAACTGTGTATTTTTAGCTTCTTTTTAAATGCCTTTGTCAAGTCAGGGGATGTCATGACATCAGCGAAGAACGAGTTTTAGGCTTTGGGAGCATACAGACTAAAAGTACGGTCTCCCAAAGATATGGGATTAATTCACAGCACAGCTTAACTACTTGAGTACGAAGAGCGAGCAGTACGATGCCTTGCCTGATTGGAAAGAAGTTCTGATAGGTGGGCTAGAGCATCTGACAATATCCAGAAAGTGTGCGACAAAAGCTTGAGGTCGATGGTGCGAAGCTCAATGGGGAGCAGGTTTGCGAGAAGTGGTGCAATGTGGCCAAAAGAAGCCGCCCGACATTAGTCGACCCACCTGAGACATGCAGACACAGTAGATCTGGAGGCTCCCACTGATAGCCGTGTTGACCTCTGCCAGCACCTGTCCATTAATGGTCCACAAGTGCAGGTAACTACTCGAACAAGTAGCGATGTCCCCCTGGCAAAAAGTCATTCACCGGTCCTGCACTTTGAAACAGCAGCACTTTGATTCAGTACCAACAAGATAGAGCCACACCGGCCAGTGAGCTGAGTTGAGAAGATTTCGGAAAGCCGCACTGAATCATGGACACACATCACCAGACTAAATGGCCTTTAATAAAACCTCGGCAAGCAGCAATATAATGCTTCGGGATTGGTCACTATATTTTCAGACAGTTTTCTACAGGACTTACTATGTTGGTGCTGTACAAGAGAAATTATTGTTACTTCTCTATTAATATTATTATTACAAGGGGAACAGGCTATGGTAGAAACATATAGGTACATATAAATGATAGCACACCTAAACCGCATTTATGTGCTGCAGGTAAGCATACAAATGTCATTACTATTATTATTATTATTACACATAGGGGATACCACGGGTCACTGGATATTGTTCCAGATCAAGAACCAAAGATAGCATGATTGCCACACATTGGTCAGATGGGACTGTTGGATTTCTTCAATTTCGGTCGACTTTCCTATCCATGCTCCAATGGTACATGTTGCCACATGATTTCCATCCGAAGCTTACAAGAGAGACAGTTAACCGACCTAAGCTGAGCAAGCACAAATAACCTTTGATGGACCCAGCTGAGGCCAATCTGAATTTTAAACGTGATGAGCTACAGTAATAATAATAGTAAAACATTGTGTAGCACCCTAAGCAAACTAGATCTCTTTCAGAGCACTTTACATGTGCTGAAAATAAGGTGTGTCGGTTGGTTAGTGACAGCGTGCACAATTTCAGCATGCATAAACAATTCGCGCAGACGGAGCAAATGCTATGAAGAAAAGTTGGGTTTCAGCTTCTTCTTTATTTAAATGTCGTCAAAATAGTGCATATCGCGATGTCAGTTGTTAGTGAGCTCTAGGATTTGAGAGCATACGAGCTCAAGGCACTGCCTCTGCATGATTTGAGGTTGGTTTATGGCAACACTAAGCGATTTAAGTCAGATTGGGATATAATAGCAAGAAAGCTGTGATTCGAAAGTATTTTAGGAAGATAGGCTGGAGAAAGAAAATTATGGGACTTAAAAAGCAACTGGTAGAACCTAAGTCGAAGCGCTGCTGGATGGGGTACCAGTTGAGGCCGGTGAAAACGTGTAATAAATGTGACAATTAACCAAAACCTCGGAGACTCTGGAGTCACCCAAAGAAGCAACTGAGCCTTGCAGCAAAAGACATCTTGACAACCTATGATTGCAAGAAGAGATAGTGTCCTCGAGAGCTAAAAAAAAAAATAATTCCACATCTTCACATCTTGAGGCCACACATATTGGTAAATGCAACAGATCGCATGAAGATGAGGGATTGGGATGACACATGCAGCAAACTCAAGCCTCTGCCGAATGCAGCAGTTGCATAAGCAACACAACACGTTTGATTTATATCGCATAACGATCATTTATACGTTGGATGATATAAATTAGCATGACTGCATCATGCATCATTCTCGCCTCCCGACATAGAGCGCTCTCACGTGCGTTCGTGTTCGTTGCAGAATTCTTCAAAAAACCGTAGTTCTTGCAAACATCGTATACGGAAACGATACAGCTAAGACCTGTTTAAAGTTATTCTCATTGTTATTTGACCGTAGCGCGTAAGAAATTACGTGCCTATGGATATCTAAACGCTTATGGCTTCGGGCTGCTGGGTCTCCCACGAAGGTGGCTGCCTTAGCTACGCCGGCGGCTGGTAACCTGCATGCTAGTTATGATCGTCAGCAGCTGTTATCGCTTCGTCATCGTAGATCAAATGCATTCCTAGATATTAATGCTGCTGCTAAAATTCGTTAACTATGCATCAAAAAAAGGAAAGCACCCCGGAGCTGCCGCGGTGGCCGGAACCACCAGCTCAGATGCCGCTCGTTGGGCAGGAACTGCGAGCTGAGTACCCGCTCGTTTGGTATTCCTAGCATTGTCTCGAACCGCTCAGCATGCTCCCCCACAATCGTCACTGTGAATCTCTCTAACTTAATGGTCATCAGGCCTGTTAAAACTCCATCGGCCAGACTTAACGCTTGCCTTTGGAACCCTCGCTCAATGTGCAATAAACCTCTGGTAACAAGCGACCTTATTTGTGAAAATTGTCTCGACCTGCTAGCCCTAACTGAAACTTGGCTAAAATCGATTAACTGCCCGACAATTAAAGACACTACCCCGACTGGTTTCTCCTTCTTTCACACCCCTAGATCAATCAAAACTAGAGGTGGAGTTGCTGTTATTGTGCGCTCGAATTTCAACTTCAGGCCATTTCCCTCAGAGAACTCAATCTCTTTCTAGGCGCTTTACATTTGCTGCAAAGGAATCACGGTCGAATAGTGAGTGGTATCATGCTTGATAAACACGAATAACACGGCGAGGGATGACATGCACAGGGTCAGCATGCAAGTGTGGTTGGTAGCAGCATGCACAGTGTCAGCACACATAAGCACATGAAGGACAAATCACGGGGAGCCACTAAATACTGTCATAAAGATGTATTTTTAAATGCTGCCTAAAAGACGTGTTTTTAAGTTCTTTTTAAATGTGGTCAGGTCAGGGGATGCTGTGACGAAAGTCTGGAGGGAGCCCCGGGCTTTGGGAGCATACATATATATAAATGCACGGTCTCCAAAGGATTTGAGGTTTGCAAGAGGTATTGGTAAACTGTTGGATTCCGAAAAGCAGGTGGTACTATGCATGGCCTTGTGGGGGAGTAGATCTGAGAGATATGCTAGAGCCAAAGAATGAAGGGACCTAAAAGTGAGCGACAAAACCTTGAAGTCGATCACTTGCTTGACTGGTAGCCAGTGCAGGTGGGCGAGAAGTGATGTGGTGTGGCAACTGCGATGCTCACGATAGACAAGCTTAGCTGCCGAGTTTTGCAGCAGCTGCAAGCACCTGATTGTACATACCGGTAGGCCATCCTTTGCACAAGGTACTAGTATTTAATAGATAGCAGCGAATTCTATGAGAAATAGCTGGCGACCGAAGTTAAGTCCAATATGCGATCACGGCAAGCTTAGCATATGCTAAAGTTAACTTAGCAATACAGGCGTCGACATTGCCATGTATACATGAAGGCTTTACATTACAGCCTGAGTCCATACCGTTAGATCGTTGATGCAAATGGCGGACACGGTTGCACGATGACCGGTCAGCTGCCGAACGTAAACGAGCCGGCTGAGGTCCCATATAATACAGCTTCTGTCCCGCGAGCCACTGACGATGATGTTAAACGAAGAAGACACAGCTAGACTGACAACTGCATCCGTGTGCCCGAAGAGAGGCTTCTTTAATCGAACTCTTGCTTTGTGACTCCGACTACCGCCGATGCTCCAGACGTTTACAACCTACATTAGAAAGAATTGCTGCTTCGAGCAACATTCGCTTGAACTATTAAATGCATCTCTGACCGAAAGCATCTACGGAGCAGGACTATAGCTCGATGCCAATTTCGGAGCTTGAAGCGTGAATGGCTATTACTATTATGCAATGCCAAGTAACAGCAAACATGTGCCAGCAGCCGCCGGTATGGTCGACACTTCGCCAGACGGTGAAGTCGGCCCTTGCAGGGATCGTTTGTGCTGCGTTAGAAATAAACATCCACAAAGCAGCCATAGTCGTTGGGTCACAGCCTGTTGAAATGCAACTGTGTCTCGATAGAAAAAAGGCAGTGGGAGACCAACCACTTATCAAGGCATCTATGCTGCTAATATACATGTATGCGTCTTTTTCTTCTTGTCCAGTGCTACTATGCTACAGGGTGGGGCTACATACAACTGGCCCATGGGTCAGCTATATTAACCTATTTACATTTCACTTTTCAGCTAGGCACAGGCACGGGTACACATTCTGCTTATGTGAGTGTCTCTACAGGTGGGTGTGCAAGCTCACGCAGACATCGTTTGCTGGCGTCAGCCTCGAACTCCACGAAGCCGTGATGCCAATTTGGTCGTTACACAAGATGGCTGACAAACCACACCTTCAAATTCACATGATAGTGACCTCAAAAAACCAGAGAGGTCGAATCGACGTGCGAGCACGACTAAGGCTTGAAAGGTGCCAGCCAGCGTGGGGGCGAATGGGGCCATGCGAGACAAAAATCGCCAGCATTCAAGAGCCTGGAGCCTTGGGTACCGGAACACGAGAAAGCTCATTTTGCATCATTCGTGAGCACTCGGCGGTCTGCATGACCTTGAAAAATATCGACGGCGGCACATTTGCACTGCGCCAACACGAGAAGAACCGTGCAGAGTGGCAGGACGAATTTTCACGGCGTGATTATCGAGCTGGAGAAGATGTGCTACGATTCTCAAAGCTGGCGCCAGGCGAGCATTTAAGCACGAGTTAACACTGAAGTAAATGGCAGCAGATTCAACAGCAGCCTCATCTATGCAGCAGCAGCAGCATAAGAGGCTCAGCGGCGATGCACTGCTTACAGTGGGCAATATAGAATTGCGGCAGGATTCGAACTACCAGTAGGTCAAAAAGTGCGAGTGACCCCCCCCCCCTACTCGGGGCGGCAGAGAGAAATATAAATGGCCAAACCCATGAGCAATATACAAATATGCCCATTTAGAGCTCGGACGAAAATGAGAACCATGGAAAGAGATGTGCAGCATTCACAATTTGCAAGCGAAGAGATGGCAAAAGAATACAGCAAGCCAACTCTTTTTTCACGCATGCCTGAGGCACCGAGGCACTCGCTAGGAGAAGACAGTCAGTCGAGCTTGACGTTTTGAGCACAGGGAAACTACGCTCGACATCTCAAAATGACTCTAGCTCATCGCGATTGCTTATCACACCCATGCACCGATATGTGGGAGGGCGGTAACTAAAATTCTGCTTCTGGTAAGCCATGCTCGCAATCAAAACACTGGTGCTAAGAGAAATGCAAATTCCGGCAGCAAAATTGTACCAGTTCCAAGCTAGCTGGCACTGGTACAACTAACACTACTCGTGACCATTATTCACATGGACTACATAATAATCTTGCATCCTGGTATAGCTAGCGAAAGATGACAAAACAAAGATGTTGCCCTCGACAGTGTACAGTGAACATTAAGCTTGAATACCTAGAGCAAATGTACAGCAAAAGCTTGGACCTGTGCACACATCTATCAAGCAAGATCACACGACAGCAGCCAGGATGCTCAGAAGCCGGCTACTCAGCAGTGCGTGACAGATGAGGCAGAGCACTGCTGAGGCATTACAGAGAATGGAGCCAGCAGCTTGACAGCACAAGGGTGTGTGAGATAATAAGGAGGGGACTGGCAGAGAGAGAGAGAGAGAGAGAGAGAGAGAGAGAGAGAGAGAGAGAGAGAGAGAGAGAGAGAGAGAGAGAGAGAGAGAGAGAGAGAGAGAGAGAGAGAGAGAGAGAGAAATGCACCACTGCACCATGCTACTACGGACATGCCGTAGGACATTAATCTAAACGAAAGTCACGGTGGCCATACAGACTATTACTGTCACGAGCCTTCTGTTTGCTCTGGCTATAATATGGCAACTCGGCACAGATCAGCTGCCTTGTGTAACAGCAATTCATTTCAGGACATCGCCCGCAGTGTCATCGGTGTTGCCTAGCAACCTTGCACGCTGAGACAGCTGCTGAAACCGTAAGCCTAGACGCAGCTTCCTTTTACAGCAAAATAGCACAGAACACACAGCTAGGAGCTGACGTTGAACAGCCCTGCTACAACGGTGTCTGTTACAAATGACGCAGCATGTGTAAAGCAACTGCAGACGTCAGACGTGCCGGTTGGCAAGTAAATATCGTACACTGCAAGCAAGGCGGCTCGAGCTGGTCTATGAATAGAGACAGCACTCGCTGAAGGACAGTGTCGAGCTTTCAACTGAGCAAAGAAACGAAAGACGAAAGGCAAGAGTGCAACCGTCCAATGGCGGCGGAAGCTCAGAAGAGTGCAACAAGCCGCACAAAGGAGAAGAACAACATTACTAAGAGCGCTAAAAACCGACCAGCAGTTAGGTACAAGCAAAATAAACAAACCAGCGCTTCAACCGGTCTACCTACCGTGCTCTGGCCTGACGTTATAATGGTCCTTGCGTTAGGTGCCACAGCACACATGCACTCGTCATTGTCGATGGACTCGACGATCGCGATGAGCTGAAAGGCAAACAGCAATCGGCTACAAAAACTCGAGATAGAACTCGAAGGCGCTCACACGAGCAGGTCAACTAATCAGAGCAGGTCACTATCACTGTTGCTTCATCATTTCATATTACAGGCACACAAAAACAAGAGCCGGGACTGTCTTAAGTAGGTGTGCCAGTGCATGCATCGGTAGCACTCAGTGCCACACTGTGGGCTGAGAGGCCTCTTGCTTCACGACCAGCTTCATGGATTCGAGTCCTGCAGCAGATAATCCTTTATAGCCTGCTGCTGGCAGGATGATAGCCACAAAGGAACAACGAGATGAGTTGAGGGGGTCGACAAGCTGGGGCAGATAAGAAGGGCTGCCGAGCTTTTGGAGAGACGACGGCTCCGGCGTAAGGCCTAGGCGCTGCTGAGCCGCATGTCGTCCGGCTACATCACTCCAGGTGCGTGGGGTGGGGTGAAGGGCAAGACCCGCAGCTGAAATGCTGAGGCGGCAGGTCGGCCCGCTGAAGGACAGCTAGGAAAACATGGCACTACATATGTCAGATTCCTAGAACCCACCGGGTCAACGTGAGGTGGTACGCTCACGTGTGCATGCTTCGATCCGACTTAAATCATATCCATTGTGTAATACTAATAGGTCGTTTGCATAGCGCCCTAAAAGAGAACTAAATCTCTATCCAGGCGCTTTACAACTCCCAGCAAGAGAACTAATAATCAAGGGTCGGTGACATACATGGTACCAAGCTTAGACCGCTGTTCTAAAGCAAAAAAGTATTATGCTCAAGCCAACATGCTTAAGTAAACATGAAGACACTCACGGCCACGGATAAGTAGGACCTCCAGATCGTACATGCGCTGAGTCATGCACAGAATCATGTGCGGTTGAGCACACAAAAGTACATTGGAACAACAACAACGAAAAAGACGAGTCCACTAATGCTTAGACAAAGTTGACCATAACAGATGCGCCTTTGGCTGAGATTTCAATGATGCGAGGTCATCGCATGGTTGTGACCGTAGCCAGAAGCGAATTCCCGACTTCCGGTGCATAGAAGCTGAAGGTTCGCCAAAAGATTTCAATTAGCGCTTTTTTTATGTTCATTTAGTGCTGGTGAGATGACCAGATGCTGAGGAGCACGGGTGCAAGAGAGAAAACTTGAGAAGCAAAGAGGTCGGACAGGTAGGCTGGTTGCAAGCGAGTGAAGCGACCTTTAAGCCAGAGTGAGGATCATGAAGTCAATTCGATACTTTACAGGGAGCCCGTGAAGCTCTGACAGACGACGTGTCATGTAACAGCTAGACCACTGTCAACAGAACAGACGAACTGCTGAGTCGGTGCACCAGTTACAGACAGATTAAGAGTACTTGGTGGGTGGGCTGAATAAAATAAAGCGAATTGCAGTATTCTAGATTCGATGTCACAAGCGAGTATATGTCGTGCTCTTATCTAAATAGGCCCTGAATTCGGCGATGCCCCTTAGCTGAAAGTAGGCCGACTTGAATGTTGAAGAAATGTGCTCACTCAATGACAAGTGGCGCTTATAAGATCCGGCAACAAGTCGAAACACACTTGCCGTCGGAATCAGCGAGCCTTGGCTCAGCTGCACACAAGCTGGACAATGACAAGTTCTTGCTCGGCTCATTCTCTGCTTTTGGGGAAGTGTGGTGACAGCTTGAGTGACTCCATTGGCACTTCAAATGTAAGCCCGAGGAGGGTAAGGAGGTCGAATGTTGCTGGTTCATTATTTTCAGGTGAACACTTTCCACTCACTTGTCTCCCTCGCAACCCATACATTCAAAATTCTCCATTTTTCGTATCAGTGAATGTCGGGTTTGTGTTCCTATGTACGTGTGCATGTGTGGGTGCGTATTGCTACGAATTAGCTATACACGTGTCAGCTAAAATCCCCAGCATTATGGTCACTGTGATCACCGGCATGAAAATATTAAGTCTGCCATGTTTGGGAATTGGGATCACACCACTTTGCGAGTCAAATGAGCTCAAAAACCTGGCACCTTGCGATAACCAGATGAGCAGCCTAGCCATTTTCTCACCAAATGAAAGAGACCCAGACTTGAAAATATGTGTCATGATTTTGCTGCACTGCATGCACGTCTGCTTCACGTGAACGCATGCTAATCAAGAATAGCCCATGTAAATTTAAAAATATAGAGCTAGGAGGTTCTCTAGAGGACTAGGAGCCACCAAGACATGAGTCGGATCAATGCCCTTATCATCATCTTTGCTGGCACATCCTCCATAATATAATAATAATAATACATTTGCATAGCACAATCAGAGAACTTAATCTCTGCTTAGGCACTTTACGTTTGCTGCAAATGATTGCTACCATAGCCTAACAGGTATAACGTTGGATCACGTGCAGCTGTTGCATAGCAAGACAAAAAACTGAGAGACAATCAAAAAGACCATATGGAGCAGAGAATTTGCATACAGATTTAGGTAAAAGTAACGGTCAACTGATCCAGCGGCTTCATTTATCTAGCAGCAGAAGAGCCTTATTAGTAAGCATCCCCAGTTGCAGTGTACTACTGGCAAAGGATGACCTGTTGCCGAGGTCAAATCCACGAAGTACTTGAATGGCTACAAGAGCTAGGTGAATGGCTCATAGGCTTTTATTAGGAGGGGTATAAGGTTCACTAACGACACAATCTAATGCAGATTATAAAAGTATACTGATGCAGGACTTACCCGATCGTATTCGTACTGGCACAGTCTCAAACTCAAGTCAGGAAACGACCATGCCAAGTAGGTGCTATAGTCTGGGGGCAGCAGCACTTTGTTCTGCTCCACAGCCACCACGGCCTTGTCAACACAAATGATTTGGCCAACGGCACCTCTCAGCTCTAAAAACAAAAACAGGGAGGCGTCCCGACGGCTATGCTGTAGCACCTGGGCTTTCAAACGCATAGCCATATCAAAGCAACAACATGAAGCATTACACAAGCTGTTCCATGTTAGCTAGGTATCCATGCAAAACCGCAGCCACACGATCAAACTCTCTCTCTCTCCCTAGTTTTCCACCTGGGGTGTACGTCATTTGACCTGACCGGGATGGGTAGGGCCATCCCTGGGCTGAAAACTTGTACTCCTAGCCCTACCCACCACCATCTGACAGGACATACGAATTGAAAATTGTGGCTACAGCAGCACAATGTGGGGCCAGGCATATTGAGAGTCATCCTGGTTTGGCCTAGGGGTTAGGGTGCTTGCCTTTGATAACCGAGGTCAAGGTGAATGCATTTGATGACGGAGGTCTTGGACTCGAGCCCTTCGGCAATACGTAGAAAAAATACTAGCTGATTTAACGGCCTCATTTGTATAGCAGCCTGATAGCCTGAACGGCTATCGCCACTGCTTGCAGTTGGAAAGAAGGGATTGCTCACTGCAAGATTCGAATCCACGACCTCAGTGAAGAGCAAAGCACCTTACCTCCTGGGCTATCACATCGCCTGGATAAAGATTAAGTTATCTTGGGGTGCTTTACAAAAGAATCATATGTGCATGTTATTGTACACATGTCCCTATGGATCCTGCTGAAGCCACTCAGGGTAGTAATCTTGGCAGTTGCCTGAGCAAAAATTACTGCGTCGAGTAGGGCAGGGCTGAAGAGTTGAACTGCCCTAATTTGCTAACTTCTCGAAAATATCCAGATCAGAAAACTTAGGAAAGGAACATTTTTAGAACATAAAGTAGGTATCGATTGTGTATGCAACATGTCCTGTTGCATTCTAGTAAACCTCAATCAACATGACTGGGTGTCTGCAGCACCAACTTCGGGTAGATGTGGCTATCACCAATCCAGAATATACTTCGGCTGACTACACGATTGTGGCATTTTAGGGCAAAACAGCCCTGTTCCTTGTTCTTTCGTAGAAGAGGTCGTAAGGATGTAGATTTCACATTCACCCGGTTTTAGTTCGCAAAGTAGCAAATCTATGCTAACTGATTATAGCAAAAAAGTCAAAGCATCCGACCATTCCGATGTGCATTAATAGCAATTGCCATGAAGTTACCGTGAAGTGCTATAATCGGCACCATATTTGATTCCAGTTGAGGCCTATGGAAGCCACATTATAGGTGGTAATCCCTTCTAGTGGGAGTGGCTGATGTGGCATGCCATTGCTTGGATGTTAAAGATACTTGCAGGGCTTTTGGCTACAGTAAACCACCTCGGTGTATATATGGCATCACACGACCAGGATGACATTGCTTACACAGCAGTCTTCTTCGAAAGAATTAGATGATAGTTTCTTCCGTGGACCTATGAGAAATCGGTTCGTGAAAGACTGCAATGTGCAAACGTATAGGCTACCGATGCTTGATTGTCCCTAAAGGTCGTCAGTGGATCAGTCAGTAGGGTGAGTTCCATGCTTTGGGACAATACGAACAAAAGACCCAGTCTCCAAAGATTTGAGGTTGGTTTGACGCACAGCTAAACGGCTTGAGTCGAGGCTGAGGCCCAAAACCCTTACGTACTCCGTTGTCCTCCCGGATGTACTGATGCCTATCAACCATATCCCCATGGTAGCCCATAGGGCTACACAGCTTAGTAGTACTATAGAAACCTAGCCTTAGGCTTCAACACCACAAGTTGCGCCTGGATTGCATGACTGCTGAGCTGTAGCCGTCACAGCAGAGCAATCAGCTTAAGTCCCATAGTGCTTAGCATGAGACTCGAGATGGATTCTAGCAATGACAGGCCACTCTGACAATACATGCTAGACAAGTGAATAGATGGATAGATGAATGGAAGGAAAGATGGTCGGACTGACAGGTGGACAGACATGGACAGACGGGTGGACAGACATGGACAGACGGGTGGACGGACGGGTGGACAGACGGATGGATGGACAGACAGGTGGACGGACAGGTGGATAAAGAAATGAGAGAGCAAACGAATGAACCAATGAACTTGGAGTGCCTTAAGACCGAAGTTAGAATGTTTAACATCCAATCAGAAAGATTGCCTTTCATTGAAGAAGCCATGTATCACAGCTTTGTTTTTCGATCGCATCAGAAAGTCGGCCGATAAACTTCCAAAGCAACTGCATGAACAAATAAAGTAAAAACAAAAGATAGTAGCCGGTGAGAATGCAACAACAGCCAATGTAAATTCAATATGGACACGGGAAATCAAAGTCGGAGATGGTCGCTGATGTCATCAAAAAATGTCCAGCTGTCGGCTCATATGTGCTTTCTTTGAGATGCACTGGAAAGAGTGGCTAAGGCGCCAATGTTTCCTGCTAATTGGGCTCAAATCTATACTAGGTCAGCACGTGCTAGCAAGACTAGTAAGCTGAGTGCTTTATAAAAGTACTGTCCCTGTCGGGGAAGAGGGTGGGGGAAGCAGGTTGCAGCGATGACCACTCCGGCTCGTTAGCACCAGGGGCCTGCCTCCAAGGGCTGGCAAGTCCACAATCAGTCGGGCAGACAGCCTTTTTCGAGACTGTGTGTAGGTCGCATAGCTTGATTAGAGGCATGCTTCACGTGAAGAAAAATTTAGTGACCACATAAGATGCATGTTGGTAAAACAGGTGCTTCACAAACCAGCAGCTTACCTTTAACAGGGTTCATGTTGGGCCTGAGAGTATCGGCCACGAGATAAAACAGCACCTGGCTGCCAGGGCCGAATAGGGTAGCACCACCCTGTGCCGAGTCGAGACGCTGCACTGGCAATCTCTTCTGCGGATGAGGCTTCTTGAAAAGCTGCAAGGAACGAACTTCAATCAGGGATGTCCGGCATCAAAAAATAAAAATTCAAGCTGGAAATAGCCCTTACATTAGCAAAAACACAGCATAAGACTCTGCATACCCGGTGTGCCTGAGCCTTACGATTTGCAGCTCATCAGGCATGTGTTAGTGGATAAGCATGCATAAACGTAGGCACAGTAATCTTACATGTTTGTGGTTGAGCAAGCCTAATTACGTAATCGTGCTTCTTGTTTCTACTAACAGGTTGCTTATTTTAGACAGTGGAGCAAGCATTGACTGCCCATTAATATTACATGAAATTGTAAAGCAGAATGAGAATAGCAAATCTGAAAAAAATAGAACATGCAGAACAGTCACCGTGTGCGGTCTAATATGTATGGAAGAAGAGGGGTTTCCCATTCCCTTCCTCCCATGCAGAGGAGCATCAAAGAGCCAGCTTGCCGGGACTTTCCGAAAGGCAGGGCGCTTGCGAGCAAGTGGAACACGTTCACAGGTGATGCTTAGACTAGCCGAGGCTGGGTTATATTACCCTGGTTGCATTTTAAAATGAATTATGTTAATACTGAAGAGCACCTCATGCCGACTGGCAAATGAAGGAAGCCAGTTAGCGTAACATGGAAAGAGTACATAGTGGTAGGCACAGTAGCAGTTAGCGTGGAATGCCAAGCAAACTAAAGAAAACCACAGAGTAAAGAGTGTGCTGGCTAGACCAACAAGTGATTGTAAATCCATGACCCTCAGAATGATCTTGAGGGGTCTATAGGGCCACGAAAGAATTCAAACCTGCAATGACTGGCACTCAATGGGGACGTGTACCAAATCGGGGGGGGGGGGGGGTGGGTGGGTGGGTGGGTGGGTGGGTGATGGCTCGAGGACCAACGCCGAGGAGAAAAGATGGAGTGCTCACGATTACCAAGAATGGAGATACACGAGGCGTGCAAGACATCATAAACATAAGCGAAGCCTGACCAATGTGAGGAAGATAACAGTAGCAATCGAAACTTCGAGCAGCGTGCAACAGTAGCAATCACAGCAGCAAAGCCCAACAAATGCACTGCCAACGAACAAATAACATCAGGCTATTGCAAATGGCAAGACGTCGTGTGCGAGCGTGCGCACACACATACGCCGACAAGCCATTTCACCTGCTTCGGTGTTTGGCCAAAATTGTTTATGAAGCCAATAATTGCATTCCGTTTCACTGGGTCGTCTATGCTGTAGATGTCGACATTCCCTTCGTAAAATAGATGGTGAAACACATTGCCTGCCTCCACGGCAGCTTGCCCTTGTTGCTTGTAGCCAAACACCAGGTCGATCCACTCGTGCAGATGAGTACTGACGTAGTCGCACTCCAGCGCCTGGACATCGACAGCGGGAGGCCATTTATCTTGAAAGGCGCAGCATCATGATGGCCCATGCGATAAGCACAATGCACATGCACTACTACCAGCGCAACACTTGAGACCTTATAGCAGCTGGCAGGCGGAGTGAAAATTGTGTGCACCGAATGCAGCTTTGCTTTGAGTGTGCTATTGAAAACTCTCCTGTTGCACCCACATGGTCCCTGCAGCTTTATGTAGTTACAGAAGGAGATACATTGTGTTCGGGTCCCACGAATAACTGCTATACACTGCGATAAAGTGGCCATTTCCACAGTAAACGTCCGAAAACACTGGTTTTGATTCCAAGTTTTACAGAATGGTGTTACGGGTTTAACTGCCAAATTTCATGAAACTGCAATTGCGTGCTCTCATGCTATGACCAACGGTCTGGGCCAGCCAGCTTTTTTACACATTCGAACAGCGATACAGCTTCCCTTCCCACAATAAAATTCGATTAACTGCGGTTTTGATTCCAAATTATAGAGAACGGCATGCCAAGTTAACCGACCAAATTTCATGCTCGTGCACTTCTCCCGGTAAGGCCTCCCGTGGCCAGGCCCAAATTACAGTCCAATACATTCGAACTTCAATACAGTTGCAATTTCCACACTAAAATTCGTGCAACTGCGATTTTTATTTCTCATCACAGAAAACATTGTTCCGGGTTTACCCACCAAACTTCATGCGATTGTGCTGGCCCATTCTCATGCTATGGCCTTCGGTGACCCGGGCCATAAAGCATCCCTACATACTCATAGTCCCTACATATTCACAGTACCATATAGCTGCTAGTGCAATGATAGGTGGCGCACAACTGCAGTTTCGATATCCACGTTATAAAAAATAGTGTTGTGGGTTAACTCATTAAATTTCGCGCGATCGCGGAATCATGTTCTTGTGCATTGGCCTTAAATGCCCCCCCCCCCCCCCCGATCAACAAGCAGCCCTACATTTTCGAACTGCAATACAGTTGCCATTTCCACAATAGGCATCACACAACTGTGATTTTAATTTCAATTTATAGATGACTGTGCTCCGGGTTTACTCACAAAATTCCGTGCAATTTCGCATGCAAGTCCTCACGCAATGGCCTCCACGGCCCTGTCTGCCATGCAACTTCGAAACTGCAATACAGCTGCTATTTCCATCTTAGGCGTCGTGCATCTGCGGTTTTGACTGCACATTATAGAAAACGGTGTTCAAGTTTACCAACAAAATTGTATTGCACAGCCCGTGCCGAAAGTCATAATATGGCGTCCAACGGCCCTTTGCTCAAATGAAGCTTTGTACTCGGATGCAATATCAAAGCAAATCGAAAGTCAGTGAAGCCTATCGCTCAGGGAAGAACCACCAAACGCTACAGAAGCAGCAGCAGTATCCTAGCTCTGCTGATGAGGTACTGCTTTGTTCGCCTACGTCCTGATAAATCATCCTACTAGGACTTCAGCATACAAATCCGAAGGCCTGCATCCTAACCTCGCCTAATCACAGGACAACTTCTAAAACACACACACACACACAGCAGTGGCCCCTAGTAAAACTAGAGGGCAGCATGTCCATATACAGCAGTACATCCGCTGCCTCTGCTACTGCAACAGTTGCACTCGCCAGAGCCCACACCCACTCACAATGTCACCCCTAACCATGTTATTCCTTTTGTTTGTTTTTCAAGCATGATTTTACTTACCATTCAATTGCATTTCACTTGGCAGCAAATGCAAAGCGTCTAGAAAGAGATTAAGTTCTCTAAGGGCGCTTCATCAAGTGCATTATTATTATTATTATTAATGTGTGTATATGCCTGTGCATGCACTCGCATTTTGATGTGTGTGCTTTCATACTGTGCATGAGCACCCAACCGTATCTTCACAATAATATTATGATGAGGTGGCTGCTACGCTGGAGAGTTTTTCACGGCAACCCTCTCGATGGGTAAGATAATTTTCATGCGCCTTTGGTAGCTAACAGCCATCACTTCACACGACAAAGAAAGAGTGATAAGCTAAAAGTGAGTCAGGATGACTTCGAGGAATAAGTAACAATAAATACTATCAAAGGACTGCTGGGAAGGAGGCACCACAGTTTGCATTAGCAGAAAATGTACCCATGCACACCGTTCACGCAAAGCGACTGATGCCCACAGTCAGCACTGTCTGCACTGCCTCCCCTGCTGCTGTTGCTGCTAATCTGAGCTAGAAGCTGCTTCTGCAATCATTCGCCGAATGGGGGTAACTACCTCACGATGTACACGCACAAACTCAATCGCATCGCCTTTGGCCCACGGTGGCAGAAGCACATCGCCGAGTTCGGTGCCATTCTGCTTAGCACCTACAAATGGCAATAGGTAGACAGAGTCAGGAAGCACTCTCTGTGGCACATGTCAGTGTACCATGCAACATGTGAGGTCACACAGGCCATGCAAGGAGCTGCTCAAATCCATGTATTTTTCTCCCTTTTTGTATTACCTACCCAGATCAAAACCGTTTGAATTTAGAAGAAAGTCCGGCAGATAAAAGAACTCAGGAATCAGCTCCTTGACGTCTGCCATATTATTACGTGATGCCGACTCCCATCCTTCTTGTACGGAATGAAACATGCGATCGGCCAAATCAAAATGGCCACCCTGAAAAATAGATCAATGCCTAGCAATGGCAACAGCTCAAAGGTGATTGGAAGTCAGAAATGTGCTAGCAAATATATAAGCTCTTGTTCAAGCCTCGCATTACTATTTCTACATACGAATAGGCGTTGAGCACTACTCACGAATCCTTAGCAATGCTGTTGCCCGAGACTCAGCGATTTATGTAACAGTGCTTATCTAATGTGGAATCTTACAACTAATTTTAGTTCGAGAAATCCTTTGCAGTGGTAGTCTAGATTACAATAACAACAATAGGTCGTTTGCACAGCCTTAGGGAACTAAATGCTATCCAGATGATATAAAACTCAATATATAATGATAATAATAATGTGTTTGATATAGTGCCCTCAGAAAACTCAATCTCTTTCTAGGCACTTTACATTTGCTGCAAAGAAAGCACAATTGAATGGTTAGTGGTAGCATGTGCTCAATAAACAACAAGAATAAAATGGTTAGGGGTGACATGCACAGGGTCTGCATGCAAGTTTGGCTAGTGGCCGTATGCACAGTGTCAACACATAAAGGACGAATCACATGGACCCACTAAATACTGACAAATGGGTGCATTTTTAGTTTCTTTTTAAATGTGGAGAAGTCGGGGGATGTCTTGACACAAGTCGGGAGTGAGTTCCGGGCTTTAGATGGGAGCATACGAACTAAAGGTATGGTCTCCAGAGGATTTGAGATTTGTATAAGGTATGGGTAAACAGTTAGATTCCGAAAAGCGGCAGTCCTATGCTTAGCCTAGTGGGGGAATCGATATGATAGGTAGATAGCTCCTTAGCTGAAAGTAGGCCAACTTGACTGTGGAGGAAATGTGCCCATCCTGTGACAAATCGTTTCAGAACAATGCATCCAGATGACAGGCAGAAGTCACAGGTGATGCTAGATGAACCAATTTTGAGAGTGAGATCTTCAAACTTTCGCGTGACACTCGATTTGCCAAAACTATCAAATTGGTCTTATTGTCGCTAAGCTTCAGAAAGTTGGTGGTCATCCAAGTGCAAATGCCATCGATGCAGGCTACAAGTGAATAAAGTGAGTCAGATAAAGAGCAAGGTTTAAGGTCGAAGAATGTGTAGAGCTGTGTGTCATCGGCGAAGAAAGGAAAGGGGGGCTCGTGATTGACGATTACGTCGGCCAGGGCTAGAGTATAAAGCATGACAAGAAGGGGGGCCTAAGATCGATTCCTGAGGTATCCCAAACTTTGAGAGCTTCCCGGAGGACTGACAGCTGTTTTCACCTACACTCTTAAATCTCTCACCGATTAAGTAATATTGAAGTTAGGGCTTTGCTGAACCCCATCCCTTTGAGGCTAATAGGCAATTGATGCTCTCGGGACATGAAAAAGCTGGTTTTCATATAATAATACATTTGATAAAGCATTCTCAGAGAACTCACCTCTTTCTAGGCACTTTACAATTACTATTATTTGATGCCATATGGGAGCACCTCAAACTCACTAACACTAAAACAAATGAACTGTGCTTTTATGATCACACGAAATTGTAGGTGTACTCGTGGTAAAAACATATTTTCACAGTTAGCTGACCAACATCAGATGGCTTTCACCATGCAGTCTGTCTTCTCTACCATTTTCTCATTTGTTCGTGCCCGTAAATACCCTTGCATACTATTTTTGCTTAAAGGTAGCAAACATATAAATGCTAAAAGCTAGGCTCCATCGTATTCGTCCCGGCAAAAAAAACAACAAATCCCGGAGCGTTTTAATAGACATTCGACACACACGCACGCACGCGCACACACACACACACACACACACACACACACACACACACACACACACACACACACACACACACACACACACACACACACACACACACACACACTGCTGTCTGAAAAGAGGCGGCCCTTGCAGCTTGTATTTCCTGGTGATCTAGGATGAAAGTACCAGGTGGTCGGTGGATGGCAACACTGGGCAAGGGAAAACTCAAAAGTTTGTAGCTAGCCTCACATGTTATGAACGTAAAGGACGAATCACATGGCCCACTAAATGCTGTGATAAATAGATGCATTGTTTACTTTCTTTTTAAATATGGTCAAGTCAGGAGATGTCGTGACGGAAGTCGTAAGTGAGTTCCAGGCTTTGGGAGCATACAAACTAAAGGCACGATCTCCAAAGGATTTGAGGTTTAAATAAATAAATAAACACTAGCTGATTTAACAGCCACTTTTTGTATAGCGACAGATGAGCCTTTACGGCTATCACCACCGCTTGCAGTGACGATAAAGGATCGCCCACCACAGGATTCGAACCCACGACCTCGGGGCCGAGGTCGTGAAAAGCAACCGCCTTACCTAGTGAGCCATTGTACGAGGTGCAGAGAAACGATTAGATTCCGAATAGCAGGTGGTACGATGCCTAGCCTGGTGGGGGAGTACATCTGATAGGTAGGCTAGAGCCAAAGAATAAAACTGGTTTGGTCTAGCGGTTAAGGTGCTCGCCCCGACCAAGGTCTGACTGAGGTCGTGGGCTCGAGCCCAGAGGCATATGCGAAGCGCCTGAATAAAGATTAAGTTCTTTTGGGGCGCTGTATAAATGTATAATTATTTTTTATTATTAAAAGGAGGTAAAAGTGACTGACAGAACCTAAAAGTCATGCTTGACTGTGAGCCAGTGCAGGTCGGCGAGAAGTGGCTTGATGTGGCAGCTTCGACGATCACGACAGACAAGCCTAGCTGCGGAGTTTTGCACCAACTGTAATCGCCTGATTGCACAGGACGGTAGACCAGCAAGCAGTAATTTCGAGAAGGGATGTCACAAATGCATGGAAGAATTTAGACGTGGCATCCCTGTCTAAGCAAGCCCGACTTTTAGCAATGTTATGTAGCTGAAAGTAGGCAGACCTGACTGTGGAGCTGATGTAGTCGTTTAATGAAAAGTCACTTTGGAACAGGACGTCCAGATTTCGTGTGATTCAACAGGACGTGTGCTGGCAGAGCCGATTGTAAGCTTTGACCTTTTCAATTTCTGAATCACACTTGCTTTGCCTATCGCAAGTTATCGCACCGTAAGATGGTTTTACTATCTATCAATTTAAGAAAGTTTGCTGCCATCCATGTATCATCAATACATGCAGCACCGGAGTTAAGAGAATTCGACGTGTACATGCATAGCCACCGCGGAGCTGCTCCCTTTATTTGAAAAGTGCTAGTACAGTTGGCTTGTGATAGACGGCAAAAATACTGGCAAAGCCGAGGACTGAACCCTGCATCCACACACTCATACGACATATATGGTTAATCCATAAGTCACTGGTGAACTGATAAGAGGCTGGTTATTTTGGCATTATAAGCCTAACATCAGCTCTGTTCCAAATTCAAACACATTCCTCTTATATTCTCCCCTATTGCACCAATTTGCACACCTACGTAGAAACATGAACTCACAACTCTTTCCATATGCATAAAACCAACCAAAACCAACAATTTCGGGTGAATCAGAGATGAAAATGCATGACAACCACCACTGCATCATTTTGCATGTGTGAATAATAAAAAACTTGTGCTGCCGAAAGGCATAAATTAATCGACCTTTATGTGAAAAATAAAAGCTATGTACTTTAAATATCAAACATCTGTCCTTATTCCCTGCCCCTTTCCTTCGGGGAGGGGGTCCCCCAACCGTCATTAACGACAAAACTATGTCTTAATTCCATTCAACGAGCCACCGCCAAGTTCTTATCGAGTAAACACCGATTTTGCGATATAATTGCTATTAATTGTGGAGCTAGCTCCCCCTAAGTGAAAGTTTTGCATTCTTGCCCAACATAAAAATTGTGCATGTCTTGCCCTCTAGATCAGCTGTTCTCAACCTGTGGGTCGAGACCCCTTTGAGGGGCGAACGACCCTTTCACAAGTGTCGCGTAAGACCATCGGAAAATTTCCACATTTAGCAAACAATATTTTTATGGTTGGGGTGGCCACAACATGAGAAACTGCATTAAAGGGTCGCAGAATTAGGAAAGTTGAGAACCACTGCTTTAGATGAAAAAATCTTGGCTCCACCATTGGCTAAGCCGATTATGCACAGCAGAGCCTCAACATTGGGGTTGGAACATCCCCTAAACAACCAAAACAGGGATCATCTCAGCAATTACTTGAAAAATTGTCAGCGAACCGCCCAATAATGCAATGCCAGGATGCAGTAATTGTAGAGTACCCCAAAGATAAACGGCGTAGCTAAAACTCCATCGCATCGATTGCAGTCGGCTATAGACAGTCACGGCTCGTACAAAAAATCGGGCACCCTAAGTACAAGTTAGTAAAATTACCTGGAGCCGTAGAAAGTGCTGCGTGAATGGCTCCATTCGAACGAGGTAAGAAGCAACTATCATAGCTGAGGAGTAGTGCGTACCATAGTGGTATGGTGGTGTTTCACCTGTAAAAAAGAAAGGTTGCCACATGATTATGAGGCAACAGCTCAGTGCAGCGGCATGTCTAAATGCCAGCGCATGCACATGTGCACTAAGGCCACCAGAAACCATTCACATCGAGACAAACTTTTATCATCACCACCATGCTAGATCCAAAAGTGCTGTAGTACCTGTAGGATCATCCCAGTCTCGGAATCTCTTCTTAAACTGCTCCAGACGACCAGGAGTCTGAGCACCCATGGGCTTGCTTAAGTCTCTGAAGGTCTTCGGGTCAGAAAAGTTGAGCACTTGGGATGTATAGTCGGCCAGTACCCACGGAAATACGGGGTACTGCATGAGATCGTTGTAAGACCTTCCGGCCAGTGTGTTCAAATACATCAGATACTGGAAATTACTTATCTCTCCTTTCTAAAAGAAATATAGGGATTCCTATAACATCAAGGACACTGCTCGGCGCCGTTCGCACATGCACAGCCATCAGCTTCTAACAATAAATCTAATGGTCGAGGATCTACCTAACAAGGGTGTACAAACAGCAGCTGCCATAACATCATCAGAACATAGGCTGGAGAAAACACAAATTGAACTACCGATACAACGAACGATCTCAGTGACGAAAAAACAGCTTAGGAAACTCTAGTACTAGCTAAAAGAAATTCCAAAGAAAAAGAACATGAAGCATGATGCCGACAGGCAATGGCAATGCAATTAGCCAGCTAGGCCAGGCATCGTTGGACATTTCCATATGATATATCCGAAGACGGTAGCAATTTAAAGGTCAGACAGACGGCAGACAGGCAAAGACGAGCAACCACATTGCCTGCAACATTCCAATGTCGTCAGAGTTCAGCCAAGACACTCGCAAAGACATGGTCATGCAAGCATGTGTGAAGCACAATAGAATTAAGATTTCTGGCTCATCGAGTGGGCATTGACGTTGTTACACACATTTTGCTTCACGTGATTGCCAAAGCCGAAGCCGGCCAATCAAAAAAGTCGCAGGCTGAAAGCTACAACATACGCCCTTACAAGTCAGTAGAATACTTGCCTCCCACCGCGTAGTCACCGACTTCTCTCCGATAAAGCTGCTGATGACACCACTGCAAGATGAAATCAAACGGTTTAATGCAATAGCTATGCGATTGGCTTGAGGGAAGAACTGCTACTTTGCAACAGGTGCATACCCAAGATAAAGAACAATTGAACAATTGAACAAAAAACAAGCACAGAACCAATACTCCGCAAATATAAAAAAAAAATTGAAAAAGAGCATTAGCAAGAGATGGGAGAGAACCATTGGCCATTAGCGAGAGAGCCATTTGAAGGGACTGTGGTTTGGTTTATGCATACTCAGCCTATGACAGTTCCGGCCTAAATGTTGTTGTCTGCCTGGAGGGCCGTCCGACCACCAACTAGCCAATCGGAGCGCAGCTTGGCGTTTGCAACAATGCTAACGAATCAGAGCCAGCATTCCTGAACCGCAGACGACAGAAGGGGGTGAACGTCTGCGGAAAGGCAGTTGCCCCCCCCCCCCGTTCGGTGCGTAGTCGAATAAATTGGTGGTGTTGCTCGTCGCCAGGCTTTTTATGCAGTGCGCAACGGCTACCAAACTGCATGGACCCGAATCGAAAACTTGACAATGAACCTAGTGTGCATAGATAAATGCAGCAAAGAGTCCAAAAACCTTCTATGGCTTGCCACTGCTCGGCCTATAAGACAGTGTCCATCAGCATGGCAGTGCAGCAGAGATTCGGACGACCGAGTTACAGAGTAAACTGCACCCGTGTGTTAGAAAATAAAGTAAAGCGTGCATTACAAAGAAAATGTAAAATAAGGGTAACTGTCGGCCGATATAACTGCCTAATTTATTTAGCAGCAGAAGAGTTTTAGCAGCTATCATTCCAACCTCGGGGGGGGGGGGGCACAATAAAGATTAGCCTGATACATACAGGACTCGAACTCGTGACCTGGGTCGTGAAGCGCGGCCGCCCTAACCACGAGGCTAAAGTAAGATCTAGGGCAAAAGGAGAAAAGGAACCACCTACAAAGCTGTGGCTACACATCAGGGAGCCCAGACAGGACCTCAGCAAGTCAATGGCGACAAGGCTCATAACGGTTTCACCAGGCGTGGCTCACTTAATCAGATCACTAATAAGGCACAGCACACGGTTTGGCCGGTGATGCATTGGCCAGCAGCAGACCAAGACCAGGCCCTACTTACCCCGACTCCATCTTAGCATTGCGCTTCTGACCAGCCACTGAGTCTTTTGCATCATCGGTTAGTGCTCCAGCGTGAGACGTCAATCTGAAGGTGTAAACTTCTTGATCAGCAGATGCTATTCTCACTAACTAATACATACGCAAAGGTGCGAGTTGGCAGACCAGGCGCCAGCTACACCTTGGGTGATGCAAGAGCAAGCCGAGCGAGAAAAACAAATTAATTGGCTATTGGCTCTGCAAAACAAGACTTTGGAAAACAGTACGTCTTTGCACTGAGTACTCACTTGCCATACACCCTGTTCCTGTCTTTAATTGAAAAAGCAAGCAATATATTTCTACCATCGGTGTTGAAGACCTCAATGGCGATTGGTTGCAAGAGGTAACGTCGTTTGTGGACCTCTCGTGTGTCTTCATAGGCAAAACGAAGACACCTGGCCACATAATAACATTAATTACCTCTCATATTACTTTCGAGGTGTAGCTAGGCTTCGTAAGGCTAACTAGCTAAGGGTCGCTAAGGAAATCGGCAGTCGATTGGCTAAGCCACAGCTAATCTTTAACTCTCTGCTAGTTCCCAACAGCTACTCACATTTTGTTGCTGCCGGGGGACGAGTTCTGCTGACCCTTCGGAATCACTGGATCGGCATCCCTACAGGTAGAACAGGCTAGTCATTACAATATTTGTGACTTAAATCCATTAATACTTGACAGTGATGAAAGTATCAAGAACTAACGCTCACATACACACATGCATGCAGGCAAGGGTGCAAGTGCAAAAGATAGCATGCAATAGCTGCTGGTACTCACGCTTCCGATACAGAGTCAACGTCTACTATGTCATTTCCGACAAGAGTGAAGCCATCGATGATGTAATACTGCTCCTTGCCGAAAAGCACCAGACCCTCAATGGACTCAAGCCCTTGAACCCTTGCACATTTGTATCTCATGCTGATCTGCAATAATATGGCAAGCCATTCGGTGTCGTAAAATCAGAAAAGTCAGCAAAATTGTCGTCTAGTTTACAAGACATTAGCAGGTCGTCTAGTTTACAAGGCATCAGCAGGTAGACCGGTTGCCATACAACATGGAAAATGGAAATGAGCTGAGTTTGAGAACCTGTCAACAAAAGCGACTGTGGCAGATGTCTGCAATAATAAGAGCCAAGATTACTTGAAGCCGCACGAGAGTTAACGAGAGCTAGCAGCAACTTACCTTCTCGTCTGCATCCAGAAGGCGCTGTATGCTCTGATGATCGTCGAATGCTACCGACTGTTTCTCGAGCTCAGAAGCCGACGATTGCTCGAAAACCGAACTTATTTCTGATGATTGCATTGACACAGCGGTATCACAGTCTTCATCGTCTAGCAGAGGAGCACCGTCAGGTGTCAGCATGGCATGCCTTGGAATTGGCAGTGGTGGTTGCAGAACTGCAAACCAGAAACACTACTCTTAACTATAACTTCTTGCAAGAGAGAAGTAACACCACAGAAGGGATGAGACCAGTAGCTTACATATAATTTGGTGAAAAATAGTGCTCACACGACTGGAACGAGCATTGCAAGTAAAAAAGGACTTGAAAAAAAAAAGAAAAAAAGGACTACATATTATTCTAGAAAAAAATATTAAGAATATTGTGTTTCATATTAAATCACTCCTCCGAAAGGCAGTTTACCGAGACGAGGCTTGTTAGCAGTTTAAGAGATAGGAAAGAAGCAGCAGAAACGACTAAAGGGGAGTGCCAGAATTTGCATTACAAGAATAAGAACATATCGCATCGTTAAACGAAGAACTGCTAAAAGTGAGTTCCACAGCCTAAAAAGTAAAAGATCTAGTTCTATAAGGATATGCCTGCACTTGAGCCTACAGTCAGGGACTTGTGGGCCAGAACTCAGACAAAGGTTCACACTGAGGCATAATGCTTACCAGTCTGCAAATCACAACCTCGATCAGTGGCCACACACGGCCAGACCTGTTTTACACGAGGTGCTCATATCCATCAAGCATGAACCCAGAGACAAGCATGGAAAGGCTAGATAGAAGAAGCAGTGTCTTGTTAACAATATCACTTGAAACATATCACATGCAGCGACCCAAGCAGCTCGCACAACCTACAGGAGTCACTATCGCCTGGCTCTGACTGATTTTCCACTGGCGACATTTCAAAAGAAGGTGGAGTTACAGAAGCAGGTGCTGAATCCAAAATGCACTCCATCCGATTGAGTTTGCAGTAAGTCAGGCTGTCGCGACTTGACGGAGGCTTGTACTTTGTCGGCTTCTATGAAATCAAAACAGCAAAATGAGTTTCCAGGATAGGGGACACAATGTCCAGTCACAAAAAAAGTACAACCTCGCGTCATTTGCACCAAATAGGAAAGAGCACTGACACTGCCAGATCCTCGATACGGATAGTGAGTGTAGAAAGCTTCGTTTCGCTCCATCTTCTTTCTCATCCTAAACGGACCTGCATATCGAACAGAAAAAAGTGTGCGCACATTACTCTTGGAAACAGCACTCGACAACGTGCAGGACAGGAGCAGGGCAGAGGTGAGTGGCACCTTCGGTCATGTCGAGAGTCCATTTCTCGAGGCTCGAGGTCACCGGCGGGCCCCACAACCCTCTCTCTCGCAGCAGCTCTCTTTCCACCTCGCGCCATTCTTCGGCCAGGTACTGATGCACATGCTCAATGTCCTAGCGGAAGAAAAAAGCACCGCAGCTGTGACTAAACATAAAGCACACGTCCTAAATATAAAAACCCAAGAACAGACAGTGGTGTGGATGCATCACTGGTTACGACAAGCTGCAGGGTAAACAACATCATCATATTGACAAGGGGGGGGGGTTAAAATATCTTACTTTACAAATAGGCAATCACAGTGCACGATCACCGAAAGCAATTATTTATCGCGCTACCATCAAATTTCAGGTTAAAAACGAAGAGGAATAACCGAGTAAGTTGCACGGCCCTCACAGACTGAATGTAAAAATTTCGTATGCAAGCTCTAGAAATCCAGCGAAATTCCCGATCTGAGACTTCCGTCGTCCCTTTGGGCGGGATAAATGTGTATGCATGCCGCCGAGTGAGAGGCATTTGCTCACAATAACATTTGAAAATGACAACGATCGAACGACACTCTACAGCTATGAAAGTGCACAGCCGGGGAACTACCATAGGAAACATATCGAATCCAAACCGATCATACCTGAATGTAAGTGGAAAAGCGTGCATCCACGAAACTTCGCACTACCGACACGTGCGCCGACATCCACTTGGCTGCATCCTCTTCGTTGACGCTCGTCGTTCGCATGGCCGGCAGCTCCTTCTTGGGTCGACGGCCGACGTATTGCAGCACCCCGCTGCCGAACTGCTGCACCTTCTACGCGGCGGCAGAGCGGCAGCGCCAGGGATAGCAGGTGGTGCTAACCTTCAGGAGTAGCTCAAAGCGCCGACCTCAGAACCAGTCGGAGCAGCCGCCGTGCAGGTGCGCTTGGGCCATGTCACGCCCCTACGCCGCTGCCGCTGCGCTCACTTACGCTGCTGACCGTCTGCATCTGAGCAAGAAGCCTCTCCGTCTCGCGGCGAGAGGCGGCGTCGCCTCCGCCACGCCGCTCGCCCTCCTCGTACGCCGTCCACACTCGCATAGCCGGGTCCAGAAGCTGCGCTCTAAAAGAAGTGGCAGCGAAGTGACACGGCAGACTTGCATGCCCATCTCGATCAGCCGGAAGTACATGGCGGCAAGGAAAGGAGGGTGCATCACCGAAGCAGCGGGGCTGTCGGCCTCCGGAGCTAAGGATGAACTCTCAGGCGGCTGCAGCAGATCTGGCCCGATCTTGCCGCCGTCGAGGCGGGCAACATCTATGATTACGCCAAGCATTCTGGCAAGGTTCATTTATGGTGCTTGTCTATCGTGCACGAAACCAGTTGGAGCAGCACGGTACTACCACTTGACGCAGGACTGCTTCCGTGTTGCGCTCGTATCGCTGGCTGCAGCCTCTCAGCTCACAGACAATATGTGCACGGATATGTTCTAGCTAGGTCTCAGCAAGAGCTTGCCACAGCTCTGCCGGCCAGGCACGTGGACGGCTGACGGAAAGACGAGCTAAGCTGTGATATTTTTCGCATCGCTATGCCACTGCTATGTGCATCTACCATCATCTACCTAATGTGCAACAATTCATCGGTCACACGGATGGGCCATTTTTCATTGCCCTAAGAGTGAAATTGCCTGGTTCTGGCAAGGCAGCAACTAAGCTTAAGCTATTTAAGCAGTTCGGCAAGAAAGAGGGAGGTGCACCAGAGTGGATGGAAGGAGTCAGGTACCATCACATCGAAAAGTCTCAGATCGCGCTCGCTCGTCCTGCAGCTGACCTCAGACTGGCGAGGCTGGGTATGCTGCTTCTAGAGCTTCCACCCGTGTCTGACGGTAGCACGAACGGCAGCTTCAGCGATTCCTCGACGGACTGGAAAAAAAAACTCAAATTAGGAAGACAGCCGCGAGGCGGTTGAAAGCAGTCAGTCCTACAGAACAATGTGAATTAAAACTCACAAATCACGCACCTGCAGAATGACAGACGACAGCACCTACCTGCTTCTTCACGGCATACATCTCCTCCCAGATCTTGTTGATGAGTCCGGACACAGCTCTCGAGCCGTCTGCTGCAACGCCTTCCTCTTCCAGCTCTGCTTTCGTGATGGCAACGGAATGCCGCTTCGAGCTAATACTTCGCTTGCTTAAAAATAACAAATGTGCACCGAAAGCTACAGATGAAAAGAAGGCTAGTAGGAGTACACACTCGCCGGCAAAGACCAACTCGACAGCCTGATCAGACAAACCAACCAGATCTAGCTTCGGCAACGAACAGAAAGATAATACGGATCGAGTCGGTGAGCTTCATTGGAGCAGATTAACGGATCTTGAATGAATTAAATAAGCAGACATACTAGAGTCTAAGAATCAAAAATTAATCGCAAATCTTAAACGCTAGCCGTGAACTTACCTGCCGCCAGCAAACTGCAGCAGACAGTATATGAAGCACGCCACAAATTCTTGATCAAAGTTGGCGGGACCAAACAGCAGACTGTGATGGTCGAGCAATCTGCGCAGCAGATCGCCGGCACCACTCGGTTGGTGATCGATGTGCTGCTGAGCTGCCGACGCACGGGACAGCTCAAACAGCACCGTCCTGTTGAGGCATCTGTACATGGGGTCTAACGACAGACCAGAAGCTGCACAAGAAAAAAAGAGGCTTCTATGCGAAAGGTTCAACTAGACACGGAAGCATGGAAGCATATGCAACGTCAGCATATACGACATGCAGAAACAAACTGTGGGGCTGCAGCACTCCAAAAAAACTGAATGCATCCTTCCAGTCAAGATGACACGATAAAGGCATACTCTGCGTTGCAATTCGGCCACCAAAAAATGAGTTACTGCAGCTTTTGGGCTATTATCTCAAGCTTATATATCCAGATTGTGCAGCTCGGACGGCTATGCCAGGCTTCGTCTGAGACTGCCGTCCACGAATGCAGGCCCGAGAAACCTCAGACCGCCCACAGTCGTGGCGACCACTCTGCTACTGCAGTACACTTACTGGCGCCAGCTACCCTCCTGGGCGGTTCTACGTTCATTCCATCTTCTAATTTCCATCTGTTCTGCCGACTTCTTATAAGTCTGAAGGCCTTGTGCGTATCTTTTCCTCTGCTTTGCTCTTTGATGTGGCAAGTAGCACGCCAACCGCAGCACCCCTAGCAACCAAAGCTCCCCTCCCCTAGCAATCAAAGGTCCCCTGCCCGGGCGGTTCGGTTCATGTCCGCAGAACGATGATCCACCAGGGGGTTTGGAGAAAGAGCCAAAAGGAGCCCTCCGAAAACGCACCGTCTGGAACCTCTTCCAAAAATGAGTGGGCGAGGGGAGGCTCAATTGGTAAAGACTGAAGTTGCGTGCCTTCGGCGCGCCTCTCGTCCGAATTCGGCAGATCTGTCCATACACTTAGGCTTCACCTCGCCGACAACTCTAGAATATCCCCCAAAGAATACTGACATTTCCTCTAGATATATATATACATATACACGATTATATATATATATATATATATATATATATATATATATATATATATATATATATATATATATATATATATATATATATATATATATATATATATATATATATATATATATATATATATATATATATATATATATACACACGATATACAAACGTTCTCCTGGTTATGTGCCCTAGCAATCACCAAAAGACTGCACTCGGCCTATGCCGTGAGGTTAAGCAAGTAGCAAAGAGAGGCTCACCTCGCCGCTTTCCTTGACTAATGAGTTCCCTTATGAAGTCGAAAATACTTTTCGGTTCTTTAGAATACACGCCTAAAAACCAGACGAGAAACTGGGCGGTTAAACGCATTATCTTTGCTATTACAGTACTTTCTGCAGGCAAGCTGTAAAAAGTGCAATCATTGAAAGATCATTCAGCTAAGCTATGAGTAGGTCTGGTCAAAGCAACAGTGACGTTGGAAAGCCGATATTTACTCAACGAATGATCAAACTTTGTTGCAAAACCTAGACAGGTATATAAAGATGGATGGATGGACGGACGGACGGACGGACGGATGGATTGGCAATGGAATGATGGAAATGGCAGTGAGGCAAGGGCACTCTGCACAAAGCAGGCTGTGTAGCAGACCGATACTATTTACCTTCTGGCCGACCTCTACTGGCTGACCTCGGGTACTCTAACCTTCAAAGCTGCCGAGAACGAACGAACGAACCCATGCAGGACATGCTAGCTACCCTACCACAAGCTACCGTCCTCACCTTCATAACGCCTCGCCAGCCCATGCAATAAAAATTGACACACTAGCAACCGTCTGTCCAGGTCCACAGGCTATGAATACCAGCTTTGCCACACCATGCACAGCAAAACAGAGAGCAGCCGGCCATCAAAAGCACGAGAACGAGGCTTTCAACCCAGGTTTTCAACCACATCCGATGCCGCTTTGCAACGTACCAGACCACAGCTTGTCGACAAGACGACTTGCGAAGTAGAACACGTGCGCGACGATGTTCGAGTAGCTTCCTCCGGCGTTGGCATGCACTCGCACGGCAGCTTGCTCGCCGATGAGGATGTCGGCCGCGAGAAACTGCTTCATCAGAAGCTGCAGCAGCTCCGTCTGGAAGTCGCGCTGCTCTTGGACGCTGGCGCTGTCCGGGTAGCTCTGCACGACGTAACAGAACGGTAGCCCTACGGCTAACCCAACGTGGCCGCAAGGCAAGACGAATGCTGAAAAGTTACTGCGGCCAAAAGAATAAGGCCGCCGAACACAGAAAAGACGGAACAACAATCGACCACCCCTGCCAAAGATGGACGCCATCAGGGTGAGCCAATCGTTTGCTGCTCTGCCTTCACCTTCAGCCCAAAGCGGGCACGCGGGCACGCGGGAAGCCAAGCGACTCACGTCGAGAACGAGGTCCAGCACCGTAGTTGACTTCGACGTCGACATGCAGAAGCTGTCGATGATGATTTTCTTGATGAGCTCCATGAATATTTTTCTAGCCGGATGGGTCGTCAAATGGGCCTCTCTCGTTCGGCCCCCCTTCGGCTCACCTAACACCTGCACTCCACAGAGTGGGTCAAACGCAAACAGGCAAAATAAGATAGGCATCAAGCCTGTCAAGGCGTCGATCCGTGCAGCAGCAGCAGCGGCAGCAATAGCAGCCGAGAGCTATCAGTAGCTACTGCCGTGCATCGAGGCTCAAAATGACTGCAGGCGCCAGAAGCAGGCATCCAACGACATCAGAGTAGTGAACTTAGCCGATCATTCATTGGCTAGGCCATAAAACCAGCAAGAAAGCACGAAAGATAAACGGCCTCAAGCAGAGGGTTTTCATTTTTCGCGATGGCTCGGCTAAACTCGAACACAGCCCTCGAATCGACGTTCGTGAGCCCCTTGCTAACAAATTAAAGTGGTGGCCTTGACCTGAATTCATGTCGAAGGTTTGAGTGCTACCGTTACGACAACCTGACAGCCAAGCGGAGCTCTACTCAGCGAGGAAACTACTCGGTTTGAAAATTCTCTATCGGACTGTCGTCATCAAATAAGAGGGAAAAGCCAGCACGCAAGTCGTTAATGAACAAGACTTGAATGACAAACGATCCCATCCTGACTTATCATGTACAATACCAGGGCTGCTGCTCAGCATGCATCGGTGGCAATGATAAAAACCCATTCACAAAGTCCCCAGCCTATTCGGCATTACACTACGATGCCCATTAAACAAATCTCCATAGTAGGGTTTTAGTCGATGACCGCTTCTAGTGGTTTTCTGCACCTCCAATACTTGACAGCTTGGTGCAGTGCAAAAAAAACTGCAGCTAACTGCATGCTTGATCTACGTATACACACATTACTCTAAAACAAAATGACTGCAAACCGTAGCCCAGATTTCTAAGCCTTTGCTCAACACCTCACTATAAATGAAGAACGTCCATTCGGGAAGCCGAAACCACATTCTATAAAAGCAGATGCATGATTCGTATCAAAGCGTGAATTTCGCTAGGCTAAGTAATGCATTGTTTTTCCAAAGCATACAAAATTATTGCAACGAGCATCAATCCATGAAAGCTTTTGTACAGAATTGCTCTTAGAAGCCAAGCTTGCAATAACTCACCACATACTCCTCTGCACCGACTTCAACGCTGGACATAGTGCTGAAGGTGGGCGTGGCCGGTTCGGACTGCAGCTTGAACATCGTAGCAACCAACGCAGATATGAAGTCGGGTGAGACCATGATTGCCTTGGAGCACTCTGCATGCTTTTCGAAAGCGTAAGTGAACACTTGTGCCAGTGTCATGGGATACTCGCGCATCCACGAAGCTTCCTCTTCGCATTCCCACTGCTACAACCGAACTTGAAGGTTCCAGGCGAGAAGCAAACACCCAGCCGGAGCTAGTGAATAACGATCTTACTCGGACAAAATTGACTGCATCACAGACAGCAGGCCATTCGTGCACACCTCAGGTCGGTCGGTGCCAGCGGAAGCTTGTGCCCCACCCACCACCAGAAGACAGCTTGACATGCAAACCCAGTGGTGCGTCATGAGCTGCCGTGGGGGCCGCCCAAAAAAAAAATGTATCGATGGCCACCGGTGCTCGGCGACAAGCAGTTGTGTTTTAAAAGAAATGGGGTAGCGAGGCGACACTCTGCCGGTGTACATTCAACATGACAAGTCAGTCACAAATGGCACAGGCATAGTCACATTAAGGTTATGGCACGGGGAACCAGGGTCTCATACTGCCAGAGCCCCGGTGGAGCAGCAGCAAATAACGACGGGCCCTCGGCAGGTGTCATATGTCAGCTCTGTTCTTTACCACAACCCAGGGGCAGGCCAATGCAGAAGATACGTTCATCGGCTGCCCTGATGTCTCGCATTCCTTTTTCAGTTGACTTTCATCCCTGCGTGTTCCCTTGCATGGCCACGGCAAGCGCGGACTCGCGAGCACGGACTCACTCAAAGCCGGCAGGCATGTGCATCACAGTCGCAGCAGCTTGATCCACTGGTCGCACCCGCCGCGGGGCTCTCGACTCGATCACGAATCAGCCACGCAGTTCGCGACTCGATCGACAAGCAACCTAAAGTAGGCTGAAGAAAGTGCTCAACCTGAAGTAGGCTGAAGAAGCAAGGCTACCTACGAGGCTCATGATGACGCGTATCATGGACAGCATGATGACCGATGCCTCAGCGCACCAATCTGCCACTTTTGCGCCGCCGGATCGCGACGATGGGGACAGCATGGACGACGGCGATGATTGCACTCTGCCAAACACGTGCTTGCAGAAATCGTCCAGCTGCACCTGTCTCGGAAGAACGGCAGTAGAGAGCTCAGTGGGGCATGCCGCAAGCCAGCCAGCGAAGAAATGTGAGACAGGCAACAAGAACGCAGACGAGAAAGCGTGGGAGCGACGAGAGGCAGCGTGGAAAGGGGAGACAGCGTGGAAAGGGGAGACAGCGTGGAAAGGGGAGACAGCGTGGAAAGGGGAGACAGCGTGGAAAGGGGAGACAGCGTGGAAAGGGGAGACAGCGTGGAAAGGGGAGACAGCGTGGAAAGGGGAGACAGCGTGGAAAGGGGAGACAGCGTGGAAAGGGGAGACAGCGTGGAAAGGGGAGACAGCGTGGAAAGGGGAGACAGCGTGGAAAGGGGAGACAGCGTGGAAAGGGGAGACAGCGTGGAAAGGGGAGACAGCGTGGAAAGGGGAGACAGCGTGGAAAGGGGAGACAGCGTGGAAAGGGGAGACAGCGCGATCCTACTCTGCTTGCGCGTACTTGCCTGCGCTTCGGTGGGCATGCTGAACGGATTGCGTCCGACCAGGAGACAGCCGAGGAGGAGGTACAGCTGCGTGACCGACGTGTGCTTGGTCAGCAGCCAGCCGAGCGAGACGAAGCCAGGCACTTGACACATGTCTTCGTTCACCTCGGCGTGCGAGCTGACGTCGATGGACGCAACCCGGGCGGGCAAGGTGAGGCCGGGCGATGGCAAGGGCGCCGAAGCTGGCACCTGCGCTTTGCCAACGCCGCCGCCGAGCCGCTGACCGACCGCCAGCCCAGCGCCTGGAAAAGAAAAGCCACACAGAAGCATCGCTCAGGTTCCCGAATGCTGCTGAGCAGTGCATCTGGCAGTGACCGTGCGAGCACGTCGAAGCCAAGTGGCTCGCGAGGTCACCGATCCGGCAAGCGCTACCGTATAGGCAACAACGGTCGAGGGCGCGTCTCACCGCCGGAGCCGGGCACCTCGGCGTGGTTCAGCAACCATCCACCGGAAGCGGCACCCTCACGAAACCGCGCCATGGCGCCGGGATCCTCGATGAGTATGGCAAATAGGATCCGGGCGGCCAGCACGACAGTGCGCGGATGCAGATGCTCCTGCATGAACACCAGGAACCAGTCGAGGCCGAGAACGGCTTGCACTTCGTCTGCCATCCTGAGAGAAACAGAGACGCCGGATCGGCAAAGGCCGCTCGGCAGACTCGCTGCATGGCACCGTATCAAGCAGCCGCCACGCGCACCGCCTGGCGCATCGCGCACCGCCTGGTGCATTGCCGCACATGCGCGCACCTTTGATTCAAGCTACCGCTCGGTCCGAGAGTGAGTCGGGTGACGAGCTGCAGGCAGGTGTTTCGGACGACGACGACAGAGCGAACGGACGCCTGGCCGCTGGTCGCCGCGCCATCTGCAATGGATCGGCTCTTAGCGCCGGACCCGGGTGGACGAGAGGCGCTGAGGAACGGCAGCCTCGCGAGGCAGCGGACTCGGCGACTCGGGAAAAGCTGCAGTCGGCGGACTTCGTGCGCAAGAGCTCATAGGCCGAGCGCTGAGGAGCAAAGAGGCAGCAAAGCACCCGGCAGGTGACTGCTTGGCCCTATCGGCACGAGCTTGCTGACAACGACCAGCGGGGGGGGGGGGGGGGGGGGGGGGGGGGGGGGGGGGGGTAATCGGTCTAGCATTTCGGCAGCCTGTCATACGGTCTCGCTGCACCGCGTGAAGCTCAGTCATCGTACAAGACCGTCGCCCGGGTACGTTTAAGTCCGCCTCAGAAAGGTGAGCAAAGTGCTTTCACTCGAACCGCGGCAACGAAATGGCCCAAAAGCAGAGAGTACAGGCGCGGCTGGACATGCGGGCCTCGTGTGCTAAAGCTGTGTTCCAATCGTCGTTGTAGCCCGAGGTGATCGATCTCGGTTGGCTGCCTTGCTAAGTTCGTTGCCAGCGACGTTTGTGGCATGTAATTTTCTTGCTGCCGGGCCAGCTGGCAGCAATGGTGATCGGCACAGACAGCAGAGACATCGAGGTGCGATCGAGTGCAGTGGCCGTTCGCAACGTGTGGCAGGCCAAGGCTCGTTCAGCAAGGCGCTGGCGCAAAAAGGCGTGACGACAAGCCCCAAAAACGCGTGCATAATGCACTACGAGGAGTCTGCTACCGCAGCTTTAATGCTACCGCCGGATTTCTTCAAGTGTATCTCCACCGGCTAAGAGAGAGTCGCAGTAGCTCACGAAGGTGCAGAGCGTACGCGAGCTTCTGCGTTCACGAGCAGCCCCTATGCTAGGTGCTCGGCAATTAAGGCAGGCAGCAGTGCTGCAATCTGTCTGCAACCCGACTGCAACTCCTCTGCTGCTGCTTCATGCTCAAGTCCCCTGAGGATAATTAAGCAAATTAGCAGACCCTTTTTGAAAATTTCAAAGCTGCGGGCCACAGGTGCTCGTTCGTCGCCTCCTCGACTGTCTCGCCACTGACTCCCTTCCACTGATCGTGCACAACAAACGCCCAACTCATAAACGCGCACACACGCACACGCGCACACACACACACACACACACACACACACACAAAGTAGACAACAAATGATTAAAAAGATAAAGAAAGCCGGTGGAAGACAGAGTCGTGGTAGTAATTTCCAAAGATGTAACTTGTGCAGCCGCATTCGCCATAAAATGACTCAAAAAAATTCCAGACATACCTTCCTGGACGGGTGAGGCATCCAAATTAATCTTGTCTTCAACCGAACTCAACTCGGGAATTGTAGAGACCAGGAACTGGCCGAATCTAAAACCAAATGTGTCCTCTCCCTCTTTCACTCTCTACCTCGGAGGGCAGCACCCGAAGCCCTCAGACCGAGGAAGCCGCACAACAAACCTCTCAAGTTATCGGCCGAGGCAGCCGAGCTGTGGCAGCTGCCATGGCTCGGCCGCCCACAACAAGCGGAGTAACAGCAGCAATAGCTGATGCCTGCCTCTAACAATGGTAAGCGAACGGCAACCAAGGCGACGGCACCAGTGCCATGAGGCAACCAATCGGCCAGCGCACAAACAGCAAACGATGAAGAAGCAACAAAAAATACTGTTTAGCACCCATTCAATATATAAAAAATGCCCTGCTCGGGGCGAGCGAGCTGCAAGCTTAGAACATTGCATCCAATCGCCTCAGGGCTGTGCGGTTTGCTCGAGAACGCCAGGCTGCACCAGCACTGCAGCTGTAGGCTCTTGACAGGCGAGCTGCGGCAGCATCTGCGGCAGCAGCCACAGCACACTGCCCTTCGAACTAAAATGCACTTGCACGACCCATTAGGGTCGTTTGGTGCAACACAACTCCACATTCATCCTTCTGCCATTCTCTGCAGCACCGGGGCCACCCCATTGCCACTGCTGCAGCAGCTTGCCGAGGCTTGCAGAGGCCGGAAAAGGCTCCGAGGCAGTACCTGAGCAGTGCCTTTCTGTCGGGACTGTCCTTCAGTAGCCGGTACAGCACGTTCAGAGCGACGTCCATCGTGTGCTTCGAGACGTTGCGGCTTCGAAGGGCGTACAGCAGCTTGTTCACTAGCCCGGCCTCACGCATTATGCGGCAGTTGGTGTCACCGCCCCTGCGGCAATGAAGAGACAGACAGCGGTCAGCTATGGCTGCATCACGGGCAAGCGTTTTGCGAGCAGCAGTAACAGCAGCAGCGGTGGCAAGGAGGTTGATGGCTGATGGAAGTTGAGCGCAGAGCGATGGCACTGCCAGCATAGGCAAAGCCGACTCAGCCAGGACGGCAACTTAATGCTGACCGCTGCACCGACCAATCGGGCTACCTCACCAATGAGGATACGGCGCTGCTGCTGCTGCTGCGCCCTCGTTGGCCAAGCGAAAAGCGAGCACTGTCATGGGGCGTGCCCCTCACAAGCCAGCAACAGCACACCTCCTTCACGACAGCCTCGGATCGCAGCAGCACGCTACGTCAAACAGCCACTAGGCCTCCGTCAGCCACACACAGCTATGCTGGGTAAAGGCTGACAGAAATTACTGCAAGCGCAAACTTGCAGAGTGCCAGAAAAGCGCTGGCGATGGCACACAAGCAGCTGAAGGTGTAGGTGAGGCCTGTAAAGCGAGGCTGCTGGCTGCACTCGGGTAGGGTAACCGCTGGTCGGATCAAGGAGATCGACAGGAACGACCAAAAGCAGCAGCAGCAGCAGCAGCAGCAGCTATGGCCGATAGTGCAGAGGCAGCAGCAGCAGCAGCAGAGCCCGCAGAGGCAGCGTCCACGAGCGAGACAGCACCTGTGGCCAGCAAGTCGGCGCTGATGGTTCTGGAGAAGACGGGGAAGGGAGCAGAGCGACATCGGCGGAAGTGCGCTGTGCACCCACAAGTGCGCTACAAATGCACCCACTACGGAGGCAAGCGAGATGCTTGCCGAGCGGGGTGAGGCAGAGGACATGTTTGAGACGCCTGTGGCACAAGAGACAGGCGAGGCAGCACCGATTGCAGTCCGGAAGACGACGGCTGACAATAACGGGACATCGGCCGGCGTTAGGGCAAATGCCTGGGAGCCACGTGCACTGGCAGAGACTAGCTCAGCAGAGACTGGCACCCCATCTGAGATTGGTCGCAGTGGGAAAATGCAGGGCTCGGCGATGCAGGGAAAGCTGGTGCCATATATAGCCGGCAGGTTAGCAAAGGCCGAGCTATCACCTGCCTCCTCTGATCAGACGTTACCATCAGCCCTTGTACTTGACGGGAAGACAGAAGCCTGCCTGAGAGGACGGCACGTACTGTTTAGCAGCCTACGAGGACGGCTGTCTAATGCTGGTTTGTATGCCGTTATATCACTATTGTGTTGTGCTTCGATTTTGCCGTGGTGGTTTTGCTTTGATGTGATGGGCCTGCCATAACTTTGTTCCAGCCCAGGTTCATGTGAGTGATCTTCAGATCAAGGGGAAATGTGATTGTATTATTGCCGTACTATTAGTGCATGGGCCGATGGTGAGCTAATATATATATATTAGCGCTCTATTATATCCTTCTATCGCATCAGCATCCCAAAAAAACCGAAACAACCGGTCAGGAATGCAAAGTCGGATTTGCACCGGGGGGGGGGGGGGAGGCCCCCCCAGAGTTGGTCAGTCTGGGCACTAACATTCCGAACGAGCACGAAGGGGCCGAGCGTCTTGCAAGCACCAGCTCGGCCAGAGCGGCTGCAGGAAGCGCAGCTAGCACGTACCCTGCCTCGCAGAGGAGCTCGTTGAAGTGCTCGTACAGTGAGCGCTGAAGATCGGCGGGCGCCTCCCGCCAGACCTGGAACACAAAACGCGGCAGCGAGCTGGGGCAAGCGATGCTAAGCAGCGATGGCAGGCAGACACAGCAAATTACTGGGATTCTCTTGCAGCGCTAAAAATAGGCAGCCCATAGCAGCAGTGACAGGCGCATCCAGCGACGGGTCACCACATCTAGAGTGAGTCTTCCAAATGTCATTGCATTCAACACAAGCTTTCTCTTGAAAATGACCCTGTAAAGTCCCAGCCCATCGCTAGCTGCCCGTCACTTTGCGCCCCTCAGAAGATCGGAAGAACGCCAAGTACTAGGTGCAACCAAGTGGTCGGGACCGGCCGGCGATCAAGCCGAACTGGGTCGTTGCTTTACAAGAGAGGGGCAAGAGCACGGCTTGCTGTGATTTGCGCTCGACCCCGACAGGCTGCGACTCGCTGCGACTGTTTTTTCGGGACGACTCTTGCCAATCGTCACTGGATGGGGGAGCAGCTAGGGACACGATGCTCACACATCATGTACCCGGGTCACAGGTTCGAGTCCCACTGCACGAAATCCTGTATCGCACACGGCAAGGAGTCTGCCGAACCAGCCGAGCCGGCCTTAAATTTTTTTTTGTCAACTTTCTATGGGAAATTTCTGGCAAATGAGAATGTTTGCAGGGCGACAGAAGCCCAAACAAGCGATACAGCACGAAGCACATAGGAACCAGGGCCAAATCTTGCAGGGCAACGGAGCGCTGCTTCCGCCAAAGCAACAAGCTGTCTGCACAGCTGACCTAGCTCACAGCTAGACGATCGCTTCAAGCCACTTTCCCAGCGATGCTAATTCAAAGCGTTACAAGCAAGGCATCAAAGCTCGATGCGCCAATCGCCGGCGAATCGCTCGGCGGCAGTACCTCGATGTCGCACAGCAGGTCCTCAAAGGCGACCCGATTGGGTATGACTGACATTTCGCGGCTGCTGTCGACAGTGCCCACGACGGAGAATGCCAAGTGCAGAACGTGACTATTCAACAGTTTCTGCTTCTTCTTGAACAACATGGCCAGCAGCTAAAAAAAAAAAAAAAAGAGAAACTGCTCAGTACACAAGTAGACGACATGCCGACTGCCGCATTGGCTTGTAACTACAGCAATGCATACTGTCTGGCTTCGCGCGACTAAGGAAATCAAGAGCTTCAAAATTAAAAAATTAGTAGCCATTATTCGAAGACACATTTCATGGATTGTCTGCGCAACCGGCAAGACAATACCGATTTGGGCAGCAATTACGTGCACACAAGTCTGCTGCTGGCTCTACCTCTCTACTGACACCGAATCGTGATGGCCGTGCACACCTCAGCTGGCTGCACGCACCACATATCTAGCTGCACCCATTTGTGCCAATTCCAACGGTGTGCATAGCCTCAAGAATCGATCCTGAATGGCAGGTCATTGCACACATTCCATTTCTATTCTGACTCGAAGTCCACAGCTTGCGGTATAATAGAAAATAAAAATAGACCTCAAACACGTCCTAATAATTCCCCAAAAACCATTCACAAACCCAATGGTCAGGTGATCTTGCACTTCACGACCCAGGTTCAGGTCAAGCAGCTCGAGATCCTGTATTGCCTCCTACAAAGCAGGGTGATGGCCATTGCGGCTCTCCCGCTTCTTCATAAATTGGGCTGCTGAATCAGCTACCCTTTATTTTGAGCCTTCAGTAAATGCTCTCATCAACGAATACAGATCGAGATTCTTATTCTGACCCACAAGGCTATGGCTTTGCTCCTTCATACCTAGCTGAACTGCTGCTGCACCAGTTTCAGTCTCCTTGTGCCCTCAGGTCATCTATAGACTATAAGTTAGCTGTTCCATTCTTCAACTTAAAGACCGTGGGCGACAGAAGCTTTTGCTCTGCATGCCCTCGACTATAGAGCTCACTTCCACAGTTCTCATGCAACGACAGCTGCTCTACTGCTGCCGACAGTAGCACATCCTTTCCAGGCATCCTGAGCTGCCACTTCCATTCTACTCCCTTCCTCGACTGCTATGCTGACTTAGCTATGCTTCTCACTTTCTCTTTATTGTGTGAGTTGAAGTCTGTTGGCAACCGCATGCATACCGACAACTGCTTAAGCTTTGAGAGTGATGCTTTGAGCTTTGAGAGTGCTCATGCTTTGAGAGTGCTATAGAAAACTCGTATGCATAACACCCACTTAGTCTTTGTGGCTTTGTGGAGTTACAGACGGGGATACATTACATTACATTACATTAAGATTGGTTCTGCTAGCTCCACTCCTGTGACTTCTACCCATAATCCAGGCAAACTATTCCACACATAAAAGACATGTCATTAGATGTGCCCATTTCTTCCACTGTCAAGTCAGCCACCTAAGGAAGAGTGCCAAAATTAGGACCTGCTGAGATAAGAGTACGAAAGGCAAACTAGTTTACACATATGTGACATTGCATCTAGATTACTGCAATTCCCTTTTATGCAGGACTCTTGGCATGTGCCCTTAACTGCCTGCAACTGGTGCAAAACTCAGCAGCTCATCCTCAAAGGCCTAGTTGTCACGTTACACTTCTGTCTGAGCTTCACAGGCTTCCTAGCAAGTATCGAATCAATTTCAAGATCATTCAATCTGGCTTACACGGCACTCCACTGCTTACACCAGCCTAGCTATCTGACCTCCTTCTCAACTGTGCTCTTGCACCACCCACTTCTCATCATCACTCAGCACCTACCACACGTTAAAATGAAATAGTTTTGTGATCGGGCCCTCTGCTTGTATGCACCAAAGGTCCGGAACGTGCTTAATGCTTTGGTCACTACCAATAATGACCTTACATCTTTTTTCTAAGTCTAAGCAAAGATGCATCTATTCCGGTCAGCTTTCCCTTTACACGGTACACTTGTCGTTTTTGTTCCATGTTTGCTTTGCGTGCATAGCTGATGTGCATGCATGATTCGGTGCACGTTCCTTGCCCGAGGCTTTACTAACCATGTGTGTCTTCAAATTTGCTTTATGATGCTAGCCTAAGCACGGTGAGCAAGCTTTCTCATGCTTGATACCCGTATGCCACAAACTCTATTGGTATTGATTCTCTTGCAGCTAGTTAGATAGCCCATTGAAAGTGATTAAGTCCTCTTGAGGCGCTATATTGAAGACCTAGTATGATTACATTACAGTGACCTCTCGTTAGACAACCACATCGGCTAAACAATCAAGTCTGCCTACTTTCAGTTACATAGCATTGCTCAAATTCGGTCTTGTTTAGATAAGGAATACCACGTCTAAGTTGGTCCATGCATTTGTGACATCCCGTCTTGACTTCTGTAACTCACTGCTTGCTGGCCTACCGGCATGTGCAATCAGGCGATTACAGCTGGTGCAAAACTCTGCAGCTAGGCTTGTCTGTCGTGAGCGTCGCAGTTGCCAAATTACACCACTTCTCGCCGACCTGCACTGGCTCCCAGTCAAGCAACGGATCGACTTGAAGGTTTTGTCGCTCACTTTTAGGTCTCTTCATTCTTCGGCTCCAGCTTATCTCTCAGATCTACTCCCCATATATATATAGGCCAAACATCGTACCACCTTCTTTTCGGAATCCAACAGTTTACCAATACCTCGTACAAACCTCAAATCTTTTGGAGACCATGCATTTAGTTCATATGCTCCCAAAGCCTGGAACTCCCTCCCGACCTGCGTCACGACATCCCCTGACCTGACCACATTTAAAAAGAACTTTAAAACACACCTATTTAGGACAGCATTTAGTGGGTTACTGTGATTCGTCCTTCATGTGCTTATGCGTGCTGACACTGTGCATGCTGCCACAAACCACATTTGCATGCTGACCCTGTGCATGTCACCCCTAACCATGTTATTCATGTTGTCTATCAAGCACGATATTACTCACAATTCCATTGCGTTTCCCTTTGTAGCAAATGTAAAGCGCCAAGAAAGAGAGTTCTCTGAGGGCGCTTTATCAAGTGCATTATTATTATTATTATTATTATTATTATTACATCATCCTGCATTATCAGATTGCATCTGTACTATTAAGGCATCCTTATTTCCGACAATTCGTAAAAACCAGCATTAAACGGCGATTACCTGAAATCCACGTATGCGACTCATTTCCAGCTGAGCAGTTTTCGTGCTCTTTAGGACACAGGCAACCGACTTGACGGCAGCATACAACCCATCCACGTCGGTTGCCATAGCGACAAAGCCAAGGAGAGCTGACATACCACCGACGTAGTTAATTACTTTGGCCACGGGCTGAGGGCAAAACGTGTGAACACCTGTAACAACCACAGTCACGATAGGTAAAGCTGGGAAACGAGACGAACACGTGACACGCCACGAAGCTAGTGAATGCAAAGAAAACGCGCCTACATCGAGGACCCGCTGCCAGTGGCTGCCTTGCCGAGTGTGCACGGCACTATGCCAGCATACCTATGTGACCAATCAGCACGGCTCCGAGACTTCGAGCAGCCCCCAGCAGGTGAAGCGCTGCATTGTGCAGCACTTTGAGCGGAGTCGAATTTTCGTGATGGGATATGCACAGCTGGAATCGTTCAGTGGATCGGCATACAGAGGCCACTCGTGGCCACACGAGCATGCTGCACGAGGCTAACGAGCCTCTGCAAAAGCAAAGAGCACGCACACTGACCTGCGCGGCGATGGCCTTCGCGTCCACCTTGTTGTAGGTCTTACGCAATTTGGAAACAGTCATGGTGGAAGGCATGCAGGCATGAATGCCAAACATAATCTTCTCCTCGGGAACCATAGGGAATGCAGACGACTCGTCGTCTATATAAAGTCCATTAAGAAAAGTTGCACGGTGAACGATCGAGGACCGGAGTGCAGTTATACATGCAGGTGACGAGCATGCAAAAATGGACGAGGCTATTCATTGGCAGCTTGTATGGCCTACGGTGCTGCTGCTAGTGCGGTCAATCCAGCAAACTGAACAAGGTTCTGCTCTGACAGCAAAACGCCTTGTGCTGGAAACGGTCACGACACTGGCGTGAAAATTTAAGCCAGACTCCCCACACAACAAGCCTCGATCGAATGTGTTCTTCCCGAAAAGAGATAACGAGTGCTGTCGACCGCGTCCTTTCTCTTAGTGACCGTCTGTCGGTCACTAAGAGAAAGCCAGCCGCCAGACGCAAGCGGAAGCAAAGAACCTCTCGATCGGCTATCGGTCGCCAAGAGGTTTGCTTTGCCAAGGCTCGTCACGTGTGCCGCCCTGCCCTCGGTAATGCAGGGTAGTGAGAAAATTTGACCAATCCCAAACGATGAGCACTGGAAGACCATACTTCGCCGGTCACTTTTGACGATGTGCTAAACCAAGAGTCATAGGCAGCTATCCTAAAGCAAAGGAACTTACTTCCTACTTGCGTCACGACATCCCCTGGCTTGACCACATTTAAACAGAAACTAAGAATGCATCTATTTACAGCAGTATTTAATGGGTCCATGTAATTCGTCCTTTACGAGCTTATGCGTGCTGACACTGTGCATGCTGCCACTAACCATATTCGCACGCTGCCGCTGTGCATGACACCTCTAATCACGTTGTGCTTGTTGTCATTGAGCACACTACCGCTAGCCATTCGATCGTGCCTCATTAGCAGCAAATATGAAGTGCCTAGAAAGAGATTGAGTTCTCTGGGGGCACCATAAAAAATGTGTTATTATTATTATTAGAGCATCTGCACACAATAATTACACGAGCACATGCATCAATGCCTGGCCAAAGACGAACACGAGCATGAGCACACGCCATGCCTGGAAGGCAAATTATACAGCGATACATACCAGCTGCTTTTATCTGACCATTTAGACTTGAAAACATATCATTCGATAAGGGTGACAAAACTGCATAAATATTACACCTTAGAAAAGTAAACCATCATCACTGCCCAGCAACACTGTTCTCTACCTGTTTTTCTTCGTCATTTCCAGATGGGACTATTTCAGTATCATCTTCTCACATTAAAAAAATTATTGGTCCACAATGTTCATAGTATTTGACACGTTCGTTTTTTGCTCCTCGTGGGTACTTGCTGATTACCTGTGGGTGCCACATTCTCGATTCCTGGTAACTACACTAAATATTAATCTAAAGCCTCACAATAATAAGACCAAAACACGTCAAGTGAGGCTGCAATGCATAACACACACTTGCATGATATAAATGATATAATGATATAAATATAAATGATGTAAATGCTAAGCGGTACTAATCTGAAAGCCTACATAGTAACTTGGAGAACAACTACACTGAGCACGTCTAGCAAGACCAGTGAAGACCACACCCGGCATCCTCCAGCAACAGGCATATATAAACTAAAATTAAGTGGATCGAGCGAAACCACTGCTTAAACAGTGCCACTAATGGCACAGTAATGCCACAGAGAAACGGCTCAGACTTATTCAGACTACGTGACGATTGCCGAGAAATTATATGGTGGCATAGAAGAGCTTCAACCTCCATTAGCCGCAATCACTGGCTGAGTTCTAGACTGATACGTCTAGGATTGTCGTTACCGCAGTCACTTTTTAATGGAAATAGCACAGCATGGGCACTTGCATAAATTCAGAAAAAGAGCCGAAGGTAATAAACATAACCACACCGTGTCCCTATTTTTGAAAGTCTGTACAGGAATGTAATTCATTATATTGGCATTATCAAAAGGCAACTAAGTGGAGTAAGAGATGTCTTAGAAATTGACTACATCTTCAATAAATAAGGAATGGTTCTCATTTGAAGTAAAGCATGAGGTATTTCACTTGGACAAAAAATATTTCTTACATCTGGATCAAGAGGGAAACTGTGCCATAAGAAACCTGCGTACATGCTAGTGCCAACTCTACTACCACAAAGCCAGTCGGCAATCCATTCAACCAGAGGCAAATGTGCTGGGCCAAAACCTAATAGGAAACCAAGCCTGCAACCCATATAAACTGATACTTGTCACAATCAAAAAAGAAAATCACTCCACAAGGGTCAACACTGCTGCAAGTGTATAAGGACCTTCTTCAGGGATGCTGATGTAAGTTGTGTGTCTCTGCTAGTTCTGCTGGATCTCTCGGCAGCTTTTGATACCATCGAGCACCAAATCCTTATTGAGCGTCGGTCGTCTCGAGTAGGCATCACGGCACCATGTTACAGTCGTTTAGGGCTAATATATATATATATGGGAGAATTCGGAGAGGACATGTCAATGGGAAACGACCAAACAGTAAGCCTTAGACCTATGGAGTGCCCCCCAGGGATTCGTTTTACTCCTTTTCACAGTTTGTCCTCTCCCTCTTGCCGATTTAATTGACAAGTACAATCTAGTCTTCTGTTTCTATGCAAATGACATGCAGCTGTACTGCACTTTAATCCTTCCCTGTCTTCAAGCATTTCACCTCTTGAGTTCTTTGACAGCTTGCAGTGCCGACATTCGCAAATGGATAGCAGCAAACTTTCTTTTAAATTGAATGGCCACAAAACCAACTTACTAATTATGGGCAAACCAAGTGTTACTCAGAAACTGCAAAGGAGAACTCTCCAAATCGACTCTACCAGCATATCTCCTCTAGTAGTCAGAGTGTCCTCTTCCATAATTCCTACTTGCAGCTAAGTAACATAGAGAAATGGTTTTTAAGGTATTGCTATCCTTCTTGCAGCAAGCTGTAAAGCACCTGAACAAAGATTAGGTTCTCATAGGTTGTTATATAAACGACTAATTTATTAATATCACTATTATAACTTACTTCATTCTAAATAAATGTGTGATGCCACAATTCAAGCAATGTATACATATGTGTGTGTGTATATACATACATATATATATATATATATATATATATATATATATATATATATATATATATATATATATATATATATATTACTCTATGACTTTCTTTAATCAAGTACACTTTTCCCAACCGTCGTGAAGTACAAGGCGACCACTTTGGTATTTAACTCATGTTCCAAAAACAATAAGACATCCACAGAAGATCGCTGTTGCTGATGATAAAACCGGGGGCTGCATGTACCTTTCAATGGCGACTGAAAGTTGCCGACGTACGATGGGCCGGCCTCCCAGATCTTGACTATCACGGCGGCGTTGAGTGAGTCTTCAATGAGATGGCACGGCCCTTGGCGCCACACTAGACAGGAGGTGCGGCGCAGATGTGGAGGGGTGCCCACGTATGCGCACACCGACGTGGGCACGTTTGTCAGGCCACCAGGGCCAGCGGAGCCCGATGCTTCGGCTGCAGCAGCTGAGCCAACGTTGGGTGTCACGTAGTGTAGCTGTGAAACGAAAAGACAAAGTCGCTCGTTTGACATTGACAACGTCAGCCTGTCAGCCTAAACTCGCACCTCAAACTTCGAAGACACCGTGGAGCTAAGCAGAAGCAGCCTCGAATGCCGAACACCAGATGTGGCACGCAGCAACATATGACAAGTCTGTAGGCGTCAAGCCTAACTGTGTTGCTGGCTCGCCATTAAAGAATTTCCCAGACGGTTTAGGGAATATGAAATGCATGCAAAATACTCACTTTCTGTGAACCAACTAAGTGTCCATTGATGTAGACAGTCACGCTGCTGTTTTTTAGAATACCGGCCTTCTGGAAAACCAGGACTATGTGGTGCCAGGTCTCTTCCATAAACAAATGTGGGCACCTGATCCTAGCAGCACCATCAGCAGCCAGGGGATCGCCATCTACTTCTCGGACAGCTGCGAAGTATTAGACAGCTTGGCAATTAAAACCCCTGCTTTTCCACTGCATGCTAAGCATAGGACCAGAGTGTCTGCCATAAAAGAGTAAAATGCTCCATCTACACAGCAAGCACTAGGCAGTGCATAAAATATGCAACGTGGAGCTGAGAGAGAGAGAGAGAGAGAGAGAGAGAGAGAGAGAGAGAGAGAGAGAGAGAGAGAGAGAGAAGGGAGGGAGGGAGACAGAGGAGAGAGAGAGAGAGAGAGAGAGAGAGAGAGAGAGAGAGAGAGAGAGCGAGAGAGAGAGAGAGAGAGAGAAGAGGGAGGGAGAGAGGGAGAGAGAGGAGAGAGAGTGAGCGAGTGAGCGGGAGAGAGAGAGCGAGTGAGCGGGAGAGAGAGCGGGAGAGAGGGAGAGAGCGAGAGAGGGAGAGAGGGAGAGAGGGAGAGAGGGAGAGAGAGAGAGAGGGAGAGAGAGAGAGAGAGAGAGAGGGAGAGAGGGGGAGGGAGGGGGGGGGGGAGGGGGGGGGAGGGGGGGGGGGAGGGGGGGGGGGGGGGGGGAGGGAGGGAGGGAGGGAGGGAGGGAGAGAGGGAGGGAGGAGAGAGAGAGGGAGGGAGAGAGGGAGGGAGGGAGGCGGAGAGAGAGAGAGAGAGAGAGAGAGAGAGAGAGAGAGAGAGAGAGAGAGAGAGAGAGAGAGAGAGAGAGAGAGAGAGAGAGAGAGAGAGAGGGAGAGAGAGAGAGAGAGAGAGGGAGAGAGCGAGAGAGGGAGAGAGTGAGAGAGTGAGAGGGAGTGAGTGAGTGAGTGAGTGAGTGAGTGAGTGAGTGAGTGAGTGAGTGAGTGAGTGAGTGAGTGAGTGAGTGAGTGAGTGAGTGAGTGAGTGAGGGAGTGAGTGAGTGAGTGAGTGAGTGAGTGAGTGAGTGAGTGAGTGAGTGAGTGAGTGAGTGAGTGAGTGAGTGAGTGAGTGAGTGAGTGAGTGAGTGAGTGAGTGAGTGAGTGAGTGAGTGAGTGGGTGAGTGGGTGAGTGGGTGAGTGGGTGAGTGAGTGAGTGAGTGAGTGAGTGAGTGAGTGAGTGAGGGAGTGAGTGAGTGAGTGAGTGAGTGAGTGAGTGAGTGAGTGAGTGAGTGAGTGAGTGAGTGAGTGAGTGAGTGAGTGAGTGAGTGAGTGAGGGAGGGAGTGAGAGAGAGAGAGAGAGAGAGAGAGAGAGAGAGAGAGAGAGGGGGAGGGGGAGAGGCACCTGAATGGCAAGTGAGTGCGCATCCGATTGCACAACGACGACTTGTAAATATCTGCCTACCCAGCTTAGGGAGTGGTGCCTCGTGCGTGGATACCACGACGGACTTGTCTCGGCAGTCGAGCGAAGCGCTCAGGCAGGCTAGGCTGGCATCCTCCTTGTGCTGCAGGCGCCGCGTGACTAGCAGCAGACGCACCGGGTGCGCTTCCGCGTTGCTCGGGAACTTGTGAATGCAAACCCACGTGCTGAACGTGAGTCCGGATGGAGGTGGAAAAGGGCGCTCCGCTACAGCAAGAAGGACTAAGCTTGCTCCTGGCTGCCGAAGACATGGCCACAAGACACGGCTGTTCGACCGGCTCAGACAATAGCAGCAGCAGCAGCATCGTAAGATGTCACGGTGCAGCTGAGAGAAGAGGCGCAATCGGCATGGTATGGGGAGCACTGCTAGAAGTGCAGGAGAGACATGCCTTGCCGTAACATGCAGAATATATCCATTCGTACAGGCTGATGGCGGGCTGGGCTACTAATATATGCACAGGGAGCTAGAGCAGACAAAAACGCGTGTGGCAGCAACATGAAACGTTAGCCTACAACGTGGCTCAAATGTAGACTATGCTCCGATCTGTTGCAGTACACAGTCTTTGTCAAAGAAGAGTGGGCAGCCTTAACACGATCACTGTGGGTGACTAAAGAGCGGCTACAATGCTGCCTCGGCAGCAGCTTGTAAACAGACAGAGAGGAGACACCAAGAGAAAGTCGGGCTAAGAGAACCTGAGAGACAGACAAAGACAGCAATAGAACAACAAGAAAACCCGAGAAAGCTGAGAAGATAAACAGCAGTGAGAGAGAGAGAGAGAGAGAGAGAGAGGGGGGAGAGGGGAGAGAGAGAGAGAGAGAGAGAGAGAGAGAGAGAGAGAGAGAGAGAGAGAGAGGGGTCAGGGAAAGGGGGAGATAGAGAGGAGAGAAAGAGAAAGCATGCCAAGATACGACAGCCGAGAGACGATGGCCGAAAGACGGTGGAAAGCGGAAGCAGTGGTGAGGGGGAGCAAGAGAGCACGAGTGACCAAGCAGAAAGAAGGAGGGATGGTACCAAGCAATGAATACAGGTTAGCCCAGCAGCAGACTGCTGCACATAGCAGCAGGTGCCCCTAGAAACTGAAGATGCTAATGCAAAAACCTGACAGTGCCAGAGGTCAAAGCTAAGCTACATAGATTAATGTGGCTGGAATGCTAACGAGTGAATAGCATAGGATGGAAAATGAGAGATAATAAGAATTGTACAGTTGGAAGTTTTAAAAGGAAATTATGACTGCTACTGCGGCCCAGGTTTGTCCGGCTGGAATGGATCATCGCCATTTTCACTGTATTTTCTTTCGGCAAAGAAAGAGAACATCTCTGAGTGAGTGGCATCTATAGGTCACAGGCATCTATAAGTTTTACAAGAGTCTCCAATTCGCGGCATCTCTCCAAATAACTCACGCTAACCCCGGATCTGCATTCCCAATGGCAAGCATAATAGGAATATTAAAAACCGGTATACCACCTCAAGAAAGCCAAATCTCTTTTTAAGTACTTTATGTAGGCTGAGAGGGAAGCACGTCCACTGGTTTTAATAACAAGCACAAATTCAGAGCACACGACTATACAAAGGACGATTCAAGCTTGTGGAGCAAAGGTTGCGCGGAGCATTTAGAATTAGCTTCTTTTTTAATGTCGACAGGTCGGGAGATGGCGTCAGTTGGTAGTGAGTTCCAGGCTTCCGAAGCATAAGAGCTGAAGGCACGGTCTCCATGGGATTTGAAGTTGGTTAGAGACACAATGACCAAATGATCAAAGTCAAAAGAGTGGTTGGTGCGAGGAAAAGCCTGATTGGCAAGTCATTTCGATCGTTAGGCCGATGAATGGTCCCTAATCATGAGTGACATAATCTTGACGTCAACATGCTGCTTGATGAGGCGAATGCACAGATTGGTGAGAACTGCTGTAATGTGGGAAGTTGCAATGGTCACGACAGACAAGCCTGGCTGCCCAGTTTAGCACCTACTGCAAGCGTCTATTGCACAGGCAGGATGACCTTCGAGTAGTGAGCTAAAGAAGACAAGACGGGTTATCACAAATGCATTGACCAGCTCGGCTGTGGTACCCTTATCTGAAGGGCTCGTCTAATTAAAAGTCAATTTGAAACAGGCCGGCAAGATTGCATGCACAGGCTACAGGAGAAGAGACACGCATCTTACTTAGCAAATGCTTCATACAAAAGACGGATGACATGCAAGACACAGCGAGAGGACGTACTAACCGGCACCGACACCCCCAATGATGTTCATGTCACCGGGACCTGCAACGCCTGCCACCGACGGATTAGAGGGGCACTGCGGTGCAATGCTCGGAAGGAACAAGCAGCCGAATCCCTCGCGGCTCATGTCGAATTCGGCAAACCCCGGCGCTGCCGTCAGGCCCTGGTTGTTTACGTCCTTCGGGGTGGTCATTGACACGACACACTTGACACGCGTGATAGACACCGGCCCGCCATTAGGTCGCGGCTTGAACGGCTGGCTGCCTTCCAAGGCTTCCACAGCATCGACCGACGGTAGCTCGTCCAGCAGTGTGCAGCACAGGGGCTTTCTGAGCCGCAGGTAATTTCTGCAAATAAGGCACACTCACCTTAGGGGCGACAGCAGTGGCACGCCACAGCATAGGTGACATAGCAGCAACCTAGAGTGTGAGCAATCGGCCAGCCTCGACGTCAACGCAGAAGATAAAAACAAAAGTCTGATTGCGAAAAGAAAATAGCTGATCATCATGAGAATCCCTAATACCAAATGCCATTGAAGGCCGAATAGCACACCGGGTTTTGTTACGGACCACGTGTACTCAGCCAGCTGCTCCAGCATACGTCACGATGCAATCACGGCAAGCAGGTTTGCATCTACATGTGCAGCTGCGGCCACCTGCTTTGCCCATAATCCTTGGGGCCATTTCTGGTTTCAAGCATCAACGGCTAGCGAACTTACTGCCTATTTACGAGAGGGAAATTGCGAGGGTGAAATCAGCTTATAGAGCTACATACAGCCAGCTTCATCTTCCTGCCACGTAATGGCCACCTACCGCCACCACCACCCCGAAAGGTTGGTGCCGGAGCAGCCCAAGTCGATGATGATGATGAGGGGGGACCCTTGAGTGAGTCAGCTGGCTGCAACTGGCAGGCTTACAAAGTAAATTAACAGTCAGCTGAATTGAGCGCCACAGTGACATAGTGGTTGAATACCCCTAGCCGGCTGTCATTCCCAGTCATTGCAGTGAGCAGCACAGAATTGCCTGCTGGCACGACTCGAACCCTGAACCCACGGGTCGAGAAGTGCCAGAGCCTTACCCCCACCCTCCCAGGCTAAGACAGATCCGGCCGCTCAGTCATAACTATTGAATATAAGCTCGGACGTCGAGAGCGCAGCGGACAACTCGCCCTGGGCGCACTAATGACACGTCTGAGGATCACGCCGGGCGAGGCAACAACAGGTCAGATAGCGGACAGCATTAGCAGCAGACGGAGGACAGCAGCAGGCTACCCACCTCAGATCGTTCGGCGTCAGGCTCTGCGAAGCCAGCCGTTCGAATGCATACTGCAGGTAGCCGTGCAGAGGGTGATCCTCGTCTTCGAGCGCTGCCGTGCAGCAGACGAACAGCTCTTGCACGACCCCGGCGCGGCACATCACCTGCTGATTTCGCTCGCTCTTCAGCAGCTCTTGGATGACCTTGACCATCTCAATCTGAAGTGCGAGCTCTGCCTACGAACGAGAGCATCTCCTTCAGCGGCGCGAACAGCAATGGATGGACGCGGGTCGCCATCCTTACGTCCCGGGCGCACAATTCTTCTCGCGTGAGCATGAACAGCACAAGGTAAAACAGCTCCGGATCACACAGAAAGAAAAATGTAAAAATGAAATCTCAAAAGCCATCGGCCCGGCAAAGCCGAACACGACAGGAACCATGGTCAGGCCACAAGTGGAATCTACAATTTAACGAGTTTACAATCTATTCTTGTCCCGACTGCTACCCGACTGCTCCCAACTGCTGTGACTCACTGCCACCGCCTGCCCACTGCTCTGCCACTGTCAGCTTAAACGGGTTAAATGCTATTTCTAGGCAGGTGCCAAATCACGGGTAGTGGGGGAAAAGGAAATAAGAATAGTAAAATAGAGAGCTGGATGCCAATAAATCGATATAGAGAGAACTAAGAGTATGGAATCAAAAATCCATGCTGCAAAAATGACAGCATGTGGGTCAGCCTCTTCAAAGCCACAGGCCAGTAAACTTCCCACCCCTTACCCTGGGGGGACAGGAGTCGGCAAACTTTTCGGACTACTAGGCCATCCTCACGAGGTCAAGTAGGCATACTGGGCTAGAAGAAACCACGTTCACTCCACCTGCCCGGGGTAACGAAGGGAAACAATACCACAACAATTCAACCAGATCCAACAATAAATAATTAGGGGATGTTGGGCCGGACTAGTGTACTAGCTAGGCTTTATCTGGCCTAAAAACCGGAGTTTGCATACCTCTGCCCTAGAAAATTCCTAGATGAAATTCTTGCAGCCAATGGCCTATTTATGCAATTGTACTCAGCACATCCGTTGGCACCTGCCTGTGGCGAAAACCAGTTATCATCCAACTACACGTCTGCAATACAGTGACCTTCGTCTGCTTCGAATGGGTCGTCCAATATATTCTGTGTACCTTTTGCACTGTGCAACACCAAAAGGCAGCGACATTTCCAACTCGAGTAGAGCACCCCTCGGATCCATCATGACCATTTCCAAAAGTTTACCTTGCCTGCTCACACGTGGCAAGCACTGAAGGTGGACACTTTTAGCATCGACCGGTTCTGACTGCCTACGAGCGATCAGGACAACTTGCCTCCGAATACTGCTCTGAGAGCATGATGCACGGCACGAGCTGGAGCATGGCCACCACGGCGCCGGAGTGCACTATCAGTGGCGGCTCGACGGGCTGCCCGCCGCCTCCCCAGCCGCTGCCGCTGCCGCCCGGTCGCTCAGCCACTCCAGGAAACGTGCCCGACCCATTGTTGAGCTCGGACAAGCTGACACTGGAGCCGCCGCCGCCCCAGGTCCTTCGGTCGCCGGGACGATGCGCCAGCGTGCTTTGATCAGCAGGCACGCCGACCTGCATCAGCATTGTCATACGCGTGACCATTTGCATGTCGGCCATCCTACAATAAAAAAAAAACCGCTGCCGATGGCCAGATGCAAAACGCTAGAGCTTTTGCTGTGGGCAATCGTATCATCCAGGTTACCGGCAACCTCATCAGACCACAACACGTCAAGCAACTGCACACACCTCAGGCTGCTAGTGGTACGAAGAGCAAAGCAAGCCTCGAGCGTTCGGGATCCACACTGATGTCAACCAAACATTTGGGATTACGTAAAGTAAAGGCAAGTAACACTTGCTGGTAAACGGGCACTCGGTCCGCTGACGATATCGATTTGCGCGCAGAGAGGACTGCACCATCAGGTCGAATAAGGGAGTGTGCCCTCGTCTAGCTAGTTTAATGGACACGATGCAATACAGAAGAAAAATACCACGCCAGTGGCTTGCCTGCAGCAAAGATATGACGAGAGCGCTTTCCCTGCGCACGTGGGCACAGGCAAAAATGAGCGCGCCCAGCGAGGTGACAGCTGCGTGCATTCAACCGAGCTCGGTGCGTTGCCAGTTGCATTGGCCTTTAATAGGAAGGGCTGCACAGAGGATGGCAAAACGCCAACAAAAAAGAAAGGCACAAAGAGCTTGACGGCTCGTCGCAATAGGGCGGCGTGCGTGATGCCGCATGAACCACGCCCACATCAAAACTGTCACCGGCCGGAATGCACGCGAGCAAAAGAAGCCGGCGCCCGAGTGCAGATTAGCGCTCGAAATGAGCTCGGGCCACACTCACGCACAAAAAAGGATTTGTGCAACCAAGAGTGTGTCAGCAAAGAAAATGGAGCCGGTGACCTCGGCGATGCCGCTCTCGGAATAAAAGAATAGAGCAAACAGTGATTACCTAGCCGGGCGCCGTCGACGTCTGACTTCAGAAAAACTATAAACGTCAAGACAACGGTCACAATGTATGGCAGACAAGCAAACTGTCAGTAAGTGTCCTGCTGGCTTTCTAGCCTGGCCGATCTAAAGCCCCCCCCAGCCAAAGCTAACTCACGCCCTGCTACGGGTACCAGATACCGGACTAATCTTCACAAGGCTGATCTGCAAAATAACCGTCCAGGGCAGGCAGAGCAGAGCAGTCTTTGCTAACACTGTCAGTCATCAGACCACTGTACGATGCAAATATAGATTATTCGACTCCTCCAACTCTTCATATGTGCTGGCATAAAGCTTGCTCAGACCATTGTACGCATTCGGGCAGGAGTTTGTCTACACGCCAGTAGAAACCCACTCTAAGTTGGCCCGCATCAATATGTGGGCTGCATCGTCCGACAAGCTAGCTCGGAAAGTAATGAGTCAGACCAAAAAGAGAAAAATTAAAAAAGGGAGGTTATCCTGCCAGTGTCAAAAATAGCAGCTGAAGGAATGTCAGCGCTGAAATGGCCTGTACTATCCGCACTGAAAAGGCTCCCACAGCAACTGCATTCGGAAGCGGAAGACTGGCTCCCTGTGCTGGGCACAGGTTTCGACCGTGCATGCAAGCAAGGAATCGTGCCGTGACAGCCGACAGCCCAGGAGGTAAGGCGCTTGCTCTTCTCGACCGAGATCGTGGGTTCGAATCCTGCAGTGGGCGATCCTTTATTGCCAACTGCAAGTTGTGGTGAAAGCCATTAGGGCTCCTCTGCTACAATACAAATGAAGCTGTTAAATCAGCTAATATATATATATATATATATATATATATATATATATATATATATATATATATATATATATATATATATATATATATATATATATATATATATACCAGCTGATGCTGTTATCTGATGGAAGTCAGTGGCATCTTGTTTGTCACCCTTAAATAGTAATAGATGACTAGGCAACATATGTGTATATATATATATATATATATATTAATTAAAGTGAGAAAGTCCATTATGCCGCAAGGTGGTGCACTTTTCCTTCAAGCAGTAAGACGGTGCATCGGTGTCTTCCGTGACGGAACTACTATGACTCAGCAAAGCGAGACCACGACTTGCCAAGGTGTGAAGCAAGCCATTCCATGGCTTCGACAGCTCTGGCACCATCCTAGCAGACCCTTTGCCAACCGACAGCTCCACGGCAACACACTGCGAGCTCTCCCGCGCCCACTCAGGCATCTCTGACATTAGCGGAATGAGTCGCAGGTGCATGCCAAGCCATGGTGGCATGCGGCAGCAGCAGCAGCGCTGCACGGGCACGTGGCTTGCTCGATCGCCTCATCAATCGAGGCCATGTCGCTCCGAAACTTCCTGCCGATAGCGAGGCGGCGCGGCCGCTCTCGATGGGCTCACTGCAATGCGGCGCGCGACTTACTCGTCGAACGAGTCGGTCGCCATGTCGTACAAGCATCGGAGAATGAAGCAGGCGGCCACCAGCCGCCTGGGCACGCCGCCACTCGGCTCGCCCGAGGCTTCGCTAGCCGACTGCGGGCTTGAGAACTGCTGGCTGAAAGCGCCGCTGCCCGGAACGTGCTGCCCGCACTTGGGGCCCAATCGTCCCACGTGCTTGCTGAAGCAGCCCAGCAGCTTCAACGTATCCACCAGCCTCCCGTAGCCGACCTACAGCAGCAGCAGCAGCACTACTGTAGGGTGAAAAGGCGATGGGGTAGTGGGGGGAGTCGGCAGCAATGCCAGTGGGTAGTGAGGTCACTTTGCCCTAACTGGCCAATGGACTCCGGACAACACAAACATGGTTAACACGGTAGTCAGTGAACAGCTATTAGAGTAACATTGCATTCGTACAAGCGAAACCATTGCAAGGCATGAGATGTGATGGCACACTAGGTAAGGTGGACGACTGCGGTCCCGATGTCGTGGGTTCGAATCCTGTGGCGGGCCATCCTTTATTGCCACTGCAAGCGGTGGTGACAGCCATGAAGGCTCTTCTGTCGCTATACAAAAGAGGCTGTCAAATCAGCTAGTATTGCGAGTCAGACAAAGCTGAGAAAACTTGGAACAACCTGATAGCAATTCAACCATACCCTATCATGGTAGACAAGCATAAATAAATGACCGTTTACGATAGGGGGTGCGAGCATACTGTGCCGAACCTGTTTCAGTGGTCAACATCGTTCTTGCTAGCTCTATTTCAACACCCTCGCCTCGACAAAGAGAAGTTATTCGATGGCAAAACATGGTTGCATTAAACAGCACCACTCCCTAGAAGAGTTCGGTCTTCCGACATACATAAATTAAAGAAATTAGGTAAGCCCAAATAAGTTAGAGATGTTGGTCAGGCAACTAGAAAAGAATTTTTTTCAGGGAGTGTAAGCAACGATTTTTAATTGGACGTGGCCGATGTTGCCAAAAGTCAAAGATGCACTTTCTTCTAAATGTGTGCAATTTACAAGGAACAAAATAGCAGTCGTGTGTCCGAGTTATTATAGAATTAGTTTCCTTATTTTAACCATGCTATTAATGGCAATACTGATTAGTCTTGACTGGCAGTGCCCACAGTGTTGTCAATATACCTGTATAAAAACTACCAGCTTTCAGCCGGAAGCCATGGTTGTGCACACTCAATAAGACACTTTAGCTGTTTATTGAAAAAGCCTCCTCTTGAAGCACTGCATCTTGGACAACTTGAAAAGGTCAGTATCAGTAGGTCACACCTATTTAAAGGGTTGTAAAGCTGATTCAAAGGTAAATACTTGGTTAATTCCATAGTCGTCTAAGAAACCGACGCTGAAGAGCTGAAAGTTTCTCAAGGATTCCTCCCACAACGCCTCCTGAATCCCTCTACGATTGTAACCACCTTTAGGTAGAGAGCCTGAAACTGAATGCCGAGGGCACACTGCTCGGAATGGCTTTCCAGCAACCTCTGAAAGAAATTGGGCATGCCTAAGACATGAAAACACATTTTCTGAGGGCCTGAAGGGCAACTTCGAAAGCATGACATCCGGAAGCCATTTTTGGTTTCTGAGGCTTTGTCGAGTTACAGACGGTATTACATAATATCCTTAGTCATAATAATAATAATAATAATAATAATAATAATAATGCACTTGATAATGCGCCCTCAGAGAACTCAATCTCTTTCTAGGCACTTTAAATTTGCTGCAAAGGGAACCGAGATTAAATAGTCCATATAAAAGAAACTGTTACTCATACTTGAAGAACCTGCAGCTACGAATACTCTTACTCGAATGCTAGGCGACAATCAAACAATGTTTCAAAATAAGTCAGCAACTGCTGTTCGCCGCCACACATCGCACTGATGTGCAACTCAATAGTTACATGCATTGGCGAGACTGCTTCGAAGTGTGCTCATGTCACCATATTGCAGTCAAATAAATCTTTATTTAAATAAATCTAAAATGATGACTTCCCATAAAGCTAGGGTAACCCATCTTTGTCGACGGATGACTCTGTTGACTGACTAATGTGTAGCTGAATGGTAAGCCAGATCTATAAAGCATTAAACAGCAAAGGGATAACCTAGAGCCAGAAATAAAGAAGAACGTGTTATGTTGTGGATGAGAGTTGAACTCACAACCTCCAAGAGAGCACCCACAAATACATCTGCAGGAAAATCATCCTCATGCAAAGCACACAAGAACTGCATAGAACGTATGCAATCCTGTCTACAAACATCGATTAATGGAGTTGTACAGGGGAACTAAAAGGGGCTGCAACACACACACACACACACACACACACACACACACACACACACACACACACACACACGCACACACACACAAGCACATTATTTCGGGTCAATGCACTGACTCCATGGAATACTGCTAGACTTGGCCATTGGATTCATTTGGTTGATGGAGAATGATAAGCGAAGCAGATAGTAATAAACATTACAGGTAAATCTAGACGGTCAACCTTGGATTAGCACCTCCATTTAAGGATTGTAAGGACTGACATTGATAGCGTTTTCTTGATTCGGCGGGTGGTGGTGCAAGGTCGTTCTTAGCTGATGGAGCGATTTGTCTGGTTGATAACGAATGAGACTCTAGCCTGCTAAATAGTTCACCGATCTCCACAGTCGGGCTAGACTTCTTAGAGAGACAAGCAGCATTTAGTCACATGAAATTGAGCAATAACAGGTCTCTGATGTAATTAGATGGTCGGGGCCGAACGTGCACTACACTGAAGGCATCAGCGCGTTCTACCCAGGTCCGGAAGGATCAGGTTATCCGATGAACCGCCTTCGTGCTAGGAGTTGGGGCTTGTATTTGTTCCCCGTGAACAGGGAATTTGCTTTGAAAGCGACCGGTCAAGTGTGGCTCTTATAAGTGTATATATAGACAAGACTCAAGAGTCTGGTTAAACTGAGAAGTATTAAACCGGAAGCACGTGCACATACAACCACATGTGGATGCATACATATAAACGGTATATGCCTGTGCCTATTATTACAGTTCACCGACATGTAGGCATTTTAGAACATCTTCAACAAGATCAAGGCATAACAATCCAGAGAAAGAACTCACAGCCTCAGCATGCAGAAATCATGGCTCTCACCTCTGTCTGGAAAGCTTTGGCATTGGCAGGCTCACTCCTCATAGCCATGGTCAGAGTGGCAAACACGGTACGTAGAAGATTTATGACTTCCTTACGGTCAACTACAGCATCAAAAACCACCACTGAGAACAGCTGCAGTGATGTGACACGACTGGGTGCCAGATGGGATGGACGCGAGCAGAAGCTTCAGAGAGGCACTGCTAATAGAGAGGCGTGCTTTCGAGAGAGATGCCTCGTGGCAGAAAGGTCGTACGCGAACCAGGCACACCATACGCAAGCAACCGTCACGCATGCTTGCTCGAAAAGCCAGAACAGCAGGCTGAAACTGCACTCGTCTGACTCATAGCCTGCATCTGCAATGCCCAATATGCCAATAACCGGAAGCAAATCGCAATGCTGCCAGAAGATGGGGTGCCGGTTAACACAAAGCCAGGGCTAAGTAAAGCAGTCCGTCGAGGGCGTGGGGAGGTACTGGCAACGAACAACGAAGGCAATCAGCACAAACGAGGATCGCAGCAACTCGCACAGCCAACCACTTCTCAGAAAAATGCAAGACCCTACCGAACAAGGCAAGTGAAAGCAAGGCCTATTTTCAGCAGAAACTCATGCGACGTCAGGCCGGACTGATTAAGCAGCGGCTAGGCACCGACACACGTTAGAGATGCCGTGGCAGCACAGACCGTGGCGTGCAGCAATGATATAAGAGATCCAAGCACAGCAAGACAGGAAGCCGTAACGTGCAGCTGCTCCATACCAGCAGCCCACGACGACTTGCCATCGTCCGATAGGCATCCCACCATGCTGTCCAGAACGAGCATTACGCAGATGAAGCCGCTAGCCTTCCTGAAGACGGTGCGCACTCGGTGGCTCTCACGAAGTGTGCTCAGCAACACCTGCAAGGTCAAAGTGCACGCTAGCAGCAACCGGAAGTTGGTGGCTCGAAAAGGACCTGACACACACTTTTCAAGAAGAAATGTGCCTGCTTCCTGCCTTGGGCCGACTTCCTAATGACCCAGCAGCAGCACTACCTCACCCCCAACCCCCTAACGCTGTGGTGGAATGCCGTGCGCACGCATGCGCGTGCACACACACACACACACACGTGCACGCACACACACACACACACACACACACACACACACACACACACACACACACACACACACACGTGCACACACACATATTTCTCTCGGGGCATTTTGCATTATTGCTATTGGCTGGCTTTCATCTGCACCTGCTCTGATACTTTTGCATATGCTGCACATATGCTTGATCAAGGAAACCCTCTGTGCCTGTTGTGTTCGGCAAGGCTCGTCGGCATAACAGCGACCCAAAAATTAAATAAAATTAACACGCAAGCATGGATGACCACTCACTGACTGCGCAATTGAACTAGGCTTACCAACAAGTGGGGGGAACCACGCAAGTCACGTGGTGAACAACACCATCGTTACCGAGGGCCTCACAATGCTGCATACCAGGCATACCGGCATACCAGACCAGTGCTGGGTTGCCGCAAGCAAACTGCCTCCAGCATCTCGATATCCAAGCAGCAGCACTCCTGAGAAGTCGACTGCATTTGAGCAGCAAGCTTGGCGCGAGCTTCGTTTGAGCAGAGCGGCCATCGAGCAACCCCTCCCCTGCCCCTCCGAAGCGCGCTCGCTCTCGGCTTCCTTGCCATGCGCGACCAGTCACGTGGCTTGCCTTGAGAATGTGCGAGCGCAGAGCAACGTCCTCGGGCCGGGCGGTCTGCATGAGGCCGAGCAGAGTGCCCATGTCGTCGTCTCCGCCGTTCGAGAGCAGCAGCTGACGAACGATGGCGAGCGCGTGGCGACGCGAGAGCTCGTGCGGCACAAGGTTGTGCGCGCACCGGGCACCGCCGCACTGCCGGAAGACGTCTGCAGCAGACGACGACGAATCAACAACGATACGAGCGCGTGCCTCCGGTGGCTGCCGCGGACAGCAGTGGGTGACGGAAAGCAGTGGAGCTCTGTGACTGGCAGAGCAACAAGCCTCTTCAACAACCCTTAAAGTTGTCCAGACGAATTGGAAGGGAAAGCAGCCGCAGAGCGTCCAACAGAGCGGGACGCGAGTGTCCTCGAGGAGCGATCTTGATACCCTCAAACTAAGAACGGAATTACTCCAGACAAGGTAGAGCTTGATTAGAAGGAGCTACCGAGTGCTGATTTCCATGCAGAGGCTAAATGTGGCACACGCCACAGTTATGGAGGCTTTAGATTGGACTTGCTCGAAACGACGATAAACAACGATGAACGAGGCAAACCGAATGGATGGATCGCTCACCGAAGAATTTGAACCCACGACCTCGAGACCGAGGTCGTGAAAAGCAACCGCCTTGCCTAGTGAGCCATCACGGCTATTGAGCTAGACTTCGATGTGATGACATCCAGCAAGCACATAACTGGTGAAATTCGCTCAGTTACAACACGCCTGCGGCTACTTGGCCACGATAAAAGATTTCCAATAAGACGACTCCCGCTAGTTGAGATACTGGTGCTGCAATGAGTGCGCACAGCAACTGTACATAAGTATTCTGTCGTGTCAGCCAACTCGGCCAGCATTGCAGTATGGGTATCTATCGTGCATACTCCGAGATATCAAGTCCTTGCAAGTCCACATAGCCGTGTGGCACAACAAGCATCAATCTCAAAACAAGCCTGGTCCCCTTAATCTTCTACATCACCCAGAAGACATGCCCAGTAGGCCTCTTCTCGGCAGAAAAAGGCACATGCCTTAACAGCTACCCGCGAGCGATTTGATCGTGGGAACTTATTTCCGGTGGGAACGTTTTTGGCAGAGCTCCAAACTGTGCTGCGCAATGATCGGCTGCCTATTGATGAGACACCATGCAGAGCTCGAAAAAACGTCAGACGAGTCATATCAGCGAGGCACTTACCTCAGCCTTGCCACTCGCCCGGGCACGAGCGTGGACGTGAAATAGGCGCTGATGCGCCGACATGGCATAGCAGCGTAAGAGCGCTACTCTTGTGCGAACACGGCCGATGGCACCACCTCGTTCTCTCTCTCTCTCTCTCTCTCTCTCTCTCTCTCTCTCTCTCTCTCTCTCCCCCTCTCCCTCTCTCTCTCTCTCTCTCTCTCTCTCTCTCTCTCTCTCTCTCTCTCTCTCTCTCTCTCTCTCTCTCTCTCTCTCTCTCTCTCTCTCTCTCTCTCTCTCTCTCTCTCTCTCGGTCGGACGCCTGCAGACCGCTCTCCCCATGCTCACGGCGCACCACTGATGATCTAACCACAGCAGCCGCCACAGCTTTGGCATGTGCGCGGGCTCGACGAAAGACAACTGCATGACAGGCAAGCTGAACAGATGATTGCCCGGCACCACCCATGAGCCCAAGCAGCCAGCACCGCCCAGCGGCCAGCACCAAGCAGCGGCATGTGGCTGGACGGCAGGTGCCGCAGCAGCTGGCAGAAGCTGTTAACGGCTACACACTATCGGGAGAGGATCTCTAAGCCGGTCACAACAACAAAAAACCGAGCACGGCAGGCCGAGGCGGAAGGGCCAAACCAGCCTCCAGGAAGAGAAATCTCAGTCCTGAATCAGCTAGGCCACGCCCATCGGCAGCATACGCCTGCAAGGGCTGCTGTCGTCGAGTGCACGCTTTGAGGTCCTAGGCTCTCACGGCCATAGAGAAACGACAGAAAGATGCTTTAAGGTCAAGCCCGGCAACGGTCGAGGCCATCACAACCGGGGTACGTGAAATGATTTCGACCGTGTGTGTGGGAAACCGATACCTGGAGTCCTCTTTTTACAGAGGCTTGCTCAAGACATAACATCGTCAGATCAGTCACAATAGATTGCCCCGAGATGAGCAAGAATAGCATGGCAAGAACCAGGCAGACAGCCTTTATGCCGTGTTCTGCCGAAGTTTGACCACCCCTTTTCTGCATAAAAATGAAAACCTTCCTTAGATCAACGAAGATCATGGAATACGCCATCCCATGATACATCTTATGAATAAAGCTAAACAAACCTAGCGCACATGAGCACGAACAAAACTCGTCAGCCAGAATGCAATTCAAATAAGAGACAAAAAAGGTTCATCCTTATGACTACAAGCTGAGGCACCTTTACCACGGCCGCCATTGGACTGTACATTTAATATAACTGCAATCTCTGGAGACAAGCCAACGCGGTGAAAACTCCACTAGCAAGTGTCACGCCAAGCTTTTGTGCGTGTTTCCTCCTTTTTTCAAGCTGTGCAGAGCAGCGGATGGCTGTTAGAGTTCCACTATGCACACACGTGGCGGCTAATTGCCTGAGACAGCAACCAATTAATAATGTATAGTGCCCGCCTACCGGCTGCCGCAGAAGCCACCAAAAAGCAGGCGTGCTGCCATGGAGCACCTGTCAGCACCCAAACCCGTGTCCAAGCAGACAAAATTCGGGCATTTACCTTCATTAAGTGCTGAGTTATATACATCGAGCCACCACAAATACGAAGCAGCTGTAAAAAGCCGGACAAACAGCCACCGCGGCACGTTACACGGTGACCGACTCGAGGCTGCGACGAAGGGAGAGGGAGAGGGAGAGGGGGGGGGGAGGGAGAGGGAGAGGGAGAGAGAGAGAGAGAGAGAGAGAGAGAGAGAGAGAGAGAGAGAGAGAGAGAGAGAGAGAGAGAGAGAGAACGAACAAATACAAACCGGGATTCGTGGCTGTTCCGTTGAGCAGCCTCGTCAGGGTCTCCATTACCAGATAGCCTAGCTCACGCTGCTCGACCGACATGGGCGTGGCAGCATCGCCTGCAAACCAACGAAACGGTTGCAAGCGGTCGCATTAGCTCGAAAACAGAGGGCCTGCGCAAAGTGGGCACAAAAAGGCTGAGCAGCAGCAGCGCAAAACCACAGCTCGTCGATGCCGGCGCTGCTGCAGCACGTGGTGTGTCACGTGGCGTGGACGTGCACTGCTGTAAGGGAACCGAGGATGGACATGATGGAAGAGAGAGAGAGAGGGAGAGAGAGAGAGAGAGAGAGAGAGAGAGAGAGAGAGAGAGAGAGAGGGGGGGAGAGTAGCAGCAGCAGCAGCTAGTGCAGACAAGCCACTGGCTGGCATCGACCTCGAACACGATTCTGATTGAATGTGCTCAAAACTCGGCGTCAACCTCGTTGACATTTTGAAGCGGCACGAGAACTCCGATGTTGAGAGGATGCATGCAGAATTCTTCTCATCCCTCCCCTCTTCCCCACCCCCAGACAATGCAATCCAGGTCGATGTGCACTGGCAACTATTGCCATTCTTGCCGACAAGAGGCCTCGGTCAAGAGGCTGGGAGGAAGGGTGCACTCGCCTTGTGAGCTTTCCAAGGTCTCAACACTGCTCTCCTTCAGAGCGCTGGCGAAGCGATGGAGGCAAGTGACGAGGACCTCCATCAGACCCACTTCACGGAAGACGTCCTTATAGATAGACGACGAGTCGAGAATCTTCTGGAGTGCCTTGACGCAGAGGAGTCCACACGACAGCGAGCTGCATTGAACGTAAGCGCGGGACTGTGAAACTGGCTCAATCCACAGCGGCGCATGCGAATCGACAGTATTGCACGACGGCAGAACTGCCGCCGATCAAGTGCCATGCAAACGGCAAACGACACTCAAAAACGTGACAAACGCTTGGAACGGCATGCACGAACACAGCATGAAATATTATCAGGCTTGCAAACGATTTATAAGATGAGTGACTCGGCGGCAGCGGCGACCTAGGCAAGTGCACCGCCACTACCACCGAGACGAAGGCCTGCCTAGCTGCCTTTGCTCGCTCACGCTCGAGGATACCGCATCCCATTTGCTCCCATTTAAACGGGCGAGTAAGCTGCCTCATTTCTAGCCTATAGCGAGAAAGTCCTGTCACTCTGATCGTCGCGGGCTTAGCTTTTTAGCAGAGTGCCAGAAAGTACAGAGTGAACATCCTGAAAAGGGTACTCCGCTCAGACTACTGGTGTCAGTCTCTTGAGGTAATCTTAGGAGGCCACCATTTTTGGAGCCACCATTTTTGGAGAGCCACCTCCGAGGGCACATCTCTCGAGCTCCCCGAGCGTGGCATTACCTCATCCGAATATAACAAAAGCTTCTGCATGGTCGTGCACACGAGCTGCCAGAAGATCAGCTATCTCTCCGTATGATAAACTTCCCAGTTGGTTTCCCAACGGCTACCACTTTGCAAGAGAATTATCTAGTAACCACAGCATCGCCGGCATCATTCCTTTTAGGGAGGCACATGCTCATAAAGTCCCCCTGCATGCACGGACGCAATGCCTTTAACATCGCTCAGCACTTCAACAAAATGCGACCGAGTAAAACAAGGAACTTGTGGATGGGCAGGCAAAAATCAGTCGCTTGGGTTGCGGATGAGACGTGTGGACTGTCATTCGGCAAACTGAAGGCCAGCAGTTGCGCGTACAGCGACTCTGATTAGCTAGCCTCATTGGACGTTCTCCAAGTTGCTCCCGAATGATTCCTCTCTGCGGGGAGTCAGCTTGACTGCGCTCCTGTTAGGTGGGTCTGGCAGCCGAGCTACATGTTTCAGCCGAGGTTATGTACACGGCGAGCATCAAGGTTTGGCACTGACTGTCGCTGGCACTGGCCCGATGAAAGAGCTTGAGGCGACACCGGAATCCATAGTTGGATACAACGCGTAAGTTTGCATAAAAAAAAATGTGGATGACACGACAGCCTCATTCATATGGCAGCTGAAGAGCGCTTTGAGTGCGTTATGCAGCCCCAGTTCGTAGGTAAACTAGGCGTTAGAATGATGCCAGCCACAGCACCTCAACAGACAGCACCAGCAACAGGAGTAACAGGAAAGCGCTGATGTTCGTCGTGCACAGTGCAGGAAAGCTCACGCACTGCAATCACTCCGAATTACCTGCTGGTCTTGAGTAACAGGTTTAGACTGATTAGCTCCTTGCATGGTATATGTTTCAGGCTCACAGCAATGAACTCTAAGAGGTCAAAGTACTTGCGCTGTAACGACAAAGCAAGTGCAAGTCACTCACAAGTGAAAAAATTGTGTTGAACTGTCGGCTGGATTTATAACGGCTCCGAAACACTGGAAATGATGTCAAGGCAAGAAGGAAGGAAGGAAGGAAGGAAGGAAGGAAGGAAGGAAGGAAGGAAGGAAGGAAGGAAGGAAAAACGCTGTGCTGTGCTGATCTCTGTCCTCCTCCTCCTCCTCCTCGAGAAGTCAAAACCACAAATTCTGAAACTCCCATCTGTGCAGAGCAAGTATAACATTCGGGAGGCAAAATACATATAGAGACATACGACATAGTATCAAAGAACGCTCGACTTCCGGCACAACCTGCAGAAGCTATGCAAAACGCAGGCGGTTCCTGAATAAAGCTGCTGCTGCTGCTGCTTCTCAAGTATGCAGAGGTTCCATCACGGTCTGCTACCAGCAATTGTATTACTGTGAGTAAGCTCTGCGGGCTAAGGGCTACTCGGACGGCGAAAACTGCGCTGAAGAGGTGCGCCTAGCTCTATGCAAACAGCCGAAAGGCAGGTGAGAGAAAATATGACGACAGTTCAAGTGACGTCATCACAAGCCAGTGCGAGGCTACATTACACTGCAAATGACATTGCATTACACTGCTGCACTCAGAAGACAGCACCTGGCCAGGACAGCTAAGCATCAGCAACACAACGTCCCGGAAAATAGTGATGTGCATACTACGACGAGGCAGCCTCGTGGCCTGCGACTGCACTGCACAGCAGCCCTAAGCCGACTATGGGCATGCTCACCTGCACTTCTACAGGTTTCAAGTGTATTCTTTCTGCGAACTGTGCCATTGTGTTCTGCGGTTCGAGTATGAAGTAGTTTGAATTGTCCTGACGGTAAACACTGCTGATCACATCCAGAGTTTTACCACAAAGATTAGTGGATGAGGCCTACAAGCAGGCAAACAACATAGCATCCAACCAATTTTGCACAGCCCCACCCCTCCTGCCTACCAGCAAGCCAATGCACGGTTGGACGGCCGCGCCCAGCGAAAAGCTTTGAGCTTGCCGTACGGCAGTCCTGATGAGGCTAGCATCTTCATTAACGCAGCGCCACTCCAATTCCACCGAATTTTGCCACACGGCAGAAAATTTCTTACCATCATGGTTAACATATCAAAGCATGTCATAATAACAACACGAAAATCTGGGTCCTTCAAAATCCGGCATACCGGCAGGTACTGACAAAACACCCAAATTTCTTATCAATCGACTTATAAAATAAAGGCATACGTTTTTTGCATGACTCCAAAAAATACCCGGCCACTGTGATAACCACAGCAACTCTAATCAGCCCATACTCACCCGAAGGAACACCGACTGCAGAACTTGAAATGCTTGGAGATTTCTAACAGTGGAACCTACATGAATCACGACGTTTATAGCATCAAATAAGCAGCGACAAACAAGTACAAGATACTCAATACAGATAAGCAAGACGTCGTCATCGCAGAGGGCAGCCGTGACCAGGGTCACATGCCTGTTGCCGGACCGAAGCCAGCATGCACGCAAGCACAAACTATTGAAACCGCGGGTGCTAAAGAGAAGCACATAAGCAACAGAAGCAGCAAAACAGTGCGCTAGATCAGCCAGATTATGACTGACGAAATATTACCCGCGATTCCTTGATCATATGACTTGTGACATAACTCATGGCTAGGCAGTATAAAAAAACCTATAATAGGCAGTTACGTTAGGCTCTAGGCTTTGAGCCAGGGGAGTCATGCGCTTTTGGCTATTCGTCTGTCGGCAGTTTGGCATTGCGCTGCCACGGTTGATGCTGGACGTCTGTAATCTCCGGCGCTATCGAACCGACTTCCCTACTCTACAGATATGGACTTTTTATCTTTTTTTCAAGATATGGATGTTCTTCATTACGAAAGCGGTCTGCAACTATCGGCATACCTGAGCGTGTATCGATCGGTGCTGCACCTTAAAGTCGCTAGCCGTGTGGTTCAACGTTTCAGGACTTCACCGGTATTTGTCGCATGACAGGATGGGCTAGCATCGTTACGAGCATCGTTTTTACAGCCTAGTTCAGTCGGACGTAGAAGCCGCTATACTGCGCTACTAGCACTGGCGACAGCAGTTTCGGCCCGGGCGAGAGTGCAGTGGCTTGCAGTCCTCGGTGCTTCGACCCTGCTGCCTTGCCACTGCAACGGCGATAGCGCCGTCACACATCCTACTTCTGGTGGGCAGCTGGCTGAACAAACACGGACGGCTGCCCCCCCCCCCCCGAACAAGCCTGGCCGGCCGGCAGTTCCGCTGAGCCCCCCCCCCCCCCCCCCCCCCCCCCCCGCTGAGTCTGTTGCAAAGGGTCCAACGCTGAGCTGGTTTCGGAACGGTCGCCAAGCCGGCCAGCTAAGGCAGTGTGCTGCTTTGCTCCCCCTGGGGGGGAGGTAGGGGAAGTGTGTGTGAAGGGGGAGTGGGTGGACATGCAAGGCAATCTGGCTGGTCGTACGGCCTCGGAGGCAGGCTCGGCATGGCATCTCGGTGGCTCTTCCCTCTCTCGGAATCTGTGCCCGCTCATTGGGGGGGGCCTCCTGCAATCATTGTGCGAAGCTTTTACCTTATCCTCTTCGGACCGAGGCATGTCGCTCTATTCACTAGCTTGGAGCAGAGCTGGCTGCCAGTCATTCAGAGCTGAGTCTGGTCTTGCATCATTGATTCGCTGATTCACAGTACAACTGTCCCACCAACCAAGCAACTAAGGACTTGACAGGCTAGCCGTACCACAGCATAAAGAGGCTGCCGAATAATGCAGACTAATGCAAAAGGGCAGCCAGCAGCCCACCATAGCAACAGTGTATCGTAATCGTGACCATCAGCAGCAGCACAACCACCACCACCACTGCTATCAGCAGCAGCAGCCTTGGGTAGAGAAGCAGGCAACAGCAGCTGCCAGCCCTATCCTCTACACAGATCCGGTCGAGCAGGCTGCCTCGTGCTAAAGCTACTGTGCACATACCAGATGTCCTTTCCAGGCTTGCCTACTGCTATTTTTTTCACAATTGCCTGTGTCTCAGAAAAGCTACAGGCACAGCTGAATCAGGGTTGTTTACACAGCAACTAGAAAACGTGTTCATCACATAACGTGAGCAATCCCAGCTCTTTTATGGACACCGTTCGGGGTTGCAATGGGTGTGGCACTGCTTCTCCTCTGCTGCCCCCACTGCTGCTGCTGCTGCTGCTGCAGCAACAGCAGCAGCCCCTCTGCCAGCCTGCAGGCGTGGTACATGCAAGTAGGACAGGACGAACTAAAGAGCTGGCACTTTCAACACTTTCTCGACCGAAAGGAAGGAATGCAGACGGCAGGTAGCAGCAGCCACGGGCCGACCTCGACCCCCTGAGCACGAATCAGCGAGCCCGGCAGGATCGCTGACTCGGAGACGTCATGAGGCAAGTGGCGCCGGCCGGCGGGCACCACTTACCCTTTCCCAGTGGCTGCGGCAGGGTGAAGCCGGGATGCTTGTACAGCACCGTGCTGCTCATTGGCAACGGCTTGAGCTCAATGTGGCCGCAGGTCGTGAGCGACCCGACGAGGGACGCCAAGTTTCCGGCAGCCTCCGCGTAGTCAGCGCGGGCATCGCTGTCCAGCCTGACAAAAAGAGCGGTCGCCAGCTACACACTGAACCGTTTCGTAAAGGGAGCGAAAAGCCGAAGTGAAAACTTCAGTACGAAGGAACCGCCTCGGCAGCCAAAGACAACTGCAGCTGCCACGAGCCAATCGGCCACCACCACCACCCCACCCCTATCTCCCCCTTTCCCCCCTGCCCACAGACGGGGGGGGGGGGGAGCACGCACGATTAAGGGACTGTGGTGCGCGTCCCTTCGTGCTCGCTAGCGCTGCCCGTTTGGCATAGAACGATATGAGGCAAGATAAAACGAGGCCGACCTCAGCTTGGAGCCAGCAGTTACGATGCCCGACAGAAAAGCGAGCGTGAAAGCTCTGCGATTTGCCTTCTGCTTTGCAAGTCCGTGGATTCAACAGCAGCCGCGGTTAGGAAGTCGCGCTTAATGTGACGTGCATTCTGTTCAGCACACCGTGCTGAGGCCATTCGCAGGGAGATCGAATGAGGGCGTGACATTGTCCAGCGAGTGATCTCGGTGGCAAAGAGTAGCAAGAGGATCGAAGCACCGGCTGTCGGAGCAGTGGAGATAAAGATTAGCACCGCAAGGTACCTAGCCGACAATTAAGTGCAAGAGGCCAAATTGGCGATTGCAGCAAGAAAAAACTGTCCGCTTGGAACCGCTACCCTCTCCCAGTTGCCGTCAATAGGACCATGTGAGCTTCCACCGAGACCACCCCGACATTCGGGTCATCAAACAACAGAGCCCGAGATAAAAGTGGGCAGCAGCAGCACCACCAGCTAAAGAGAACAGGACATTCATGACAAGAAGCAAAGGACCTTCGAATGCCTCAATGCTGCCATCCGTTTGCAGATGGCCTCAAACAAGAACAGCTGCCAAAGCTGCGACAAATGAAAGTAAACAGACTAGTGAAGTGGCCATTGGCAAGAGATCCTGCTGCCCACGAGCACACACATGCACGCAGGCAGGCAGGCAGCCGGCTCCTCCTCCTCCTCCTCCTCCTCCTCCTCCTCCTCTTCCTCCTTTTCCTCCCCCATTGGTAGTCCTGCTGCACAGCAGAACCCGCCGATCATAGTGAGAATCGTGTCCCTTCAGCAGACCAAAGGTGGTCTGCAACCAGCCAGCCAGCCTTCCTTGTTATGCCCTTGCCCTCCCCTCCACTCCCCTGCCCTCCCCCCCCTTTGAAGCCTCGAGCTTCGGAGGCTGGTGCCAACAAGCGACGTGCATGAACCGGGTAGCTACTTTGGCCTTGCACTGCAAGGGCGATCCCAGAAGACACGTGCACAAGCCGGCCAATTACCTGAGCAAGAACTCCATCACGAACGTGTAGGCATCACATGACCGGAACGAGTCGAGAAGAGCTTGAGTGACGTCGGTGGAGTCACGCAGGAAGCAAAAGAGCGTGGCAAGCATCTCGACAACCTCGTGCGGCCGCAGCTCCTTCTTCTTCATGTCGTCCACGCATGTGCCTATGCAGCTCCGACCTTCCAGGACGTGGGAAGGGAAGAGTGAGGCAAAGCAGGCAACAGTGCCAAACAGCGAGCGCAGCGCGAGGGCCCAGCGTTTTGCGCCACTGGAGCCACCATGCAGATAGGCAGGCAGGCGAAAAAAGAAGACAACGATCACCCACGCCCCCCCCCCCAGAAATGGTGATGTCAGCTGCATTTCGAACGACGCCTGGAGAATGCCTGCCAATCATTACAGATCCTCCTCAAGAGACAAGCTAACGGAAGCCACGAGGAACGGTGTGCTTGCATGAAAAACTATGGGTCAGAGGGAAAAGTCGGCAGTCAGCATTGCAGAGGCCTTGCTGGCTGCTATCGAGGATTACGAACGGCTAGGGGGGCTATCGTCGAAAAACCGTGCTTGAGAACATGTGCTGTGTGCAATATAAAGCAGTCACAAGAACGAACGTTTCCCTTGAGCCGTGTTGTGTAGCCAAAGACAGCAAAAGGTAACAATAACAATAAGTAACACTAGCTGATTTAACAGCATCTTTTGTACAGAAACAGGAGAGCCTTTACAGCAATCACCACCGCTTGCAGCAGCGATAAAGGATCGCCCACGGCAAGAATCGAACCCACGACCTCGAGGACCAAGGTCGTGAAAAGCAACTGCCTTACCTAGTAGTGTGCCATCAAGGCTCACCACAGGTAGCCCACAGGCACCGAATGTGTCTCTAACGTAAATAATTGCTACCGCAACATTACACCACTCTACCAACGGCCATGTTTAAAAAACCAATGTCATCACACAGATCTGATTAATTAAAAGCTAATACCAATAAGGGTACCTGCAGCATTAAACCTTTCTCACCAATATCCAGTTCCCAGTCAAGTACCGTATTGACTACAAGGTTCTGACATCCATTGACATTTAGGTCCCTCGATCCTCTTGCTCCAGTATACCCATGTGAGAATTTCTTAATCAGGCTTTCCCTCGCACCATCCTGAGATTACACGTGTTATAACTGACCAACTGACATGCTTCCTTTTCAGCATATGTAAAGTGCCTAGAAATAGATTCGATTCTCTATATAATTTTGTGTTATGCTCGTGCTATTATTATAGATTATTAACTATTAGCATGTGTAAAAGGGACCGTGCTAGTGAGCTGTAATCACGGGGTGTGCAAATGATAGTGAGTGTTCTGGCCAGTAATCAAGAGACACCAGGTTCATTCCCCGGTTTGTGTCACTTAGTTTTCATGGCTCTAGTCCCCAAGCTGATCATCACATTTAGCGTTTTTTAAAACTAAGGCAGACTGTCCAAGCAATCGAACAGAGACATGCCCCTACAGGCAATAGATACCGGGCTGTGCATGTAGGTAGGGCCAGGGCAACCAAAAGTACTTACAATACCGGAAGCATTTGACAGGTAGGTAACGGCTGATAGAATAATCCAAAAATTGCATTAAGGAGATCAAAAGAGCAATTGTAGCTGCAACATGGACGTGCAAAGTATGCCTGCCTACATGAACTGTTAACTTCGAAGGTTGTACGCCGATAAGCAAGCTTAACGTCCACAGTTGCTGTCACATACATTATTAAAGCCTCGTATTCGAACAAGATGACACCATCATACGCATAAACGCAAGGACCCGCTAAGAGAGGGGACACAGGCAGAAGTCAAACTGCCGATCCTTGCAGAGCCTCTGCCTCTCATCTTCTCATTAGGGCACGTAAAGCTTTGGCGCGTGAACCCTGATGGTCTGAAGAGGTGCAGCCTCCGCGGTTCCAGGCTCCCAGCCGAACTCGTCACAGACCAGGTCGAAGCAGGATGTGGCAGATGTGGCAGACCCTCTTCCAATCAAACGATGGCTGACCAATGAAATAACTCTTAGGAAAAGCAACAAAAAAAGGGAATTCCATGCAGCCTCGATCAGCCGATCGCCAATGAAAACTCACCACTGCAATACCACTCTCCGTATAATGGCTAATAATGATAGGCAGGAACGAACGAAAGCTGCCATCTAAATAGCATGCAAAACAACGGTGCAAATTATGAGATTGCAACGCCCCGACCCGGATACAAAGGAACAAAGTGGCATCACAAGCTCTACACAGACTTGATCTTCGAGCACCATCGTGGTCGGAAGGAGAAAGGGGAGGAAGACGATGCCGACTTGCCAAGCTAACTGGTGCTACCAACATCAGAGGGGGGTGGAGGGGGAGGGAGGGGAGATGAGAGGAAGGGAAGGGAGGGGGCAGCAGCAGCAGCACCTTACTTTGGATGTAATGAATAAGAGTCTGGGAGAGACCGCGCTGCGATAACGTCATCAGCACCTCCGAGGCGCTCTTTCTCCACAAGCTGTTGTGAGGCGGGCAAGGGCTAGTGATGGCGCTGAACAGCAGCCGCAGGTCGTCCTTTCGTGCCAGCTCTTCGGCTGGCGTACTGTGGCTGCACAGTCTGATCAGGACCTGCGCGACGCCGGGTGAACAGATCGAAATAAGACGGCGCAGCAGGAAGCTGCCGCAGCAGGATGCTGCAGCAGCAGCAGCCGGGAAGGGGCTGGGGCCGAGCCGGCGCAATGCGGCAAGCGCTCGCACGCGGTCGGAGCGGAATGCCAAGCGAGAGCAAGTCAGCGAATCGACGGCTAATATACTCCCACCTCCTCCCCCCCCCCCAACAAAGCTCGCCTCGCGAGCGCGCAACGTGCAAGAGCACCTGCATGAACATCTTGTGAAGACGCTGACGGATTTGCAATGCGCTCAAGCCACCGCCTCCGCCGCTGCCGCCGTGTGGCGTCGCCTGGCCCGAAGGAACAGCGGGAAGGTCGAAGAACAAGTACAGGCATTTGATGAACGTCGACGGCAGGCTGGCAGCAGTCATGCAGTCGATCATGCTCGTGCTGCCGGCCGACAGCAAGTAGGTGGCGGTGAGCAGACTCCAGCCACTGCTCGCACAGCTGCCGCCGGCAGCGGTGGCGGCGGCTGCTGTCCCTCCTCCTCCTCCGTCGCAGCCGGTCTCCAGGAAGGAGGCGATGGAACGACTGGCCAACTCTGTAATAAGCCCAGAAATTGCCCCGACGCTCACAAAACGGGACGACGAACCTCGGAGAGTATTCAGCAGCAGACGCATTAAAAACCGGATCCAGCATCAACGGCGGCGGAGGTGACCGCCGCAGCGGCAGCGCGCACGCTTGCATGGCGTGCCACCAGGTGGCGGCGGCGGCTTCGAAGAAAGCTGCGCAACGCGGCTGCAGCTGCACCTGGCAGGCACTAGGGCTGCCACTCTGCGCACCGAGTTAGCCCACCCCAGGAGTAGCTCGTGCACCAACGCAAGCGATATCGTGGACTAGGTGCTTCCCAATAATGATTGACAATCACCCACACTGCCAGCAATATGCCATTCTGGTAACGTGCATAATTGCCATATGAAAAATTGCTAATCCTCCAAGCTCTGCATGAGAGCAGGAATACAGCGTGAATGCACTACATGGAGCGAGGGACACGAGAGCAGGCTGAGGACTGAGCGGCTTTCTATGCACATCCGATAGACAGAAGACTTCATCTCATGCAACAAAGAGAAACCGAGAAGCACGGCCGAGTAATCGGATAGTCAGAGAACAAAGCAGCGTAAAAGGAACAGACTACGACTACTGAAGAGTGCCAGAGTCTGAAGAAGCACAGAGACAAAGGATGTCGTCATTTCATGCAGGAGTTTTGCAAGAAAAAGGTATGGACAAGCATAGCAGCAGTACAGCACTGACGGCTTTCACCCAAACGTTGGAGGCCAATAAGCGCGTACGGCAGCTCGAGGTCTGGAAACCATTACATCTGGTGGTAAAGAGCACCTTATCACCGGGCTAACATCCAGTGACTGCTCTACGGAAGTGAGCTCAGCAGGCAATGGCATGCGAAGCAACCGCTTTGGTCGTCAAGTGCCCACCGAAACACTGATAGGCCTGGGTCATTGCGCAGAGAGGACCCGGGGCCACTCATTCGAAGGAGCGAAACTGGAGTCAGCACTGTCACGTGCCAACTGAGAGCGCATGCATCGGCTGGCCAACAGTGTCCAACAAGTCGATTCAGTATCAATAACAACTTATAGGACGAGCAGGAAGCCGGTGGGAAGGAGGGAGGGGGGTTGCTCCACTTCAAAGAAGGGTGACTAGCAGGCCTACAGCCGTAGCAGCAGCTCCTTCGCCCAGCTGTTCTGCTGGCTCAGCATTACTCGGCGTTTAGCTAAACGGCAGACGATGGCCTTGCCAAGGTGGCCGGTAGCCTGAGTTCAAACGGGTACACGAAAAACAAAAGAAAATCTCCAGTAATCAACAAGGGATCCTTGTTTTTTTTTATCGCTCCCTGGCTAGCCTCCTGGGAGGCTGCTGGACAAAGGTGACTCGGTCAAAGGTGGTCGAGGAATGTCGACTGCTCTCACAGCCCTTACCCACCGAACGATCGCGATGAGCACGTGCTGCCAAGGCTGGGATCGGCCCAGCATGCAGCAGCCGGGTCAGTGACCCTGACCTTGCCTCCGACCTCGGGAGTGCACCGAAGGCAAAGAGCCGACCTCGATTACCGAAGTTATCTTACCGGGTCACAGTAGGTGGCCCATTCATTCCTAGCTCCGTGAGAGACGGACAGACAAACAGACATGGAAGGAGGGAGAGAGCAGCAGCAGCAAAGGACACTCGCTCACTCACTCAGTCACTCAAGGCTTCCAAGAAGGCTTCAAAGAAAAGAAGACGGCGCTTGCTGGTCTGATAAAGAAGGATCCTATTCGCCGGCGGGGCACCGGTACAGAGAGCTGCACTGGAGGAGAGGAGAGGAGAGGACGTGGTGAGGAGAGGCCACAGAAATGGCAGCGCGGCTGCAAAGCAGAGATCAGCGCTGCTGCTCTCTGTTGCCACGCCCAGTGTGCGAGCTGGCAGAAGCAACGCAGGACAGGCGTGCGAAACATAGCACCCTGGCAGTGGTAGACCCATATCTTTATTGATTGCTAAGGAAAATTAAGTACAGGTCAGCCACTGATAAAAGAATCAATAAACGGCTGGAAGCTGCAAAAGAAGGGAACGGAAAAAGGGAAAGCGGTGAAAGCAGTTAGCAGAGAAAAGAGGAGCGGCTCCAGCACAGTGCAGAGCTCACTAGCTCAGTGCAGCTAGCTCGGTGCAGAGCTCACTAGCTCGGTGCAGTGCTCACTAGCTCGGTGCAGCGCTCACTAGCTCGGTGCAGCGCTCACTAGCTCGGTGCAGCGCTCACTAGCTCGGTGCAGAGCTCACTAGCTCGGTGCAGAGCTCACTAGCTCAGTGCAGAGCTCACTAGCTCAGTGCAGCGCTCACTAGCTCAGTGCAGCTGTGGTAGGGGAGAGCTGCCGCTGACGGGAGTAGAAGCAAGTGGTCGTTGGGGCTGCTCGGGTCAGCGCAAACGAGCCATCGGAACTGGCCACCGGCAGCAGCAGCAGCAGCAGCAGCGGAGGCAGCCACCCCTCCCCCGCAGCTCTTATCGGCTATAACGCCGAATGTGACTCAGGCCAAGCACGACCTGCTGGGCACAATGGGAAGCAGAGCGGCAGTCGTGGCGTTGCAAGCTCAGGCATCTTACGGCCGGGCAGGGGTAATCAGGACAGAAGCTGCCGCAGTCTGGTAACAGAGGGGTGAGCTGGGTATCGTGTCACCTTTGCCATCTGATTTCAGGAGAAAATGTGTGCACGAAACCGTCAGCCGGGCTTTACAGGGCGTGCATTTAAACACGCAGAGGAGACATCGCAGCATCACAGACTCGGAAGGAGCCATGCTGCATGCCTGGCAGTCCTCGGGAGCAGGGACGCAAGCTCGTAGAACGACGGCAAATCGCCATTTCTTTCGACCAGCGAAAACTAAAAGTGGCCAGTCTTCACGAATGCAATGACCAGTTGTCAGCCGAATCATGTCGAAATTGCCTCTCTACCGTGCTAGACCGGGACCTCTGCCGGCTGGAAGCTACGTCAGCCACCTGACCATTATATCGCCCAGAATGGGTTCGATGGCATTGTGCAGGACTGTGAGTCTCAGATAGCATGAACAAGGATCCTGCCCAGCTAATCTCAGGCCAGAATCTATAGTTGGACTCACGCCTGACGGCCATGCTCCCAAACTTCCTGGGCAGCAGCCCCAAGGCAGCAGGCAGCACTGGCTCCTTTTCTAGCCTCGAGCTAGCCCATTTGTTGTTAGATCGCTAGCTCGGCAGTGGCAAATCCATGCACGCACTTGACAGAGCGAATCGCTACCGCTTGTTTTAATCACGCTCAGCAAGCTGTGGGGGCGATCTACAGCAAGGGCTCGTACTGAAATCAATCCGATAATTGCGCTTACGGAACTGCCGCCGTCCGAAGTGATTCATAGAGCTGCCACTGAGCCCCTTCCCTCAGAGGCTGCAATCAACACGCTGAGGAATCCTGGCAAGCCACCTGATGCTCAGCAGCACACGACCTAGCATCGAATAAATAAGAACCGGCCTTCCGAGGGCTGCCACACATTTAACCGTTCCCGTGCCGCTGGCACGGTGTCTCCTAGGCTACTACTGAGTGCTAGCATGAACCCTGATGGTTCACGTCCTATGTAGGCACAAAAAAGTAGCCTGTGTGCAAGTGTTCGTACGTGTGTGACGTGCGTACATGCATGACGGGTCCTGGCTGCACGAGAGTGCGTGCGCCCTCAGCTCCGAAGTGCCTTCTCAACATAATTTATTTGCATAGTGCCCTAAGAGCGAACCCAGTCTCTCTTCTTGCACTTCACGCGTGCCTCGGGGCTACACGAGCCCACGACCTCGGCCACAAATACATTAACCTTTACCTTGATCGGGTCAAGCACCTGAACCACTGGGCCAAGCCAGCATCCATTCGAATCCACAAGCCCACCACTGCCATTCATAAATACCCGGAAGGTGACAGCACAATGCTTCCCCATTAGACCGAATGCTAAATTGCACCAGTGGCTTTAACGAATGGCCAACGTAGGGAGGTAAACATGACGGCAAACACTTCGGATTCAAATGGTGGCAGCAATGAGAGGGATTTGCGGCAGTCAGCAGCTTGTGCTGGCTAGCAGCAGTGGGGAAGTGCACTGCACTGCGGAAGCCCATCACCAGAGCTGCCTCTCTCAGCTGCCTGCTGCCCTTGGAGAGCGCAGCACGGCTCCTCAAACCACCCACCTGTCGACATGTCGGTGGCCCTCTTGCATATTTCGCATACCATCAGCTTAGAGGTGTGGCTACAAAACTGCAGGATGTCGGGAAAACGTTCAGTCATGTCACTCGGTGGAGCGCTCTCGAAGACCTGCACGGTAATAACATCGAACAGTCAGCACTGCAACTGTCAAAAACAGCAGTCTGTTAGATAAGCTTATACGAGCTAGCCACGAACGGTGTGGCTAGCAAGCATAAAACACGAGGCACCTCTTGACGGCTATGCCATGCTGCCTGTGCCGACAGGCTAAAAACAATCCGCGATCTCGATGACGGTCAGCTTAACCGCGACGAATTGCCAGAAGCAACAGACGGTTCAGTCTATAAGCGCCATACGACGCCCATGCCCAACCGACCACGGTTGGATGCCTGGTGAACGTCTACGTCACAGATCTGAAGCTGACCATGTCCGCTGCCCCGACTGGCTGGTGGCACTGTTCGGACGCCATGGCGCCGCTCGCCAAGCACCGTCCAGCGACGCACAGAGAGGATCCTGCGCCCACCCCCTACCGGATCCCACCGGCAAGCCGTGCAGACATGCAATGCCTCGCAGCCGGCAGGACAGTGGCACTGATAGCAGCACGGGGCACTGGGCTGGAGTGTCGCCCATTTGCTTCGCGTCAGAGGCGCACAACCAATCACGGAGAATCACCTGACTCACCCAACTTCGCAACACGGCAAGCCTTGCAATGGACGCCACCTACTGGCCAGAGGTAGGCACCACAACTATGCACGAGGGCACGCACACGACCGACCAAGACAGCTAGCTCGCACGACGCATCGCCAAGCAAGCGCATAGGGCTTCTTAACAGCAGTCGTGCGACAGGAAGTCACCTGCCGCTCTCCTGACTCGGCAAGTTACTATGAATCTGACCTCGGGATGCTGCAATGCACGAAACTTCTTGCATTGCCCCCCCCCCCCCCAGGCAGTTCAGCTGGTGGGCAGACTCGTCGAATTAATTGCCGTGTGCTGCAACGTTCGTGCTGACATGGAGAGAGAACTCCAGCAGTGGTTAAATATCTGCCTACCTGTGCACGTGCAGACCGTGAGAAATCCCCGTGCATGCCCTGAGAAATGCGGAAAACCTGGACTGGCGGCCCAGGCAGGTGCTTGCTGCACCACCGCCAATCGGGGGCCTGCTGCAGCCGGTTCAACGATGTGACATGTGACACGGCATCCGGGAGACAGCCGGAAGCAGGAAAGCTGCAGCTATGTAGCCTAGCAGCTCACCTGCATGCCGGCAGCAAGCTACTGGGGGGGGTGCAAGTGCAAATGGCATACAGCATATCCGCTGTAGAAGGCTATTTATGAATTGCATTTAAAGGCTTGGATTAACTGAATGTTTCAGATTCTACGAAGAACCAACATCGAGACTGGGTGTGTACGTACTAGGCCTTACGATACTGAACACGAGTACCCAGGCGCTTTCGGGCTAAGGGCACAGCAAAAGAGTCTGGCCAGCAGTGACGAGACGCATAAGTGGTTTCCACAAACAGCCTAGAAAGGCATAGTCAGCTCAAAAGGAACAGACAATTCTTGTCATACTATAAATAGCCAGCCATTTGCGCACAGCCGCCATGGGGGAAACCAGGGTCGAATTTAAAGAAGAGAGATGGTCAAACCCTAGTTAGCCTACAATCAGCAAAGCGAAAAATAATCTATATCACCCTACTTTCCACAAACTATCTCAGAACACGAATCTTCCGGAAAGCACTAATCCTCGCATGGACGACCAGTAGGCTTGGTGTGCACGATCGGCTGAGAAGAATATGAGACAGAGATAGAGACAGAGAGAGAGAGAGAGAGAGAGAGAGAGAGAGAGAGAGAGAGAGAGAGAGAGAGAGAAAGAGAGAGAGACACAGAGAGACACAAAGAGAGACAGAGAGAGGAGGGAGGGAGGGAGGGAGGGAGGGAGACAGAGGAGAGAGAGAGAGAGAGACAGACAGACAGACAGACAGAGACAGAGAGAGATAGAGACAGAGAGAGACAGACAGAGACAGAGAGAGAGACAGAGAGAGACAGAGACAGAGAGAGACAGAGACAGAGAGAGACAGAGACAGAGACAGAGAGAAGAGGCAGAGAGACAGACAGAGAGACAGAGAGAGAGAGAGTGAGAGGGAGAGGGAGAGAGAGAGGGAGAGAGGGGGGGGGGAAGGGAGGGAAAGGGAGGGGAGGGGAGGGGAGGGAAAGGGAGGGGAGAGAGGGGGAGGGGAGGGGAGGGGAAATAAGGGCACGAAGAGAATGTGTGTTGAGAGAGGAGAGGGAGAGAGAGTCGATATCAGTCAAAGCTGGTAGCACACCCAAACCGATAGGCCGGAGAACAAACGCATGCGCCTAAGTCCAGATATATCAGTGGAGGATATGGAGGTGTAGCATTGCTATACGAGAGAAAGACAACCACTACACCAAGCATATTTTTTCACTTTTAAAGATAAGAAAGCCGTTGAGCAGAAGGGGATGTGTCTCCATGCCTTTGCCGCCTCTGACAGACAGCATCTCACTACTTGCCGGTCTACCGGCCTGTGCAATAAGGTGCTTACAGCTGGTGAAAAACTCTGTAGCTAGGCAAAACTCAGCAGCTAGGCATGTCTGTCGTGAGCGTCACAGTTTCCACATCTCACCACTTCTAGCCGACCTGCATTGGCTACCAGTCAAGCAACGGATTGACTTCAAGGGTTTTGTCACTCACTTTCAGGTCCCTTCATTCTTTGGTTCCAGCCTACCTATCAGATACACAGCCCCACCAGGCTAAGCATCGTAACACCACTTTTCGGAATCTGTTTACCTATACCTCATAAAAACCTCAAATCCTTTGGAGACCCTGCCTTTAGTTCATATGCTCCTAAAGCCTGGAACTCACTCCCGACCTGTGTCACGACATCCCCTGACTTGACCAATTTAAAAAGAAATTAAAAATGCACCTATTTATCACAGCATTTAGTGGGTCCCTGCGATTTGTTCTCTATGTGCTTATGGGTGCTGACATTGTGCATGCTACCACTAACCATATTTGCAAGCTGACCCTGGGCATGTCGCCTCTAAACATTGTGTGCGTGTTGTCACTGAGCATGCAACCACTAACCATTCGATCATGCTTCCTTTGCAGCAAATGTAAAGCGCCTAGACAGTGATTAAGTTCTCTGAGGGCACTTTATCAAGTGTGTTATTATTCTTATTATTATCTTTTCAGGGGGCTACAGGCAGTGGCAGGCAAATGGTGCATCTCACCATTTGCCTGCCATCCACCATTCATGCCATGCCGGTGAACCCCCTTTACCGATGGCCTGCCTTCTCAGAACTACTCACAAGTGTAATGGATTGCTCCTGCCCAATCCTAATCTTCGAACAGGGAAATTGTTCAAGCACTCTCACTAATCAAACTGCAAGCCAGCACACATAAAGGCTCGGCGATGGGTTGCTCAACGGACACAATCACAGTCGATCGCTCTGCTCCACGCAGTGAAGTGCTGTGCAGCGCTGATGCTAATGCTGGAATCAGCAGCAGCAGCATAACTATAAAATGATTATAACAATAAGGCCAAGCCAACGGCTTTGCTTGCACACCACTAGCGAGCCATGAGTAAACGTTCTGTGAAGGGAGTCGTAGGATGTCATGGTGCTGAGAAAGAGGCTGTGAAACTGAAAGCAGCTCAGCTTTCTTTTGAGTGCAAGCTGCAGAGTGACTAACCGAAGCAAGAGTTGGTCGTCTTCGTGCTCTGCTAGTGGGCTTCTAAATCTAGCACGACACCAGACTTGAATTCAAGCCTCCTTCCCAACGGCCATGAAAATGGCAGGCTTCACTGCACAGTAGGCAAGTAAAAACCAGTAGCCTCAGCGTTCACACCGACATTTTTTCGTTGGGTTGAGCCTTGGCCTGTGGTGGCATGCCACTCACTATGAATAAACTGGCCGGAGCTTTGGGCTGGTAAAATCCAGTAAATCGAAACCTCCCACCACGTGGTCACCTGCCTTGGTGTAAGGGTAGGGTACAGAGGTCGATGCATCTGCATCTCTGTAACTCCACACAAAGCCACGAGGACTAAGTGGGTGTTACTGTGAAGAGTTTTCTGCAGTCCTTCACGGCTGCTTTCGGTGCTCCTGCGGTAGCCAACAGACAACAAAGGGGAAGTGAGAAGCATAGCTGAGTCAGGAGGGCAGCCGAGGCCGTGAGCAGCATAGAAGCAGCAGCAGCAGCTTCTCAGGACAGATGGAGTGAGGCGGTGCCAGAGTCATCGGCATGAGAGAATATGTCGTTGCGTAATAAGGACCTTCGCCCAAGCAACGAGCTTGCCTTTTCCTGGCCTAGGCCAGGAAGGTTTGGAGTGAGCTGGCAGCCACCAAAGGCAAGGCAGCCTGTGGCCGTCTGTGAGAGCAGGGAAGGGAGAGCATGACTCTGATCCTGCAGCCCCCAGTACCGACCCGGGGGCAGTTGGAGAGAGTATCCAGTTCCTACAGCTCTTCCTCCTCCTCCTCCTCCTCCTCCTCCTCCTCCTCCTGCTTCTACTAGCCCGCAGATCACAGCCACAAATCGGTCGGGATAACAGAGCACACGACTGTTACCAGATCCATCTCTCTCGTGACTCTTATCACTGCCAGCCACACAAACACGTGTGGCTGCTAACCACACAAAAATGCATATGCATGCACACACACTGAAAGAGTTTCGTGTCAATCAAGGTTGCCATCATGAACAAACCCTTGGCTTCCTTGCATCTGTTCACAATCGCACGACTCACGTCTGTTCACAAGTGCCCAATCTAAGTTCTGCGAACGAACACAGCAAGGCATTCAGTGCTGCAACTAGATGAAGGCTGGAAACAAATGGTGGACATGCAGCAGAAAATACAGTGGTGGCCACAGTGGCACATCCAGCAAGCAAATTGCAGGAGGCAAGTCTATACAGAAAGGCTTACAGAGACACCTGTGCATAAAACCGACCGTACAGCATTAAAGACAGTCGAACCAAATTGTTGCATGATAGCAGGGCAGCCTTGCTTGACACCACAAACCAAACGGCAAGACACTAATCAGGAAAAAGCAATCATGAAATAAGACATGTTTAGAACCCCGGGAGGGTTACATCTACCGGTAAGGAAGTATGTCAACTGATTAGTGATACTATGCGCGATTTCAGCATGCATAAGTGCATATTGGGTAATGCCAACTGGCGAAGCAAACGTTAGGAACAGTGGGTTTGTAGCTTCTTTTTGAATGCCGTCAAACACGGGGATGTCGTAATGTCAGTCGGTAGTGAGTTACAGGCTTTGGAAGCATAAGACGAGACAGTAAGGTGTCCGAAGGATTTGAGGTTGATTAGAGGCTCAGCTAAATAACTACAGTCGCAGAAGCAGGTGCTAAGATGGTAAGCTTTAAGAGAGGGTATTTTGTGGCTTAGGCAGTGAGTGCTTTCCTGTCCCTTACTCACAAGAGCTATGACCAGCAGTGGTCACTGGCTCGTGAAGGCTCGAGATCTGGAAGGAATACATCAGGCAGCCATTATTAATCCGTCAATGCCCCCCCATCTCCATTAGGACTGGCCGACACGATCATCATCGAAAGTCCACAATCCGACATGGCAGCACATTCTACACTAGTTCCAAACTGAGGCTAGAGGGCAGACATGGCATTATCATACCAAAAACACGACACGGGACAAGCTAGGCTCGCTAGAACGCTCGGCTCGGTCTCACATGGACTCTCTGTGGTTGCACTAGCTTGGAAAGCCAAGCAGCAAGAAAGGACTTCTAACGGTTCAGGCATTATCAAACATGCAAAATATGAATTACCAACTTATGAAGTCTACAAGTGCTTGAATGCAAGGCTGTGAGTAGTATGGTTCTCTTTCTCTCTCTCTCTCTCTCTCTCTCTCTCTCTCTCTCTCTCTCTCTCTCTCTCTCTCCCCTTTTCTCTCTCCTCTCTCTCTCTCTCTCTCTCCCCTTTTCTCTCTCCTTCTCTCTCTCTCTCTCTCCCTCTCTCTCCTTCTCTATCTTTCCCTCTCTCTCTCTCTCTCTCTCTCTCTCTCTCTCTCTCTCTCTCTCTCTCTCTCTCTCTCTCTCTCTCTCTCTCTCTCTCTCTCTCTCTCTCTCTCTCTCTCTCTCTCTCTCTCTATCTCTCTCGAATACTACCAAGTATGGCAGACCCTGATGCTCCAGCTGCAGGCAACTAGTAGATGGGCCCACTGTTCCAACATTGGACCACTGGGAGACAGGCCCACTTCCGAAGTAGCTGCCCCATGTTGCAAGTCAAGTCGGCAGTTCTGGGCAGCTGTGACCTTGCTGACCACCGACAAGGGTTGCCCCACATAATGGCCCTTTTGATTGGCACAGATAAACTGCACACACTGAAAGGCCATCACAGAAGCAGAACCTCGAGCCATAATGTCCACTGCTGGCTGGGCAGTGAACTCATCTCCACCGGGGTGGGTGGGGGCATTGATGCACAATGGCCACACCAGCCACAGGCACTGGCTTTTACAATTCACACGTGATGCTTTGGAATGGCAAAAAACTGACCAAAAGACCACCAGCAAGAGGCTACAGAAAACCCAGCAGGCAATAGCTCGTGCCGTGCCTGGCTGGTGGACCAGTCGACATCGATGCTGAAACATCATTTCACAGCAAGCAGTACATACATAGATGCATACACACGCACATACCCACACACACACATATAACAAACGTCAATCTCTGAGGCAGTAGCACCGAGTGCAACTGCTTCAGCAGCGCTCGTGAACCGCTCAGGCAGAGAGTCATCAACAGCTCTGGGCATACCAGCTGGCAAGCCCTCCCTTCTCCTCCTTCACCCTTGGCAGTGGGGCATGCTGCTAACAAGGCAGGCCACAGAGGCATGAACGGTCGAAAAATCTACAGGCACAGCCAAAGGACGCAAGGCTACCCCACAGTGCCTTGATGAGATTTAGTTCTCTGTGGGTGATAAGAAAATTATTATTGTTCTTATCCTCATCATTATTAACCACTTCTCCCTCTCCAACCGACCAGAGGTGTGAGTCGGCAGTTTGGCCTCCTAGTACGTCCGCCCCTCAGCCTTGAGGATTGCCAGCCTCTGGTATCTCTACTTCATTGGCTTAATCCTGGTTAAGTCAATCGGAAACCCAGCTCTAGCCATCTTGGGTACAGGCTAGCTTAGAGTGCACATAACGCAATGCGTGCCTCCACGGACGCCTGTACGACAGCAGCCAGTCCAGCGCCTTCTCTCCTCTCCGGGTCTAGTAGTCTCAAGCCATACGACTACTTACGGCCCCTTCGGCCACAGAGGAAGCCGAGCGATACCTTGAGTTAAGCAGACGGAAAGAGCACGGGCGGGGAGCGCGGGCCACGCTAAACCCGCGCTAACGTTTGGCACTCAACTAGCCACCAAACGCAATCGATGCAAAAACAACGGAACGTGCAGTTCTGCCGCGAATGCCGACCGACCGACCGACCGACGTATCACCCCCTCCCACACACCCACCGACCCACGCGGCCGGCGAGGCCAGGCGACCGTCTTCTGGAAACGAGCGGCGAGCGCGTCGTCGTGCTCCTACCCTTATGAACAGCGGTATCATGCTGTACAGCTTGTCCTCCTGATCTTTCGCGGTCGTCGAATCGTTGGGCCGCTTGAACTCGGCAAAGAGCCTCTTCAGGTGGCTCAGAGCGAGCGAGCTGTCCGCCGCCGCCGCCGGCGGCGGCTCTTCCACAGGCGGCGCTCGGCTCGCCGACGCCTTAGTCGGCATGAGGCGGGCGAAGAAGCTCATCCTCGTCGCGGCGGCCGCGGCGGCGGCGGACGGCGAGCGGCGAGCGCAGGCGGCGACGACGCACGCTCAGCCTCCCTGAAAGACGCCGCCGTGACAGCGGCGAGGACGCGCACCGACGCGCCGCTAAGCCGCGCGGTGGCGGCAGCGACCGAGGGGGTAAGCTCGCGTGCGCGCGGAGACCGACGACGCCCAAAGGCTGCGCTTGCCGATCGATAGCCGGCTAACTCGTTAGTAAAAGTAGACGACGGGGCGCGCGACGTCTGCGACTTATTGACGACGAACCACTGAGAGCGGCGCGCGAGTGCGCGGAGCGCCCGTCGGGCGCGCCGCTCACTCGCGGGCAGCGGGACGAGGGGCACGCGCGCCGCACGGTGCGGATGCTTGCCCGTCGGAGCTCGAGCATCGGGAAGTGCTGGAAAAAGATGGGTCGATACGCCTTCCCCAGGTCAAGGCCGCCAGTCCGCGCACTCCGCTGGCGACTCTCGGTCGGCGCGTTACGTTCCCTTCCTGTAAGTCCTCGCGTTAAGCCAGAGAGGCGTCAGTTGGCGCCACGCACCCAGCCACAGCAGGGGACCAGCCCACTATCCGCCATTGTTCTACATCCGCTTGGCCTGACCCGTTGCCTCGAACTGGACTGACTGCCCCTTGACCCACGCCGGAACACGGGCTCCTGCGGCGCTGCTTGGGCGGCGCGCTGGCTGCTCCTCTCGGCCTGCGCGATAAGATTGAGCCGCCTATTTCGCAGTCGGCTGCGCCAGCCTTGTTATTTATTACTCAAGTTCGACTTGGTACTCCCATACGCGCAGCCTGGGCGTTTTCGGATGGCTTCTGTCTTAATTAACGGACCCGGCGGTAACCGCCACGGTAGTCTCGCGAAACTCCGGAAGCCTGCGCCGCGGCAAGGGCATAGCTGCAACGAGCGAAGTCGCGCATTCCAACGATCTTGCGAGACCGCACGCGACCGGATCGCACGGCCGGAGCGAGTGCACGTGTGGCACAGCGCCAGCCTGGCTCAATTTTTTAAGGCGCGCAAGAACTGCTCGGCGGAAAACGCCTACGTCCTCAAGCAAGCCGGAGGGAGCAGCGGTGCGGCGAGACAGCAGGGGGGGGCTTAACGCTACGGCCCGGAGGCTCAAGGGCCGGCTGCGGTATTTCGGCCCATGGCATCGGCTCGCTCTTCGCAGGAGCGCGGCTGAAAGATGTCGGCTGCTGGCCCGTCAACCTCGGCCATAACTCAGTCCAAAAACCTTTTCGGCATTCAAGCTAGACGGGGTTTCTCATCCGTTGGTCGGGCGACAGCAGTAATTCCCTGTCGTAACGGTCCACGGCACCGGGCCCAATGTCGCGAAGCTCTCGCCCTGTCGTCCCGGCTGGCTAAATTTTAAGAGTATGGCAGCGCTCGCTCAAGGTCTTCATCGCCGTCGCCGTCACCGCCGGCCGGCAGTCGCCGCCGCCGGTTGCCGGACTTGTTTCTCTTGGAACGAGGAAGGTGGACGGGCCGTTCACGCGGGCAACGAACGTCGGCCCCGGAACAGCGAGAGCCAGTACCAGGAGAATTCGGCGATGCCACCAAATACGGTCGTCTAGCGCCCGTGGCAAAGCTCGCATTTTGCGTTCGCGTGTGTGTGAACACGGTCCTTCGCGTAGGGATTTGGCGCTGTGGACTAGAGTTAGAGTCCGGTGCAGTCGAGGGAGGGATTGTCTTTGTAGGCGAAAAGACCCTCAGTTTACCTACCTTCGCGAAGGTGGAAGTGGAGCCCTAGTTCTCTGTGGAAGCCACTGCAGGCCAAAACCAACGTCGCTATCACGTGCCGGGTCGTTGCGGCTCTCTGCTTATTTGGATAGCACCCCTGTGTAGACTCAGGTAACCTGAGTACGGCGAGGTAATTCCCCGTAAGAACGGTCGTTTCGATGACAGCCTTCGCGGAGTGTGCGGAGAAAACTGAACTTGACGCGCAGCGACATTGCGTGCGTGCAAATGAAGTTCAGTAAAACCCCCTATTTTCTATGTATCCCGTTCCAATCCACGCCACGAGTTCATGACCCCTGAGTAACGGTAAGTAAGTCGGCAAAAGAAACGCTTTAAGCGCGGTGACCTACTTATTTCGCGAAGTCGCGCACCAAACCGAATTCGGCAGTTGGCTAAGCCACTTGGTAAGCGACAGGTTACGCCTCCTCCGCCAACCGTTTGACGTAACACGTGAAGGACGCGCGTATGAGAAAGGTGCACCATTTGCTGCTGGATGGCCATGCGCCAAGGATGGCCCAAAGCTTGACCTTGCCCGGGAGTTTCAGTCTTAGTTAGGTCCGGGGTCGCGCGTAGTCGCGCCGGGCGCTGGAAGCCCGGCACGACCTCTCTGTGTTGGTTCAAAAGCAAAGCCTCGGAGCCACTTCCGCTCCCCCGACCAACCTCCCTCGTTGTGCCAACAGTGACTAACGAAAGGGGATGAGCTCGACCCGATGAGTGACCACGACATTCGCTTCCTGCGCCAACGCCGCCGGCGATTTATTGCAGATTCCACGCTTGAGGCTGATGAGACGTCCTCTTCTTGCTTTCTCGACCAGCGTTTCCGCATTCAAATAATAATAATAATACATTTTTCTAGCCCCCTCGGGCAGCTTAGTCGCTGTCAAGGCACTTTGCATATGCGTTACAGGAAACATGATCATATGGTGCAAGCACAATGGTTAGAGGTGCCGTGCGCAGGGTCGGCATGTAAATACGGCTAGTGGCAGAATGCACAATGTCAGCACGCTTAAGTGCACAAAGGACGAATCACGAAGACCCACTAAATGCTGCGATAAATAGAGAATTTTCAGTCGCCTCCTTCGTACCTGTCCTCTGCCCATCTCATTTGTAAGCATTAAAAACGAGGCTCTTAGGCTCTCGCCCGCTTCTCGACTCGGACACTCGCCAGCGGTACTAAGATTTGACTCGGCTCTTGCATTTCAATTACGACAGCGAACCCAATAGAAAATGGTGAAAAGCTTAATCAGAGCCTTGGTTTTAACTCACCGTTGATGCGGTAGAGTTTGACTTCCGGTGAACTGCCTGGATCCAGGCGAATCAGTTCGATCGCAAAATCGGGTGCCTCGCTACAGACGTTGCGTCTGCTGCGGTCTGCAGAGCGTGAGCGCTGTGGTGCTCGGCTTGCGCAGGTCTGGGCGGGAAGTCCTAACTAGCGGTCCTCTGCTGCGTCGCCAGGCAGCCTCCAATTGAGGCATCGCTCGCGGGTAAGAAAAGAGTTCACCCGTGCGTGTCAAAGTTTGAGCCAACCTACTTCAACCTTTGTGCGCATCTGCCAAACCCGTCATTCTCATTCCGGAGCATCCAGGAAAGCCTACTAGCGAGCGATCCCAAATTCTCCTTGGCTAGCGTAATTTCGAAGAAACAGCTGGGCCTGCAGCCCTGCACGCGTAGCGCGATTGCGGGCATCGCGGCTGTCAGTTGCGGTGCTTGCTGTAGCAACTGAGAAACTGAATGCTTACCTTGCCGACATTCGATCCTAAATGTCGGAAAACTTCTTGAAACTAGATGACGATAAAACCGAACTGCTGCTCGTTGGACACCCTAAGCTTGCGGCTGGATTAAAAGGCTTTGCTCTTCTAATAGGCTATGCTGTTGTGCGACCATCACAGCGTGTTCGAAATTTAGATGTCGCTTTCGACAGGTGCCTCAATTTTAAAAGCTTCATTCAGAAGACTGCTTCTACCGCTAGCCATCACGTCTTATTCCTATCCAAAATTAGGAACTGTCTTCCACAGTGGCTTGCAAAAATTTAATTGGCTCCTTAGTTCTGTCTCGGCTTGATTATTGTAATTCCCTTTTAGCTGGGCTACCAAAGAAAGCAACTAGGCCACTGCTGCTGACTATGAATATGGCTGCATGGCTAGCCTTCAAGTCCCAGAGATTTGACCACGTGTCTCCTTTGCTGAAAGAGCTAGGATGGATGCCGGCTGAGGAACGGATACAGAGCAAAGTTCTTACGCTGACCCACAAGGCCTGCCACGGCTTGACTCCTTCGTACCTAGCTAAACTGCTGCACCAGTTTCAGCCTCCTCGGGTCCTGTGTAGACAATACATTAGCTGTTCCATTCCTCCGCTTAAAGACCATTGGCGACAGAAGCTTTAGCTGTGCAGGTCCTAGACTGTGGAACTCGCTTCCACAATTCTTACGCAACGACAACTGCTCTCCTACTGCCGACTATGGCACATCCTTTTCAGCGGCCCTGAGCTGCTACTTCCACTCTACTCATCACTAGCGAAACTGCTCTCCTGTCTCAGCTATGCTTCCCACTTTCTTTTTGTTGTATGAGATGAAGTCTGTTGGCTACCGAATGCATACCAAAACCCGCTTATGCTGTGAGTGCGCTATACAAACTCTCCTGGGTAATACCCACATAGTCTTTGTGGCTTTGCGGAGTTACAGACTGAGATACAGACATAGATTCTTACACTGACCCACAAGGCCCGCCACGGCTTGGCTCCTTCGTACCTAGCTGAACTGCTGCATCAGTTTCAGCCTCTTCGCGCCCTGAGGTCCTGTGTGGACAATAAACTAGCTGTCCCATTCCTCCGCTTAAAGACCGTTGGCGACAGAAGCTTTAGCTGTGTAGGTCCTAGACTGTGGAACTCGCTTCCACAGTTCTTACGCAACGACAACTACTCTCCTGCTGCCGACTATTGCTCATCCTTTTCAGCGGTCCTGAGCTGCTATTTCCAAGCTACTCACTACCACAACTGCTCTCCTGACTCTGCTATGCTTCCCACTTTCCCTTTGTTTCGTGAGACGAAGTCTGTTGGCTACCGATTGCGCAGCGAAAGCCGCTTAGGCTGTGAGTGCGCTATACAAAACTCTTCTGCGTAACGTCCACATAGTCTTTATGGCTTTCAAGAGTTACCGACGGACATACATTGCATTACATTTCGATCTACAAAAGACGGACATTTGGGTTTCTCGCTTGTGCTTCTTGCTCGTCCGCTGTGAGATGTCTATTTCGACGAGGGAGTTAAAGATGTCTAACAGAAGCCACGACGTGCGCCAACTGTCTTCGAGCGCAGCGGCCTAGAGCGCAATTCAGCTCAACGGCCAAAGCACCGCTACTACCTGCCCATTACATGACCTCCTCGGCTTCTGCCTTGGCTGTAGACAATCGCACAACCCGTAGAACTCAGGAAGCGCAAATGATGAATATCAGTCATAATCTGGCTGATTTAGAGCGCCGCCATTTCACAATAAAGACGCACCGCATCGGCGGGTCAATGCGTTCGCCGATAGGAAGCTCGCGGCTCTGCACGCTTGCGCCCTCCGACAGACGGCACGGGCATCATCGCAGTCGAACGGTGGACAGCACGGTTATGGCGGCGCCCGGTCTGAGCCGGACCGTGGTGCGCCGGGTTCGGGCAAAGACAATGGTCGAGAATGCTGCGTCTTCATCCGCATTCATACTGAAGGAGATGAGGATTACCTGGGTCTTGACCAAGGGGCAGGGTCCTCGCTTCTTCACGATCCAGGTCGTGAGTTCAAGTCCGGCAGCGGGGCGATCCCTTATTGCCCCACTGCCAGCGGTGGCGACAGTCGTTCAGGCTCTTTTGCCTCCACATAAATGAGGCCGTTAGATCGACTAGTCTCCTCGTCTTGACGATATTGTCCCTCATCGGCGCGCGCCGTAGGAGAGCGTAACGCAACGTTAAAACGTAGCCAAAAAGTCCGGTCGGAATGCGCGCCGCCAGCAAGCCTCGCCGTACCTGCCTGCATAACGAGGAACGTGAGCCTCCAATTTGAAGAGATGGATCTTTCATGCACGTGCACTGTCCGGCAGGCCTCTAAAGACCGGCTTGGAAAAAAAGGACTTGAGCAAATCCAACATTAGGATTTCACCCTTAAAGAGTACTGATATAGCCTTTGGAGTCCGACCCAGCTGGACGTCCATGCCGAATGAACGATGCACCAGCATCCTTTGTCTACGCTGTGACCTTATGGCGCTGCCGCGGGTTTATGGTTTATTGAGGGCTATGGTTTAATGAGTTTATGTTTTATGCAGGATAAGTCGCGGCCTGCAGAGAAGCAGGCAGTAGGAAGCAGGATGGAGGGAAGAGCGGCCGTGCGGTGTGGCGCTGTGTCGTGTAGGCGGAATACGCGAGTGTTTAAGCCCCCCCCCCATCGGTGTCTGCGTTTCGTCGCTTGTGTACCGTCAGAGCGTCAGCTTACATACGTCCCGTCTATAAGAAAGGGGTGGACTCTGTCTGGAGAACTGCACTCAATGTGCTAGCCAGATATGCTTCTAGAACTGCGTTAAGCCTCGTAGCCTCTCCGTGGAAGTTTGGTAGCCACTCGGAAAAGGCTGTCGGGTTTCCAAGGGGAGCAGCGCGGATATTTTCAGCGAAAGGAGGATTGTACGGCCGTAGTTTAGTCAGCCAGCGGAGCCCTTCTGGTCGCTTCAGTAAGAGTTATGAGTGGCTGTAGTCACATCTAGCCCGCTTTAAAATGCCGCTCGCTTTTGTCTGCGCGGTCTTCTAGCGCGTGCGACTAACCGCTCGCACGGCCAACGCGACGGGCAGCCGCAAGCTGCGTGCGCGCGCCGACGGCAAGCCACTCGGCGAGCGAGCCTCTTTCGACTCGTCGGTGGCCGTCTTGAAAAACCGATTGCTCCTCTGGCAAGCTACCCCGAAAGCTCACGCAAAGGCGCTCCTCTCTAGCCCACCTTAAAAAGGCAGATCTCGTCGATAGATAGCAACTCCTTGAGTCTTCTCGTCGACGGCGTCCCATGCGTGAAGTCTCTTAAAACTGGTAGCCTCTACGCTGCGCCGACAATTTTGTATGCCCGATGGCCGCGTCCCGGAAGCCCTTCGGAAGCCACTCGGAAGGAGATGTCGATCTTCCCGGGCAGGCCTAGGAGGGTGTCCTCGGTGAAGGGAGTGGAGCTCGAATGGCTGTAGCAGCTCGGCCCGCCCTCAGGCGCGCTGTAGATCCCTTGCAGCTCCACCCCTACTCCGGGTATTCAGCGGCCCGCTAGATGCTGGCTGCGACCGAGAAGAGACTTCTTATTAGTAAGCATGTAATCGACAACTTAAGCGGAAGGGAAGCTACAATCGTGCGAGAATATCTGCTTCACCTCTGCTGCTCAATCCTCCCTCCGATCTGTCATCATTGGTAGATAGCTTCAACACGACACTAGCTGACACGCTAGACGAGTTTGCCCCTCTGACAAAGCGCACTGTGCGCCCCCGCCCAGACGACCTATGGTTTACCAAAGACATTAAACTAGCTAAGTCTACTAAACGAAAGCTTGAACAAGCATACAAAAGATCCGGACTAACTGTCCATCGACAGGCATATGAAGACTACTGTAGGTCGTACCAATCAATCCTAGCATAGGCTAAGTCTAGTTTTTGTAAAAACATTGTTGAATCACAGATGCACAATCCAAAAATGCTTATGTCAACAATAAACCATCTCCTCAACCGTTCCCAGATTAGCTCCTTACCTGATGATCCTAATGATGATCTAGCCGATCGCTTCTCTCGATTTTTTGTGCAGAAGATAGACAAGATCAGGGAACCCATCCCTGTGATGACAACCTCCCCACTAGAATGCTGTTCATCGGTTCCTGGCTGCACCTCAATGTCTGCATTTAAGCAGGTCACTAGTGATCTAGTCCCACAGTTCGTACCTCAATCAAAGGAGACAACAAGTCCTCTGGACCCTATTCCCACTGTCCTGCTCCTACGTTGCATTGATCTGCTGCTGCCATGCATAACTAACATCATTAATATGTCATTAGCCTCAGGTCATGTTCCAGCACCTTTCAAAAAAGCTGTAGTCAGGCCACTTCTCAAGAAAGCTACACTTGACCAAGAGAACTTAAGCAACTACCGCCCAGTTTCCCTTCTACCATTCCTATCAAAGACACTGGAACGGGTCGTGGCGGACCAGCTGAACTCGTATATCGAAACCTCACACCTTGCTAGTAAGTTCCAGTCTGGCTTTACAGCTAATCACTCCACAGAGTCAGCATTGCTTCGGGTATACAACGACCTACTTAGGAATGCTGACATGGGTAGAGTGTCTCTGCTTGTTTTGCTTGATCTTTCGGCAGCTTTTGACACCATCGATCACAAAGTTCTTCTAGAGCGCCTCTCATCTCGCCTGGGCATCACTGGCACTGGTCTGCAGTGGTTCAGGTCATACCTCAGTGGGAGACTCTAGAGTACTGACGTGAATGGACAAAGACCATGTGAAGTACCTCTGAAATATGGAGTACCTCAGGGCTCCGTGCTAGGTCCGGTTCTTTTCACGGTTTAAACTCTGCCTCTTGCTGATGTGATTGCCAAGCACAATCTAGGCTTTCACTTCTATGCGGATGACACTCAGTTGTACCTTTGCTTTGATCCCTCCCAGCCTTCGAGCACCTCAAATTCTCTCAACTCACTTGCTGCATGCATTGATGACATCCGCACATGGATGGTAGCAAATTTTCTAAAACTAAACGATGACGAAACTAACTTACTAGTTATGGGCAAACCCAGCATGATTCAGAAATTGGAAAGGCTGACGCTCAAAATTGGCTCTGCCAGCATATCTCCTGTAGAATCAGCTCGAAATCTAGGTGTCATATTCCAAAGACCGTCTCGTTAGACGACCATATCAGCTCCACGGTCAAATCCGCCTATTTTCAGCTTCGTAGCATTGCTAAAATTCGGGCTTGTTTAGATAAAGATACCACGTCAAAGTTGGTCCATGCATTCGTGACATCCCGTCTCGACTTCTGCAACTCACTGCTTACTGGCCTACCAGCATGTGCGATCAGGCGAGTGCAGCTGGTGCAAAACTCTGCAGCTAGGCTTGTCTGTCGTGAGCGTCGCAGTTGCCACATTACTCCACTTCTTGCCAACCTGCACTGGCTACCAGTCAAGCAACGGATTGACTTCAAGGTTTTGTCGCTCACTTTTAGGTCCCTTCATTCTATGGCTCCAGCCTATCTTTCAGATATACTACCCCATCAGGCCAAGCATCGTACCACCCGCTTTTCGGAATCCAACAGTCTAGAAATACCTCATACAAACCTTAAATCCTTTGGAGACCGTGAATTTAGCTCGTATGCTCCCAAAGCCTGGAACTCCCTCCCGACCTCCCTGACCTGACCACATTTAAAAGGAACCTAAAAACACACCTATTTAGGACAGCATTTAGTGGGTCTCTGTGATTCGTCCTTGATGTGCTTATGCGTGCTGACACTGTGCATGCTAACTAACCAACATTTACATGCTGACCCTGTGCATGTCACCCCTAACCATATTATTCATTTCGTTTGTTTTTCAAGCATGATTTTACTTACCATTCAATGGCATTTCACTTTACAGCAAATGTAAAGCACCTAGAGAGAGATTAAGTTCTCTGAGGGCGCTTTATCAAGTGAATTATTATTATTATTATTATTACAATTAGCTCAGTAGAGAAATACGACGAAATCCCCGTGTGCTTGACGTCTGCGACGCAGCGACAGCGCCTCGCTCACACTTCAACCTGCACCTCAGGAGTGTGCAGCATAAACGTGGCGGCTGCTCGTAGCGAGCGCGGCGAAGGCTCGTCTGAGCGTGAGCACTTCTATTTGCATGCCGACCCTGTGCGTGTCATCTCTAACCGTGTTATACTCGTTCTCATTGAGCATGCTAACCATTCAAATACGCTTCGTTTTGCACCGAATGCAAAGTGCCTAGAGAGCAATTGAGTTCTCTCAGAGCGCTATAAAAATGTGTCATTATTATTATTATTATTTCACGAACGGACCCGAACTGCGCTCGCGCGCGCCTTTCGCTCGACAGTGACGAACGGCGCGCCGCCCGGCGGCCGAGAGTCGACATGGGGGAGAAAACGCCTGGCCGCTCACTCGGCCATTTAAGCCGTCGGCTAGAAATTCAGTGCTAAATTTTTCGCCGTTCAATCGGAAGCGGGAGCTGCGAGCTAGTTTATATTCGGTTGCTGTTAGCTGAGTAGGCTTTCGCACGGGTACGTACTGGAAGCTTTCAGTGAAAGAGGCGACGCTCGAAGACTCCGAGTATCGTGTTGGAGACCAATAGTCTGCTCTGCAATGACCCCCCCCCCCCCCGCTGAGCCGATGCAGCAGCAGCAGCAGCAGCAGCAGCAGCAGCAGCAGCAGCAGCAGCAGCAGATCAAGAGCGGAGACCGTTGCCGAACTCGGACGGTGCAGTGTATTAAATCGCGAGCCGTTGAGAATCGGCCGCCGCCGCCGCTGGCGAGCTGCGTGCCCTTTCGCGGGCGGTGGCGCTGCGGCGAATTGATGCCGCGAGTCGGCTCCCGAGTGGCGTGTGCCCCGAACGGCTAAACGATCCACTACCCGCTAGCCACCGCCAGCAGCTCCCAAGAGCAGGAAGCGGGCGGCGGCTGATTTTTCCAAAAGAGCGCACCCGATGGCGCGACGGCAGTGCAGCCGCCGTCGAAGCGGCCCGGCACCGCGGTTCGGCGGCGAGCGGCCGCTAACGGTCGTCAACCGATCCAGAGATAGGGCGATTTTATATGCGCATTCGGTAATTTAGCGCAGAGACTCACAGCGTCGTCTAGAAATCGCGATCGATTGCGCAGTCGTAGCGAAGCACCTGGATAGATATTCGTCTCAACTGGGTGCTGTACGCAAACAAGTGGTGCTCTTTTTATTCTACTGGCATGCACCAGTGACAAACCGCGGGCAATTTCACTGCTGCATTACAATGGGCGGGCCTGAGTGTCGGCTGACCTAGCGGTAAGCCCAGGCCGCTGTACTTGTAAGCCGCTGTACTTGCAGCTCACGCAGCCCAGGCGCACTGTCCGTCGGGGGGCAAGGACTCCATACCACGACCCGTCGTCGTGGGGGCGGCGAGTGCTCGAATCTTACCTTTTTCACTCTTTCTGCTTCTGACTTTTGTCTTAAGTGAGGCGCTTGCTGAGCTTTGAAAGTGCGAAGCTCACGCGCAGCAGTCTCTTCGGTCTCTTCGTGTCGTAGAGTTAACTGGTCGCGTGCGACGTTTCCGTCGGCTTTCGACGCGGCGGCGCCGAGCTGGCTCGCTTCGTCGCTTGCTTTTCTCCTCGTCGCCTGCTCGTTAGGTAAGAAGCTCTGATAGGCACCTGCTTTGCTTCTCCTTTCCCAATTTATTCCGTAAAAAATCGCCGGTCCGCGAGGGTCGGTGAAAATCGCAGCCACGCGAAGATTCACGGGCGGACTCTTTGTCATGCGCGTCCATCGCTTACCAAAGGCGGGCGCAGCACGACTTCCGGTTGGTCGCGGCCACTCTGGCGCCCGTCACCTAACTGGGCGCCTGTTTCGGAGAAGATCATCTTTTTTTGACACCCATTGCTGGCGTACCGTCGTAATGCCTGTAGAAACATTCAACCGCGGACTCTATGTATGACGCCACGGCGTCAAGACTCCTCCATCTATATCGCACGGACCTGACAACTGCGCCGGTGACGGACGAACTAACTAATAAACCTAGTTTATTGTAGGGGTTACGTCGTTCCAATCTTGCTCGAGCGAGCGGTACGATGGAAGATTAAATTTAGTGCAGGCATCTTTCTTTGCTTGGCTACTTTCGTCGTTCTTCAGTTGCGGTAGCTTTCCTTCTGGCAGACGTAGCGACGGTCAGCTGTCAGCTGACCGAATGTCAGCTGTCAGCTGACCGAACGAGAGCATCGACCATTCAAATGCAGCACCGAAGTAGCCGAATCGCTCGACGATGGCAATCGCGCGGCGCTTGTGCGGTCGTGGCGCAGCCCCTTGCTAATCGATAGGTTCGCGAAGTTATCCGACGTGATGTAAGAGAAACTCTGTTATATTCACTGAAGCTGGAGAGTAAACCATGCACGGCATAGAGTGCTCATAGAAGGCAGAACAAAGCCTCGGAATTTAAGCTATACCGAAGTTAGTTATTCAGTGTGTGAAGTAAGCTGTGCTATGTGTTTGAAAAGAAATGTAGTGCCCGCTCATGTCAGGCGTCGAACAGTACCAGCCGTCTGCGATATGCGAGATAGTGAAGGCTGAACTATGCAACCGCAATCCGAATTCGGTCATTTTACCAGTCGAGCAGCACGAACGGGCGCCGCCCGAGGGACCGATAATGAAGGCCGGTGTCCTCAATTCGCCAATGGCGGCGACTGCAATTCAAAGCTGAAAGCCCATTAATTATTAACATGTATCCATTACGCTCAACAGACCGCTTGCAAGAAATATTGAATGGCGGGATTTCGTTTCCAAAGCGCCGCCTGTCGCGCCCTCGTTTCCCCAAATCAAACTTGGAGGCCTCTAAAGCTCGCATCGCTCCCCCTCATGACGGACGCGCGCAAGGGGCTATTCAAATAAAAAACACCGCGCCATTTGCACGGGCTCTCGCTGTCCGTCAGAGGGCCGCCGACCGTTCGCTTGTAAGGGTTCGAGGCGTGCGATGGCGGCGCGACGAAGATGAGCGTTGCCCCCACAAGTGACTGGTGGCATTGACGACGACGATTATTTTTAAGACGCTGTATTGTATCGTACGCAGGCATACGGGGGGGGCGAGCGAGAGTACATACGATTAAGAGAAAGAAAGCCGTCGTGGAAGCAGCTCCGGAGCTCGCGGAAAGGAGAGAAAGAGAAAGTGAGAGGGGATAGCGTCCGCACAGGCCGGTGGACAGGCGGAAAGTTCCGTGCTGCAGGATTAGCGGGTCAGGCGACCGCAGCTGACCCGTTGCAATTAAATTCAGCTTAGTCAGCCGATACCGTCCAACTGCAGCGCCTAATGAGGCAATACTCAGCGCGCCCGTTGGCCGGACGGAGTGACGTGAGTCCGACTGGGACTGAACAGCATTGCGGGCGTGGCAACGCCCACAGGGCTGTCCGGGTTGCCGTGTGCGTCGTGCACTCGCAGGACGACATTTTCGTGATGGTTACGGGAGGCCCCGTGCGAAATCTCGTCGCTGCGTCGACAGACGGCTGCGGTCGGTCGCAGGGCAAGCAGAGAGAAGCTCGCCTCTCCAAGACAGACCATCAACTGCCGACGCCCTCGCGTGCACCTAATCGACGAGAGCGTCCAACGAAAGAAAGAAACAAGTTGCGGCTGTAAAAAAAAGAAGTTCTGCAGGGTCACAGAGGTTAGCGGTCATAGAGGTGAGCGGGTCTCCAATCGCTCGCGAGCACGGTCCTGCACTGTAGTCGATGCCTATCCCTATACCCCAACCCCTAGTCCCTATCTAAATTCCTTTCCGACCGACCCAGTGCACTGATTGCACTATTCCTTGTATGAACTATTCCAAAAGCAAAGCGAATCAAATTGGGACTGCTGCGTTACATCAAACCGTATAAACCGCCAAGGGCATGACTAGCTAACAGAGAGAGCGAGAGAGAGAGAGAGAGAGAGAGAGAGAGAGAGAGAGAGAGAGAGAGAGAGAGAGAGAGAGAGAGAGAGACAGAGAGAGACAGAGAGAGACAGAGAGAGACAGAGAGACAGAGAGAGAGACACAGAGAGAGAGACAGAGAGAGAGAGAGTATACTGGCAGTTTACAACTCTACACATATGCTGTAGATAGGGCTTCCGACTTTTCATCATATAGACTGAGTAACTTTTCTCTCATTGGTTAAGCCAAGAACAAGAATGACTCATCGCTGTAGAATTCTCTCACACTAGTGACTAGCGAGCGAAACAATTGAGGGACGTTGTCATACATTTTAGAAGGAACTCTGTTTCACTTGCATTTCTTAGTCCGAAAGTTCGCTGTGCTTACTGATCGCGGCCCACTCACTAATCGCTATCCTATTATAAGTATATATATATATATATATATATATATATATATATATATATATATATATATATATATATATATATGTATATATATATATATATATATGTATATATATATTCAATCGTGCTTCCTTGGCAGCAAATGTAAAGTGCCTAGAAAGAGATCGAGTTACCTGAGGGGGCTACATCAGATATATATACATATATATGTGTGTGTGTGTGTGTGTGTGTGTGTGTGTGTGTGTGTGTGTGTGTGTGTGTGTGTATGTGTCAAGTTCATTCGTATAGCACCCAAACAGAATTGAATCTCTATCAAGGCGCTTCACATATGCCGCAGGACTCTAGCCCAGGACTTTGGTCGTAAAGGTGGGCAGTATGTCCTCAGTTGTTGAAGGCGAGCACCTCAACCCCTGCGATAAACAAGGGCCTTGGCTCCAATATGGGTGTTCTGCCGATTGTAGCCAATTGTTCGTGCAACGCGGGACAGCTTTGCTGCCTGTGTACGCCGTCGACATCGAACAAGTGCGGTCCAGAAGATCTTGCCCCGACACCGCCGTGACGCTCTTTCCTCTGCCGCCCTAGGAAGACCGCTGTCCCTATACTAACTCGTACTATATATATATATATATATATATATATATATATATATATATATATATATATATATATTATACTACGTCATTCCACGCCCGGCAGATTACGCTTGGCTTCCTGTGACTATACAAGCTGTTAGGGCTGCCTTTGGAGCGACCCGACATTAGCAGCGGCATACGGCACCGTGATGAAGGGCTCCCCGGCCGGAAACCCTTTCTTAGCCACTCGTTCTCTGCGTGCAGATACGTCGCTCGAGAGCAGCGGCAGGTGCGAGTAAGATCGTTTTTCAAAGCCCGGCCATGGTCCCAGCGGCAAAACGACACTTCGCCAGCCTAGTAAGCTGACTGAAATAGCAGGTCGTCGGCCAGGTGAACTCGGAGCGTTGTCTAGGTCACCTAGTCGGTCGCCCGCCGTATTCTAGGTACTGGGATTCTGGGTAGGCTTGAAATACTGCATCGACGGCTTACAGTATATTGGTGATCGCTGACAGTGCGAAATAGCAAGCCAACGCGAGCGTTTGCTGCTTGCCTAGGTTTAAGTAATTATGAGTATAATAGTAACAATAAAGAAACATGATCTGAGGAAGCCATATCGACTGTTAGGCACTTTACAAATGCTGAAAAGGAAGTGTTTGCTGACGTACTTCGCTCTGGCAGGTGGTGCTTGTCCGGCAGCATTTAGGTGCACGAGCGGGTCGGTCGCAAATAGGTCACGTGAATGTCACAGATATGTCACAGGTAGGCCATCTCCATGATCAGTTTGAAGGATACGAGTCGTCGTCGATATACTTCCTTTCAACATACCCGTATGCAAAGTGCATATAAAGAGATTTAGTTCTCTGAGGGCACAAATATATACAAATATCTATACAAATGTCTATTTGTTAGTACTATTATCATTATATTAACATGGATATACAACCGGCAAGCTTTCGTCTGGAAGGCAAGCATCCACAGCTTTGATCCAAATAAAGAGATGAGCCAAGGACCCTCCTATACCAATTGAAGCCGACAACGAACAATGTGCCTGCTGAAGTCGGACTCAAACTTACGCGCTGGGTCGTGAAGGTCATCTAGGCATCGCCCATTAGCATAAGGTACTCAAAAGCATCTGTCTTCAACAGAGCACTACCACACTAGGCGGCAATCTGTTAGCCCTTTGTAGCCAGCAGCCTTTATTTTACGCAGCAAAAAGAGTGAGAAATGAGCAAGGGGAGATGAGTTAAGGAGGATGCAGCGCCGCTGCTGGAAGATTTTTTTGCCAGGTTCGACAGCAGCAGATAGCGTAGCCACGAAAGAATTTCAAGAGTCGAATTCCATAACAAACCAGTCTAAAGATTCTGTTACCGACAGTCTATAAGTGATAGTAACTCGTTGCCCTGACGACCTGAGGGCAGGCACTACGAGGCTAGAACTTGGGCAACAGTTAAGCTAGTTATCAAGTAGCCAAGCCGTTAGAGGACTCGTGAGGCAGAGGAAGAATTTCGCTCTCCTCCATTAATCAACCATGAGCATGCGAAGCTTCTTTACCATAGGGGATTTTTTGACCTACCGCGCAACCAAGTTCATCAAAGAATATACGGTTTAAGAGACTTACTGGGTTATTTCGAGAGTGTAACGTAACGTGATATATCTCCGTCTGTAACTCCACAAAGCCACAAAGACAATGTGGGTATTACACAGGAGAGTTTTGTGTAGCCCACTCACAGCCTAAGCGGCTTTCGGTACGCATTCGGTAGCCAACAGACTTCGTCTCACGCAGCAAAGAGAAAGCGGGAAGCATAGCAGAGAGCAGTCGAGGTAGTGAGTAGCATGGAAGTAGCAGCTCAGGACCGCTGAAAAGGATGAGCCATAGTCGGCAGCAGGAGGGTAGTTGTCGTTGCGTAAGAATTGTGGAAGCAAGTTCCACAGTCTAGGTCTTGCAGTGCTAAAGCTTCTAGCTAGTTCATTCAGCAAAGGGTAAGCCAAGAGGTTTGCCTTCCCGGATGGTAAATAGCTGTCAGCTGTCACTGAAGGCGAGTCAACGATCTTTAAGCAACTTATAGTTGTAGATGGCCTGAGGGCACACGAGGAGGTGAAGCTGGTGCAGCAGTAGGTCAACTAAGTACGAAGGAGCCAAGCCGTCGCGGGCCTTGTAATTCAGCATAAGAACTGTACTCTGTATCCGTCAATCTGCCGGCAGCTATCCAAGCTCTTACATCAAAGAAGACACGTCAAACCTCTAGGATTTGCAAACCAGCCTTGCAGCCATTCATTACTAGCTGCATCGGTCTATTGGCTTTTTTCGGCAGCCGTAGCAGCTGGTAGCTCCACAAAAATGAGTTTTAGTAGTTCGAGTATTGAGGAACAGGAAGCTAGAATAATTAGCGAGCTATTGCGGAAAGTAGCCAAAGGCAGATAGCGGACGGACACCAGCTGGGAAAGTCTTCGGAATACAACTTTTAAGCGCTGAGCGGTAGTCGCAGGACACGCACACACTATGATCACCCGATGGTAGCTCCGTTTTGAGAGTGCAGTCACTTATCCAAAGAAATCCGCATCGATGCACGGCGAAACGTCCCGTGATAAATGAAAAGCGCCTAGAATGAGATTTGAGTTATCTGAGGGTGCTTTATAGTGATTATTATTTCTGACATTACATTTAGAAAGAAGCTTAGAAGGCCTGCTTGTTCCAACATTTAGTTGGTCTTTGTGATTTGTCCTTCGTATACATATGCCTGCTTACAAAGTGCTTAGGAAAAGATCAGAGGGTGCTATCCAAATTTATTATTATTAATGTTATCCAAGCCACACGCTTAAGGTTGACCAAGAGGAGTCCATCAACGTTCCTATTAAGCACACTGCTATATATTTGAGGGCGTGCCGATGTAATGTGGTAACTTGAGCAATAGAAGCCCAAATGACTAGGACTATGCCAGCAGGCTAATCGGCAGGGAGGACAAGCGACAGCAGTCGAGCACTACCGGTGCTAGTGCGAACGTGCACGGCTACTGCCGACTATCAGTACTGCTTTATGGTCGCGCTCACCATTGAGGCTCCAGTTCACCCATAGGGTGCCTGGGGGACTGCTGTGGTGCATTAATGCTACTCACACGGCAAGCTAATTGTCAATGGCACCACTGATAGTAATGATGCACTTGAAAAAGTGCCCTCAGAGAACTTAATCCCTTTCTAGACGCTTTTCATTTGCTGCAAAGTGAAATGCAATTGCACGGTAAGCAAAATCATGCTTGAAAAACAAAATAAGTATGGCTAGGTTTGACCTGCCGATTCCGCATATGTAAGCACATCGAGGACGAATAAGTTACCCACTAAATGCTGTCCTAAATAGGTTTTTGTCCTTATTAAATGTAATGTGAATTTCCATTAGCAGATGCCACGAACATGCGCACTGTACAGGACGCTACAATATGCTGATTATGCCTCGAAACCGTATTTTTTTTACAGGCACTGACGTTCCATAGATACTAGCACTATGTAAAAACCTAACAAGTCCACGGACTTGTGGGCCCAGTTTCTTGTGGCATAGCTGTGGAAAAATAATAGCAACAGCATCATGACACTGCCGAAGGGTAACAGTATATAATTTCTGTACAATAAGTAGCCAGCAACAAAACAGTACAAATATACAAGTACTTACAATGCACTCTGTTTTACACAAAGTGAGGTTAGGCAGCCGGGAAACCACACATTTCTCGCAGGTACAAATAAACTTCAATGTGAAATAGATGCACAAATGACCGGTACTGCATAAAATGCAATGCAAATCAAGCAGTTGCTTGGCAACACGTCTGCATGTTAACACCGATGCTGAATGGTCTTCACAGCCTCAAAACTACAGCTGCCAATCACCACGATTGATCCGGGAGGATAATTATAAAAGCCAGCCGACTGCATCAGGCAGAAACTTTCTTTGGTGCACCAGGGCCAGGTGTACGGTTTCCATTAGCAGATGCTGATTCTGAATGACCTTCATGGACTACAGCACCACCACGTGGCAGATGTGTGCGAAAGCCACCTCGGAAGTTTTGTCCCTGGAATCGACCACGTGAGTTATAGCCACCAAAAAAGCCACGTTGCTTCTTTTCTTCGACATTCACACGATGACCCTTATACTCGATGCGCTAAAAAAGACAGAAAAACGTCATTAAGCATACGGCAAGCACCCAGCTAAATACACTCATGTATATTTTAGCTAGCACTCATACCTTCTCGCTAAGTATTGCCTTTACGGGTGTCTCGTCAGTGAACGCAACAAAACCGTATGGTATCTTGCTTGCACTGCTGGTGTGGATCTTTACATCAACTACAGTGCCGTAAGCTAAAGAAAAAGGAAAACAAAACTTGGCAGACTGAAATTCGCGACAGCTAACTATTAAATCTTAAAAAAGCACCAGCATTGCAATTAACGTACAGCTGAAAAACTCCTTTAGAGCATTGTAGTCTATATCCGTAGGTAGATTACCCACGAACACTTGGCAGCTGTCAGGTATCTTTTTCTCAGGAACCGGTGTTTCTGTCGAAGTGCTTGTAGGCTTTTCAGCCTCAGGCCGCTCTCTAGGTGGTGCCCGAGGAGCACGTTGAGGTAGGCTGTGATGAGCCTCTTGGACTGCAGGTTCAGCTAGCTGTCGCTGAATGGGTGGAGGTGGCCTAGAGTTAAGAGGCTGACAAACGGTAGCACTTCCCTTCTTCGAGGCAATCGCCGACCATGTCTTATTCTTCGACTCGGGCTCTTTAAGAGAGGGACATATTGGCATGTGATACAAAACGTGATCGACACAGCTTAACAAACGAAGCTAGGATAACAAGTGATAATTAACACCAGGCAGCCAGAGCACAAATCAACGCCAGGCCTTTGCAAAGCACAATTATGGCTGCACCTTGCTGCTGAGCGACTTCAACAGGCTCGGGAACAGCTTGAGTTGGAGCTGGGACAACAGTGCTCACTTGTGGTGGCTCTACGGCCACAGCACGAGGGACTTCGGGCACGTTTAGCTGAGGAGCTGTGTGCTCAACATGTGCATCACCATTGCTGCAAAATTAAAGCTGTAATGCTACTTCTACCCAGACGACAAGAAATGCTTAGCACGAAGCCAGTGGACCTGGCTCAGAGCACACTTTGCATCATATCGGCATGCGACCATGTGACGGCAGGCAACCGTCGGTCAGTACAAGCGGTCAGACGCAAATTACAAGCATCACTGCCAAGAAAGATTCAACACAAGAAATGCTACCCTTAAACTGTACCTTAAAGGCACTGCCGGCTCAGCAGGTTTAGTTGGCTCCGATTCGTAATAGGCTTCTGTGTTTACTTCAGTAGCAGCTGAAGCCTGCATATTTTCCTCTGAAACGATTATGAGAAACAATGCTAACAGATCTTTTTTTCCCCTGGCATTGCAGTATACAAGTAAGGGTAGCAGCTTACCTTGATTGGTGTCCTCGGTGTCTGAGTCACAGAAAATCTCATCTTGATAGCGAAAAATGTCGTTGTGCACGTAGAACTTATTGGGTGTTTGAGGTGCAAGAACGAAGGTTTGCATGAATCTTCTCATGGGCTCATTGTTATTTGATAACTCACCCGACACCTACAATAATCCCATGTTCAGCTGTTAGCCACGGTCACCAACACACGACCAAAAACGGGCTATACAGAGACAGCTCAGTAACAATGGTAGACAGTTTCCACACAGTTAATGTCAGAGAGGGCAAGTCGATCTTCATTGCTAAACAGTAGCCCACAAAAGCTACTAGCACGGCAAAAAGACCTTTACCTGCACAACTACAGCATTATTAATAGTTGCCTGGCTGTCAACGTGGCGTATCTTGGTGTGACACTTGAGAAACTTGAGCTCCATTATCCTTTTATGGATCTCCTGCAGAGAAAGCTTGACTTAATTCCACTAATTGCACAATCGATTAAATTACAGCCACATTGCATTTCTTAGAGCCTGCTTCGGAGTCACGGATAAATGCAAACGGTTATAGTGTACTCACAGCTTGCCCCACTGCTGGGGGACGATCTTCACCAATACCTCCGTGAACGTAGCTGCTCGTGCTGCTGTAAAACCTAAAAGCGACGTGTCAAACAAGGTCAGGATTGTTGGTGGCCAGCCATGTTTAACGAAAATGAAAAAACTAGGACATGCGGCATCGTTAAAGTATTTAGCAGGGGTTTCCTTCATCTCAAATAAAGGCAGGCACCAGAACAGGCGCTCGACCTACCGATGCAAATATCGCGGTGCTTCGTGCAGCATGGTGTAGTACTGGAGGACGAACTCTCTGCCGACGCATTCAGGGCTTGGAGTCTCCATGACCATTTTATTCAGAATTCCTTCAATAAAAGGAAATTTCATATTAGTTTGCAAGCTTCTTAATATGACGAACGTTAACCGGTTTAAAAATTAAACGGCTCAGGTGAGTACGTTAGTGGACCTTGTTTCTCAACACTGTGGTCAGAGAGGGCAAGTCCATCATCATAGCCGTTTAACACGAACCAACGCAGTAAAATAATGCTACGAGTTAACAGCCTACTTTCGAGCAGCGCCTGAGACCGGGAACCATTAAGCGTTGGGCCAAAATGGACGCGGCGGCGGTAGGTTCCGGCCTCACTGGGTAAGGCATCCTAACCTTTTAACTGCATGGCCTGTGTAAAACATCAAATTTTTTTACCGCAACCACTAGCATTGAAGCCTAACTGATAGCGGCCTTAGTAAGAAGCGAAGCCCCTGTAGGCTAATGCAACAGCCGCAACCGCCATGTGCGCGCGGTCAATTACAAGCCGGTCAACGGATTCCTTACCTACTGCACCAAGATTTAAGCAAAATCTGTAAAACGTTTTAAATTTCAGATAACTAACCTGTATGATAGCAGCAACCATACAATTCACTAATCGGCAGGCTTGTCGAGCGACGCCAAATCAGACGACCACGCCGCCGCAAATGGAGCTGCGCACAAAATGAACGATGGCGGAGTCACGCAGCCTATATAAAAGCCGGATCGCCGTAATGGCGGCCGACTTGGCCAATCGTTGTAAAGCTGCCCATTATAGTGCAGAAGTTGCCTTGACCTTCAGGTTGCCATTGGCACCGCGCCTGGTGACCCACATTTCAGGGGAGCTCGGGCGATTTTACCGGACTGAAAATGGGCACGAACTACCACAACGAAGCGCTCCGTAAATCGAGAATTTTGGAAAGAAAGGCACAAGCTAACACGCGCCAGCTAATGACCGAAGAGATTACGGTTAGTATTTCATAGGTAGTGTTATGACCGCGCGACTCTCGTTAGTTCGGGTGGTGGCAAAACGCACGCAATGAGCAAAGCCCTGAAGCTCGTAATACGCCAACGATAGTGTCACAGCTCTCGATATTATGCACGCAGCGCATAGCACCGTATTAGAAAAGGCACAGTCAATAGACTGTATACTACTGCTAATACAGCAGGTGACTTCTTACAGACTTGTTCACAGGCTTACAGCAAGCAACACGTTCAGCGCTAGGACTCGCCGACTGGTAGACCGTTTTACTCAAAGAGAGCGACAGCGGTATGAGGACCATGCCTTACATAATGGCCAGTCACAAATCACTTAATAATCTCGTTCTTGCGTAATCATAAATCGCTCTGCTAATAAGCTACAGCCCATTGCAGCTATCTCATAAGTGGCTCCTAATTGATAATTCAGCTTTGAAACTCATAGTTCGTAATCGCGGTTCAGCTTTGAAGCTTGTAGTTCGTAATCTCGGTTCAGCTTTGAAGCTCATAGTTTGTAATATAGTTTCCACATTACTGTCTTAGAAAGCCATATCACTCGGATTTCCTTGCCCATCACTCAGACGTTGCGTTTCATATCAGCCACTAGCGGCTCCACTATTATACCCACGCTGCGGCGGTCGGAAAAATACTTACCGGAAAGAGATGCCTCGATTGCAGATCGACTTCTTTGTTTTCCGAGTCTGCGTATCAGCGGTGGTATTAAGACTGCGTTGTTTGAGTTTATCATTACATAATGCACGCATTGCCTTAGCCACACCTAACTAGTTCACACTTAAAAAATTACAAAAGTACTAGCTGATTTAACAGCCTCTTTTGTATAGTGACAGAAGAGCCGTTACAGCTATCACAACCGCTTGCAGCTGCGATACAGAATCACCCACCGCAGGATTCGAACCCACGACATCGAGGACAGAGGTCGTGAACAGCAGCCGCCTTACCTAGTGTGCCATCACGGTTCACCTAGGAGATTTTATGGCAAATTGATCCTGCTTCCGGTTGCTCTGATCACGCGACCGACTTACTTTCACAGCTTCTTCTCCCCATGTACATTAGCTAAGTACAATTAAGGCTGTAAGTATTAATAAATGTTATGCAGTCTCTTCTTAGCATGTACTCGGTCCTGGGTGTCTGCCAATTCCCGTATGCTAAAGGATGTTAAAATCGAATCTTTCTTCTGCAAGTTGGGAAACCCTAAACGTGCGGCTTTATTAAGTGGTTGTGCCCTCCTAACTTTTGGAGCCATGGTGCCTTGATCACGGGCTTGCTATTTAGGTGCCCTCATATATACGACTTTTTGACGTTTAAAAGGTGTATATAGCAGAAGACCGCCTCCCCAACCAGTCGTTATGTTCGAATCCCGGTCCAGGATTAGGGGGTGCTTACAGTGATCGATGGCTAAAGGGTTTACTAGCTCTGTGGTTCTGTCTAGTCTGCACTGCTGTAATTTAGTATTTGCAGGGCTACTAAAAACTCGTGTGTCAAGCCTCTTCTAAGATTGGCTTGTAAATGCAAGACATTCGGTCACGTATCTCATTGCTAAAGGAGCTTCGACAGCTTCTCGTTGATCGTCGGATATGTAGCAAAATACTTGCTCTGACCCACATGGATTGGTTCATTGATACCTTGGTAAACTGCTGCTTCACTTGCTTCAGCCTTCTCTGCCCTCAGGTCCTCTTAGGATGATAGATTAAGTTTCATGCATTCACTCGACGACTGCTGCCGACAAAAGCTTTTGCTCTGTGAGTCCTAGATTGTGGAACTTGCTTTCACATTTCTTACCCAACAACATTTCTCTCTTGCCGCTCTTGACTACCGGTATTCTCTTTCTAGCCATCGGTGTTCTTGCGTCCATACTATTCTGTTCCCTGACTGTGCTCCTGACTGAGACATGCTTATAACTTTCTCTTTGTTGTGTGAGATGAAGTCTATCGGCTGCCGTATGCCTACCGAAAGCTGCTTAGGCTCTGAATGCACTATGGACAACTCCCTAGCATAACGACCACTTTGTCTTTATGGCGGTTCGGAGTTACAGACGAGATGTAATGTAATGTAATGTAATGTATCTCCGTCAGTAACTCCATAAAGTCATAAAGACCATGTGGGCGTTACGCAGGAGAGTTTTGTATAGCGCACTCACAGCCTAAGCGGCTTTCGGTACGCATTCGGTACCCAACAGACTTCGTCTCACGCAACAAAGAGAAAGTGGGAAGCATAGCAGAGTCAGGAGAGCAGTTGAGGTAGTGAGTAGCATAGAAGTAGCAGTTCAGGACCGCTGAAAAAGATGTGCCATAGTCGGCAGTTGGAGAGTAGATGTCGTTGCGTAAGAGTTGTGGAAGTGAGTTCCACAGTCTAGGACCTGCATACATACATGCGTACATACATATGCAGCACTAAAGTACGTGTATGCATACATATGCAATACAAAATAAATGTTTTGATGTCAATGCTGATATGCTGACTCTAACAATAAAAGCGATTTCTGCTCGCATTATTTTTTGAGTGGGCATGTCCTCCCACGCCCCCATTGGCCACTGCATTTGACTGTTTTCAAGGATGGCATTCTCAGGTGGTTGTAATTTTAGAATGGCTCAGAATTGATTGGGTCCTCCAGAAACATGTAGCAGCAATCTCAGTGTGGCTGAAAGCAAGACTTTGTGTCCTTTGCTTGATCACTCGACCAGAGATGCAACAGTAATAATGAACGAAATAAGTGAGCTTGTTTAGCGCTCTCCTGATATTTAGAACCAACTTCAAAGAAAAAATTATGTGAATCCGACGGACCTATCAACAGGCCTTCTTTGGCTGGTCTCGGAGAATCCCCTATTGTTTCAGCAACATATATATGACACAGTGTATGCCACCAAACGGTCCACTTCGAGGGCCCATACGAGCAGACCGCTTTCATATTCAGCCTGCCCAAGGTTATGAGTTATGTGTTAAAGTGTTATGAGGCAGCACGGTTGTTCAACCGCCTGGCCGCCCCAGACAGTTCAGTATGCGACATTCCTGTGGTTTTAAAAGTTGCCACTGAACATATTTTGTTACATGTCGGTCATGTTAGCTCGACCGGGAAGCAAGAGAGAAGGATAGGGAGAGAGAGAGAGAGAGAGAGAGAGAGAGAGAGAGAGAGAGAGAGAGAGAGAGAGAGAGAGAGAGAGAGAGAGAGAGAGAGAGAGAGAGAGAGAGAGAGAGAGAGAGAGAGAGAGAGAGGAGAGAGCGAGATAGAGGGATAGAGAGAGAGAGGGGAAGGGAGGGAGAGAGAGAGAGAGAGAGAGAGAGAGAGAGAGAGAGAGAGAGCTCTTCACTCCTGTCTTCACTTTCATAGCATGAGTAGACAAAAGGAGGGCAGCAGGCCATGCAGTACTCCAATGCAGCACCGAGCCGAACCAGTAGCAGACCGGGTGGCATCGGCCAGGAGAGGATGAGGATCTACCCCACTTACCATGTTCGGGGAAGGTAGTGGGTGGCAGAGATAAGCAGGTGTTCAGGAAGACTATTTGATTACTGTGCTGACAAGATGAAAGCAGACTGCCAAAGTATCTCATCCATATAACTACCATCCATCGTCTTTTCTCATGGGTAAGCAGAGTAGTGTGGGTACAATGAATAGCTAGCCCTGCAACTGGTATAGTGGCACGTTCTTGACAACACCCCGGTGATTTGGATTTATAAAGCTTGCTCAGGCCTGCTGTCCCACCATCTTTCGAAACAGATCTTATTGAGTTGACGCATGCAGCCCTACCCTGCTTTACTTAGCGTAAACTTTACTATACTTTACTTTACACATCGTGCGAGCAAACACATAGTTGCTACACCGCCACGCTAACCCAAAGTACGGCTTTTCGAGGAATTCCATGTAAAGACATTAGCTCATATATATATATATATATATATATATTTATTTATTTATAAAATCGACTCTGCATATAAGAATATCAGATATAGGAGTACTCGGCTTATAAGAATAGCAATTTTGCATCCCACATATACTCTAGCTATAGTCTCACTATGCATAAGGGAATACTCTGCCTATAAGAATGGCCATTGGCCGGCCCAAGCATATTCTTATAAGCAAAGTCGGCTATATATATATATATATATATATATATATATATATATATATATATATATATATATATATATATATATATATATATATATATATATATATATATATATATATATATATACATACATATATATTCATTTGTATTCATTTGTTGCCTCATTTGTATAGTGGCAGAAGAGCCTTAATAGCTATCACCACCACTTGCAGTTGGCAATAAAAGATCGCACGCTGCATGATTCGAAATAATGTAGGATTCGAACACATGCCCTTGGTCGTTAAGAGCTAGCACCTTATCTCCTCGGATATCATGGCCCTGAGTACTCTGAGATGACTCTGAGGGCTGCTTCTAGCTGGAACAGGAGGATATTACATCTAGTTGCTGGTGGCACGTCATTGAACTTAATGCAGATTGAGAGCCGAGTGGTCGAGCACTATAAGCTGGCTTGATCTGGCAGCTGTGTTTGGGGGCGGGAAGCAGAGACACTGTTCAGTGCACTGCATGGCCAAGCGCCTGGCAGCAGCGGTCTTGCCAAGTGTTGCTCGATACCTATTGTGCCTCCCCCCTCCTCAACACATCACCTCTCCGTAAGTAGGCGCTCGGCTGAAACGAGTGCTCACTGGTTAAATGTCAAGCTGTGTTCTGGTAACATCAGCTGCACGCAATGCTCCCGCGGGGAGTACTGCTGCTGCCGCAGTCTCTTTGGTTTAGTGCTGTAGCTGTGCATAGTATGCTGCCCTAGTATGTGGCAACACAGTTATGGAGATTGAGTGCTGTTTTTCCACCTTCTGCCGATCTGGCACTGAGTGAGCTGTATGCAGACAGCCGAGTTAGGAAGCACCTACAAGAATGGCATGCAAAGGCTGCAGCTGCAGTGCTGGGTGGTGCAGCAATGTGGGAAGGCAGCAGCAGCAGCAGCGTTGCTAGTACTGCGAGGGCTACCGTCTCTGTTGCAGCTTGCTCCAGTCTCGGTGTCTGAGAGGGGTCCGAAGGTGCAGGGCAGCTTTTCGGCCATTGGAGAACGGTCGCCCGGTGAAGCATATACAAGCAGGTACAGTGGGGCATCCCAAGATGGCAGACTGCTGCATGTCAGCAGGCTGCCATCGCTCTGGCTCTGCTTCGAAATGCATAGGGGGCGGGGCGTAGGGCATGCTTGTGAGATTCGTTGCTGCTGTGAGGTTGGAAACGTTGTTTTTTGTTGTGTCGAGTTTCTTTGTTCCTCACGGCTTAGTACTGACTTTGCAATCGGGCCTGGGCACTAATTTCTTAGGCGCCCCCAGGCCACTGCACTGAAGGCTGCTCAAGTACCCAAATGCCTTAGCGTCCACTCGTCCTAAAATTGAAAATACTGAGTGACCGAGTGCTGAACTGCCATGGGACGAGCACTGCAAACTTGTGAGATCAAACTTGTGTGTGACCGACCAACTGTGGATAACTTCCTGTTATGATGGTGACACTCGTTGATGCTGTTGGCTAACTACCATTGATCTGGCTAGTTTTCGGTGTAGTTGTGCACAGCTTGGACTGTGCAAGTGCTACTCGTGTGCTTTTTCATGCTACCTTGCTCGTCATTAACTCGTGCTTACTGCCTTATGACCACACAAAATAAGGGAAATATCAGTGTTGCATTACAATGGGGGGGGCCTGAGCATCAGCTGACCTAGTGGTAAGCCCCACTTAGCTGGTGAGCCCGGCCTGCTGTCGGGCAAACGACTCCAAACCACGGCCTGGCTCGTCGAGTGCTTGAATCTTTCCTCCAGTCGCTTTCTGCTTTTGGCTTCGTCATAATCGAGGCGTTAGCTGAGCAGTTTGAGAGCACGAAGCGCCTGGCCCTTTCCCTTCAGTCTCCTACTGCGTGTAGAGTTTGCGTCGTCGTCACATGCTGCGCTTCCGTTGAGTTTTGGCAATAAACTGCTGCTGAGCGGCTTCCTTCGTCGTTCGCTTTCCTCGTTGTTGGCCTTCGATTGGTACACGTAAATTCTGCTTGCTTTGCTCCTTTTTTGCTCACAATTAATTGCTATGAAAACTTGCCGGTCCACTATGGTGTACAGAAACCAGAGTCCTGTGGTAAGACATGGGCACACTCTAACGTATTCATGTCCATCACTTACCGAAGGCCGGTGCAGCACGACTTCCAGTCGATCACTATGGCAGCTTTCCCAATATGCCAACTCAGCTGTTGCAAGTCGGAAGCTGGGAAGCCTCGGAAGAGGCACCAGTTGTCACTTTGAGCAGTAACTTTGACACTAACAGGTCCCTAGTGCAGTGAGCGTAAGCTGCTGGAATGCCATGGCTACCCTTTGAACAACCAGTTTAAGCTCACAGCCCTGTTATGTTTAGTCATTTGAATATCCAATTTTTAACTATGCGAGTGCATGTTGAATCTACATATTTAAATTAGCAATTTATCTCCCCTTTTTTGTCTGTCATCATTGCTGAACTGTTGTAGTACGACCTTAAATAACCAAACGATGACTTGATGTAGTCGGTACGTCAGTGACTGTGCCATACTAGCGTAGGTCAGTGACTGTGCCGTACTAGCAAACTAACAGACTAACTAACCTACAAACCTAGCTTTTTTTTGGGCTAGATGGCAGTCGCATTCACATGTAGTTGACTTATGCTAGATCATTTGGGCTTTTCTGCATGGCTTGCTAGGTGAGATTTATGATTTCTGCTTCTGATGTAATGGATTCAAATCATGCTGGTTAGTGGGACTTTTCACTGGGCATTTGTAGTCAAATCATCACTATATTGTCCTCTGTAATGCCTCCACTGATGTGACACTAGCTTGCATGTGTTCTGAGGCTGCCTTGCAGCAATCTCCTCTCAGTCAAGAATAGACCATCCAAAAATACTGCTCTGCAGCATTTTTTGTGTGCTGGCATGTGACAACTACCTGTGTTATTGCTTGTCTACCTTGTTTACATCCGTATATTTTATATGTGATGGTCCAAGGCTTCTTGGCAGCAGCTCATTCTGCTGCAGAATAAAGTTGTCGAAAACCCCTCACATTAAGGTCTTATAGTGGCATGTAGCCTGGTGGAATTTTTCTCATTGCTAATGGCACTATCCACTATTGTATGTAACTACTAATACTCAAGCCTGTACGTAACTTGTTTTCAGTTTTCTTCCCGTTGTACTATGTTTTTGTGCTCTCTTTCTCTTCCTCTCTCTCTCTCTGCCTATGTGTATATAAATACACATATTGATATATTTATATTTGTATACTCAGTATATAGTTGACTGTAATGTATCTCCATCTTTAACTCCTCAAAGCCACACAGACTAAGTGGGTGTTACGAAGGACAGTTCTCTATAGCACAAACAAAGCCTAAGCAGCTGTCGGTGAGCATGGGTCGGTGAGCATGGGGCTGCTTGAGATAAAGTCTGGGGTAGCCAGCAGACTTGATCTCAAGCAGCAACGAGAAAGTGAGAAGCAATATATAGCTTGCTGACCCAAAAACTGTCCACATGCTGAGGATCAAGATATAGCCTAAAATATTTCAGTTTTCCATAGACTCCTTGCCCGCAAAATCTACCAGACCATTAGATTCACGAAGTTGGCTATATTTTTAACACATAATATTTGCTACCATTTTATTTTTTATACTAGGTGCAAAACACACAAATGGCCTTGTTTTACAGTCTCTATGGCTATTTACGGCTTCTGATATTGCACCTTTTTGAAGGATATTACTTTGTAACACGCCTGAGCACTGCGAAGTAAGATGTATCCGATCCACCAAGTACCTCCCTCTCTAAAAAGGTATCTCAACAATCGTGTCTGGCATTTCTCAGTAATCATCATCAAGGCTTTGAAGCTTTCTGTTTTGAGCATGCACAACCACAGGCCTGAAGCTTTTTCTGATTAGAAAGGAATTAAATAATTATTTTGAATTATTTGCTAGATCTTAACCCAGAGTTTGAAAAACTATGTAGTAAATTGTAAAACCTCATAATTTCAAAGAAACCGTTTAATACATTAGGATCAGCATGGTTTTGGCATCTCAGATGTTTGCCGAGATTTCTAAAGCAGATTTTTAGGATTACTCTTTTCTATCGTGAAGCAGAGTGGGCTGGTTTTCGCTCTAACTGCTCGACCAATATCTTATATATTGGTAGTCTCGAATTAGATGCTAGGCATGAGAGTTTTCTGTTGCTCACCCAAAGCCTAAGCACTTTTGCTTTACATGCGGTGGTCAACTGACTTTATCTCACACAACAAAGAGAAAGTGAGAAGTATAGCTGAGTCAGGAGGGCAGTCGAAGAAGTGAGTAGCATGGAAGGAACGGCTCTGGGCGGCAGGAAAGGATATGCCATAGTCGGAAGCAGGAGATTAGATGTTGTTGCATATGCAACAAGAACAAGTGCACACACTAGCATGTGCTTTTGTCAGTGCCTAGGCTGTCCGACAGTATCCAATTTAATCAGCCCTGCACTTTTGCCTCATCTTATAACATACCTAACAGGTGCAGCAGCCTTACATCTAGGTGCTACTAAACCAAGAGCAGCACACAGCTTCGAATCGGCATATTTCACCTCCCTGAAGTACCCCCCCCCACTCTGTCTCTCTCTCTCTCTCTCTGTCTCTGTTTCTCTCGGTCTCTCCCTCTCTCTCTCTCCCTCTCTCTATGCTTTTTATACAGACCTTTAGGTATAACACCAATGCCCCACCCACGAAAGGATATTGTCGTACTAGAGAGGAATGTAGACAGGATATGACCTATCGTCCTGGGTGGACGGCTTCTGAGAAACAAGAGACAAGAAGTCCTAGCAATCCACCATTTTCGAGAGGGAGACACACACTCACACACACACACACACACACACACACACACACACACACACACACACACACACACACACACACACACACACACACACACACACACACACATATATATATATATATGTGTGTGTGTATATATATGTGTGTGTGTGTGTGTGTGTGCGTGCATGTGTGTGTGTGTGTGTGTGTGTGTGTGTGTGTGTGTGTGTGTGTGTGTGTGTGTGTGTGTGTGTGTGTGTGTGTGTGTGTGTGAGTGTGTGTGTGTGTGTGTGTGTGTGTGTGTGTGTGTGTGTGTGTGTGTGTGTGTGTGTGTGTGTGTGTGTGTGTGTGTGTGTGTGTGTGTGTGTGTGTGTGTGTGTGTGTGTGTGTGTGTGTGTGTGTGTGTGTGTGTGTGTGTGTGTGTGTGTGTGTGTGTGTGTGTGTGTGTGTGTGTGTGTGTGTGTGTGTGTGTGTGTGTGTGTGTGTGTGTGTGTGTGTGTGTGTGTGTGTGTGTGTGTGTGTGTGTGTGTGTGTGTGTGTGTGTGTGTGTGTGTGTGTGTGTGTGTGTGTGTGTGTGTGTGTGTGTGTGTGAGAGAGAGAGTTTATTACCTGCACATGTAAGAATCAGGCTGGCATTTAGGCCACATTTGCAGTCCTAATAATAATAATTATGGGTCTTTATATAGCACACCAAGAGAACTATATCTATCTGGGTTTTAGACATCTATATAAACATATGAAGATGTGCCACAGTCGACAGTAGGTGAGTAGATGTTGCTCAAAAATTTCGAAGTTTGTTCCACAGTCTAGATCCAGGAAGAAGGCTTTAGTCGCCAACAGTCTTTAAGCAAAGTAGCGGCACTGCTAATTTATTGCTTGTAGAGTACATGAGGGTAGAGGAGGCTGAATCTCTTGCAGCAGTTCAGCTAGGTACGAAGGAGCTAAGCAATGGGGGGCCTGTGGGTCAGCGTTTGAACTTTACTATGCATCTGTTGATCAACCGGGAGTCATTGCAGCTCCGTTAGCAAAGGAGACATATGGGTGTACCTCTGAGACAAGCCTTGCAGTCATATTCATCACCAGCTTCAGTGGCCTAATGACTTTTTCGGTAGCCCTGCCAAAATTGAATCGCATTAATCCAGCCAAGACAGAACCAAGTAGCTACTTAAATTTTTGCAAGCCACCATGGTAATAATCTTAAATAATGATCGGACATGATGGCTAGACGTATGAGCATTCTTCTTAATGCAACTTTCAAAATTTAGGTGATTGTCAAAGAGGACACCTAAATTCCAAGCGCAGTGTGAAGGTCCCAAAGCAGCATCACCTTTGAGAAGAGCAAAGTCTCCTAGTCCGACCACATGCTTGGGGCCTACTGTGAGTGGGAGCTCCGTTTTTTATCGTCGTTTAGTTTAAGGAAATTTGACGACATCCAGCATCGAATGCCTGCAAAACAAGGACTCAGTTTACCAGTCACTGCTTTAGGTTCCGACGGTTTGAACGACAAATACGATACGAGTGTCAGCAGCATAAAAGTGATAGCCGATCCAATGGGCCTAACTCACTTTTCCCTGAGGTTTGATGTAAATGGAGAATGGCAAAGGACCAAGAACGAACCCATGTGGGTCTCTTCAGGTTATTAGTCTGGTGGATCAGACTTGACCCCACACGACACGGATTGACCACAATCGGACAGCAACGATTTGAATCATGTCACTGCCACGTCTCCAGGCCGATTGTTGTGTTCTCATTCGTTTAAGTAGGATATCGTGTTCAGTAATGTCGAACCTGATTGCTCCAGCAAGACCAGGGTATTGACACAGTCCGGTCATCGTGTACATTCCGGTCATCGTGTACAGTACCATATGTATGTTACTAAGGAAAAAGTGAAGCTCCAGCCCCAATCTAGATTATTGTTAATCATGTCTCTGCTGATCTTAGTGGAGAACATTTGAGGTAAATCCCTCTTATTCTCTTTAGTCTTGTATATTTATTTTTCGTGTTAAGAAGATTCCGATCTGTCGCTAATTGCCAAATTGTTGTATGCAAATTTTGCAGGGAAACATGAATACATGAAAAAAGATAGAGAAATATGAATGTAATGTAAACAAAAGTAGGCTCGTGAGAGACACTGTGGGTTGCCTCAAGGCCATGCCATTCTTTGCAAGGCCTCTGTGCTTTTAGGCATGTGTAGGGACACAAGCCCATCATTGTCGACTTGGCAGCTCTGCCTCCGGTGTTGACCTCGGTGCTGCCTCTCTTCTCAATGAAGGGTGGGACTTCCAACTCCTGAGGCACTGCAAGGACTGTGCAGCAGGGATCTGAGTGCAGATCCAGGGTCCGAGGATTAAATCGACTTTACATTATGTTACCCTCGGGCAGCTGCTACTCAGCCACTGGCACGTGTCCCAGGTTGTTTCAAGCCTGAGTCGGTTTCTGATAGGTGGCTGGGCTGGAGTCAGCCATCTCCAAGCAGTGTGCCTGATGCAGCATCCTGCCAGGGCACTAAGAGTTCACTGGCAGACTACTCGTGTGCTGCACTTGGGCGATCGGGAGTGGTAGGTGCATGTTTAGGTTAATGCCAGCTGTTAAGCCACTGGTACTGTACATTAGTTTAGGTCGACCAGGTAGCAGCCAGTGGAGTTAGCTGCAGCCATTGGCTGGCCGAGCTGTGCCGTGGCCAACATACAGCAGCAGGAGGCTCATCACAATGCCCTATAGAGGGCATCACATCACGGCCAGCTCCTGAGACCTTGTTTTTATTGCTGCTTAGCAGGGACGATCTGTTGCTCCCCGGGCTCTCGCCAGAGATAATGGATGCACCGGCTGCCCACACGATGCCGACCGGTGTTATGGAGTTCGAGATTTGATAGCCTCTCTTCTATGGTCTATGGCCTGTTTACACCTCAAGCTTCCTGTGTTCTGTTGTGAAAAGGAATGCCATGCGGGCAGCGATGTGCTAGCAGCTCTCTCTCACTCTCTCTCTCTCTCTCTTCTCTCTATCTCTCTCTTCTCTCTCCCTCTCTCTCTCTCTCTCTCTCTCTCTCTCTCTCTCTCTTCTCTCTCTCACTCTCTCTCTCTCTCTCTCTGTCTCTCTCTCGCTGTCGATTGCCCAACATGTGTCAATCAAGTGCTGTAAACACCGGGGAAGTCATCATGCAGAGAGAGTGTGTATTGCTTCTTGCAACTTCTGTGGCCTGCCATCAGCCAGAACCCATACATGCCCAAAGACAGAGAACGAGTGATCTCAGGCCTCACCAAACTGCCCCCCTGGTTGCTTGGATCTAATATTAAGTTTTGTAACTAGAAGTTAGTCGAGCAGGTGTGTGAACGGTTGTACTCCATTTTGTCCATGGAGAGCCTTAACCCCCCTCCCGGTTTTTCCCAATTGCCGGCGCCTTGATCAGCTCTCGGCAACCAGTAAGCTACCGTGTCACACTGGGATGCCACTCCCTGCTACCAATAAACTGTTGCCTGAAGGCCTTGTACATTTACCTATTCTACTTGGTTTTGGAAGGGCAAGCGAACATGTTCAAACTGTAGCAATGGCCAATGACTCCTTTCCACACACTCCAAGTCTTCTACTTGCGACCCACAGTGCTGGAAAGCTGCAGTAGCAAATCTTGGCAGTCTGCCACACCGATGGGAGTGGGGTAGTCAAGAGATGGAGCCTGGAGGTAGGCTATGCATTGCTCACCAAACGATGTTGCTTCGTTGCATAGCGATCAACCGTTGAGGTAGGTATGCCGTACTGTTTTCGGTCCTTCTCACATCTGCCTTTGCACAGGCTCCTTAGTCCTGCTCCGTTTGAGCTCTTTAATTGTCAACTTCTTCTTTGGAGACATCCCTAAAGTGGGGTCATGTGCACTCTGCTAGCTAATGGCCGGTGGCTCTAATATTAGTCCTTATGTTCGTGCATGTGTGTGCCCGGCTAAGCAATTTGTTTTCTCTGAATCTCCGTGAATCTAGAGATGCACAGCCGGCCAGTGCTGGGACCACGTGACATGCTTGGAAAAGAAAATTGTTGTGGCACGTGATGTGCACACACCAAATTCTTTTCTGCATAGCTACTTAAAAACGCACACTCACATATATGTAGCTTTACACTGACTGGGGCTACTAAGCATCTGTGTACTCTGCCTGTGAACTATTGTGATTGGCTGTTAGTGTGGCTTTACTGTTCCCGAGGTGCAAGGCAAATGGTGGCAGAATTGCTCAATGTAAAAGTTTATGTCGCTAGGCTCAACTAAATGGCTGACATGTGTATGTTATGTACGTGTGATGCTTCAATAGGTCCTGTTTAAGATCATGTAGAGTCACTGCCGACCGTCTCAGCTAAGCAAGTGCCTACTGGCAGCCTGTCGTCTATTTACCCGGCTTGTCTGACCGGTGTCGTGCATGCGGAAACGTGCTAATCTAATCGTATGCAGGTTCAGGCTGGTCACTCACTAAACCTGCACCGGGTCTGTGTACGTATGCTATATCTTGAGAATCTTGAAAAGAAATTGTACTACCCCCCAGAAACAATTGTTTGCTAGGCATTCATAAAAGTATTTTATAAATGACCCCCTAAACATGTGTAGCATAATGTAGACCCGATTCCGAAGCTTAAACCAAACCACCAACATGATACCACCACAAATAAAATGACTGGGAAAATTAGGCTTTTTGCCTGAATCACCATATAAAATCCCGAATTAGACACAACCAAAGAAATTAGGATATTCTTCATCGGCTATCGCCCGGGTGAATCAAGCAGAGGTTCCAGCTTATTTTGTGCCAGGTGGCTTAGAAACTCCCTCGCTGGTGGGCAATACAAATGTAAAGCGCCTAGAAAGAGATTGAGTTCTCTGAGGCCGCTTTATCAAGTGCATTATTATTATTATTATTATTATTATTATTATTATTATTATTACATAGTTCAACCATCCACTTCCAAATCCGTCACCGATCGTGTCTCAATCACTGACACTCCTTCATGCATGAATACTTCTCTATGCTCCACCTTCGGTCACTCTTTGTCTTTTTCACGGACGAATCGTCTATCTTGCCCGTTCTCTATCCATTGTGTCCTACATCTGAGAAGTGATTTGGAAGACTGGCCAAGTAGTCCTGTCGGTTGATTTAGCTCAATGTCTGTCAGTGACGAGTGAGCTCACGTGATATACCCTGTAGTCAAAATCAGCTCGAGCTATGTGTTTTATCAAAGCTATCATATTTTTAGCTTATTTCTTTCTACTTATTATTGATTTCAGCTATTTCTTTCGATTCTATAAAGACGGCAATAGAGGAATCAGTATAATTTGGTGCTACACGGGAAGAAGACAAATATATAGACCACTCAAGTGAGCAGTTCTGAGGGGCTGCCCATCAAGGCGCAGTCGTGCCAAGATGGCAAATGGAGCAATGAACACACGGGTCTGATAAAGGTAGGGTAAAAATGCACTGGATGGGTGACAAGCCCTTCCATTCACAGAGAGTGAAGGCCGATCAAGACGCCTTAGCAAGCCTTTCCCAAAGCCTTTTCGAACCAATCGTACCGACTAACCATTACCTCTGCCCCCCCCCCACCAGCACGGGTCAACAGTTCCTGCCCTCTGAGCTAGTGATCAACGGTTGGCCGGCATAATAGGTTGGTTTGCAGCTGGTCAGTCAAAATCAGGCTACCTCGACCCTTCAAAGCCAGCTGTACTACGCGCCGATCGAACTCGTTTAGGGTGGCTACTCTCTGTGTCAAAGCCAGCTGTACTACGTGCCGATCGAACTCGTTTAGGGTGGCTACTCTCTGTGTCCAAGTGCGCCAATATAGCTGCCCAGCAACAGTTGGAAGTAGTAGGATCGAAATCTGACCATCTGACCGGAGTTCTAGCATTTCCAACATAGCAATCGCCCTTGGCTATAATGTACTTAGTTCAAAACCGGCTGCAATGTGCTGACTTTAAAATCCACACCGTTCATTGTAATAATATCCGGCTGGGCATACGAAAGCATGCACTTTCCTCACTGTCGATAAGGGATGACCCTTCCTCCTCCCCCTCCTCCTCCTCATCCCCCCAATGCAGCCCCATCTCATCTATCGGCTTATTGTCGTAGCAACCCCAGATTGGTTCGACGGCTGTTCTTTGGCTCAATTGAACGACTGGCTGGCTTTGTGGTACAGTGTGCTCGGTATTAAGTAGTCTCTGGAGGCGACTGAGTGCTTTAGCAAGCAATTCGGCCACTGAACATGCTGCAGGTGCTACCACTACAGCACGACGGCACATCTTCCTTGGCTTTCTGCTTGTCCGTCTGTCTGCCAACCCCTGGACCGCTGATGAGATAATGGCCGACTGAAGCTGGTTGTCGGCTCCCTAGTCCTGCACAGGTCCGGTCCAGGAAATGTCCACCTTACCTGTATTCCGCAGTCTTTGGCAACGTAGTCATCAGGGTCAGAACAATCGCCTGAGGCACGGAATGGAATGTCCTAAGCGGCCACGAGCCACGACTGCAGCTGGTGTCAGGGCCTGTTTTCCCTATCCTACGATATGCTGCAGTCAAAGGTTAGGATGCCTGGCTGCAGGGCCCGTGTAGGGCCAGTGCACATGACCGAGTGCTTGACCCGGAGAGGAGCATGTAAGCTGTTGTCATCATTGTCGGCCTGGTGCAATGGGCAAGCCATTCAGGAGTTGTAGGAGTCGACAATGAAGTTAGTGTATTAGCTAATCGGGGACTCGGCCAAGGGTACTTCTAACCGTGGTCGGGCAGGTGGCACACCGAAGCACCTTGCACCAAAGCAGCAGCAGCAACAGCAGGGGAGCAGGGCAGCTGCTGTTGGCTTCGTGCAGCAAACAGCTCTAGTGGCTGCACCGGGCTGCACCGGCCCACACTACCACCACAGACCCACCGGTGCTGTCGCTCATGCTGCTGCCTTCTGGAAACCTAGGGCAGCCAAATACTCCTACAAGGGTGGAGGGTTTGGGTTTGTGGTTTGGCAGAATACCACCCCAGAAGTATTACTCCGAGCACCACCACCAGGCCGCCATGATTTTTATAATGCTCGTAACAGTGGTGTCAAGTAGTGATTTGCAGTCGCGATGTTGCATAATAAACGTATGGTTGTATGCTTATTTCGCTAGTTTCCACCTTGAAGTTAGTAGTTATTGGGGCAAGTATATCTTTCAGGCGGGTATTTTTTCTATCACTGGCATTCGGTGGGTGGAGGCGGAGGGCTGGCTTGTGCACGCTGTCGGTCGCTCGACCCGGGAGCTCCCTTTCCTGCGAGAGCTGGTCTATAGACAGACAGCACGCACTACCGCCTGGGAAAGCCCTCACTCACCGCTCCTTCTGCTGATCACTTTTCCTCGTCGACTTGTAGCTAGCTGCAGCGGTCGGTCCCTTGCTGCAGGCCGCCGGCTACCGCCACTGGCCGTTGCCCCTTTCCATGTTTGCTTAGCTTTTCACCTCACTGAGATGCGCTGTCGTTCGTGCGTCACTGCTCGAGGCAGCCCCACTCTGATTGCCTGTGTCTCGACTCTCGAGGGCCTGTTTTTCGAGCGGCAGTGCGAGCGGCCGTGTTTATCGTGCCCCTTTTCAGCTTTGCCACACCGGATAGATCCCTGCTCCCAGCAGCCGAGCAGGCAAGCATATTTTTCTCCACGTGCCCAGTCGGCCCCAGTGCGAGACGACATACGCCACGGGATGTGCGTCCTGTGCGTCCCACTCGTGGACTGCCCTCGCCTGAATTAGGCAGAATGCACTTTGATCTCGAGCACACTGTTCCAGCATACAGGCAATCTGCTGACGCTGCAATGGCTGTGATCATTAGCCTCTCAGAAGACTCGCGAGAGTCGGCCTGGTCTAGATTCAAGTTCCGCCTAGCAGCGCCTTGCAGGTGTGGACTGCTGCCGTGTAGATGCTGAGAAGCCGAGGCGGTCGTTTTTTTCTGGTCGTGAGATCGCAACACGATGGGTGTCGCAAAAGTCTTCGCCACGCCGGCTGTTTGAGCGCTCCCACCGTGAGCTTCCTCGTCTCTAGGACGACTAGCCGACCTCGCTCTGCCTCGCGCGCGTTCGCACGGAGGCACCGAGTGCACAGGAGAGCATGCAGAGCTGGAGTCGGGCAGAAGAGTAAACACGGTGCAGAGGCCGTGACTGCTTGCTCGCTCGTAGCTCTTATCGCTATCGTATTTTTTAGAGCTCGCACGGTGATCGATATTAGACGAGATGCTCAGGGTACTCAGCAGCACGGTAGCGGCAGCAGCGGCGGCGGCAGCAGCCTGTCCTGGCGTCCCCCGGCAGCCGTGGCCAGCATCGAGCGCGACCAGGTCTACCAAGCCATTCATCCCTATGATTTTTCGCTGTGGGAGACTCGAAAAGCTCTGGGTCTACGCATGCTAGACGGGAACCCGCATTTCAAGCCACGGAAGAAGAAGCAGCTGTTCAAAATTAACTACTTCTAGTGTATGTAGTGGCGCAGCCGCGCCGCGTGCGCTCGCTCGCTGTGCGTGGCCTGCTGAGACAAGAGCTCAGCCAGGGCCTGCTCTAAGCCGGCGGGAGGAGGAGGCTGAGCGCCAGTCGAGCGTCCTGGGCAAATGCACGGATGTGCGGGCTGCGCTGTCTGCTGCCACCTCCCGTCCCGGTCTTGTTAGTAAGCCACCCGCCTAGCTGTGCTAACATATTTATGTATCTTCGCCTTGGTGAGATCGTGGGCACCCTCTGCTGTGGCAAAATGCAGGCAGAAGGGGTTTAGCTGACACAGATACAAACAAGTGTTTCTCTGAACTCCGATGAAAATGGGATTCCGGCTCCAGAGTATTTGGCTGCTTAACGTGCTTACCGTTTGCTAAACGTCTTGCTCATGTTTTCTCTTGTGCTCGCACACTCGCATGCACTCACACGCACGAGCACACACATGCTCACCCACACACATGCGTGCACATGTTTGTGCACTACTGATACAAATACACAGACACACACACACACACACACACACACACACTCACACAAACACACACACTCACATAGAGGCAAACGTGTACATGCATGCCAATGCATGCATGCACACATCACATAACTCGTGCACACATGAGCAATGCGCACGAACGACCGAGCGAGTGCACGCACGCACGCACACTCGTGGTGGCACGTAGACAATCAGCATGTATGAACTGAATGTCCACACGAATGCTCCCAGCAGTTCAGGCTTTGCTGAGTCGGCAGAATCACTCGATGAGTGAGCTGCGGCAAATTGCAGGTTGCCAGGTGTGCGCTCGAAAGCCAAGCACGAACCGATCCCGGCTATTGGTTGCTAGCACACTGCAGCAATACTAAGACCTACTGTGAGCCTATCATTACGTTGCTGCTGCCACTCGTCTCGGCGGTTTATGCTGCACGCTACCGACTAAATGGGGATCAGTGACCATTCTCAGCTCGATACACAGTCACCACAAGGAATGCGCCCAGGCTCTGGACCGGGGACCGGCTCGAAGCTGCTGCTCTGCAATCGGTGCTCTCATTCTTTCTTCCATTGCGGGCCACATTGGATTTCCGATTCAGTAGGCAGACTTGGTGGTGGCCAGACTCCTAGCACTGTCAGTTAATGCTGGGCTGCTCTGTTGCCTTGGGAGCTGGACATTTATGCAGCAGCCTATATCCGGCCACTGTTGTTTGGCAAAATGGGGTAGTGATTTTGGAACACCTCCGTTACTATACGGCACAATGGATGTAGATTCGGTAACAATATCCGAGAGCCAAAATGGCTATAGCTGACCACCCGAACCCAATGCAAGCCCCAAGTTCAAGCTGCGATCAAAAGCGACTTTTTAACATAAAATGCTTTACCCTAGTTAAATTGTTGCTACGTTGCTAAGTTTCAAATGCAACAAATACACTGGCACCACAAGTGCTTTACAACCAGTGCGCTAAATTAACCTTTTCTTTCGGGTTTGATCTCGGGTCAGATCTCAGATCACGAGGAAGGTCTTACTTGCAATTAGCCTATATAGTGTGTGGCTGTGCAGCAGATTCCTGTAGCTAACCCTGTTGCCTGCAGTTAATGACGCAGTGTTTGAGACCGGTGTCTAATCTTTAAAATGGGCTCGTGCACGTTCGAGCTTCTCATTCAAGGCTATCGTTTGGCTACTCATTACTGGTTAAGGGTAACTTTTGAAAAAATAATGGGAAAATTGGTCCAACAATACCATTTTTGCTTAGGGTGTCTTTAAAAAAACAAGCATATTAGAGATAGGACCGGAAGTTTTGACTACTTAGAGGTAAAGGAAAAAAGGATTATGCAAACCATGTCTAACCCGGAAATAAACTGGTAGCAGCATATCTACAAATGACAAATTTATTGATCTCTTCATCGTATGCGAATTTTGCGCAAAACTTGTTCGAACCTTGGTACATCGAGTTACATGTTTGCAGATTGTTGAGGTGCATGTTTGTGCCTTGTGACAGCCTCATTTACAATGTAGCTTTGCATCTTATGAATTCCATAACTTGGCCAATACATAACTGATCAATGTGAAAATTGAAATGTAAGTTCACCTCTGCTTGTACATCATTGCAAGAAATTATGATTGCTAGACTTAGCATACTGATGTGGTTTTGCTTACGTGTCTAATATGAGGTCACACCTTTGGTTTTTTGCTTCTCTTGTATTCTTATAATCGGATATTGGTATATCCTTAATGACTGCTTAGTATGAGACATATTTCCCTTATCGCAATGTTTCCTCTCTCTCTCTCTCTCTCTCTCTCTCTCTCTCTCTCTCTCTCTCTCTCTCTCTCCCTCCCTCTCTCTCTCCCCTCCCCCACTCTTTCTCCCTCTCTCTCTTTTAGCCGGGCTGTCCGAAACCATGATCTAAGGGATTTGAGTAGGCTAGATTAGAATGCACTTGCTGCTTACTAGCAGGCACTTGCTTTGCAAGCCCTGGGGCTGCTCTAGAAATTATCGTCCTACTATGACTGGCAGCAGCTGACTCCCAGCAGTTGCAGTCAATCAGGCTGAGCACCAGCGAGGGCTCTCTCGAGTGGGCTCTCTTGGCCAATAGGTCAGGTACTCGAATCAGCGGTCGTGTGTGGCCTTGACCATGATCTAATGCTGACAAGCATTCTTTGCACTTTCGCAGGTGTTTTTGTCCAAGCCTACCTAAAGTGCAGGTGTATGCAGTTGCACGCTTTAACGTTACCAAGGCATTGTACTTGTACGAAGCAGAGGTCCTCCAGCTTGCTGTTGCCATTTGCAGCACCTTCGGTGGTGGTATTAGCTGGAACAGGGGTCTGTACGATCACAGCCGTGAAGGACCTGTCCGAGGCCAGACGTGGAGGGAGATGAGCCGTCAGGTCAACCGCCAGCTGAAGCTCATCAGAGTTCAGCCTAACCAACATTCTGTTCCCTGGTACTAACCACGAGAGTATGCCCTGTTCTTTGAACACCTGTCGACCTGCCTCGTGCACCTGCAACTCAATCTCGTCGAGCATGCAGCAGGAAAATGTCGTGCACAGCCGATTGTGCACCCGATGGGTGCCCAATCGTTGGTGCTGGGATCTTTCCTCCCTGCTCCACTTTTCAATTTGCTCAATGGTCGCTCGCGATTGAAGTCTGGCTGCATGTGGTAGCTTTCGCGCACATATTATGCATGGTTCATTTGGAGAGTCGCATAGAGTTTGCAGCGTTTTCAGCAGCTGCTGGACTGTTCATCGAGTTCTTTGATGTTGTCCGCCGTTGTACACTGTTGTCTGCCGTTGTACACGCAGTAGTCTATTCCTCGGCAGCTTCCTTTTTTCGGATGGCTCGGCACAGGCAAGGGCTTATGGTCGGTTTGGGATGAGCCGGTAGCCATCTTGCTGAGGCAGTCACTCATTTGCTACATTCCTTCGTGTGATTCCTCGGATGCGTGTGCTTGTGTCCGGGTTTTTGATGCATCTTTGCTCAAACTTATCTGATCAACATTTACCATATCATTTACTAATCATTTCGATAGAATAAAAGGTGAAGTGTCAAGTTTTGTGATGAATGGCTACCGAATGAAGTAGCACCTGATCAGGCATTGCAGGACAAGGTAACTCAGGCTGGAATATGAATTATTGTTATTATTCGTGAATATTGATAAATAAATTATCAGAAAACAAGAGGCAAAACAAGAAAGAAGTTCGTAAGGGTCTAGCTATGTGCAAGGCTTACCTTGGTATCTAGAACGATAAAGTGGTCCAGGTATGTTTCTACAAGGTTTGCAGGCTCGATCAAATGGACAGTTAGCTTGAAGATGACTCGAAGCCGACGACAAAGAGGTATCTCCAGTATGTGCAAACTTCACCGGAACAGCAACAATCTGATGCAGGAGCGGGAGAGAGAGGCATTAAGGGGGGCTTCATCCGATGCAGCATCACGGCAGCTTGATTTCTGCCTTCCCTATGCATTCAAGCTGTATCAGCTGATCAGAATCAAGCAAGTGCATGGCGTCATTGACCAGGTCAAGCATAAATAAAAGTTAAGCTGATTTCAGACCTTCGTTTGCATAGGGGCAGAAGAGCCAGACCGGCTATCACCACCACTAGCAGTGGGCAATCAAGGATCGCCCACTGCAGTACTGGAACCCACGACCTGGTTTTTTAAGACCAAGCACCTTAACCCTTAGCTAAGACCTAGGATGCATACTGTTTCACGCTGACACGTTAATGGTGCGAATCGAAGCAGCCAAGGTTGTCTACGTTCTGCGGTCACCGAGGCAGAGCAAGTACTACAGTATGGGCATGTGCTGCTGCAATACAAAAGCTAAATGCCCACGTGGCTCAGCGGTATAAGGTTAGATGTCTCATCCTTTACAGCAGTCGGGCACAATTGCATGTGCCTTTTAAAATTGCGGTTGCTGCACAGATTCGTGCAATTCGGGATTCCTAACTGTCCCGAACTTTTCCCAGCTGTATCTCTGAGGCAACAGCCAGACTCGCGTGGTATCCTTCGAGCCCTCACTTTCTTTAGGCAGGCCAGTGAAATATTTTTATTAATAAATATGAATATAATTCATTTGTATAGCACCATAAGAGAACTTAATCTCTCTTCAGGTGCTTTACACATGCTACGAGGCTCGAGCCCACGATCTCGGTCATCAAATACATTAATTATGAAATGTAAAACGCTATTCCAACTCCTAAAATCAGATGCAAGATTAACTTTTGTGCCTGTGTAGTCAAATTGTGTCTTGAGTGCAATCGCCATATCAGCAGAAATTTTAAAATTAGCTTCACCTGATGGGAATATTTTCTTAAGCTCACTGAGGTCTGAAACCCCTTCCACGAATTTGGCAGACTGCAGCACGTCAAAGACGCATGAGCCTTGCACCCACCGATACTAGGAGCAGCTGCTGGTGCTCTGCAAGAGGACTAGCTGGTTCATCAGTTGCCGAGCTGTGCCTTGTTCCTTGTGCGTCTGTGCTTATGGCAGTTAGAACCTGACTGGCTGCTGTCTCTAGGTTTCTTGTTCGAGAGACTGGCTGACGAGTGATAGCTTTGTGACAAAAAACGGTTTAAGTAATTTAATGCATTCTGCATTCGGCTGATTTTATCCAAGTTTGATCACCTCACTACTTTTAATTAATCGATTCATGGTTCACGAGACACGCACATCGGTCTAGCAGTCGGGCTTGTGGGCAGTGACCAGCAGCTCTTTAAATGCCTGAAACTGCACCATCTGGCAGACGTAATTGTACTTTAATTAGCCAATTATTATTAGCATTACTACTTGCTACTGCCGATTCGGAGTTGGAGCACAGAGGGGTAAGGAGAATTCCAACGAGCCAAGCTTCGAAGACGCTCGGATGGCCGATTCGACGTAGATGCATTCTATACAGCTGATACCATTCATTCAGCTAGCTGCAACAATAAGCAAGCTTATTGCACGACAGATTCGTGGTAGCAGGAAATCATATGCCGGAAGACGTGGCATGAACACTTGCGCAAAACACCACGTACAGCGAGATTTCAAGCCATAAGCTATCGCATTTATTCTGTGCGTTAACTGCTTTAACCAAGAGCACGAGAGTAGATACAGGAGCCGGCATGGAGGCTGAGACCGACGGTGGATGGTAGAGGGTAGATGATTCAGTACAATAGTGGCCCTTGATTTCTCTGTGGCTCAAGCAGCAGGGCACCGCTGTACGGGAGAGAGAGAGAGAGAGAGAGAGAGAGAGAGAGAGAGAGAGAGAGAGCAGTTCCATGCTAAGCAAAGGCCAATGCACCACTGATTCTCTCAGTCAGCTGGCACCTGAACTGATGACCTGGCCTGGCAGCAGCAGCAGCAGCAGGACCTCACCGACTGGCCTCCAAGGGCTAGGACTGACTGGAAAGCCAGCCAGCTGCAAGGCCCAAGCGAAAGCCCGCCACCGCAAACTAGGCGAGGACTGGGCAATCCCAAAGGCGGGCGAATGCACTGAGCCGCCTCACCGAGTGCGGCCTGGTGTGTCGGCCCCCCCCCCCCGGGGTCGCACGTGGCGCGGACCAATCAGAGAGAGGCAGCTGATCGCGAGGTCGGCTGCACCGAGCGGCGACCGGTTGGTATTTAGAGGCGGCCGTCGCGGTGCCTAGCTCAGTGCAGGGTGATCTTCAGAGCTCAAGAGACCTTCTGGACATTTGCAATGGTACTGAGCAGCCTCGACGCACCTTCCGAGATGAACGAGTGAGTATAGAACTTGAGCGCTGCGGACTTGCCCTTGCGCTGCGTCTGCACGGGCTACAAACCAGGGCGGGCCGCCGGCTGACCCGCGGCCCCGGAGTTTGCACCGCCGGTAGCCAGCTCGCTTTGAACCTCGCGGGCCTCGCCGAAGAGTCTGCAAACCCCCAGTCCCCGCCGCCAGTAGTCCGTTCTACTGCCGCCGGCTATGCAACCGGCATTCGCCGAATGAGCCGGTTCGCACTCTGGTGCTCAGACCTGGCTGGCGCGGCCGCCAGTCGAGCCGCGCCATTACGCAACGCCTGCTTGCAGACGGAGCGCGTAGCAACGGTGCGTCCGCAGTGCATCAATCCACCGGCACGTACCGTAGCTAGAGTTTAAGCAAGCGAGGCGTAAGACAGCAGAGTGCGGTACCTGGCCCGCCGCTCACGCATGCGTGCACGCCGCTAACGTCATCCGGCATTATTCGCAGCACCCTGGGAACCCGGGCCCAAGGAAGCCCTCAGGACTTGGGCCGAGCGCGTTCGCGTTGCGAGCTCTACACGCTGTAGTGAAGAATTCGAGCGCGGCCGGGCGCTTCCGCGGAGTCGCCGCCGCGGCGACTTCCTTTAACGCGCCGATGCCGGACCGCGGGCGCGCGCCTCGCGTCCGCGGTCCGGCCTCGGCAGCGCGTGAGCGCTCGTGACCGGCCCGCGTGCCCGCCCGCCCTACCGCCCGCTCAGCGATCATCGGGCGCGGGCTATCTACCGACACCGCGGTTACGGTGCGCTCGCGTCACTGCTCCCAGTGACTGCTGCTCGCGCGCCCGAGTACGCGTCCCGAGTAAACAGCGAGCTCTGCTTATCGGACGGTCCCCGTGAATGCGTGCGGCAGCCGGCGGCATCCGCCCTCTGCCATTCGGAAGTCGGCTCCTTTCAAGCGGCCCAGGCCGCGGATCGAGCGGAACGCTGCGCCTGCGCTACCGGAGCCCACTGCCTTCCAGCTCGCTGGCTGCCGCAGTCGGGGCCGACGCCTCCCTTCGTTGAATAGCCGCCGCGGCGCTCTCGTAATGGCTCACGCCGCCGACCGACGACCAGAACCGAGCGCCCGGGTTTGCCTGCGGCTCGCTAGCGAGCCGACATCCGGCTTACGTAACCTCCACGTCGGCCCTCCACGCTGGCTATCCAGGTCCACTCGTTTGTATGAAGGCGTGAAGGTCAAAGGTGGCTGGTGGGCAATCCTCCCTCCTGGTTGGGCGCCGCAGTTGTTCCTGCATGCGGAGGAGCTGCTACGCTGATTTCGCGCCCGGGCTTTGTATTGGCAGCCGTCCAAGCGGTTCCAATTCTCTTCTGTTTTCAGTTTGTCGCGACCCGCCGTTGGCCTTTCGCTGAAGCGTTTTTTGGAGAGCGCCCGGGACGATGGCCGACTGGCTTGGGGCATCTACGCCTGCGCCAAGCAGCTGGAAAGGTAAGCGGCCAAAACCTGCCAGCCGACGTCCTCGTGCGACAGCAGCGACCCCGAGCTGGCGTGCTGCTGAGTAGCCGCTGGCTTTCGAAAGTCTGATGGGCTCGCTCTTGCTCGTTGCAGCCATGCCGACTCCATTTCGCTGTGCCTGCTAGCAGACGATTGCTCCGGCGATGCCGCAGCTCACCTTCTCTTCGTGCTTCTCGAAGCATTTTGCATGGACTTCAGCATTCCGGTCGTAAAGGTGAGCCTCTATCCCTATCTGTCTGTTTCACCTTGGTGCACGGGCACGGCTGAAGGCCGAAGGCTTCGTTGGGTTGCGTTGGCTGCGTTGAGAGGCTACGCTGTGTGAGTTTCGAGGCTGCGTTGAGACCAGAGTCGGAAGCAAGCGAGCGGCTCATTCGTGGCATCTCGGGCCAGCTTGTTCGTGGCTTTTCGAAAGCGCCCTAAATCTCACGGCATTTGTATTTAGGTGGACAGTGCCGCCAAGATACGAAAGATCTTGAGTGCAAATGGGAACGATGTCGGCAAGTCAAAGGAGTCTTTCTGCTGTGTTCTCGTCGAGGTAAGCGTGACACTGGCTTCCGAAAATGATTATGAATGCTGCAGCTGCAAGCATGTGCAAGCGCTGCCGTAGCCAATGGATGCTGTAGCTGCAGACGTATGCAAGTGCTGCAGCTGCAGGCATAGGTGAAAGCTGTTGCTGCAGGTGCTTCTCAGCCGGGCAGTGCAACAGGTGGCTTCTCATTTGTAGATGCCAGACTCCAAACTTAGAGGGCAGACAGATGAAAGCCTAATGTCGTACTGCAGGGCAGCTTCGTTTGAGTATCCGGCTCCGGTGATAGAACTTCCATCGTGATCGAATCTTGGTAGGTATGGCTGCTGAACTCTTATAATTGAGCCTTGGCTGCATAGTTTGCTCTGATTTATTTAGCAGCAGGGCAGCACGAATAACTGCGGTTCCTGCTGCTGTAGGTTTCGCACGTGAAAGGAAGGAAGCTGCTTCCACCAAGGAGGCTACTAGCTCTCGGGCCAACAAGATGGCTTGCTCGAAAGCCTGTTCCGTCCGCGACCGGGCATTTGCGTTGAGATTTCTCGGTCGACGGCTTAGCGGATGCTGGCTGAAAAAAGCAAGCCGCGCTGCTGCCGGCGGTGGACTGCCGTGTGCGCACATCGATGCAGTCTGAGGAAAAGTTGCCAGCACGTTGCCCATGCAGTTGAGCTGCTCAATTATGCCAGACGTGAGAGACTCCTCAACATGCCTTGCTGCAGCAGTCCTGCAAGGCACTCGTGTATTCAGGCTTGTGCATCAAGGAGCTGATAAAGGTCATTGGTCTGGAAGATCGGATTCTTGTTATTTGGCTTCGACTCCGAATGCCCGAGTACACACAGATCGATCATTATCTGGACGGTCAGCTGCTGACCGACGTTGAGCCTGGCCATCGTGCGGCAAACTGAGGGCGATTCTGCCAAGTGTTCTCCGTACTTCGCCTACTTGAGCTGTGTTATTCTAGAGTAGGTTGCAAGGTTATTGTAATTATTGCTAAGTGTTGCTCAACCTTGCAGAATCCAGATGAAAGCAAACGTTTACACGCTTGGTAGCACTCAGATTCAGTTGACATACCTTTTTAAAAAATATATTCAAGTTTAACGTGCCGTTGACATTTTTATGCTTCAGCTTAGTGTTTGCAAGTAATGTAACGTGTCTCCGGCTGTAATTCCAAAAAGCTGCAAAGACTATGTGGGTGTTACAAAGGAGAGTTTGTATAGAGCACTCACAGCCTAAGCGGCTTTCGGTACGCATTCGGTAGCCAACAGACTTCATCTCACGAAGCAAAGGGAAAGTGGGAAGCATAGCCGAGTCAGGAGAGCAGTTGAGGTAGTGAGTAACATGGAAGTACTGGAGGACGTGCAAGCTTCAAGCCAACTTACTCTCTTGCTAATGGGGTGGTAAAAGCACCGGATGACCCTCTGCTTTCGAAGCAGTTGTCACTGCCCCTCGCACCTGGGTGCTTGTGGGATAAGGTCGATCAACGACAGTTAGGAGCTCCCAAACCACCCTACCCCGTCCAATTAAACTAAAGCCCCCAACGCCGAAGCTGCCAAGCACCGGCTACCGGGGACAAGTTCCTTAGGCTGGGACACGTGCAGTGACTAACAGTGCTCGGCGAGTTCAGCATTGCTTATGTGAGAGCTCCGACCGAGCTTGATAGCACACGATCCCTTTCTGCTACTGGTAAACATGTTCTTACGAGGAACTTAGTCCCTCATACCGGTTTGGAGAATAGTGAGCATACTGCTTGAGCTTTGGCAGTTATTCGTCGAAAATCCGATGCCTTCCCGCCCACCACAGTCCGGCATCTTTTGGGTTTCAGCCAACGCACCTGGACGAGCAGCAGCAGGAGGCATTCGAGCTAAAGGTCAAAAGTCACGTGTGATCCCTGGTGTTGTGCTCTCTCCCAAGACCAACGATGGCAGAGCCTGTTGCAACCCTAACTGAGGTGCTACAAACCGAGGCTCGTGAGGGATCAGCCGGCGAGGCTATCGATGAGTAGCCTGCCGTTCGGACAGGTCAAGATGCCAAGGTCATTACCTAAGGTAGTGTGACTGAAAGCCATTGCTCAAGCCCCCACCCTACCACCTAGTAAATGCTGATAGGAAGTGCCCAGACCTCGTACACCTGCCCCAGAAAGCTTTTCAGGGACTTTGCTCAGTGTCTGCTAAAGAAGAAGACCCGAGGAAGTTAGGCCTAATAGAAGTGACCAAAGGGGAGTGGCAAGCTGAAGGATATGAGCGAGCTTCAAGACAACTCACTCTGTTGAAGGTGGAATAGGGCTTTGGTGGACGGAGACGGGAAGGTGAGCTTCGGTGGAGGAATGTGAACTACTTGCTTGGTTGTTACTGTGCCTGTTGGCTGGGCTGATAAACCTACTCACCCAGCATTAGGTAATCTCTGTGGGTGTCAGCACCGATGACCAAACGAAATCGTGCAATGCCGATTTACGAGACTTGTTATTGCATCTTAAGCTTGCACGACAGCGTCGGGTGGATATTTTGAAAAAGCATCCGGCGCTTCATTGCAGGCGCTGGCCCAAGTTGCCAAGCTTCTCAGTGCCAGAGGTAAGCTGCTTAACTTAGAAATGAGTCCACGACAGTTCCTTTGTGAAGAACGCATCGATCTTCCAACCCCCAGGGCCTATGCTTCAGGGCTCCTACTACCTGTGCTGGGCACCTCAACTTAAATACAGGTGTCGCTGCACAGGCTTTGGCTGTTCAGACGACAGCCTGCACTTAAGCTGTACATCTTTGTTAGTCCGACATGCCATCATCCAAGTACATGGTCAAAACAAGCTCGCGGCGACCACCTAATAGGGCGATACTGCTGCCAGCATTCTCACAGTCCTTTATCTATCATGCTTTTTTCTCGGAAAGAGAGTCCTTGCAAGCCTAAGCAATCGAGGACCACGAATGCCCTATTTACTAATGGGTGCCGGGGAAAGCATGCTGTGCACTCATCGAGCTGCAAACGATAAGGATGCACGAGGATGCAGGATGCAGGACGTGCAAGGCACAGTCGGCCCAGTGCAGCTGCTGACTGTGACGGTGGACTTGTGGGCGAGTATCAAAGCGAGAGCCAAAAAAGACCTGCAACAAGCCAACGTATCCTACCGCAAATAGATCGGCAGATGAGGCTGCAGGATCGGCCATGGAAATAGTGCCAAATCCTCCTCAAAAATGGCAGCCGGCGAGCCATCTAGTCATAGCGGCCAGGTCTGCAACTGCTGCCAATGAGTGCCCCCTCCTTCCCAGCCAGAAATAGAATACGATCCACACTTTCTTTACACCATCTGCGTCTTAGCCTTCCGGTAAGGTGCTTGCTCTTCACCACTCAGGTCGTGGGTTTTCGACAATCCTGTATTGCCCTGTACTCCTGTACTAAGCCCACTTTGGCTTTTATGGGCCGAAATGTGGTACAAATGAGGCTTTTGAATCAGTACTACCGTCTGCTTTTACCCATAGCTCCGAGACCAGAAAGACGACAGGCAGGTGTCGTGTGGGGAGCACACAAGATAATCGTTACCTTGGTTAGTATGACAGCACGTCGGGAGGACGTCCTGCCTACACCTCTGTGATAATCTCCCTTCAGGTATTGCTGCTTTTCCACTAAGACTGGGTTGTCTGTCGTGAACTTCGCAACAGCCGTGCTACACTACTTCTCTCTGACATGCACATTACACTACTTCTCTCTGACATGACTATTACTTCGGCTTATCTCTCTGAACTGTTTATTCTTCAGTATTCCACTCATACCATCTATTCCTATATCCATGGTTGTTAAGCTGTGTTTAACCAATCCCGAGATCTTAGCAGACTCGACTTCAGTTCCTTTGATCCCCAAGCATGGAATTGGTTACCAACTAATACTACGACATCGCCTGATTTGACGACATTTAAAAGGAAGCTGAAAGCCCAACCTGGTCATCGCAGCATTTGCTCCATCCGTGTGCATTGACATCTGTGTGCTCATGCATGCAGAAGGTGTTTATGTTGATCATCGTTAATCGGAAGACATGGTTCCATTCCATAAAATTCAAACCTAGTAAGAGATTTAGTTCTTTTAGAGCACTGTAAAAATACGTTATTTGTATTTGTATTTGTATTCAAGGAGCCACATGACATATAGGCATACTACAACCTGTTCACAGGGAGTCTATATTCTAACTATAATAGATTATTCCATTATTGTGAATTAAGATTTGCAAATCGATACTAAAAAGGGGGCACCTGAATTTTAGGCTTGGGTGACGTAATGGTCACAAGAGGCCACGGCTACACTGTCTGCCAGCTGCACATGTCTACAAGTTGATTAAATTTGACAAATAACTCACTCACTTGCTGTCAGGCTATACAGGCAAAATGCCTCGAGAGTTCACCTGAACCAAAGGATTGAATGTCTGATGTTCGCTAGGGTCATGTGCTTTAATAATTGAGTCTCCCTGGTTTGGCCCAGGGACCACCCAGGTCGTGGGATTGAGCCCTATGGCATATGTGAAGCGCCTGGATAGAGATTAAGTTCTTTTAGGGCACTAGAAAAAATGAATTCTATATTCTATATAATGAAATTAGTACATTCCGTTTAACGGCAGCATCGGAGAATAGCCCCTTGCTGATGGCAATTGGTCTGTCCGGCTGCATTGTCATCGTGCTGCAGGAGCTGTATGAGCATTGCTGCATGAGCCGCCAGCTCGATTGCTCCTCTGCTTTTCAGCTGTCTGTCAGCATCGAGTTTTACCCAAACTGCCGATGTGGCTGTTTACAGGCTCTTCTCTAGCAAGCCAGCAGAACGACGACAGCAAGAGCCTCCATCCCTAGATCGGCATAGCAAGTGCCTTAATTCCTACCTAGGCAAGGATCACTGCATAGCGAGGTCCAAGATAAGCCTGTCAGGTCAAACACTTGACCTTAAGGAAGATCGCAATGGCAGTGGCTTACAAAGGTGCTGCTGGCTCAAAAAGTACACAGACATGGCAAACAGCTCATCATTAGCACACTCCTGCAACTTAGACGAAACAGGGGGGGCATACCACGCTGGTTTAGCCCAGTAGTTAAGGTGCTTGCCTCCATCAAGGTCAAGGTTAACACATTTGCCGACCAAGGTCGTGGGCTCGAGCCCGTGCCATATGCGAAGCGCTTGAATAGAGATAGAATTCTCTTATCTAATTATCTCTTATACAAATGGATTTTAACTGTATAGATATGTGGGGTGGGTGTGTGTGCACGTGCATGAATGCGTGTGTGTGTGTGTGTGTGTGTGTGTGTGTGTGTGTGTGTGTGTGTGTGTGTGTGTGTGTGCGTGTGTGTGTGCATTCGTGCATACGTGTGTGTGTGTGTGTGTGTGTGTGTGCCTCTGGGTGTGTGTGTGTGTGCCTGTGTGTGTGTTTGTCCGCGAGTGTGTGTGTAATTCATTTATCCTGGAACTTTTCTCAGGCATACGGCTTAGGAGCGAACGACTCTGTCCTATGAAACGTTCTGATTTCACGTCAGCAGATTAGGCAGTACTGGGCCGAGACCTCTGCTAAAAGCGGCTCGCACTTCCCGACCGAGCTCGTGGGTTTTAGAGCTGCTGTGCAACAGGAAATTCTTTGCTAGCACGTAGGCACTGCAGGTAGGGTATGAGTAGGCGGATGGTGAGGCTATTCCGGCGCTATATAAATAGATGAGGCTGGCGGATCAGCCACTCTTTACTGTACAATAAAGCGCTGTTGTCCACTGTAGCTGAGGTGATTCAGGTGACTGGTCTTTTTGGTCTTCAACTGCCGAGACCATCAAGGCGTGCTCTTCCTTGCCTTATAAAAGCATACAGAGCAAATATGGCTGAACCAACGGACGATTTAATATATTAAGATAATTCATTTGTATTAGCGCCCTTAGAGAACTAAATCTCTATTCAGGCACTTCACATATGCCACCAGGCTCGAGCCCACGACCTCGGCCAGACCCCGGTTCGGGGCGAGCACTTTAACCGCTGGGCCAAACCAGATTTATGTGCAATTCTATTATACCATACTGAGCTTCAAGCAGGGAGGTAAGACACAGAAGATGCGTCTCTCCAGCCAAAGAGTTGGTCGCACGTTCTCTCGCACCCGGTTCGAGGCTTCACAGCTTGCAGGTTCGAGGCACAGTTTACCACGGAGAGGTAGTCGAAGGGATCGGCTCGACTCCCCCTTTCGCTCCATACAGCCCGGTGCTGGCTCGGCCCTATTTGACAGCTATGCATCAGGATTTCGCAGAACCCGCCTCCTTTCCTAGAAGGTCTTGTTAATCGCTGTCAGCTAGCTATGCATCAAACTGCCTGCCTCACTAGCACCCAGTGTAACTAGTTCCGAGATTGGAAACTAATTTCTGAGCTTTGCGGTCGGCTGCCGCCTGTTGGACTTGCAGTCGACTGCCAAGGTCTGGGTGCAAATCATCGTGGCCGGATGCTGCTCGGAGGAGCATCTGTATCAGAGCTCTCCACTCGTCTGTCTGTATGTCTGTACGTATGTCTCTCTCACCCCACACATCCCCGTCTGTCCATCTCCCAACCCCCCTGTCTGTCTCCGAGAGTCTGGCAGAGGGAGGTGGTATGCTCAAGCATCGGCTACAATTGCATGGGATATAATTGGAAACCGCGAGTGCTGCAACCGGGAGCCCCAGATCGGCGAATTTGCAGCAGGCTGCGTCCATGCAGAATTTCGAGCCAGGCATTGTTGCTGCCGTAGCTCACCGAAACCCACCCGAGCCCACTCCGATGCATTTCGACTGCTCCAACCTGTCTGGGAGAGGGGGTGGCGGGCTCGGGCTTCCGGCTGGAAGCTAGCGAATATCCTAGCTAGTACCCGGGTCGTTTCAGCGCTTAATTAGCGCCGGTACTGGCCGCCGGAGGCGTCTCGTGCCGGCGAGGAGGCCCCGGTGAAGGGCCAGTACATTATTAATTAGGTCGCACATCGACCGGATCCGCCGACCTGAGCGATCGCTTCCTCTCTTATCATCGCGGCGCTCGAGCGATCCTGCGATGCCTCGGCGGTAGCGAGCTCACGCCACGCTGGCGCCGATTGACTCGCCGCTCGCGTGCGCGCATACCCGTGCGCGCACGCGCTCTCACGTGTGCCGACTCCCGGCGCGTGCGAGCACTCGAATTTCCGCCGGCGGGCCTCGGTGCGCTCGCCTTAGGCGGGCGGGCGTAAGGCGAGCGCGTGACTGGCTGCTGCCAGTTCAGCTGAAGGCGCGGAGGAGCTCGACGCCGATCACGCGCCGCGGACTTCTGTCGGCTATTGCCGCGCTATCGCCTCGGTTTCGCCGTCTGTCGCCTCGATTGCGCCGGCGCCGGTCGTCCGCTGCGGTCGACTCTCTGCACCGGCTTTGCGAAGCTGAAATAACGATTCACATTGCAGACCGCAGCGTGGAGACTGCGTCTGCAAAGTTGCACGCATTTGTCTGAGCCTCTAGAGAAAATGCGGGTCCCAGGTGCTCCGACGAATCGGCGTCACGAATAGTGGGTACGCGAAGCGCGTGCATCGGTTATCTGCGATCGACTCTCCGCACCGACGCGCGCATCTCGTCCTCCGCGCGCGCGGCCCGATCGGTTGCTCTTTTTAAACCTTCCGAAGACCCCACCCTAATCGCGGTTCCGCTAGTAGTCGAGGCTTGCGGCGGGCCTAGATGATGCTCTCGGACGCCCCCTCGGCTTCGAAAAGTTCACTCCAAGAGGCGTTGGCAGAACCGATATATATATATATATATATATACACACACACACACATATATATATATATATATATACATATATATATATATATATATATAACTCACTTTTATAGCGCCCTAAGAGAAATTAATCTCTATTCAGGCGCTTCACATATGCTACTGGTCTCGAGCCCGCGACCTCGGCCAGACCTTGGTCGGGGCGAGCACCTTAACCCCTGGACCAAACCAGCGCGGCATCCGAGCCTCACTCCAAAATGATCTTTCGCGGGCTGACCATGTCGTCGGCTCCGCAGTCGAGTGCAGCTACTTGCAGCCACGCGATGCCGCAAAAGAATCGGGTGCCCTTAGAAAAAGGGGGGTTGGTTACGGCGGGAAAAAGGAAAAAAAGTTTCTGCGTCATCCCGTCCGCACTTCTCTAGCCCCCCTCTCCTCACAGGCCTTCCTGCCTGCGCATTCTGACGCGCGCTGACGGTGCAAAGCTCGGTAGCCAGCCGCGCCTGTCGTCAACGAGTCGCATTTTACGGCTATCGTACGCCTCTTCTGCCTTCCGAGATTCTGAGACTCGACTCCGCATTTGGCCGCTCAGCGGCTTCACAGTGCTGCGGCCCAGCGTGCTGCGGCCGCCTTGTCCTCTAGCTCCGACTCTCCGCCAGAATATTTACTCCTCGAGCCTCTCGTCTCATTCCCTCCTCTTCTTGGACTCCAGTCCGCTCGGCTGTGCCTGCTGATCGCGTCAAATCCTTCGCAGACCGCGCGCTCAGTTCCCCTACATCTAAGCGTTGGAGCTCCCTTACCGAAGGACATTCCGTGACTTGATTTATACTTTAGACATTCCCTGACTTGACATTTAGAGCAAAGCTAAAAACCCGCCTGTTCCTGCTGACAGCATTCGCTCCGTAGTCGTGAATCGGGCTATGCGTACTTTTGCTCGCTGCAATTGTGCACGCCCGCCATTGGAGTACTAATCGACCGAACGCACCTCTTCAAAGCGCGAGCCGAGTCGTTTGCCTATTCGAAGGAGATCGCACTCTCGTAGGGAGGCTATGCGAGCGCTTCGCTGCCAATATTATCGTTGTCGCTCGATCTGAGCGGCCGCGTATCCGGAGCAAAGGAGTGGCAAACGCCTTGTCCGAGGCGCGGTGGTCGGTCTTGAAACTGGGCTGAAGTAGCGCAACGAGTACGTTTCGTGCCGCGCGATTTAAAAATGTAAGCCAATGCAACAGCGTCGTTTGTATAGCGACAGAGGAGCCTTGACGGCTATCGCTGCCGCTTGCATTCGGCCACGAAGGATCGCCAGCGGCGGAATTCGAACGCACGACCGTGAATATTGAGCGTCTGCCCTGCTCACCTGGGCTATGTACCGCGTGGTGTGTGCCGCGTCGCAAGCAGCAGGGCGCGTCCTTTCTGAGTCGGACTGTCCGTCGGGGGGGGGGGCCACACGCTCGCGGCTCCTATTCCGTAGACTACTTGCGGCAACGCTTGCCTCCTTGGCCAAATGCTACGTAGTTCCGCATATATGATAGTAATAATAATAATAATAATGATGCACTTGATACAGCGCCCTAAGAGAACTCAATCTCTTTCTTGGCGCTTTACAATTGCTGCAAAGGGAAACGCGATTGAATGGTGAATATCATGCTTGATAAACAACATGAATAACAAGGTTAGGGTGACGTGCACAGGGTCAGCATGCTAGTGTGGTGAGTGGCAGCAGGCACAGTGCCAGCACGCATAAGTACATGAAGGACGAATCACAAGGACTCACTAATTGCTGTCTTTAATTAGGCGTGCTTTTAAGTTCTTCTTAAATGTGGTCAGGTCGGGGAATGTTGTGACGAAAGTCGGGAGTGAGTTCCAGGCTTTGGAAGCATACGAACTAAATGCACGGTCTCCAAAGGATTTGAGGTTTGTACGAGGTATCGGTAAGCTGTTGCATTCCAAAAAGCGGGTGGTACGGTTCTTGGCCTGGTGGGGGAGTAGATCTGAGGGATAGGCTGGAGCCAAATAATGAAGGGACCTAAAAGTGAGCGACAAAACCTTGAAGTCGATCCGTTGCTTGACTGGGAGCCAGTGCAGGTCGGCGAGAAGTGGTGTAATTTGGCAACTGCGACGCTCACGATAGACAAGCCTAGCTGCAGAGTTTTGCACCAGCTGTAATCGCCTGATTGCACATGCCGGTAGGCCAGCAAGCAGTGAGTTACAGAAGTCAAGACGGGATGTCACAAATGCATGGACCAACTTAGACGTGGTATTCCTTATCTAAAGAAGCCCGAATTTGAGCAATGCTATGTATCTGAAAGTAGGCAGACTTGATTGTGTAGCCGATGTGGGCTTCTAACGAGAGGTCACTTTGGAACATGACACCTAGATTGCGAGCTGATTCAACAGGAGATATGCTGGCAGAGCCAATTTTGAGAGTCAGCCTTTCCACTTCCTGAATCGAACTGGGTTTGCCCATAACTAGTAAGTTAGTTTTATCATCGTTTAGTTTTAGAAAATTTGCTGCCATCCAATATGCTTATGCTGCATGACCGCTCGGCTGAACGAGAGCGGAGAGCGCTTGTCCTTGGGCAGCATAGAATACTGAAGCTTCATCCTCTCAACCTTCATGAGAAACCGTTTGGTATTGACAGTAGGCGTTTACAATCGGCCGCCTGGCAAATGTGAAATGATCGCCGATGTTTATCTATTTCTCGCCTCCGAACTCGGATTACTCGGTGAAGCTTCTAGAAGGGCGGAGGGCGCTGCCTCGATGCGAAGCTGAACTGCCGCATCGGTTTGTGCCTCCTCGTGCCAGCGGGTCCTCTACTTCACAGGGGGGGGGGGGACCGGATGCATTAGCGGTTCCACTACTTCGCTTTTAAGACCGCTGGCGACTGGAGCTGCTATGCAGGACCTAGACAGTATAACTCACTACCAAAACTGTCATGCGACGAAATCTACGCCCCCCCTGCCGACAGTGGCACATCCTTTCCAGCCATCCTGAGCTGCTACTTCCACGCTACTCATTTCCTCGACTGCCCTGCTGACTCCGCTATGCATCTCACTTTCACTTTGTAGCGCGAGATAAAGTCTGTTTGCTGTCGCATTCGTACCGAAAGCCATGGAGAACTCTTCTGCGTAGTACCCACTTTGTCATTACGGCTTTGTGGAGTGACAGACGGAGATAAATTACATTAAATTAGGTCGGGCATCCGGACTTGGTTCTGGACTATGCGTAGGTGGAGCTTCTGGGAAATATGCAATCAAGAACATTCGACCTTCTCCTACCTGCGAGAGTGAGAGAGTGGGAGAGTGAGAGAGTGGGAGAGTGAGAGAGAGACAGAGAGACAGAGAGACAGAGCTCAGACAGAAAGAGAGAGAGAGAGAGAGAGAGAGAGAGAGAGAGAGAGAGAGAGAGAGAGAGCTGTAAGCAGCTCTCTCTCTCTCTCTCTCTCTCTCTCTCTCTCTCTCTCTCTCTCTCTCAGTGAGAGAGTGGGAGAGTGAGAGAGTGGAAGAGTGAGAGAGAGACAGAGAGACAGAGACAGAGAGACAGAGAGCTTGCTAAAAGCGCTATGCTGCAGAAGCAGCGTCGCTAGGATGTTCGCCAACAGTGCTGATGCAGCACTGGTTTAGTCCAGTGGTTAAGGTGGTCGCCTCGATCGAGGTGAAGGTTACTGTATGTAATGACCAAGGTCGTGGGCTCGAGCCTCTTTGGCGTATGTGAAGCGCTTAAATAGAGAAATTAACTTCTCTTAGGGTGCTGTACAAATGAGTCATATTTAAGTTTTAAGCCGGTGGACCAATGAAAGGAGAGGCTGAGAGCGTGGTGCCAGGCGCACCATCGGGGCCTCTTACGATCAAGTTCCTCCTTCACTACGCCTATCCAGACAAGAAAGAGGAAGACTACGCCGCCACGCTCGCGCCCAGCTGGCGGGTGGATAAAGAGCTCGCGGCTGCTCTTTCGTGAACTTTTTGGACTGCCGCTAGGCAGCTATCCAATCGCTTTTCGATGCCAATGCGGAACCACTCTTTCGGATAACTATAGAGTACATTTCGGTGCAAAAGGTGTGTTTAGACAAGGGCGCTCGCAGCAAAAGAAACTCGAGCTCCGAAAGCGTTGCACCGAAGCTACGGCTTCGAGCTCAGACAGAAAGAGAGAGAGAGAGAGAGAGAGAGAGAGAGAGAGAGAGAGAGAGAGAGAGAGAGAGAGAGAGAGAGAGAGAGAGAGAGAGAGAGAGAGAGCTGTAAGCAGCTCTCTGGGTGTAGCACTGTCGAGCTACTAGAGGCTAGACAAGATTCCGTGGCTTTTTGGCAAGGATATTGAATAGTGAACGTGGTCCCGTCTCCCGAAAGTCCGACACCCTGCTACCCTTGCAGAGATGTTGCCTGTACGGGCGGCGTGGAGAAAGTGAGAGGGACCTGCCCCGCCCCCACTTGGACGAACTTGAAGGGGATGCGCCTAGACGGCTTGGCCACCACACTCCCAGCCATCTTCCTGCTATAAGCTGTCTCTTCCAAGGTCAAGGTCTGTCTCCCATACTTGCCTTAATCTTGGCTACATCTATGGCGGCCTGATTTATGCCTTCATGAGCAGTCGTGTGTAGTTATTTAGCAAGAGTGGCTCCTCGTGGCCCAACGATCTGTATCTACAGTAGCAATGGCCAAGCCGCCACCCTGCGTCGACTGCCATTATTGCCCGTCAGTGTCATTACTGTAGGTTACCACTCGCTGCCGATTCTACCTAGCTCGTATAGCAGGCACTCAACAGTATCGGGCCAGCCACCGGATTCGCTGAATGGAGCGATCGGTCCTACGACTACTGGCTGGAGGCGTGGCATTTCCTAGGATCCGACGCCATCCTGCGGCGGTTAACTAGCTTCTCCCGGTAGGTAGGGTGGAGCTCGGGTGGAGGTAGGGCGGAGCTCGAAGCTTCCGAAGCCGAACGCCTTCAAGTCGTTTCGTTGGGCCGATCTACGAGCAAAAGAGCAAAGTGCATAGTAGGTAAGGTACTGTGTAAGATAAGATCCTGTAAGATACTATGTAAGATAAGAAGATCGAGTAAGATACTATGCACTGTGCTAAGTAGCACTGTGCACAGTATCTTACAGGAGATTGCTGCAGGGAGGGCTGCAGCAGCGCACCCTTCTGTCCCGAAGAAGCAAGCTAGCCCGCCACTAGGAGCGCTATCATTTATTAATTATAGATATATCTGACGGCATGAGTCAAGCCAGCCGCTAATCAGGCGCCCGCTAGACTGCTGCCGAGCCCCCGGGGCTTTTCTCTGCCGGCTCGTCGCCCAAGATGACATGGCAGCACAGGACTGCACTTTGACCGCGTCGGGCCTCCTCCCTCCCTTAAAAGTTCTTAGCTTAAGGGTAAAGGCGCTCGCCCGCTACGACCCGCGTTGTGTGAGTTTGGGATCTTCGGCAGGCACACGTCGTTCTTTGCCCACTACAAGCGCGGGGACAACCGTTAAGTCTCTACCGGTGCTGTTTGCAGTGTCGTGGCTGTCGAATCGGCCTTGAGGTTATCTTGACTTTTCTAGAGTGACAGACGAGAGATCAGCAGCAGAAGTCAAAAGTCACAGAGTATCGCCGTCCCATGCTCTGTCTGTGCCGATGCTGAGGTGATGACGGCAGGGGGCTTTAATTCTCGAAGCAAATGCGAAAGATATTTTGGAAGCGAGCGTTTGCAATCTACATAGTAATTGGGCCAACGAAACGTTCTAGTAATTATTGATACTGTCCCTAGGGCCTGCGAACATTGACGTCTCTAGGCCACAGCTCGTATGGCTGGGCTGACTGCGATCTTCGAAGTAGTCCTGACTGAATCGAAACCCTACTTAGTGGTGTGGCGAACTCGGCACGCTCTCAGCTTGTATGGCATGACAATGATCTCGTAGACATTCTGTAACTAGACGTTTTCGTGGAAAGCTATACATATTTAGCTTTGCTTTGTGGATAGGGCAGTTTCCCTCTAGCTATGCAAAGCTAGAACGGTGAACGAATCTGGGGGCAGCCAAGAAAGCTCGCGAAAGATACTCCCCTGGTGCACGCCAGCACAGAGCTCACCATGATTCCTAAACTGATGCAACAAATATAGACTACAGACTAAGCTGTGGACGGATCAGATGATCAAGTCTGGACAGAGCGGTGCAGTCGGTCTGGATTCGATCGAAGGTCAGAGAAGGCACGACAGGCTCGAGACCAGATCACGAGAGCCGTAGAACACGAAGCCAGCTGATAAGCTCACGATGGCTAGGAGAGCGACGGTTCCGGCCTTATCGGTAGGGCGTATCAGTAACGCGAGCTTGCATCAGCACTGCATTTTTGGATGCAGTGGAATGCTGTAACACTTGCATCCGCCCATTTCCGGACCAGGAAGGTCTCTCTGGCGTTAGCTAAAGTGGATTATGAGATAAGAAAGAATGAACCCGATACGACCGGTGGGTAGGAAGAAATAAAGGTGCGAGAGAGCAAGAAAGAGTAAGAGAGGAAGAGAGAGAGAGAGGGAGCAAGAAAGAGCAAGAGAGAGAGAGAGAGGAAGAGAGAGAGAGAGAGAGAGAGAGAGAGAGAAAGAGAGGGCAAGAAAGAGCAAGAGGGAGAGAGAGAGAGAGAGAGAGAGAGCAAGAAAGAGCAAGAGAGAGAGAGAGAGAGAGAGAGAGAGAGAGAGAGAGAGAGAGAGAGAGAGAGAGAGAGAGAGAGAGAGAGGGATATAGAGCTGACATCAGCTGTGATTCTCACTCCGTCTTTGTTGCATGAGACGAATTCTATTGGTATGAATTGTGTGGTGCCTACTCACAGTTCGCAGGCTAATGATAACAATAGTGAAGTCTTTTGTATGGCTCTATCCAGATGCTTTACAACTTTCCGCATGGGAAACAATAACGGAGGTTGTGCACTAAGTGCTTTCAGAAATGCAACCCCTTTTATTATTCTGACTGATTGTCTACTTGCAGTAGAAAGATGTCCCTACTTACACTGGTCTCAGCCGAAGGCTTACGTGCTCAAATTTCACGACTCAAGTAGTAGGTTGAGTCCGTCAGTAGCCTGCCTTTTTATGCAAATTGCAAGAGTGCGGGATAGCCGCCGTGGCTCTACCGTCACTAAACACAAGCGAGGCTGGAGAATCAGCCGACATTTAATTTTATTTACTTTATACTGTCAGGTCGTGGCAGTAGTGCTGAGGCTTATATTTGGACAGCTGCAGGCTGCCGGCCATTGAGGCACCGCAGCTCGGTCGCCTGACCTCGGCGGTGACCTCGGCGCTGGAGTGGAGCTGCTGCGTGTCCTTCGAGCTCTGCACCCACCGGGGCTGCTACTCTCTACCGCTGCCCTCTACAGCCGGCGACACTTGGGACTACTCCAGGGGAATGGGGGGGGGCGTGGCGGTGGAAGCTTTAATCTGACGGCAGTAAGTTTCGGACTTTCCACGCAAAACATTCATTTGTCATGGTAACAATGGTCGAGCGCTGCCACACGGCGCTCGGACTTGACAAACGGGCGACTTCAACAGTGCTTTGAGCGATGGACGTAAAGCGACGGCTGTCACGGCGGACGAAAAGAATAAACTGCCTCCGCGGCGGCGCCGCGGCGCCGCTCCTAACCACCCCATAAATTTTATTATAAACATGTCGATGGCCAATGCCTCGGCTCTAATCTGTAAAGCAGAGGATTTATCTTGCCAAGCTGTCCGCGCGCCCAAGCCATCTCGCGGCCCAGTTCATTCGTCGATACGATAGTCAGTCGTCGTACTCGCAGCTGCTCAGTCGAAGCTGATTCAGTCGGTCCGCGTCTGGAGCCGGCTACGAGGCCGCTACTGGGGACTCTCATAGTGGCTCAAAAATTGGCATTACACTTTCCATCGACAAGTATCTAGCCTTAGGCTCAGAGAGCCAGTCGTAATACAATGAACTAGAGAGCTAGAGAGAACTCGAAAGCTTTCTTTTGCAGCATTTCCCGCTCGCGAGGTCGGCAGCTGAAAGCTGTCTGAATGGTTTTAGCAGAGGGCAGCAGGCGACTCGTGGGCGTGATCCACCACGTCGGGCCGATCGGGTCGTTTTCGCCGTTTTTTCAGCTATTTCTTATCAATCTGCCGCCGCGAAAAGCAAACGCGAAGCTCATTTTAAGCATACTTATTTTATAAATTGATTTTCGGATTTCTTTAATGCTTAGTAGAACAAAACCAGCGCACAGGGGTTTAGCGAGCGGCAGCCAGTGCCAGCTCTTCTTATCCCTCTCGACTTTGACAGCTAGGCGGTTATGCAATCAATGGTTATGCATGGTTATGCAAGCGATGCAAACGAAAACTTGTTTACCATGCTATTTTTCGTCAATTCGATGAAAACGCCCGAATGACCGCAGCACTGCCAGTATGATGGACGATGAGCGCATTTTCGTTTAAGAGGCATTTGCTTTTTCGTTGCTATTTTGTTTTAAGGTTTTCCCTACGGAGTACGGATTCCTGTCGTACACAGATTACCTGGGCACGCAGGAAAGGGGCAAAGGGGCTCTGACTCCTGCCCGGGATCGATCGCCCGGGATCGATCGCCCTGGATCGATCGCCCTGGATCGATCGCCCTGGATCGATCGCCCTGGATCAATCGCCATGGATCGATCACCCTGGATCGATCGCCCTGGATCGATCGCCCTGGATCGATCGCCCTGGATCGATCGCCATGGATCGATCGCCATGGATCGACCCGAAGAGGCACCCGAAGTGGCACACGTAGCCGAAGAGGCACCCGAAGAGGCACACGAAGAGGACGCCTGACGACGGAGAGCCCTTTCAGCATCCTTCCTATTGTATCTCCTGGCAGCTTCTGACAAAAGTGAAGGTTTAGCTCTCACTGTTTAATCTTGACAAGCCCAGGGCCACACAAGGCCCGTATAATTCGAGATATTTTAGTGAAGTAGAACAAATTTAACGTAGCATCAGTGTCAGTTGCGATCTCTACTCGCCTTTTTTTAAGGAATTCTTTGCTAATGCAAGATTGCAAGTCGCCTAAATGGGTATATGCCGACTGTGGCGGATTTTTAAGTGCCTAGTCTGCTACCGACTGGAAAGAGTTCGAAGGAATAGTGCTTGACCAGCCGACGGCAGGGCTTATTGTAGCAATTCAATTTTGGCGAACCTCTTATTTCACTGCTGTAGGAGCGCCTTATGATGGCTCGACATGCAGTGCACACTGCATGTCGGATATGGATTTGCTGAGATGCCTAATAACTCGAAAATTCGCTGCAAAGGACAGTAACGTAAATTATAATGAATAGTTCGCAATGTTGCTACGTTGCAAACATAATCGTTGTAATTGTAACCAAACGTTGTAACCAAAGTAATTGTCTACTATTCTTATTTCAGAATGCAAATCACATTGCTGTGCATGTCCATACATTCCGGCAGGTAGCAACGTGCAGAACAACAGCAGCACAAATTTCCGAGTGGGTACCTTCCTGCTCCTCTAGCATGCATGAAGCGATATCTACATGTGACATAAGGATAAAATAGAATGAAGCTCATAAGGGTGAAATTAAGTGAAGGTCAGCCGATTCAACAATAATATTAATACACTTGATAAAGCGCCATCAGAGAACCCAATCTCTTTCTAGGAGCTTTACATTTGCTGCAAAGGAAACACGATCGAATGGTGAGTGGTATCATGCTTAATAAACAATATGAATTTCATGGTTAGGGGTGACATGCACAGGGTCAGCATGCAAGTGTGGTTAGTGGCAGCATGAAAAAAGTGTCAGCACGCATAAGCACATAAAGGATGAATCACAGGGACACACCAAATGGTGTCCTAAATAGGTGCGTTTTAAATTTCTTTTTAAATGCGGCCAAGTCAGGGGATGTCGTGACGCAAGTCGAGAGTGAGTTCCAGCTGCCTCATTGTATGGCAGCAAAGCAGCGCCTTAAAGCCATATCTCATTCCTGCAATGAGCAATAAGGAATTGCCTGCTGCAGGACTCGAACCCACCGCCTGCCGTCTAGAAGTGCATGCACCTTTCCACTACGCTAAGACACAGAGACATTATTGAGCGCGTCTGAACTTTTTATTATAGGGTTTAAGGTCTCGTGTTAGGTGGGTTGCCTGCAAAAAAATCTGATCACATCGCACTATTTTAGATCGTGAGCCAGGATCACCCTTCTCCATTTGAATCTACGTTATAGCCTCTGATGAACTTCTTTGCAAGCAAAGGCAAGCTTAAGATTACTGACATCTCCGTGCCAGTTGGTCATAGCTGGCGTTACCAAGCCTTATTTGATCTTTTCATCTATCTCGTAAGTGGGATGGAATCAATTAAACTGAGAGCAGCAGGTAAGTATTGAACAAGACACCCGATAGCCCAGGTGCTCCAAGCTAACTCATTCTATGATGTATTTCCGTTATCCTGTTACTACTTATACTATCGTAGCTTAACTATAGAGTACTATCGTAGTGTAACGTAGTGTACTATCGTAGTGTACTATCGTAGCTTAACTATAGAGCATAGCACTGAGAATGCTACGGCAGATCAAATATTGATAGTAAGGCTAGGAGAGGGCTAAAGCAGCCTTAGGGAAGGTCAGGAGACTCTTTAACTAACCCTCTAGCATTCCCTTCTAAGAGAGGATTTATGAACTCCAAAAGGAGTTTATAGGGAGCTAAAGCCCCCTTAGGGCAGGTCAGCCCTATACTTTCTCTAAGAAGCCTAGGATCCTAGAAGGTTAGGGGGAGCAGGGGGAGCCTAGACTAGACGCCGAGCTGGTTTGGTCATGTGGTTAAGGTGCTCGCCCCGATCGAGGTCTGGCCGAGGTCGTGGGCTCGAGCCCCGTGGCACATGTGAAGCGCCTGAATAGAGATTAGGTTCTCTTAGGGCGCTATACAAATGAATTTATATTTATATACAGACTACCCTTTCGGAAGTAAAGGGGGACCAAGTGACCTCTCTTGGGACTTGCTAGACTAAAAACTCATCAAGCTCGAGCAGAGCTTAGAGTTCCTCAGGAGAGGGCTAAAGTCCCTCCATCTGCACCTCGGTGTGCTGCTGCTGCTGTATACTAAACTCGCGTCAAGTCCGATTCAATCAGCATTGGAAGACATCCTGTGAATTAAACCGTCACTTTAAAAGCTAATTCTAATTATACTTAATCAAATTGTCTTGAGAAACTGCAAGCAGCTATTTCTTCTAGAACAACGATCGACTAATTCTGTCGTGAGCGTCGCAGTTGCCACGTCACACCACTTCTCACCGACCTGCACTGGCTCCCAGTCAAGCAACGGATCGACTTCAAGGTTTTGTCGCTCACTTTTAGGTCCCTTCATTCTCTGGCTTCAGCCTATCTCTCAGATCTACTCCCCCACCGGGCCAAGCTTCGTACCACCCCCTTTTCGGAATCCAACAGTTTACGACTACCTCGTACAAACCTCAAATCCTTTGGAGACCGTGCATTTAGTTCGTATGCTCCCAAAGCCTGGAACTCCCTCCCGACTTGCGTCGCAACATCCCCTGACCTGACCATATTTAAAAAGAACTTAAAAAACACCTATTTAGGACAGCATTTAGTGGGTCCCTGTGATTCTTCCTTCACGTGCTTATGCGTGCTGACACCGTGCATGCTGCCACTAACCACATTTGCATGCTGACCCTGTGCATGTCACCCCTAACCATGTTATTCATTTTATTTTTATCAAGCATGATATTACTCACCATTCAATTGCATTTCCCTTTGCAGCAAATGTAAAGCGCCTAGAGAGAGAGAGAGAGAGAGAGAGAGAGAGAGAGAGAGAGAGAGAGAGAGAGAGAGAGAGAGAGAGAGAGAGAGAGAGAGAGAGAGAGAGAGAGAGAGAGAGAGAGAGAGAGAGAGAGAGAGAGAGATTGAGTTCTCCGAGGGCGCTTTATCAAGTGCATTATTATTATTATTATAAATTAGTCAAAGTGCTATTATCTCACTCATTAGCATGACAATTAGCATTCGCCATGCTCCTTGCAATTGTATTGCACAGAAAGAAGGAAAAACTAAATAGCCAGGGGAGAGAAATTTAATATAGTGAATGGAGTGCAGACGTTCATATAAAATCTACTCCCACACAAATTAAAATGCAAAACGTTGTGAGTGGCATTCCTGCAGTTTTGCTTTACTGGCCAGTGTGAAACCGTACCGGCATATAAGTCAATTGCTAATACCAGCATACAAAATACTAGCTGATTTAACAGCTTCTTTTGTATAACGACAGAAGAGCCTTTACGGCTATAACCACCACTTGCAGCGGCAATAAAAGATTGCTCAGTGAAGAATTAGAGCCCAACGACCTCGGAACCGAGGTCATGATAAGCAACCGTCGTATAAAAAAAATCTAATACTAACATGCTCTCAGGACCTGACTTCACAGCTTATTTGGAGCAATTAAAAATATTACTTAGCTATGCATTAATATTCTTGCAAATAAAACCTGAGACCCCAAACAGTCAGCCTTCAATCTGTATGCTAAATTCACCGTTTGGGAGAGCAAATGTACTCATCCATGTGTGAAGGTATGCACCGTACCTCTGCCTCAGCGGGTAATATTATGGCGAGTTTGCTAAAGAATACTAAAAGTAAAACTAAAGCTGTATCTCTGTCTGTAACTCCACAAAGCCACGAAGACTATGTGGGTGTGACGTAGGAGAGTTTTGTATAGCACACTCACAGCCTAAGTGACTTTTGGTACACATTCGATAGCCAACAGGCTTCATCTCACGAAACAAAGAGAAAGTGGGAAGCATAGCAGAGTCAGGAGAGCGGTTGAGGTAGTGAGCAGCATAGAAGTAGAATATGAGAAGCCGCAGTGTATGTACCAGTACACTGTCATTAAAAGCATAAGCAATGTCTTCGGTGCTTAAATATGGCGTTAGAGTACCAATTTATTGAGACAAACTGCACCGAAGGATACATAAGAAGTAGCAGAAAGTCAAGATGAAGGTAAGATAAATCCGTAACGATGTCGCTCCACCGTTATCTGTCTATATATATAATATGTATATATATATAATTCATTTATATAGCACCCTAAGAGAACTTTAATCTCTATTCAGGCGCTTCACATATGCCACAGGGCTCGAGCCCACGGCCTCAGCCAGACCTTGGTCGCAGCGAGCACTTTAATCACTGGGCCAAACCAGCTGAAGCAGCAATCAGCTGGCACAGCCTTGCCTGCATGCCACCAGATTCATGAATTTAGTTATGCAAGTATTAGATTACCACTTAAGCTGCATATTGAAGGCAATTCATAATGTCGAGTCAGAGCATCCCGATACTTACTTAACTTTCTCTCCTCCTTTACCTCACCTTTTTGTTCACCTGCTTACTAGCTAGTCCAATATACCAGACAGTGGCTTATCCAAGATACCTGCTCCCCTTTAAGGACTGCTTTATGACTGCAGCAGCCAACTGCAACCCGATCTACAGAGAGCCCGTTTGCACAAGGTCGATAACCTGAGGTGAGAGTTACACGGCATACCAGGCGCGCCCAATTACACATCCTGAGGTACTGTTCGTGGTAGTCTGGATGAGTGGTGCCCTTGCGGCTGTCCATTTGAGGCACGTGTAATATCAGAGAGTAAACACGTATCCTCATGGCTGGCTCTAAGCACGAGTGGCAGCTACACAGAAAACACTGTTGTGAAGTGTGAGATAATCTCTCGGGTATCGCTATCTCGTGATGCAAGTCGCCCAGGATCACGAATACTACACTGACACATACTACACTGACGGGGCACCATCTGACGGCGCGCCACCGTTCCAGACTCTCCACAGGGCACTCTTCCAGGCTAACCAGCAAGCAAGGCCTCCACGTGCCTCTCACAGCCATTCCAAGCTAGGTAGCCGTCGTCTGAATCATCACCTCGATGCCACTCACTTTTAGCCCCTCACCTTTTTGTTCACCTGCTTACTAGCTAGTCCATTATACGAGACAGCGGCTTATCCAAGATACATGCTTCCCTTTAAGGACTGGGTAAATAAATAGGGAGCAAGTGCAGATTGGTGAAAAGTGGTGTAATTTGGCTGGTGCACTTTCGGCTCGACAAGCCTAGCTGCCGAGTTGTGCACAAACTGCATGCATCTTTCCAGCCGCCCTTAGCTGCTACTTCCATGCTACTCATTTCTTCGACTGCCCTCTTGACACAAGCTATGGTTCTTGCTTTCTCCTTGTTGTGCGAGATGAAGTCTGCTGGCAACCCCGCGCACATCAAAAGCAGCTTAGGCTTTGAGTGCCAAAAGAAAACTCTTGCATAACAACCACTTTGTCCTCGTGGCTTTGTCGAGTTACAGAGATACATTAGATTCAGGTCGCAGTCATATAAACACTTCATATTAAATACTAATCTAGATGTCCACTGCTCGGGTAATTTATGCTGCCCAGCTGTAGTTTCATTGTACAAGAGATACCGACGCACAACCGTGTGGCGGTTTGGAACTAACAAAGGTGAGTGCATAGGTTAAATAAAAGACAGCATAGGGGATCAGATGAAGGCTCACTTAGCAAGCAAATATACTAGATCAGTATATAGATAGCTATGTGAATATGCAATGAATCAAGGAAACGGATCCAGAGTTATATATGATTGATTATTATAAGCAATCTCTCGAGTCGGTAACCAGTGAAGCTCAGGTGTACATCATTTCAGCCATAAGAGACATTTTCTTAGGTAAGTAAAGGTACTCTTCAAAGTAGCAAGCCAATTCGTCAACAAGAAGGCTCTCCGAGGCTAGCTCATTAAGCTTGGCCTCTTGAGAGCAAGCTCTCGGCAGCTGCCTGTCTTTCTGCTGCGCTCCGTTCAGCCCCACCGTCGATGGTGGTGTCGATCGTGTGGGAAGCTGCGTGAGAACCTTGTCGTCATCTTCATCGCTCGCGGTGGGCGATTCAGAGCGACGCCACAGCCGTATTGCATTGTGTTTACTTTCGATGCCACGACCTCGAGGTACTTCTGTACGCGCCAATGGTTGACGATTTCGATCGCTGCTGCTGCTGCCTTGCCGATAGCCTGCACCACGTGACGGAGAAGCACTCACTACTGCCGCTTCCGAACTGCTGGCTCCGTATTCAGCCTCGACGAGTGGCAAAGGTTTTGATGCCGAGTCTCCCACAATTAATCTAGCCTTTCTCAGTAGTCCTCCGCGGGTGTTGGGGAAGAAACGCTGCGGACGCAAAACGCCACTACGCGGCTTGGCTCGACGCAGCTCGAACGGAGAACGCCTCGACGTTTCAGAGCTAGCCTGCAGCTGCTCGCACCTACAGTTGGCAGGTTTATCGGTTGACAATGCAAGACGATCAAAGTTCAGCGTTCGTGTGACATCATATGGCCGAAAACGACGAGCAGCCTTGGCCTCAGTAAACAGCTCACGAGTTCTGATTGCTGGCAGCACCACAGAAGTGGCTGAAAAGGAGGCAGCAGCTGTGGTACCACTAGTAGCTGTGGTGACCGATTCTGATGGGGTCCTACAAAATGCAATGCACGCTGAATGCTAAACAGCAAGGTCTTAGCACGGCAGACTTATCGGAAATATATGGGGCACCTAAATAAAAGTAAATGCAGCTATAAACTCAGGCAAACAAATTCCCAGCCCTTCAATTCTCAGTATTCGGATTGGCCAGAGTACAAGTCAAAGCCGACGAGCAAGCAGAAACTCAAGGTCAGCGGAAAGTTATCCAGGAGCACCCCTACCGAAACTATAGCAGTCCTACTTATAGGATTGTTAAAACAAGGCTAAAGTTAGACCATTTCAGCTGGCGGACTTGCTGTTTTTAAAGGTTCACGGTAATCTTTCCGGGTTTCCCAAAATTTACAGCACCAACCTAAACCATATTTATGTGCGCTGCTATGTGGAGTAAGGACAACACTTACGTCTACACAGCACGTATACTTATGTATTGGCCACATGTATTTACAAGATACTGGATGAGAAGCGTGGCAGTGACCATGTTAAGTTGATGCTACACTATTGCATTAACAAGGCCATAGCAATCAAAAGATTGGACGAAGGGTTAGGATGACGGAATTCACTTTGCAATATGCTATACCAAAATATAACGAGACTAGTTCGGTGGCCCAGGCAACCGGATCTGATCGGCTGTGCAGGACTGATGTCAGGGCTGACTGGCTTATTAAGATGGTGGAGCCTCTGTAATTTGTAAAAAATACTGAGTGGCGTGACATACTTCAGGACCTTGCATAGTTATACAAAGATACTTCGGGGATCGAGATTGGCAGAAAAACATGGTAAGCAAAGCAGGAGGCTTGGTAAAAGTGACATCTTCCGGTGAGGTGCCAAACGCAATGCTCAAATGCCGTCATAAAGCAGACCGTTTTCAGTGGGCCCTTGACCATGCATACTCGACAGAGGACCACTAGAATTCTGTTTTATGGACTGACTCATAAGTTCACGACGTTTAGTGATGAAAGCAAAGCATAAGGGTAAGCCAAAGGAAAGATGAATTGGATACCGGCACGATTGCCGGCAACCTAGTGTGAAATCTGGCAGAAAATCGTGATGGTTTTGGAGCTACTCTGTGCAAAAGGTCTGTATCAGATCTAAGGTATTATGGACAAACACGTGCACCTTCTGTTTGTCAAGTGCGTTGGATTGCACTCTGCTAGGCGGGTCGTATTACAATTCTAAAACGATAACAACCTAAGCACACTGCGAGGCCTGTACTTTTTGATGAATCCTGTGTGGTGATGGTACAGTAGCCAATCCAGTCGCCAGATCTGATCCCCATTGAACGTTTAAGGAACGATATTAAAAGACCTCCAAGACTATGTGAGTGTGCGCGCGTGTGTGTGTAGGTGTGGGTGCGCGTGTGTGTGCATGCGGAGGTTTCAGCCTACATCGTTAGCTAACCTTGTCTAGAACATCCAGGCTCTGTGGAATGCTAGAACAGACAATGGAGTTGCTTGTGGCCTCTAGCCTGGGTGATGGTAAATCATTAATATAATTAATACCAACACCATATGCGTTTGTTTGTGAGCTGTCAAAAAAAACCTTTTTTTGCAAGCTGCGTGCATCTTTATTTTGCCTGACATCGTAGGAAATCTTATTACCCAAACGAAGTAGCAGCCACAGCAGCTGCAGCCACAGATAAGTATTTTTTGCAACTGAGTCTACAGCATTTCTTACCCTTTGCATTTCTCAGCATTCAATATCCACTCCTATACATACAACTTAGCAGCCAAAACACAGTAGGGAGCCGAGCCACATCCCAATAGCTACTGGGTCACCAGCTTATAGGTTTTAACTCATTGCCGGTTCTTGCAGATCACGAACCACTTCTTTAAAAGAGGTTCTACTTCGGCATAGGTCGGCGAGTGCTGTTCGAAACATGCTTCCAAGAACTTGGGTTTTGTGATGCAACATAAATAAATAAATCATAGCTGATTAAACAGCATCTTTTTTGTATAACGACAGAAGAGCCTTTACGGCTATCACCATCGCTTGCAGTGGCGATAAAGGATCGCTTGCCGCAGGACTCAAACCCACGACCTCGGAAACGAGGTCGTGAAAGCAACCGCCTTACCTAGTGTGCCATCACGGCTCCAGTTTCTGCATTCCATAATAACCCACTCTGCCTATGTGAAGGGCATATTAACATAGGCATTATTTCTCAAAAGTCTTGTTCCACCCGGTATGGTGCCGCCTAACAGATGCCGACTAATGGCTTTCGACTTAGCATACTGAGGAATACACGACCAATTTCAGAGCAATATGCACGACATGCATGCTTAATGTCTTGCATAAGTAAAAATATTTTTTTAAAAGAGGAAATACTTTAGTATGAGTTCAGGCCTCAATGCTTTTTACTAACCTCTTCTTAGATGCCACGGCATAGAGTTCGTTAGCTTCTTCGAAGTCACTGAGTCAATACTAGCCCAGTAATACTGCAGCCGGCTTAACAGCTTTTCAGGAGTCGTAGCAGGCACAGAATCAGCCCACAGACAGTGCTCCAAACCTATCCCAAAGATTCCCGATGGGATTTAGCTCAGGCGACTGACTCGGCCAACTCAAGACCGTGATAGCTGCTTCAGTAAAAAACCTTTTAGAAGTCATTTGCTGAGTGCTTTGGGTCATTGTCCTGCAGCCTAATGCAACCGTTCCCAGAAGAGCTCTAGCATGTGGAATCCCAGCTATATATCTTTTCACAAGATCGATGAACACATGGTGGTCTCACTTTGTTAACACGATGCAGAATTCCGATACTACAGGAACAGAAGCAACCCCTAATCATGACACTTAAGCCACCGAATTTCACTGATGGCTCGATTATCTCGATTTGTTGATAGTAAAATGAATGAATTTTCACTCGTCGGTCCATACAACTCGACTCCACCCGTCTTCTCTGTCGTGGGCCCAGGCCCATCTGGGACGATTTCTTCTGTCATTTGGTAAGCAAAGGCTTGCATTTGGCCACACTCCTCAATATGCCATACCTGGCAAACCTCCGGCATCCGGCCTCTATGCTTATGACCTCACCACTAATGGTCGCCAGCAACTGAGACAGCCCCCAGAGTGATCCCTTCCGTCGCTGGAGACAACACCTTCAGGTGACAGTCGTCCCAGCGAATCAAAGTCTGCTAACCATACTGCCGTGATAAGCTTGTTGAGACTGTAGCTCATTGCTCTTGCTACAGCTGATTTTTAGGGCACGTGCCACATCTCGGTCGCTCAGGTCTGTTTCACGCAAGGTCTGAAGTCGTCCTTTCTCCATGGTGCTGTCGAAGGTGACTTCCTAGGCCTATCGGACTAGGTGCCAATATGAGCCGGAAGAAGCCGTCCCACTGTCGGTGGGTAGGACATCCCCCCATCATGCCTCCAGCGACTGGGCAGACCTAGTAGGAGAGCTCGGATGGAGCAAATACTAAAACTTGTGAACTTCCAAGTCCTAATAAATGCCACGCTTAATTACCCAAAATCAATATCAGCGAAGTTTTTTTACAGCTTTACCACGATGTGCGAACCACAAGCAACAACTATTCTACCACGACTAAATAAGAAGAAGTGTTCACGTCTTCATTGAATCTAGTCCTTCGATCGGATGATGATAGTGAGTTCATGGTCAAGGAGCACTCGGCTTTATCAGCCGTGCTCTTTGAGCCGATGATCGTGCATGATTAACTATAGGCTTATATCATGGTAGTACACGTAATATAAATGTCCGGTGTTAATTTGGCATTCGTATGATGGGTCAAACCTGATGCTAACCTAAACTAGAAAGCCACTAGTAATGCATTTTTACCGGCAAAAGGTTGGTGCCGGAGTGGCTGAAGTATGCAACAGAGTTCAGATGCTAAATAAGTGGATGTTAAACAGGGTGGCATTCTGTGAACTGCAGTAACACACGTGCGTGCACACACAATAAAATTGTAAATGCAAAATGCAAATCCGGGTAAACCGCAAGCAGATCTATGCAGTGCTAACCACTAGCCTAAAGAGAAATCATGGCACTGAATGGTTCTGTAATGACATATGCCCACAATTAGTGTCAGCCCAGAGAGAGGCATTGCCAAACAGCTGCACCAGGCATGTACTATTGGCATAAACCTAGCCGACTGAAATAAGAGTCAAACAATCTGCATACACCTAGCCGAATGAAACAAAGAGTCAAACAAATGATGATAAAGTAAGAAGGTACAGAACGTTTGTTTTTGTTTTGTTGTATATGGCATTCCTTTGAGATCCTATGAAGGATGAACAAAGGCAGAAACGGCACAAAGGGTTGTTGGATAGCTTTCTCATGCTGAGGACCAGGCCTGAGGCTTGACAGAGAGGAGCTGTCGGCCCTTTCGGGCACTTGACCGAAAATCATTGGCGGTTGAAAGGTCTGTGACGAAATGCAGACCTACTGTTGACAAGGCCATATTGTCACCTGTTGAAGATGTATACATGCAATCATCAAAGGATTCCTAGCTTCGAGCACATAGGCTCACAGTCATAGCGACATGAACAACTAGTGGCTACTTATCATGCCACTTGGCTAAAACCAATGCTTCAGGCAGTATATCATATGATAAACCACCAAGCCCTCATGGTTAGCAATTGAGTAAACATCAGAGTTGATAATAAGAACGGTTGCAAAGACGACAGCAGTGGTAAATTGCAAAATACTTGTAGACTTTCAGCAAATTTGCCGCACTATCACTACCAATGTCTCTCGGGATCAAAGAACGTTTGAGCAGAGGCTTCTTCAAAACTAAACTCTTGATTGGCAGGCCTGTGCTGACAGCACAGGGCTCCATAGTTATAGTGTGGGCAGGCAATCCCTACTTGCTGCTGGGGTTCACTCAAAATCTTGGTGTAATGAATGTTTGACTTCTCAAAGCAAAGCAGACACTTATAGACAGACACAAAAAATAGTAAAGAGCTAAAGGAAGATTAATATAAGCCAAAACATAGATGTGTTCGTCAATACCATGCCATCGTAAGCCTTAATTCCAGTACAATAGTAAACACAGACACACCGACAGTCTCGGTTTATACCAGTCTCTACAACACTGCTGTAGATAAGACTTGATCTGATATTGATGAATGAGTCTTACTGAATTTAGCAACTCCTGACCTCTGCAGCCACTGACAAGTCAGGCCGGATTAATTCGGCTACTCAAAATGCAGCATTAACTGCATGTTCTAAAGGCAACACATTGAAATAAATGAATATATATATATATATATATATATATATATATATATATATATATATATGAATATATATAAGCCGATCTCTGCAGGACCAAGCATATAAGCCTACCGAGTTCAGCCAATGATGCAAGGGGCAGAAGATCTGGAACAAGGAGATCACAATAATGATTGTACCACTGCTGCTATTATGGATTATCACAGCAGGCACAGCACAACAATCAGTCTCACAAGGTGATATAAGTGCTATGATAATCAAATACATGCACTTACTAGATAGGACAAATAGGATAATGACACCCCAACACTACGATGCACGCATTTACTAGATAGGCCAATGACACCCCAATGCTATGTTGCCCCCCCAATGCTATGTTGCCCAGAAGATGCAGAAAGTTGCTGTACACCAACGCTAACCAGTTTTCAAATAACTATTCAGCCATACCGTTTCCATCGTGCACCAAGACACTTGACGCCTGTCCCAGAAAACTGATCATCCATGCCTGAGACTGTGTTGAAGACCGGCTTACTAAGAGTTGGAACTTCTGGTCACCTGTGCCTGTCCACGAGATCAAATGAGAAGAGTTTAAAAAGCAACCACAGTAGCTCATGCTTATTCGAAGCACAGCGGTTTTCAAGGCGTCACAAACCCAGGTTAGGCCGCACAGCACCACAGCTATTGCCGGCTACCGCAATGACTCACACGCAGCTCCCAATCAATGACAATGGACTTATTAAGCATGCAACTCGCACCTCGACGCTGCGGCTCCGAGGTGAGGTAAATAGAGCGACTAGCGGCCAGCAAACGTGAGAGTTTGAACTTAGCAATGGGTGGCGAAAAAACTGCCACCCTCCGTAACGAGAGGTGAAATGCCAAGAGGGAATAGCACCAAAACGATCTGAGGAGTCTTGCCTCAAAGATACGATCAGGCCAGTGGGCTAGGCAAACCACTTCTTCTCCTGACAGCAACACAGCAGCATACGGGCAGAGGCAGAGGCTCACGCTATGGCATGGCGGCTAGTGACTGCCTTGAGCTACGACAGTTGCCTTAGCCTAAGGAGCCAACAGAAATGGTCGGCCGGTGTGGCTCGCTCCTCACCCACCCCCTCCCCGCTATCCAGCAGAACGTCTAGCCAGCTGAACACGGGAAGCAGACTTCGAAAGGCACGTCGCGTTATTCCGGCGGGGTTAAAGTTAAATATTAGCTGATTTAACAGTCTCATTTATGTTTGAGGCAAAAGACCCTTGACGGCTGTCGCCACCGCTTTCGGTGGGCACTAAGGGATCGCCCAGTGAAGGGCTCAAACCTAAGACCCGGATCGTAGAGAGCGAGCATCTTAACCCTGGGCTAAGACCCAGATTGCATGATCGAAGTGTAACGATCGAAGCCGGCCCAACGTGAAGAGCCGAGGCAGCACAGACTAACTTGCACACACAAGTATGCCTTATCTCTTAACAAGAGAAAACTAGATGAAGACACACTAGCGATCAACAGCGGTTCTTTCATGTAACCACTCCGCTGGGAGATCGAATGTTCGTGTCTTCGGTCGCGGTTAAGATGCGAAGGCTAGGTGGGATACGGTTACTTTAGGCAGAAAGTTTAGACACGACGACGTAAGAAAAGATGACGCTGGAAAATGGATCATCGCCAGAGCAGAGCCCGTAGCAATAAGAAAAGGCGTGGCTTACCCGTGTATAGTAGTAACACCTCAATTACGCTACAACCCTACAACGGAAGTCATTAAGTGGAGCGTGAAACTTCCCGTGACGACACAATGACGACGTCCTTATTCTCGTTTAACGGACCAGACTGAACACATTAAGCAGTATAGAGCTAATAAAAAAAATATTTTAAAATAAAAAACTACCACATAGCAGTCACTTGCTGTCGCGCGTGGAGATGCATATGTCTATGTAAAACCAGTGTGCACCTCGCGGTCTAATTTAGCTCCTTACAGCGGAGCCACTATAGCGTCGCGTGCTGTACATGTGGTGTGTCGGCCTTAACGCCCGTAGGGACGCATTGTGTTACTAACGCAGACGGCTCTTCGGTCTTCTGAACCTTGCGTCATGGTACTGCAGTGTGCGGCTTAATTGTTTTTCAGGTGAGTTTGCATTTTTCGAAGTGTTTAGTAACTGTGACTGCTGGACTCCAGCCAGGCCTCTCACATAGTTCATAGGTCAGACAGCTCCGAGTAGCGTGAGATATTTAGTGGCTATTTAAAGGCATACCTTCACTCGGAGATTTTATCGCCGCACTTTGCCCTCGGCATGCATTTTCGTGATCCGTCGTGATGGCTCACCGGGTAAGGGGGGTGCTTTTCACGACCTCAGGCCCGAGGTCGTCAGTTCGAATCATGTGGTGAGCGATCCTGCATTGCCGCTGCAAGCGGTGAGGATAGCCTCTAAGGCTCTTCTGTCGCTATAAAAAAGGTCGTTGAATCAGCTGGTATGTATTTATTTATTTTACCATCGTGCTTTCGCCACCGCAGTGCCAGGATAAAGAGACTGTTGATTTCGCACCAGAGTGTGATTGAAACAAATGCGAATTTCAGGAATAACCGGAGCTATATCCAGAGTGAAAAGTAGCCTAATAGAAACTGGGACGGGTGAAGGATTCACTTTGATCACCATTGTAGCGCCTCTCCGCACGCCTTGACATCACTGGCTGGCGCAATGCTACACTGGGTTAGGTCCTGCCTCAGTTAGAGATGTCAGAACGTAGGTGTAAATGATTGTTAGTCATCCGGGAAGCACTTGAAATAGGTTTTGTCTCAAGGTTTGGGCTTAGGCCCTCATTCGTTTCACTATCTGTATTCTCCCTGTGGCCGATGTCATCGGCAAAACTATGCCGATGACACTACTTATCTTTCGTCCCTTGAAGTCTTGCTCGGCAACTGACTCAGTTAAATTTTTTGCAGCCTTCATTGACGAAATTTGAAATTCCTGAAGCTTAACGACGATGAGACCAACCTAATAGTTATGGCACTCAGTTGTATTTGTCACTTAAACCGTCGGAATCTGCTGCAGCAACTGAGAAACTGAATGCTTGCCTTGCCGATATTCGATCCTGGATGTCGGAAAACTTCCTGAAATTAAATGACGATAAAACCGAACTGCTTCTCATAGGACACCCTAAGCGTGTGGCTGGTTTAAAAGGCTTTGCTGTTCTAATAGGTGATGCTATTGTGCGACCTTCACCACATGCTCGTAATCTAGGTGTCGTGTTCGACAGCTGCCTCAATTTCAAAAGCTTCATTCAGAAGACTGCCTCTACAGCTAGCCATCACATCCGATCCCTATCCAAGATTAGAAGCTGTCTCCCACAGTGGCTTGTAAAAAATTTAACTAGCTCTTTAGTTCTGTCTCGGCTTGATTATTGTAATTCCCTTTTGGCTGGGCTACCAAAGAAAGCTATTATACCACTACAGCGGATTATGAATATGGCTGCAAGGCTGGTCTTCAAGTCCCAGCGGTTTGAGCACGTGTCACCTCTGCTGAAAGAGCTAGGATGGTTGCCGGTTGAGCAAAGGATACAGAGCGAATTTCTTACGCTGACCCACAAGGCCCGCCACGGCTTGGCTCCCTCGTACCTAGCTGAACTGCTGCACCAGTTACAGCCTGTTCGCCCTCAGGTCCTGTGTGGACAATAAATTAGCTGTCCCATTCCTCCGCTTAAAGACAGTTGGCGACAGAAGCTTTAGCTCTGCAGGTCCCAGACTGTGGAACTCGCTTCCACAATTCTTACGCAACGACATCTACTCTCCAACTGCCGACTATGGCACATCTTTTTCAGCGGTCCTGAACTGCTACTTCTATGCTACTCACTACCTCAACTGCTCTCCTAACTCTGCTATGCTTCCCACTTTCTCTTTGTTGCGTGAGACGAAGTCTGTTGGCTACCGAATGCGTACCGAAAGCCGCTTAGGCTGTGAGTGCGCTATACAAAACTCTCCTGCGTAACACCCACATGGTCTTTATCACTTTGTGGAGTTACTGACGGAGATACATTACATTACATTATGGCAAGCCTAGTGACATCAAGCTGCAAAAACCTCACCATCGAGATTGGTTTTGCATGCATCACTCCTGTGACGTCTGCATGTAATCTGGATGTGTTATTCCAAAATGACTACTAACCGGTGGCCCCGAATGTCTTCTTGTGTGCTTTAGTATGCTGACCTAAGCATGATGATTCTTGCTTGCTTTTGCATGCTTGTCCAAGCATGATGCTATGCATACATACCATCAACTCTCGGCTATTGATTCTTTTGTTGCAAGTTGTAAAGCACATGGATAGAGGTCTCGTTCTCTTGGGGTACTATATAGACGATTTATTATTATTGTTACGTGACCTTGGTTTAGTTTCGATCCGGGGGTCGTATTATATAATAACCGATGGAAAAAGCAAGGTGGCTGACTGATTACACGCTGTAAAGTGCTGTCTGTAGGTTTGTTGAACCTCAGCCTGACATTCATTAGTCACTATTCACAAGCCAGTGAAAGAGGCATTTTTATCCTCCATAGCCAGAAACATTGGTCATACAGATTTTGTGGTGCACACTGGCATTTTCTCAGGAAGGGTAAACAGTTGCTCAGTACTAAATTAAAAAGTACTGGCATGAAGAAAATCCTATTGGTAACGTTACGTTGTGGCTGGGGACAGGCAGAATCTGCTCTTATGGCTGCTGCAAGACAGAATCCGAGCTCATTGCAGATTTTGTCCCGGAGCTCTGAATTTTTCATTTTGGCTGAACCTAAATCATTATGATTAACTTACTCTGCTTACCAATGCTTGCTACTCTTGAGTTAGCTAGCCGACTGTTCACATACTGCTGTCAGTTGCTGTAGCACTCCTACCGCAAATACCACCAGTTGAGTAAAAGTAGCTGGCCCAATTTAAGCAGCATTTCGCTAGTGGCTACCGGATACACGGCAGAACACGTCGCCTATTCCAACATCTATCTCTTTTGTGAAATTGTGTAACTCTGTAAAAAGAAAGCTTCCACAATCATATCGGCGCCCTATAGATATATCGAGTTCCAGGCATTTTTTTGGCACACAGAAGAAAATATGCGGCGGGGCTAGCGTTTGTGACCAGCAGAGGAAGCTGGACGAACAAAGCCTGAAAGAGCAAGGTTTTAATGTCATGCCCAATCTACATAACTTGCTTGACCCCTTGTTACACAACCCTGCTCCCGAGATTCTTCAATGCAGAAATTGAAACAGCTCGTTTGCCTTATAAACAATTTTTTTTTAGCTAGACTGTCGAGCACCGCAAGTTGGTTTTTGGCTTCGATATTACCCTTTGTCTCTAGCCCAGCAAGCTGGCTGTCTTGGATTTGGGCGATAAAGTATTTTGTCAGCAGCAGCTAGCTAAAAGTTTTGAAATTTTTATGTTGGAAGTCAACTGCCAGTGTGATTGAGCCACAGAATTAGCCTTGAATTAGAATTGAGACTGTGTCAGTGTCTATTAGTCTCAAGCTGAAGCTGTAAAGGAGTGTTGCGACAAGTTGCTGAAGGTGGGAAAGTCGTCAGTCCTCGGTATAGTTTACCCTGAACACACTCTGCATGGCAACGTCTAACTTAAGGGGATTGCCTAATCTGAGACTTGCTGCAACAAGATGTCTAAACATGCTATACAAATAATGTCTAAAGTAGGCCATAATATTTTGCAACTAATGTATAAGCAATGCGGTTGCACGCTGCCGTCACTATTTCAGCACTATTTTACCGATGCATCAGAGTGGCCAAGATGGAAAGACCAATTAAACTACTGCGTGATCGCTCATTTTAATTTTGATTTATTTGCTGAAAAGTGGGACAGTAGAGATCGATTATACAAGTATCAGGTCAGTTTAAGAATATTTGCATGCTGACAGTAGTGTCACATCTGTCTTAAGAGGATCGTACTAGCTCCTAGTAGATCGAAGCAAGGTGCAAGGTGCCTAGAGCAGCCCACCTGGCAATACCTGGCTTTGGCTGTCCTTGACCAACGACAATTGGCAAGACATCGTGGAGGTACTTGAAAGCGGCCGACTCATTGCCTAGAGCCGTGACAAGGTGGCTTGGTGAGACCTAGCCTGATGCACGGTACACAGGCTTCAGCATCTTACGAGGGTCTTTGTGAACTTGTGTAGCAAAGTTAGTCACTCTGTATATTGGTTGCACTCTGTGTACCAGAGCGAACTTGTTTTGAGAGAAGGTTAGTCTAACTGAACTGCTGCATCACATCCTTATATGTGAAGGCAAGAGAAAAGAAAACAGAGTAAAATAGGTTTTGGTTGCGACATTTGAGGTATAGCTAAAGTGAAATAAAAAGTTGCAAAAAATGAAGCTTGCAAAAAATGAAACCAACTCGAGACAATTAAATCGTGTGCAATTGTAATGATAATAATAATAATGCATTTGTTTAGTGCCCGCATAACAAATTCTCTTTCTAGGCACTTTACATATGCTGTCAAGAAAGCATGTCAATACAATTAGTAGTAACAGTGTCAGCATGCGTAAGCATACAAAGGGACAACTCACGAGGGCCCAGTGAATGTTGTGAACAAAAGGCACGTTTAGCTTCTTTTTAAACGTCAAGTTATGGGATGTCATGACGACAGTCAGATGTGAGTTCCAGGCTTAGGAGCATTTGGACTAAAGCCACGATCTCCAAAGGTTTTGTGATTGGTTCGAGGTACAGCTCAACGACTTGAGTCAGAAAAGCTGGTGGACTATGCCTAGCCTGATTGGGGAGTAGTTCTGATAGGCAGGCTGGAGCAAGGGAATGAAGGGACCTAAGTGAGTGACAGAGCGGTGAAGTCGATGTGTGGCTTGACTGGGAGCCAGTGCAGGCCTGCGAGAATTGTGGAGGATTGTATAGCTGTGACGTTCATGACAGACAAGCCTGACTGCAGAGTTTTGTACCAAGTGTAAGCCCCTGACTTGCTTATGCCCGAAGACATGCATGCAAGCAGTGAGTTACAAGAAGTCGAGATGGAAGTCACAAATGCATTGACTAATTTGGATGTAGTATCCTTGTATCCTATCCTATCCTAGTATCCTATCCTTGCAGGTCCGAATTTTAGCAATGTTATGTGGCTGAAAGTATGCAGACTTGACTGTGGAGCTGGTGTGATCGTAATAATAATAATAATAATAATAATACACTTGATAAAGCGCCCTCAGATAACTCGATCTCTTTCTAGGCGCTTTACGTTTGCTGCAAAGGAAACACGATCAAGTGGTGAGTGGTGAGCCGTGATGGGACACTAGGTAAGGCGGTTGCTTTCATGACCTCGGTCCCGAGGTCGTGGGTTCGATTCCTGCGGTGGGCGATCCTTTATCGCCACTGCAAGCGGTGGTGATAGCCGTCAAGGCTCTTCTGTCGCTATACAAAAAGAGGCTGTTTAAGCAGCTAGAATTTTATTTTAATTTTATTTTTTTTAGTGGTATCAAACAACATGAATAACATGGTTAGGGGTGACATGCACAGGGTCAGCATGCAAGTGTGGTTAGTGGCAGCATCCAAAGTGTCAGCATGCATAAGTAGATAAAGGAAGAATCACAGGGACCCACTAACTGCTGTCATAAATAGGCTCGTTTTTAATTTCTTTTTAACTGATTGTCTAGTGAAAGGTTGTCCAGTGATGGGTTCACTTTTTTTGGGTCATGTCTCTTTGGTTGTCTAGCGAAAGGTCATTTTGTAACAAGATTCGCAGATTTCGTGCAGATGCAACAGGAGATATGCTGGCAGAGCCCATTTAAAGGATAGGCTTTCCAATTTACGAGCAACACTAGGTTTGTCCATAACTAGTAGGTTGGTTATATCGTCATTCAATTTGAGAAAGTTTGCTGCCATTTCAAGTGTGGATGTCATCAATATATGCAGCAAGGGAGTGTGAGAGTTTGGCGTGGCGATGGCAGGGAGGGATCGCAGCATAGGTACAGCTCTGTGTCATGGGCAAAGAAATTAAAGCCTATATTGATCTTAACAGCAAGAGTGAGAGTATACATTCTGAAAAGAAGCAGGCTTAGTACAAGAAATCGACCAAGCACAAGTTTTCGGTGAAGCATTGTGTCAGTTGAAGCAGGAATAGCATGCGTGGAATTTGTGCATGCTTCTAGCATGGCTCCTATTTTTGTCCGACTTAAAAGGCATACTTTTATTGAGATTGCTGAGCACTGCTATAGTATGCGACTGGGTAGGAAGGTCTGTTAGAAGAGAGTTGTGCTTAAATAATAATGTTAAGACGATTTCAGTACGTTTGACAGCTGTAGCCGACACGGCCTCGACCTTGGTTGAGGGTTTGTGCTGTTTCATTTAATAAGCTCTGGGCCACTACACCATATACTGCCATGGTGTCAGCTGTTCAGCTGTCTCACTTTTGGTAGCTTGAAGTTTGTACAAGTCGAATGTGCCACTCGCCCACCGAACCATCGACCGTGGAGCGAGACAGCTGCTGCTCCAGCATCAGGTGGCAGGCAGCTTGAAGCCGCCTGTCCGACTATTTTCCTCTATCGGCTAGCAGTTCTTGTGTGCTTGACTTGCTGACGTCACAGTGGCTAGCCATGTCCCCACCACCGTCTGCCGAGCGTTGGAGTACTTCAGCTATTACATGACCTGTCTGCTGCCCTGCTGAGAAGAGAGTCAGAGTCCAACCAAGCTGCTCTTTGGTTATGGTGATTCACGGATGACCGTTATTGCAATTAATGGCAGATAACCAGCTACTTGATGTCAGCTATTGTTTTACTGAGTGATCGTGACCACGGGTTTGTTTCCATGCGCACTTGAATTTGTTGCAGACGCTACTCAGAAATGGAGATTAGCACAGGCTGCTACTGCGGTCACGATGTTGTGGATGACAACTACTTCGAGTGCATTAAGTGCAAAGGAGCATTTCATGAAGGTAATTATGCTGTTTGTTCCACTGCAAAAAGATGAGTTGGAAAAACGGAACCGTATGCCCTAGCGCAGCTGCAGGCTCTAGGAACTATGACAGCTGCAGTAAAAAATGAAGAGCTGTCACTTGTAGTTTGCGCATTGCACGTTTTGAAACTGCACAACATGGTATGGTCCCCCGTGGAATTGGACATTTAAACCTGATCATTCTAGGGCCTTGCAGGTTGTGCAGTAGTTTTAACGATACGAGCTCTTTTTATGTCTGAGCACTCACTGTGGGCGTGACCGGCTTCCCTGCCTGTCTGTACTGGCTTCTTTAGACTTAGGACTCCTCCACTTTGTGTTTGCATCTATAAATTTACGCATGTGTATGTACGTGTGTGTGTGTGCGCATGTGTGTAGCTCCACAAAGCCACAAGGACTATGCGGCAATGTGACACAGGTGAGAGAGTTTTCATGCGCTCTCAGCTCAACATTGCTGATTGACTGCGCCAGTAAAGGCCGATAGAAGGCCTTTTTTCATGAAATGAACCCAATCAGGCCAAAAGTAACAAACTGAAACATATTATAGAAATCAGCCATAGAGCAGCAAGCTACAACCTAAAGAACCTTCACTCGTATGCCAGGCTACCGGCCGTGACCAAGCCGCCTGAAGGAAAGCGACCCGGTGGAATGACTTTTCCTGAAGGTGTTTCCTGAAGGACTAAGTTTACATCAGGTATCTACCCGTAGGAGGTTATCACGTAAATTAAAGACGCGCTAATTCAAAACTACAATCCTGTAATGCCAATAGAATCTCAGCAGCTATCGCCTTGCTGGCATATGACAATAAGGGATGGCCGGCTGCAGGACTCATGGCCACGACCTGGGTCGTAAGCAATCAGCAGTTTACTGCTAACCATGATCCAGCGGCTTACAGGCAGAAACAAGGCTTTTGTGAAGGGTTGCATACAAGCAGCCTGTGTCCACGTGTCATTGGTATTCATGCATTCAACATACTCATTCTGAACTGCACAGCAAAAAGAGCTGTGTACTGTGTTTTGGCAGTTCTACTTGCAATGGAGGATTCTAACAGATGAGAGGGCTATCCAATTTCTGTGCTACATTTGTGTGTGTGCGAGCACGCGTGCGTGTGTACTAGGCTTCGACTATTTCCACATTTAATTAAATAAGGTGCTGACCAATGCTTTTTGGTGCTTCCAAAAAATGTTGCACTGCACCCTGTGAATTGATGCAGCAGATACTATAGGCTTCACATTTTGCTATGTTGACTATTAACGGTTCTTTATTGCTTCTTTTCAGACTGCCTTCACTCGCATGGGTTCAGTGCATTGGGAGGTGACTACCTGTTTCTATTCACTTGCGCAAAGTGCAGCAGCACTGGGGACGAAACGTTTGACAGACCCAAGTTATCATGGTGGGTTCACTTTTTTTGGGTCATGTCTTGAGCTAGTGCACACAGTCTTCTCTCTGCCTTTGTCATGGTGACTTTACTGCTTCAGGGAAGATTTAGGGGAGGCACATTTAGGATTGCCCTTCTCTTATGTTGCTTCTTTCTCTGTGGTCTGTGCATGCTGTGACCTCAGTTGAGGTGCACCGGCACCACCAAGCACTACCACGTTGCTGCTTTTTGTTTGTAAAGCCTTGGCTAAGCATAAGATGTAATAACAGCTGAGCTAATACAGAGCTGTCTCAGCTCTTTGCCATCTGCAGGGAGAGCATACATCACTCCGTACATCTCGGGAGTTGAATTTGGCTCATGAAGCAGTGGTGGCTAATTGATTTGTCGGTCCCCCACTTCTGTTTACCTTGGTGTAAACCACCCAGAGCCACGGTGTGTGATTTAAAGAAGATAGCAAGCCACTTCCTGGTTTATGGTGACTGCTGTTGATCAGCTGCAGCTGCTCGTGACTTGGTTGACTGTGTATGGTGTGAGTTATTATGTATGTTCATAATACGTGGCTTTTCCTATGCAGTTGTTGTGCTGTCCAGGCCTGCACGAAGACACCTGCTTAGTTGAGTTGTTCTTAAGAGATATGAACCGAGGCTATTGGTTTTGGTGTACTTGTATCCGGTAATGTGCTTTGATGAGTTCTGAACATGCTGTTTGTGACTAAGCTCTTGCTATGTTGTGTATAAACCGGCCGAGGCTACCAACTGATGTTACTTGACTTGCTAATTGCTTTTTCTACTTCCTTCCGTGGCCCAGTGAACTCTATAGCACTGTGATGCTGACCCTGTGCATGTCACCCCTAACCATATTATTCATTTTGTTTGTTTTTCAAGCATGATTTTACTTACCATTCAATTGCATTTCCCTTTGCAGCAAATGTAAAGCGCCTAGAAAGAGGTTAAGTTCTCTGAGGGTGCTTTATCAAGTGCATCATTATTATTATTATTATTATTATTGTGATAATTTTACTCTGCATGGCAGACATTCGTTTGAGCCCGGTCAGTAAAGCTGGCCCTGACAGCGACGACGATGACATCTATGCAATCAATCGGTGTAATCCCCAAATTGCATCGCAATGTCTTGCTTTGTGCTAGGATTTTGCAGCTCGTACGTGGCTGTAAGATCTGCACCTACTGTTTGCTACTGTAGAGAAGTCACATATTTCTTTTTTTTTCCATTGATTGCATAGTTATACACTCAGGTTACGATGCCGAAAGCAAATGTCCTTTTAGCTCACTCACTCCCCTGGCTGGTGCGATAAAGTAAAAATAAAAACTAAAGATCGGCTGACTCAACTGGCTCATTTATGCAGCGACAGCTTTTCACCTTTCATCCCTAGCAGCTTTCACCTCCCAGCTTTCAGAAGGTCGTGAAGAATTGCCTTTCAGGACACGGAACACGCGACCAGAGTCGAGAACTGTAAGAACGTTAACCCAGAGCTAAGATGCACGGACAAAAGGCACTTTGCTGCTGGGCTAAGACCCTAGCTAGCGGTAGCTTTGCTAGTTCGGGGAAGTTCTGCTACACGGCTGCTGGGAATTTAAGCTGGCTATTCAGTGCAGCTTCAGATTCTGTCGTCTGAAGGGGACAATCACCAGTGTGAACGAGGTGCTAAATACTCGATACACACCATCGATCACAAGATCCTGCTCGAGAGATTGAGAATCGCGATACGTCTAGCTAGAGAGACTCTTTGGTTTGAAATGTACCTGCCCGACCATGTCCTGTAGGTGTCACGTGGCAGTCAGGTCTCGTGCAGCAGATTCATCACCTGCTGAGTTCTGCAAGGCTCTGCTCTCGCTCGGCTGCTGTTCTTCTATACTGCATTTCTTGAGAAGTTAATGACGTCACACTAAACACATACATACCAGCAGCGTGTTTTTGTTTCAGGGTGTCCGTTAATAACTATTTTCTCCTACTGCACTTAGTTTTAGTTTGCATGACATTGTAGAAAACCGTTATATCTCGAATGAGTTTACAGCCACAGCAGTCGCGGCCACACTACAAGTATTTTTTGCGCCTGAGTGTACACTTAATTAGACTGCCTATATGCATGTAAAAATGCAAAAAGATTTAAGGTCCCGAGTGCTAAATATGCATGCATAACTTTAAACAATAAGTATGTAGTAGGCTGGTAAGGAAATGACAGCTAACAGTTGATAACAATGCATGCACCCTTGAAACAATTAGCAAAGTACTCAAAACCATGAAATATTAAACAGACCTTGCATATAACAAGGCACTGGCTGAAAACCAAGAATGATGAACGTTAGTATTAGCAGTCAATAAAGGATGCATTTTGAAAAGATGATACTAGCATCCTTGGCAGATAGGCTCCATTTCTTATAGCCTCTAGAGCCATGCTCTCTTCAACTAGGAAACGGTTCTTCTTTTTTATAATGGTAGTCATTAATATTGAGATACATTTTGCTTATTAACGTTGATACTCACTGGTGTATGTCGAAGGTTTATTTGATGTTGACATCTGGTCCATTTGGACAATATGTAGCTGTTGACTTGCATCTTATGTTGAGTCAGTGTGCCTTTAAAATCTATGCCCCACTCGTGGTTTGCACATACTTGAATTCTGCCTCAATTTTTTGCAATTTACAATTTAGGGTACAGGTTGTGGCACTTGCCCTATTCAATCTTCAGCTGCAAAGCAGTGGTCGGCAGGGATTTTTCCGATGGCGAGAACATATTTGCTGCTTCATTGGGCAGCATTGGGAAAGCTTCTTTGGTACCAGCAGGTATGCTACATGAGCATTCGATCTTGCCAGTGGCTTCTTGGTGAGCCGTGAGGCTGTTGCTTTTCACGACCTCGGTCCTGAGGTAATGGGTTCGAATTCTGCAGTAGGCGATCCTTTATTGATGCTGCAAGAGTTGGTGAGAGCCGTAAAGGCTCTTCTGTCGCTATACAAAAGATGCTGTAGAGTCGGCTAGTATTTTTTTATTCTTGCATTGGGCTTGTTAGTTTTTTTTGGATAATTGGCTAATCAATAAAGAGTGACTAACATGTGTGCATCACGGTATGGAGGCAGCAGGACACAATACATCTGCTTGTTTAGCTGAGCATGGATGTACTTTGCCACTTCAACAGAAAGCTTAGGTAGAGCAATACTGCTCGGCTGTGGACCAGAGGCATACCCAGGGCAAAGCCAAGGGGAGAGGTCGAACTCTGACCTTTTTCACATAGCTCAAGTGAGAACTGGAGGATTATAGGCCGCCCAAGTCCCCATTGGTATCAGTGTGCCTATGTTCATTACGTCTGGTTCATCAGTGCAGTAGGCTGCTGATTAGTTTGCATGTGAAGGTAGGTCACAGACCAGGGCAACACCTCATGGGAATTCAATTTTGTTCAATCAATGAGTCGGTTTTGAGGTTGGAGTGTTGACTCACCTGTTCTTCACAGAGTTTGCTCCATCTACAAGATTGATTATTAATGTGCCCAGATGCTGAAATTGGACATGTTATAATCACTAATTAATAATTTGGCATGCTTTTTTCCAGCATCTGTAAAGTTTATAGAAAGAGATCTACTCTTTTACGTGCTAGTGTCCAACAGTCAGTGACAAAGAATTCGATGTCTAGCTGCTGTTTTCGGAGCAAGTGCTAGAATACAGGGCTAACATATGAGCATGCAAAGTGTTCTTGAGCTCTGTTCGCCTCATTTTCCGTTTGTCAATAAACTGCGCTAGTGTAGTGGCTTATGGCCCTGCCACCTTTAATGTTATTGATTAAGAATACGAATCCAGGCAACAATAGCTCGCATGTTTACATTTTTCGGGTTAGTTTTTAAGGTAAAGACTTGTTATGTAAAACTGTTGCTTTCATTATCAGAGTTGTGCTAACCTGATATATCTGAGATGTCATGTAAACCGATGTGAAAAAACAGGTTCTTAGCTTTGGGTTTTTTCTACTTAACTAAGACCCATTTACTTGCCTCTTTTTTTACGTGGTGGATCCTCTGAAAGGGCATCTGAAACCCCTCTTGTAAGACCTGTTATATGAACCAAACCATTAAGACCTTGGATTGCAGTTTTAGGTGAAAAGTAGTCCCAAAGATTGTTTTCATCGATTGTACATGAGACCAATGAAGGGTTGGACAGTAAAAGCAAACGAAGCAGCTTTGACGGCAGAAATGGTGACACATGCTATCAGTGAAGCATGCTAGGTATAACCTTCTATCCAAAAAGGCAAGTTAATAGATACAATTGTAAACCATGCTAAACAAGCATGGTTGGTCTCTCAGTCAAAGCATGACACTTGGTAGTTTTGCTGCTGTGTTAGCGACACCCAATCAATCTCTTTTGGTTTAGTCGAAAGAGGATGATATCACAGGCTAAGGAGCTCGGCAGCATTTGCATTTATTCCACGCCTATGGAAGGAATTCAGTTGCTCTGTAATAATAATGACATTTGTGTAGTGCCTTTAGAGAATCACATCTCTTTCTATGCACTTTATATAAGCTAGAAAGGAATCACGTCAAGTGGTTAGTGATAACACAGTATCAGCACGCAAAGGTCAATGCACACGGACGGAGCAAATGCTGAGGAACAGGAGGGTATTTAGCTTCTTTTTTTAATGTCGCCATGTCGGGGGATATCATGCCATCATTCGAAAGTTATTTCCAAGCTTTGGGAGCTTACATCTAAAAGCATCATCTCCAGAGGATTTGATGTTGGTTAGATGCACATCTATGTGACTCGAGGCATAAGAGTGGCAGTACAAAGGTGAGCCGTAATGGCACACTAGGTAAGGCGGTTACTTCCACGACCGAGGTACCGAGGTCGTGGGATCGATTCCTGCGGTGGGCGATCCTTTATCGTCACTGCAAGCAGTGCTGATAGCCGTAAAGGCTCTTCTGTCGCTATTCAAAAGAGGCTGTTTAATCAGCTAGGATTTATTTATTTACAATGCCCAGTCTGATAAAGGAAATATTTTGGATCGTTAGGCCTGAGCTAGAGAATGGAGGAACATAAAAGTGAAGGATAAGACCTTGAAGTTGATACACCACTTGGGTGTGCTGCATTTTGCTGTGAGCCAAATGTACCCGAGTGAGGAGTAGAACTTTTCTACGAACAGTCATTGGGTATTTTGAGTTGCTTTCTCTGATGACTGCTTCCACGTCTATCTTATGCCTAATCTGAGCAATGCCGAGGCTCTCTTCACTCACCGACCTACATTTTCTCAGTCTCTGCTACATTTGACACGGACCACGATATCTTGTTTGTTGGTGGGCTCTTTTTAGCTATTGGCCTCCACGGCCGGCTACTAAACTGGCTTAAGATGTACCTCACCGTTCTTGCAATTGGTTAGTTGCGCGTGGTGTTAACTAAGCCTCTGTCTCCTGCCTTTTGAAGATTCGTTCTTTGATCTGTCTAATCTCTAAAAATCACATGTGATGGGAAAACAACTCTTGCTGATAGGTAGGCCCATGCTGACTACACGGGTGCTTGACATCCTCTGGTCATTGGTCCGAGTTTGCACATTCGGAATTCGCTCAGAATCTTGGCAGAATCTAGACTGCTAAGTTTTTTTGTGAATTCTATTTGAAAGACCGTCCTCACCATGACCATCCATAATCTTAATAATGCTGCTATCCGGGCCTGGTGGTTCCATCATTAGTCGTTCGAAAGTGAATTTCTGCAATTCGCTCCTTTTCAGATTGTCCGAGAAATCTTTTTAGCAACTGCAGATTGCTTTGAACTGGATGGCCCGCCTTGTCAACAGAATCAGCGAGTTTGAATCAGCCACCCCCAATGCTAATTTTTTTTGCTGACTTCCTGTCAAGTAGTATATTTAGTTCGAGACACTGCGTGTGATCATTAAGTGTTGCATGGTCTTGCCCCCTCATACTTACACTTATAGCTTGATTTGTAAGTTGAAGCCTGGTTACTTGTCTTCGATCATCAGGGTCCAACAGCATAGCTTTTTGGGTCGTCCACCTCAAAAAACACTGGAGGATAGTTCTTTTACATATCGCGCTGCTGTGCTCCATAGTTGTTTGCTAAAGCGTGTGAGGTGACTGAACTCCTTGCAAGCTTTCAAGACTGGCTTGCAAACATACCTCTTCAGGGGTGTATTCTGGGTCTAATGATGGTTTGCCCTCAAAGAACCGTGCTGACAAACAATTAAGAGAACACACATTATAAACAGTGAAACGTCATGTAACGACTAAAGTCATGTAACGACTCAGTCATGTAACGACTAAAGAATACCTAATTAAGTGAAAAGCAAGTAGCTTATCAATGCATTCTTGTGACATTTTTCCCAGTATATCGCGAACTCGACTGCCATTGGCCTTTGCAAGTCAACTACTTTGATCTAATTTTGACAGAATTTTTACCGAAATGCAGGTTTTTTCTTGGATTTGGATTTGAGCAGTGAATTAACCACATAGCTGCACTTTGATGCATGCTTTGATTTTCTGGTTCTTTGCTGAGATGCCCCAGTTGAACAGATTCCTCCCTACCAGGATCAGTATTAAATACGATACCAGCGGTTAAGGTGCTCGCCCCGACTTAAGGTCTGGCTGAGGTCGTGGGCTCGAGCCCTGAGGCATATGTGAAGCGCCTGAATAGAGATTTAGTTCTCTTGGGGCGCTATACAAATGAATTATATTTATATATTTGTATGCAGTAGATCAGCTGACATTCGAACAGTTTTGTGACTTTCGTTGGCTCTTTGTTATTTGCTTCCCGTGAGCCATCGTTACTGTTATGCCTTGGGGTGTTTCTCATATTGAGCAACGTGTGCTCTAGCCCAAACTCTTCATGTTAAGGTGCTCTGTGTCAGGTTGCTCTATGCCAATGTGGCACCGTATCTTGCATTGCTTATTATGCCAACCCTTTTATTGCTGGGCTTAGCCCTAGAGTGTGAGTTCATCTCGTTTGTCTTGCTCGTGGTTTCAGGAAGAAACCCAACTCGTGGCACAGCACAATATCGGGAATACTGTCAAGTAACTCGCCTGCCGTCTTTCAGTCTGGAACAAGTGTCTTCGGAGAGCCGGGCTGGTGGCGGCTGAGTGTTGTACGGCCCCCAAAGCTTTCCCTTGGCTCTGTCAAAAAGCGTTCAGCAGCAAAAGCCACTGCAGGGCTCGTGCTTCCTGCACTGATTCATGGCTCGATCGAGGTAGGTTATGAACTAACTGGTCATGCTTGCTATTGTATGCTTGTTTTAATGAATTTCAGCTGCATTCGTTTAAAACGTATTTATGCTATTTTCTTCTGGCTATTTTTTGTAGGATGACGATGGTAGCCAGAACTCTTCGAAGAAAATGAAATTGTCAACAAGTGCCAGTTACTCATCTATGGCATCCTTAGCATCACCTCTGTCGAACCATATGAGTCCAGAGGACACATGTTCTGGCATGGATGAGCTCGGCGTTCATATCGATATTGACGATGATCTTGATGTGCTGCCGCCTCTAGATCTGGCTGAAGTAGTAAAGAGCGAGCTTCTCATTGGTATGAACACTGTTAAGCAGCAACTGTGCTTCTGTTTGTTGTGCCGAGGTATCTGCCAGACTTCTGCACGATGTGTGCTTTTTATGTATCAATTTCATGTCCACTCATCTAGTCTTTCACTTTGATCTGACTGCTGTAATTGGTTGTATGTTATAAATCCAGTCTTTGTAGAAGTATTTAGGTAGTGATCAGGTTTAGAGCCATGGTTTCCTGCTTGCCTGAGATAATGCTTTGCCTCATTTTTGGTTTATCCAGTCACTCTTTCCTGCTTGGCCTTGGAGCAATGCAGAAACAGTAAGATTTCTATTCTACTACATTGGTGCCATCTCTGCTGCAAAGCTCTCGTCTTTCATAGTGGGTCCGTCGAATATCTCTGATGTAGGGGATCAGATTTAGTATTCAGAAAGGCATTCCGTGTGTACATTTATGTATTGTCTCAGTGGATCCCTACTTATGTTTTTTGTATGTGCAAACGTTAAGTGATACTCTAATCTCGGTAGCAAGAAGCTCGCCTGGCTTTTCTCTTGATGATTAGTCAATGAGTAGTAGATCTATGGATCCTTCCTATTTACACCTTATAATTGAAAAAAGACGACTTGACTGATCCAGACAGGGTGCAAGGTACTTTGCCTGCTTACTTAGCCTTAAGTGCATCTATTTGTTATTAGCATTCATTTACAATATACCATCTAAATTACTTTGCGACTGATAAGGATCCCCTCAGACCCTTGGCCTAATAGAGGATGCTGGTAATTACTATTGGGCCGAGATGACTGGCTGCATGGCATCTACAATCACCATTCTCCTGAAAAAGTGTTACTATATTTAGAATATCTCTGTGGATATTTGGCTATTTGAATACTCGATAGATTTTGTGTTTTGCCGAATCAGAAGGTACCTTATCAATTATTTAATAAATGGCTTACAATTTGATTAGCTTGATCCTGAGGCTGCCGTCTTTCTTACTCTTGTACACGGGATGGGAGTGAACAAGTGTGAAGGGCAAATGTGTCGTTCGGTGAGGCCGCTTTGTGTTTCACCGAAGGACTAATTTAGCAGATAAAACGCAGAGAAAATTTGTCTCAGGAAAGTAAGGTCTCCACTGCTAGGACTTCGATGGATGTCATTTCTGATGTGGTATAAAGCAACGGGTCGTCAACACATATACAGTGCTTGCACGCAAACTTTTTTGTACTCTGGGAATCAACTGAGTCTCAAATATTGCAGAATTATACAGAATTGGGGTACTCAGATAATACCACAAGGTAGTATTAATATGAGAAAACAATATATGTTACAAATTGTACAAGCTGTCACCTTGGTTTGCTTACTAGTCGTGAAAGGCATGCAAAAGTAACTTGTTTAAAAGTTTCTAGTAGGTTTGGAAAGTTGTCGTTTTCGATTGATTGTTTTTTAAAGCACCATCGGAATACGGCAGTCCGAGTTTTTTGATTTGCCACATACCCCCTTTCTAAAAATTCTTCACAACGGCTGTGTCGAACGCTACTTAAGGAATGGTGAAAGTTTGAGACATCTGGTTATGTGCATGCATAACCGTAGATGCGACCTGATTAGAGGCTATTCAAAAATTGTCAGTGCAGTTAGCAAGAGAAATCAGCCAGCTATGTTTCCTGATGAGAAAAGAATCGTGGAACTGTATAAACTGCTTTAGAAGTCTTGACAAACACTCAAGCAAGACACCTAGGCCACGGTGTTTTGACACGTGTGTGTTAAGTGCTTACTTCTGGAGAACGGCGGTTGTGTGCACACACTATAGTTCTCAAGGTTTTGGGTGAGTTTCTGTTTCTCATTGTTGTGTTTAGATGCTGATGGCGATTTATACCAGAAAGACGAAACCGAGCCACGCTTCGGATCTGGGCAGTGGGCCAGCAAGGCCCACTGCCCAGCTAGCCAGTCCTGTTCATCCGACACAGCATCATCGCTCGACGACACGTGTGACTCTGACTCGAGGAGCACCGTGGCAAGCAGCAGGTAATACTTCCGAGCTGGCATGCGGCTGCTGTGCTTGTGCATCGAGGCTTCACTTGCTGAGTGCTATGTCCGGTTGGTTTGTAAGATGTAGGACGTGAAGTCTTGAGCTGCAGTGGTAGGCTTTAAACGACCACTAGCAAAACTGAAAGGAATGACATTGGCCAGCTAGACACTGCAGCAGCTGGGAATTGAAGTTGTTTTGCTAGCGAAGTGGTATACCATTCCTCCCCGCGCTAGAGTGCGTCCTCGGGCAACTTCAAGCATGGTGTGGACCTTTACCCGATTTCTCCGTGATACCTTCGGGTATTTCGCTGCTATCTTTGCTGTGACTGTTTATGAGCTGTCCCGGATATGCTGCACAAAACAAGACTTGCTTAGCGTAAGGTGCTATGTCGCCATTAGTCGACCTTTGGCAACAGAAGCTCTGCAAGTCTTAGAATGTGGAACTCGCTTCTACGATTCTTACACAACGACAATTACTCTCCTTCTGCCGACTATAGCACAGCCTTTCCAGCAGTCCTGAGCTGCTACTTCCATGCTGCTCAACCTCAACTGGTCTCCTATAGTCTGCTATGCTTCCCACTTTCTCTTTGTTGCGTGAGATGAGGTCCCTTGGCTACCGGATGCATACCGAAAGCCGCTTAGGCTATGAGTGTGGTATACAAAACTCTCCTGCGTAACACCCACATAGTCTTTGTGGCTATATGGAATTACATAGCCACAAAGAGGTACAGATATATTACATTATAATGGAGATACATTACATTACACACCACAAACATGTAAGGTGGTTTGCTGCATGTGCAACTTGCGAAGATGACATGCAAGGCTATTTCTTTCTAACCCCAAGATCATTTCTATGTTTATTTAGTGCAATGTAAATTCTTTTGGCAGTTCTGAAATTTTGTGTGTGGGAGTGTATTTGCATTCGTATGGTTCGGTGACAACTTCCCAACTGTAGTGGCTGAATAACTCCTTGACATGGTTGCCTATATTTGATTAAGTACATTTCCAGAAATATTTTTGTTTGGTAGATCTGTTGTATTAGCATTGTGCACCTTACAGCTATTGCTGCTTTGATTTATGAGCTTTATCGGGGCAGTTGTTCATCTAATGTCATTAGCAGTGCCACATGGTCTTGTTTCTCCTTATTTCATTTACCTTGTCTCTGTATGTGGCAGATTGACCAGGACATCGCAAAGACAATACCTATCTGCTTTTGACTTTTTTTGGCCCATCTATGGCTGCTGCAGTTGCATAGCTCATCTCTGCTAATATATGTTGGTCATTTACTTGGTTGCAGTATGACTCCAGTGAGTGGCATCGGAGCGGCTGCAGCATCAGTGGCGCCGACCGCAATTGGACGAAATAATAATGATAATAAAGCATCTTTGCAGCATTCATGTGTCGATAACATTCCACTTGTTAAGCCTGCAGCCCAAGCTGTCGCTGCTCAGGCTGTCAAAGTTGAGCCAGTCGAAGATGAGCCATCGTCCATGCCTGCCAAGCCCACCATGGCTATTACTTCATCGTAAGTTATTAATTATAATCGGCCTGATTGATTGCTACAATTTTTTTGTCGGCATTTCTTGCCCAGCTGGCCCGGTTCTGGTAGGATTTGATGAGTGTGGCAACCCACCGGCCATTAGCTGCATACCGATCCAGAATGTCACACTGGACCACCAGGATGGGTATTTCCTACGAATTATCACAAAACTAGATGTAGTGAATTTTTTTAGAGAACACTTCGTTTTCTTTCACGTTTTTCCACAAGAGCTGAAACTGCGCGGAACTTTACCGAGTCTCGGTTATCGTAGAAAGTCAAATTAGGCTTCTTTTGAGGATTGATAGTTCGATGTCATACTCATTTTTTGGCACTTAGTCCCATGACAGATATGCTACAGTCGCTCTGTATTTGAAATGGCTACCTTATTTTCATTTGCAAGCACTAGTTGCCGAGGACGCGGTGATGGATCGTTTGTGAGTTTTCCCTACTTCATTGGATCTGTATAAGTCGTGCAGCAGATACGCCTTCTAGTCCCAAGCCACAGCAAAATAGTTGCAAACAAGGGTTGCAAAGCTGGCACCCAATTTGCAATTGCAAGTGTACACATTCATTTACTCAGTACACCAGGGCTTGGTTAGAGCACATTAGTGGAAGTTAAACGCCTAAGCTTTAAATGGCCCATGTTTCGAGCAAATTAAAGAGTTTTCTCTCTAACTCAATTAGTAGAGCACTGGACTGGTAACCCAGAGATTGTGGGACCGTTCACTGCTTTATACGTAATACTTTTATGTGTTCAGTTCGTTGGCAGGCAACCTTCATCGTTCAGTATTTTGAAAATTTTGAAATTTGAAGTAATTAAATATTACCCGTAGGCTCGAGTTAGTTACTGCCTGGCTTCATAAGTCCATAGTACTATTCCAGCTAGTGAGAATGCTTATCAAAGCACACTATGCTGCTGCATCCATCAATTTTTGATGACCTAAACTGGATAAAACTGATATTTTTGGTTAATTTTTTTGGCAGGATTGTTTTCTCATGTGTTTTAGCTAACTGGTTGATTTAGCTTTCCCTTTGCCCAATATGTTTTGTCGCTTACTTATGAATGATTCAGTGCTTGTTACATGCCAGAGGTCTTGCTAACTAGTGGCCATGGGTGTCTGTATGTTTGCTTAAGCATGTTGGCCTAAGCACGATGCTTGTTTACTCTTGCATGCTTGATACCATTCCCGTCACTAACCCTTGATTATTTATTCTGTCGAAGCAAGTTGTGAAGTGCATCGATAGGGATTTAGTTTTCTTAGGGTACTATACAAACAACCTATTATTATTATTATTATTATTATTATTATTATTAGTGTCCTTACTAGTGTTGGCTGTTTAAATAGTTATAAAGGGAACTTGACAGGTAAAAACTAAGGGATTTTTTGCCATCTAAATACTTTTGTAGTTGCGTGTATAGAGTGTATTCATAATATAGCTCCTCGGGGGGGGGGTGTCATTTTTGGCCATCACCAGGTTGGCACAGGGAGTCACTGATACTCGGTTTACAATGGTCAGGAAGTGCATGGTGATAGACCTTTTATAATAAATATAATAATACACTTGAATAAGCACCCTCAGAGAACTCAATCTCTTTTTAGGCACTTTACTTTTGACAATATATTCTTCCCGTCTTTTACTTGACCACATGCTGAGATTTTCAACATTTGCAGACAATATTCTGTCTTTAGTTAAATTCTTCTTAGTCTTCTTTGACATTCATAATTAGGTATCACCTGAATCGACTATTGTTGTAGATGCTTCATGTAGATACCAGCTGTACTACTAATTGTACTTTTCAGTCGTACATCTCTGATCTTCCAGGCAATAGCAAATACTCTTTTTGATCAGACTGGACTGGAGTGTGTACACTAAGTAGCTTGTGTGTCTGGAATCCACTGTGGCACTTGCCTTCCACCACAGTCGCTTGATGTTACTCTGCCGAGGTCACTTGAGGTCATTCTGCCTTAGATTCAGTTAGTTTGCCAGATCGCTCTGTGCCTTCATCGCTGCTTTCGTGTTTTTACTCTTTCCTCGGTGGAATGTTGAAACACCGTTGGAAAGTTTTTTACCCGGGAGCACTTACATATTAGTTTGTCTCAAATCGCAGATGAAAAAGTAGCAGCTGGATCTACAAAGATAATTTGTTTCTTGGCATGTTTGGGAAGTTCTTGGGTAGGAAATACCTTGATTGTGTTAATGTTGGCTTTTCTGCAGTTCGTGCTTAGTTTCATTGTTGTAGAGGAACTAAGCTGAGCCTTTACCACGAGACTCAGCTTCTGAAAGATTTGACCGACTTGGTGGCTGAAGTGCCTCACATGAGTGCCCGATTTGCTAGATTCTACAGGAAGTTGGCCGTTAGGAAGGTTTGTATTTTGTTGGCTTGCTTGCTTGCGACCCGATTTATCTTGGGTTTTGCTATTCTTTTTAACCTGTTGACTTTTATTTTTGTTTTTTTGGAGAGGCGATTATTGAAATTGCTTTAGGATCTCACCGGCTCAGTGGATAAAGCTGAAATCCTCATAAGTTAATTCGGCTGCCATAAATTAAACTGGGGACTCTTGATATAGACAATATCCACAAAAGTTTCCACATGCCTTTAAAGTACACAGTGTAAAGTTAAAAAGTGTGGATCGGCTGAGACTGGTGCCTCTAATACCCAGTTATTCTACCTGGAAGCTGACAGATGTAAGCTTGTCATAAAGCCACTGGAACATGAAAGTTATTTGAAACAATTTTTTTAAATGTGCACTAGTTCCTGCAAGTGCACGATTCGTTGGTTTACTTAGCAGTAGAGTCCAGCATCTTAGATCCTTCGTTAGTCATTCTACTCTCACTGCTTCTCTCAGTCGCATTTTGGACTTGAGCTAACTTTAGTAGCAATGCTGTTTCCATCTCTGTCTCTCCCCATCTCTCTCCCCATCTCTCTCCCCATCTCTCTCTCTCTCTCTCTCTCTCTCTCTCTCTCTCTCTCTCTCTCTCTCTCTCTCCCCATCTCTCTCTCTCTCTCTCTCTCTTTCTTCCTATCTCTCTCTCATCTATCCCGAGGTCGTAGGTTCGAATTCTGCGATATGCTATGCTTTATTGCCGCTTCAACCGTTGGTGATAGCCGTAAGGGCTCTTCTATATCTATACAAAAGAGGCTGTTTAATCAGCTAGTATTATGTTAGAAATGCAACCCGGAGTTTTTACAATTTCCTTATTAAAGCAAAGCAGTACAAGAGTATTATGCAAGTAATGTAATGTAATGCATCTACGTCTGTAACTCCACAAAGACTGTGTGGGTGTTATGCAGGAGATTTTTGTATAGCGCACTCACAGCCTAATCGGCTTTCTGTGTGCATTCGGTAGCCAAGAGACTTCATCTCATGCCACAAATAGAAAGTGGGAAGCATAGAAGAGTCAGGAGAGCAGTTGAGGTTGAGTAGCATGGAAGTAGTAGTAGCTCAGGACTGCTTGAAAGGATGAGCCGTAGTCAGCAGCAGGAGCGTAGTTGTCGTTTCTATCTAACATAAAGCTAAGCTCGAACCAAAATAACTGCAAATAAAAAATGTACCGACCTCGGCATCCAATGCGACATGTATCCCAACTTGTTAACACTTGGCACATTGAGGTACATTCGAGCAGCTTGTTGAGGTACATACTTGTGACTTTTTCAGGCACCTTCCTGTGCAGCCTGTCTTTGTACTCGGCTACTAATCCACAGATCAAGGTGAAATTTGAAATGTGACTTCAGCTCTGCTTGTACCATTTATCTATTTAATTTCTGATTTCGGTTGGATAATTCAATTCTGTCTCTAAGGCTACTTCCTGCTTCATATCAGTTGGGCCAGTGTCTACTTGAGAGCAGAAGGCGAGACTGCGTAGACCTACCGAAACCAAGGAAAAAACTTGTATGTAAAGTAACAAATAAAGAATTCGATTTTTTCAATACTCAAAATAGTTTTGTGTTGACTTGAATTGAGCTCGACGAGAATCTTTCCTATTGCCTGTCGATGGAATCTGATTGTCCTTTTCCAAAACGACCTTTATAGATGACCACATCAGCTTTATAGGGGTTACTTGGATAAGGATACACGGCCAAGGTGGTCCTTGCATTTGTGACATTCCATCTAGACTTCTGTAAATCGCTACTGTATGTCTTCTGTACTTGTGAAATAAGATGCTTGCAGGTCGTAGAAAACTCAGTGGTATTTGTGTTGCCTGTCAAGAACGTGGTCATGGCCTGTCTTGTAATTTCACTGATGTGCCTAATTGTGTGGCATCAACTTAATAAGTCACAATTTCTGCATTTTAAGGCAAAACGGGATGCGAGACTTCCATTGTTGGAGCTGACGGATTATATACTACCTCCGCGCCTAGGCACTGGTGTGAGTAGCTGCTTCGGGCCGATGCTGGCAGTAAGGCTGGTAGAGTCACACGTTGCTTTTTGCACGGTTGCTGCAATCTGTGCCTACAGGTAGTGCTTCATCAGCCAAGGTCAGACTAGGCATCACCGATGTTGTAGTCAGCTATAATGCCTAATTGAGGAATGCCCTAAAAAGGCTTTCAGTTCAGGCCAAGACAGGTATCTAACAGATTTGGTGGCCACACATGACTCGAAGCGCATGCCCAAAGATCAGGCCACCAAATTGGGGGCCTCTTTGCAATTGGCCAGAAATTGAGCAGTTAGCCTGAAAGCCGCCTAACCTGCCCTGCGACATGGACGGCTGTTAGGGGGAGAGCCATAGCTATCTTGTCATGTATCTCCGTCAGTAACTCCACAAAGTGATAAAGACCATGTGGGTGTTACGCAGGAGAGTTTTGTATAGCGCACTCACAGCCTAAGCGGCTTTTGGTACGCATTCGGTAGCCAACAGACTTCGTCTCACGCAACAAAGAGAAAGTGGGAAGCATAGCAGAGTTAGGAGAGCAGTTGAGGTAGTGAGTAGCATAGAAGTAGCAGTTCAGGACCGCAGAAAAAGATGTGCCATAGTCGGCAGTTGGAGAGTAGATGTCGTTGTCGTTGCGTAAGATCTTGTCGGCAAGGCTGCTAGCGTATGTATTTTCTCCAAAGAAGTTTCCATGCAAGTCAAAATATCAGAGCCCAGCCCCCCAGCTACTTCTTTCCGATTGTCCCGGCTGAACTGAAGCTATTTAGCTGTCTCTTCCTTCAATCTTTCCCATTCAAGTTACCGTTGCATCCGTTCTACACCATCACCAATGCAACACAGCCCTAAAAATGGTGTTGCTTTTCCTTAACATGTTAGGGCTGACGATATACACTGTATGTTTCCTTTGATCGACCGTTGTTGACCTTTAACGTTGATAGTTGCAGCCTAGTCTGACTGTGGCACAACAAGCATAGACTACCGTAACATTAATGAATACCGACTGACATTTTTTCCACTTGTCTGCAGCTGCTGTTAATGCCCTGACTACTAACACTCCAAATGTCGAAATTCAAGGATATCACTCAGCAAATTCTGATGCAGAGAATGGTCTCGGTGTTCTGATGGATTCTGTTAGTAAATGCTGTGCAATGATCGCCATGGCAGGACGACTGGGTAGCACACCCCAACACCTACTGCCAGTATGCATTTTATAAGTACCGATTTTGTAGGTGGACAGTCTAACGTGTCAAAAGCAGGGGCCTGCCATCTTGGATAGGTACCAGGTACGTTAAATTCTCATGTCTAAGCTTACCGTGGTTAACATGAGTGATATGCCGATCTTTGGAATTTCTTGCATGAGCTGTTGGGGTCATCAAGTTTGGTCACTGTATTCCTTTGCCTGGTGCAGGTTCAATGTTATTTCATATTTGGCAAGTTCCGATAGTTATTGTGTGTCTATGTCATACCCACGGTGACAAGCATAGGGACAGAACAACGAGGTAAACAATAAAAAGTGCAGCGATGGATAGCATCGAGATCGTTAGCCTTTAGATGACCTCGGTGGATGCCTCATTGCTAAGAGGAGCACAGTCAGTTCGAGCAGCAGCAATGACTCAGTAGTAAAGTGCTTCGGCTTTGACCTGTTGCTATGCAGTTTATGGGCCAAGCACATTCTTTGTGAGCCTTACCACTGAAAGCCACTAATGCTTTGAGTTTGTTAACTCGGTAGTATTATAACCACTGAAACCTGACTTTATAGCGTTGCAGATGGAGCTACACAAAGGTGTATGCACACGCATGCGCGCGAGCACACATACAACATACACTCCACAACAGACTACATACATGACATATGTAGTGCGTGAATACAATGTACAGTCGTCCCTCGTTTGTCGAGGTTAATCAGTTCCAGACTCTGGCGTAACCCCCTCGACCGTAGACCGTAAGTACAAGATTGGGTTAAGGGCTGGAGACTGGCTCGACCAGTGCATTACTGTCATAGGAGGTTGATGATGATTATGCACTTGATAAAGCGCCCTCAGAGAACTCAATCTCTTTCTAGGCGCTTTACATTTGCTGCAAAGGGAAATGCAATTGAATGGTGAGTAATATCATGTTTGATAAACAAACAACATGAATAACATGGTTAGGGGTGACATGCACAGGGTCAGCATGCAAATGTGGTTTGTGGCAGCATGCACAGTGTCAGCACGCATAAGCACATCAAGGACGAATCACAGGGACCCACTAAATGCTGTCCTAAATAGGTGTGTTTTTAAGTTCTTTTTAAATGTGGTCAAGTCAGGGGATGTTCTGACGGAAGTCGGGAGGGAGTTCCAGGCTTTGGGAGCATACAAACTAAATGCACGGTCTCCGAAGGATTTGAGGTTTGTGCGAGGTATTGGTAGACTGTTGGATTCCGAAAAGCGGGTGGTACGATGCTTGGCCTGGTGGGGAGTTGATCTGAGAGATAGGCTGGAGCCAAAGAATGAAGGGACCTAAAAGTGAGCAACAAAACCTTAAAGTCGATCCGTTACTTGACCGGTAGCCAGTGCAGGTCGGCGAGAAGTGGTGTGATGTGGCAACTGCGATGCTCACGACAGACAAGCCTAGCTGCGGAGTTTTGCACCAGCTGCAATCGCCTGATCGCACATGCTGGTAGGCCAGTAAGCAGTGAGTTGCTGAAGTCGAGATGGGATGTCACGAATGGGTAACCAAACTGGGATATATGCACTGTTAAACAAGCGCTTTGGGCAGTGGTTTGTTTTCGGTCGAGTGCTTGGGTGTCTGACGTTCTGAAGGTCTAAGTAGACACATTCGGGCATGTTGCCTCCTGGTATGCGATGCAGGACTCTGTGCCATTTCTGCTGAAGTCTACGACTCTGTGCCATTTCTGCTGAAGCCTACGTTGGGTCGCCGACACTATTAAGCCTTTGCTTGCAGTTCGAAAAGAGCATTTCCTCTTTGCGACTCGAGAGTCCAGACGAGTCTCATTTAATTACCTGTTGACCGTAGCAACGGTCTCATGCTTGTAGAGTATGAGCTTGAGCTTGAGCTTGTGAAAAGCTAAATGGTCCTTTAATGCATCCAACTTTAGGATGGTGCTTTCTCACCTAGTGGTAGCTAGTGGCAGGCCCGACTGAGAGGAGTTTTCGGGTACCAGTCTTCAATGCTTTCATCACGCTGTGTGTTACCGTACTCTCTGGTATTGATAAGAGTAGTAGCAATTTGACCGTACAAGTGTCCAGCCTCATTTAGTGCCGTACTTTTTATTTTACCCCTCACAAAGGTCAAGGCTACCTTCGGTGCAAATTCCTGTTCCGCCACGAAATAAATAATGCTCAACGGGTTCGAAGTATACTTCAGGTCGTGTGCTGCCAGCCTTAGGGTTCTTGCAGAAACAGATGAATGTTTGTTTCTTGTAAAAGTTTCAAGGCTCGACTATTGCTAGGTAAGCACAATAACAACTTCTCCGACCAGGTTTTCTAGAGAAACTAGCTGTTATTTTTTCTTGTACGGTGGTGCAGCAGTACCTGCTCGTGCAGAGGTTTTTAATACAATATATCGACCGTATTGAAGAGTCCCATAACACTCGAGGACTTCCCAGGGCTGTCAGCACATCCGGAATTCTTTTAAGGGGCTTGAATTGTCTAGGACGGCCAGTAGTTAAGGATGTGGAAGGTTTTGCCACCAGCCAGACATTCTCTTGAGAATATTGCTTCCGGCTGGGTAGTGGTTTGGGTGTGTATTATGAACCCGTCAAAGTTTTATGATGCCGTATAAGTCTTGATATTTATTTGATAATGAAAATTTTCTTAACTAAGTGGTAAACCCATATGAGTGCATTCTTACTGAGATCTTTATTTAATGATATGTAGAGCGATCATCATTTTCTTTACAATTTGTTGTGGCTAGATATGTGCCGTTCTGTTTGTCGTTCATGCTTACTGTTTTCGGACTGGTAGAGTTAGTTCTGGTAGTCACAAGCAAGGTTGCAATCATTGTTTAGGTACATTACTCTCATTGGAGATCTACTCCACTACTTTTCTCTGTCCGCCTGGTGGGATGCAGTGAAGATCAACACGAAATAATACGCAGCCCTTACACTGCAAGGTAAATAGGATGTAGTGTATTAATGAGCTGTTGAGGTTTTTTCTGACTTGGAATGTGTCACCGTCATCCATGCAGAAACCTTGCGTGTATCTGGCCATCAATCTGTTATGCAGCACTTTACGAAGTTAAGCAAGCCGATTAATGAGCATGTCTCTCCCTACCTAGCCTGTGGTGCATTTACTGTACGTGTTTCATCTGTGGTTGTCTTTAGGATGCTGAAACCATACATCTGGCGGAACTATGACTGCCTACCTGCCAGACTGAAGCTGTTGAATGAAATAATAGCATACCCACACAGGTGAAGATACAATTTTTCAAGTTTTTGTTATGTCCTATTGTTTTTCAGTACAGCTGTATGTGGCAAGAGTGTTTAGGAAGGTGAGGCACTTAGTTTGTGTGTGGTGGCCTTTTTAGTTCTCGGCATAGGGGTTAGACCATAGTGCTTACTTTTTAGCAGTTAAGAAAAAGAGGGAGTTATTGTTACGGCAACATTGTCCTTGCACACTGTTGCTTATAGTGGAGTGAGAGATGTTTTTCACCTGCAAATGCTATGGTTATTATTATTATTATGTCCCCTGCTGTCTGCTCTGGCTCCGTTCTGGGATGTAGATCTGGGTTCTGTGTCCTCTGTACCCGCATTCCAATATTTTGCATAACAATGATGCTTATAAGTGATAGGTACAACCTTATTTGTAGGTCCGATCCATCGTGGTGTCCACCAGCCCGGGTGCCTATTGATTTCTGCTACGTTAGACCCGAGCACATCCCGACTGTCAACGCCATGTGCCACCGCTTCTTCTGGCCAGGAATAGACCGTAGGTTTGCTTGAACGAGACTTTTTTCGTGTTGTGGTCTTGTATTTGTTACCATTTGCTGTAATTGCTGTAAAACAGTCTCATTGAGGCACAGACTTAGGTCACGCACTTGTATTGTATATATAATCTCAAACTGCTGAGCCGACTGTTGCATTTGGCAATTGTAGTAGAAACTGTAGTATCGGTAGCTCCATTGCTAAGAGAACTGGGTAATTAAGTTTTGAGGTTGTAGGATCGTCTCTGCACGAGGCAAAGAAATTTTTGATATTTAATCCCTGGCCAGACAGCCTTCTGACTTCCAGTATTTTGGAGATCTACTTTCCTTGGGCATCGGACTTGTCAGTGTGACAGTTTCATTACTGCCATTTAGGAGGGAATGGTTGTTTTGAGTAAGCTTTGTCTTAGTAATGTAATATATCTCCATGTGCAACCCCTCAAAGCCACAAAGACTAAGTTGGTGTTACTCTGGAGTTTTTTTTAGTGCACTCAAAGCCTAAGCAGCTGTCGATGCACAAACGGTAGCCAAGAGACTACATCTCAACCAACAAAGAGGATGTGAGAAGTGTAGCTGTGTCACCGGAGGCTTGTAGTCGATGAAGTGAGTAGCATGGAAATAGCAAAATACCATGACGGCTGCTATTTGATGTGCCACAGTCGGCTGCTGGAGAGAGGATGTCATTACATTAGAATTTTGGAAGTGCGGTCCACATAGTTGTAATGGCTTTGTGGAGTTGGTGATATACACCTACTTGCTCGGACACATACTGATAGAGTGGTACTTGCCGTGGTTTCACAAATCGGCAGATGTTATGTAATTCTGAGTGGTTGGAGTTCAGTCCCACTCTCAAGTTCCTATTAGCATAGCTTTGATTTCAGCCCCTATGTCAAACACACGAGGATCGTACCTGCTGTGCAAGCCTTCTTCAGACGACGGTGCAGCACCCAGATAGGTCCGTGCAGAGATGCTGTGTTGCTTCAAGATGGCTGAGGCCTTGTCTTGTCCACGAAGCTTTGCAGCGCTGGGTGCTAACATCCACTACAGCGAGGACGTCCGACTAAACACGGAAGCCGCAATGACTAGCCACCCGACAGGAATGAAATAATGTGCAGCACCTTTGCTGAACCGGGTGATGAAGGTCGCCGGCGATGGTACTAGGTTCGGCTTGCGCATCCAGATAGATGACGACAGTACAGTTGTGTGGAATGCCGAAGTCACAACGACTTCGTTGCATGAATACAGCGGTGGCAGCCGTTAGGCCCGTGCTGTGTGCCTCGGCGAGTCGGGGTCAAAAAGGCTTGCCGCGCCGGTCTGTGTGCATGCGTGGTGGTATTGACTCGTGTGTTCGCCGATTACCTCGTTGTCTGGTCGATGCAACCGTACTTCTTTAACCGAGGCCAGCAGGAGAGGACCAGACCCGGGTCGTCAGCTTTGTGAGCAGCGGAAGTATACAGCAGAGGCTGCTGACATCCAGGGCTTGAGTAACCGGGCTGTCTACAGTAGCACCAGTAAAAGAAGCCCCAAGTTCTCTGAGCATTTGAGGCGAAGAAGGTGGGCGGAACAGCAGGCAAACCGATAGTTGCTACATGAGACGTTTCCATTGCAGACATTGCTTCTGGGAAGCAGTGTCTTACCTATAAACTCGGCTTCTGGCTCATTTGGAAATGACGAAATCGCAAGCACAATTCATCGAAATGGTATCCATTTGTTGGATGCATGATGTCTGGGCCATGTGGATAAAGAAACTTCGTCACTTGTATAATTGTATCCAACTTTTTTTTATAGTAATTGCCAGAACCGCTAATAATCTGTAGTGGGGAGGGAGGGATAGCAAGACTATGCCGACAAGATTATGGGAACTGTGTGCGCACACACATACACACGGACGCTCAGGAGGGCATGCTAACGGCAGCACACACACACACACACACACACACACACACACACACACACACACACACACACACACACACACACACACACATATCACAAAGGGGTACTTGCGACAAACAACGAGCAAGGGACAATGTTTGGCCAATCAGATGGTGCTTTAGTAACGTCAACTTGCACTTTCACTTATTCACAATGTGCTGCTAAAGTTTCACGCATGCATATGTTCGAGGCTGCATCGAGTTTTGTGCATTTAGTTAATTTGCTCGTTTTTGTAGAAACCTCTGTTGTGAAGCTGCTGACTCTATGTGAGCAATTCAGTTTCCAGACTTAAAAAAGATTTTCCAAGTGCACCGTCCTTATGAATAGTCATTGAGCTCGCTAAAAAAATCAGTCATATCAAGCCATGGCTTGTTGCTATTGAATGCACGAGTTTTTGTTATGTTAGTTTTCATCTCTGCCGCCTGTCAAAGGATTTGATATCATGGGCTCAGTCAAACCAGTGGCTCTTCCTATGCATTTATGCAGCAACCTTGTGCATTCCATGTTGTCAGAGCAAACGAGCCTTTATAATAAGTACAAATATTGTGACATTCACTGTTTGTTTTCGCAGTTTCAGAGTGCCTACAGTATCCAGACTTCAGCTGCGTAGTCTTGTACAGGAAGCTGATTATCGCCTTTGCCTTCATGGACCCCGATGCCAGCTTCAACGAAGCGTATGTTTCATTTATTTTCACCCACCCCGAGTGGAGAGGGGCTGGCATTGCATCGTTCATGTTGTATCATCTAATACAGGTATGCTGCTGTGCAGATGTCACTTCGACATGCATTGTTTTCCATGTCTTTTAAATGTTGTATTTAGTAAAAGTCATAATCCCTGTGATACGTTTATATGCTGTACGATGGTAGTGCAGCTTGTTGGGCAAAGAGCTGGAAAATACCATTGCAATAATTAATGATAATAATAGATATTTCGTATAGCACCCTCAGGTTACTAAATCTTTATCCATGCACTGTACAACTGCGAAAGACTCAATAGCCTAATGTTAAAGACATGGACGATATCGTGCTTAGACAAACATACAGAAGCACAACATTATCATGCTAAGACTAGCATGTGAAACTGGCTAGTGGGGCCCCTGGTTAGTTCCATGAACTGCGTGGTGCACAGGTAAGCATGTAAATCACACAGGAACAAAAAACAACTTCACTCTGGCAAAGGAAAAGCTGGAAAGGACAGATGTGTATTCATCTGAGACTTAAAGGATGATGCAATGCGTGTGCGGGTGGTAGTGGCCGAAGCCGGGAGTTAGTTCCAGGCTTTTGGTGCATGCGAACTGAAGGCCCAATGACCACAAGATTGCAATTTAGTATGAGGGCGGTAAGGCGGCTGGAAGTCTTAAGTGACATGTGTAACACAGCAGCTAGTGAGTGTGTTGCCAGTCTGCTGCTCTCCTTCCTCCTCCCCGACGAACGGCATACTATCACCGACCCTCGAGGCCATTGGTCTTAGCAATCCCAAACGGTATTTAGATGCTTTCAGTGGATACCAATTCCCTACGTCCTTGTAAAAAGCAAACCTGCAGCTGGCAAAAAGAATTTCTTTCATATAGGTAGGCATTTTTAAGGGGGTGGGGCAAATTTTGCCCCTTAGGCTAGTTTACCGATCTTAAGGCAGCTGACGGCAGACCGCTAGGTTTTGGTTGTTTAGTAAGCTAGGAACGACCGCACAGAATCAGCATTCTTTGAAGATTTTTGCCCGTAGCACTGATTTTTCTCATGCAGTACGTAGTTTTAGCTTTTTGACTGACTGCAAACAGAAGTTCAGAAAACTATTCTCATTTGCGTCCCTTGCAAAGCGGTAAGTTGTTAAGTTGTACAAACACAGCACACATCACAGCTACCAACTCACCTGTACAGAGTAAATGTGACCGTCTTATTTTAAGCATAATGTGGAATCCGGCTAGCCTGCAGTCCTGTCTAATAAAAACACGTGTCCCCTGGCATAGCATCAGCCGATAGTCCTAGCTCACCGAGTCCCTGGCATATTTCTGCTGTGTTGAAGGAGAAATGACGACCATGAAAAACCGTTCTACGATATTTTTTTCTTGGATCGATGATGCCATTTGCAATTGCTATAACATCTTCTTTGGCACACTTTGTGCACCTCGTGCTATAGATAGTCCTCTCTTAAACATAAGAGTTGAAGCAGCTCGGTGCCTTGTAAAGGAGTCCTTTACCAATGCTCTTGAAAGCTGCCGAATGCTCACGTAGACTTGTTGAGAGGTACACATAAGCCGATCTCCGTTGTAGCACATAGATTGTATTGAGTCTGTGCGTCTTTGCATTTGGCTAGCGGCATCTGCCTCGAGGAGCTCTATGGTTTTCCTGTTTGTGGTTGGTGCGCTAGCATGGCCGAGACTCGAGAAATAGTGCTGCGGGACAGACAGCTCGCCAGCCAGTCTCCTGGCGACCCATGGAAGTAACGGTGCAGCGATTGCTGCATTGCAACCTTGGAGAAAAGAAGAGCTTGAAGTAAAATATTTCTCGACTGAAGCTCGTGCAAAGTGCCGTATAAATAATCGTGTCAGCAAACGTCAGCCATGAAATTAAGTTAAAGATAGGCGAATCGCACAGAGCTCCTGGCTTCTCCAGCTGTCCCGGATTACCAAAAGCTGTTTTTCCCGGCGTTAATTTTTGACCGACTTCTTTTCCATGGACAATGACTTCTTGGTAGATAACAGAGCAGTGTGGAAATCATGCGACCATTTTGTGATATTTGAATTTCGTTTGTGCAGATTTTGGACTTCATGCAGATTCTACCTTTTCTTTACCGATTCCGTGTGGGCCTATTCTTAGCCCTGCAGCAAGGTGCTTGCACATCTGGGTTCAAGTCCTGCTGAAGGCGATTTTCCACTGTATGCTGCAAGTGTGGTGACGGCCGCTAATGCTGGTCAGGCGCTACATAAATGAGCCTGTTAAATCATCAGCACGCTAGGTTTTTATTCAGATGCGCCTCTTCCTCGGATAAACGGTAGCACTTTGGGGCTTCCACCCCCCTGCTTATGCAGTCTCTTGGATCACCTTAGGTTAACGAGAACGTTATTGCAGATGGATCTTAATTTTGCTTCATTTTTAGAAGACTGAAATCAGAGTCTGACTCAAAGTTTTATTGTGTAGCTCTGCCAAACTCGTTGTTTGCCCTCTTCTGGGCACTATAAGTGCCCATTAAGATTAGTGTAAGGTATTTGCTTTGCTAGTTGTCAACTGCTTCGGATTATATGTCCACCCTTTCTCATGATGGTGAGAGGCAAGTGCTCAAGTGGTTGTCATGTTGTAAGCTACCTGTGTTCTGAATGGCACATCAATGGACACTAATGGTGCATGTCAAGCGTGTTGGCTCATGAGTGTGCTTGTTTAACATCTCTCCCGAGATTTTGAATGCTTGTAAGCGCATTCAGTGGTGTAAACAACAAACAAATAATTAGCATGCTTCTCTTTATGTCCGACAAGCCTCCTGCCAAGCTACTGAATATGGCACTTGCACCTTTTGCTGTTACTTGGCGGAGAGAAACACGGGATCTCCTTTTCTCGAGTCCTGCATGGTTTGCACAATGTTGAGTATGATTTCAAGTCCGAAAGAAAACTGTATTACTAGCTGTAGATGCCACTGCTCAGTTTCTGAGCTTCGTCTTCTGGTGCTGTCTCTAGGAGAGCTAGGCTAGGCTAGGCATCACTGTGGTTTATGCTGCTGCAGCAGCGTCTTTCACGGATATGTGTTATATCGTTAGATGAGCTTTTTTGTCTCAACTCGATAATGTACTTCTGCCAGCTGTCTACAGCCTATGCCTGTCAGTACTTGTTTGCCCCGTATCAATCCTCGTCTACCCATCTCAACGTATGTCAACCCGAACGTGTCAATGGGAATCGTTACCGATGCGGTGACCAGCCGTTTCGACTGGTACATTGGTTGTGCCGTGTTTACGATTTGCTCGTGTTATCATCAATGGCTCACGAGCCTCTTCGTTACCGAGTTGGTGCTATCTGTTCACGGTAGCTATTATTTCTGTCATTGCAGACGTGCATGGGTAAAGATGTGAGCCTTCATGTGTCAGCTACAAATCCAGCCATAATGCTGTACCACAAGTTTGGATTCAAAGCACAGGAACTGATCTTAAACTTTTATGACAAATACCTTCCCCCAGAATCCGCCGATTGCAGGCATGCTTTGGCACTTAAACTGGAAAAGTAACCCGCAGTCAAGAGATTTGTTTGCATCTTTAAACTCTCATCAGCTATCGTCAGTTACTTGGCAGTCGGCTTACCGATGCTTTACACTACAGTTTGATTTTGAGTAATGTGTCTCTACCGAGAGCAATACTTGGCACGTCTGCTCTTGGACCGTCCCGACAAGTATTTTGGATTTTCGAGGCTTCCTGCAACACTCATACATATAAATGGAGCTGACATGAATAACTCCTGTTGGTAAAAGATAGTCCCCCACTGAGGCTTGCTTGGCTTGCAGGATATAAGACGCGGATGGTGATGCATCGTATCTACTCGTGTAAAGTCGATTGCTTCGGACGTATTTTCCTCTCTTTATCCAAGCCTGTGTTTTCATAGTGTACAATACACTTATTTTTGTACGTCGGCCAGTTTTTTATAATAATAATAATAATAATCAGCAGCTACAGCTGGTGCAGCGCGGTACTAATAAAACGAGCTACGACTGCCGAGATCGCGGGAGTTCGTCCTAGCAATCATACTTAAATAGCTGCCTAATGATATGCGCCAACTAGAAGAATTGTATAGGGAGTGATTCCTTGCTGTGTCTTTGTGTAGGTAGGGTCAGTCCACCGTTGTACTATGGTACGTTGTTACGGTCATGCTCAAGGTATAAGAATGTAAGAAATATAAGAATATAATATAATAGAAATATAAAAATGTAAGAATGCTAGGTATGCAGCTTATGAGCATAGCATGGACGTCTTTGGGTAACAGTGATAAGGAACAGTTAACGTAGTGGAGCAGGCTGGGGCCGTATCAATTGACATATATAAAAGGGCTTACGTCTTCATTGAAGCAGGACCACGTACGCTGCTTTCTCTAACGCTTGGAGTGCATCCTAGCCTAGCAGGGATGAAGCTCGATATCGCGTCTATATCGCTCGAACGCTTATTGTACTTGAGCCTTAACTAACTTGCCACGAAGACCTATGCGTCGGTCTGTAGTCGAAATCGTCGAGCGAGATATCGCCAAACAACAGAATGAGAAAGTGCTGAGTTGTGTTCTACCGAAGCCAAGTATGCGCCTGGTGTGGAAGCAACCATTTGCCGAAGAAGACACAATAAACTCTGGAGAGGACGAACCATGAATGAGATGCAAACTAGTTCTCAAGCTAGACACATTGATAGCACATTATAAGCTGGACGTAAGGCTCGTTTTTAACGCCCTGTCGACATTATAGTGAATGTAGCCGAACTGCTCATAAAAACTATCATAAAGATCAAATATTTCTTTGAAATAATGAGCTGCACTGTTGAACTTCAGAATGAGATCGGTATCCGGCTGTTTTTTAATGCGATGGCAGCGGCGGTACACCGTATACTCAAGTTTCTACACGGTGCGGTCGCTGCACGCCTGCGCTCGCATAGAACGCGTCGAGACAGCGTTGTATGGGATGTGCGATACGAGCAGCGTGGCGCTGCGGACGGTTGCATGTCGTGGCGTCAACGTAATATTCGTTTCGAGAATGACGTGGCTCCCTCACTGTCGAGCTGCATCGGCTCGGCCACTATAACGCCATCAGAAGCACACCTCTCGACGGGCGGCGGCGGTAGGGTACAGAGAGGGGGACTGGATGCACGCAGTCTGGGGGGTGGCGGCCCAAGCCTCCACCACCCCCCTGGCGTCGGCTCCCCCTGTTAGACAGGTCGCTATTCTCGCTCCCCGGCGGCACGCGGCTGCTCCGCCCCGAACACCTAGAAGTCGAACTTGTTACCAGCCACCAATTTTCCGTTGGGCAGCTGGCTCGGCGAGTACGGTAGAAGGGGTACACCGAGCGAGCAGGGCGGCCCGCTTCAAGATTCGCCCGCACCCGTCCATCGTGGGCTAGCGAGAGAGTGCAGTCAGCCCGCCCTTCGTCGCTGTCTACCTACCTATCTATGTCTGTACTTCCTAGTCGCTGGCATCGAGGCCGCGCGAGCTCGCGCGGCCTCGATGCCGTCTAGCTGGGCATCTAACCGACCTCAGGTCCTTTGGAGATTTCGCCTCCAGTTTTTACACGCCCCGTCTGACGTCACGTCGTCCAATGACCTGACGACGTTTAAGAAGAGCAATTTTCTTTGCTGAATTCATAGAGGGATTAGGATTTAGCTGCCTAGCAACAGATCAGCTAGGGAGGCCAACTAGAGAAACAGAATATATTGGTCGTTTGGGTTAAGAGCCGAAGGAGTGGCTAAATTGGAGTCGCTAGCACAACTACGCAAGTAGAGCCGCTTCCTTTCCGCCGCCTTTCAGCTTCGAGTTGAGTGCCGGTCTGAAGCGAACTGGCTTTTCCTATCCTATTTTGTATGAATATACGTGCTACTATTTAGCTAGACATGTTTGCGTTAAAGTCTGTTTATTCGTTTCTCCGGCCAGCTTATTAGATTTGCTTACTTCCCGCGCCTACCCTCTCGTCTGATAGTTTGACGATGCATCGCGTGGACCGTGCCTTCAATTGCTGTGTACTTGCTGTCAAATCCCTACCGACTGGTATAATACTAACGATAGGACATTATAGCACCCTAGAATAACCGAATCCCTTTTTGGACACTAACATGTAAGGGAATCGTAATAATTATATATCTATATATCCCGACATTCTCTCATTTTACAGCGATTTAATCAAAACTTATAACCAATCTGTTCACCACCGAATACGGTTCGTCCATTTGAATCGACTTCATGTTATTATGCAAGCTGCAATTGAGCATGTTACGAATCCTATTACCAGTTGATATGCTTCTTTTTTCCGCCTATGTCAAGTGCCCATAAATAGTTTTGTTTTTCTTAGCGCCCTACGTTACAGTATTGCTATTGTTGCTTTATCATCATTACTGGAGTGTCCCGTCGGCACCTGCTTTGACGACCCAACGCGCCAAAGCTTCCGGGTGGCCTTGTCGGGGGGGGGGCAAACGCCTCTTGCTCTCGCTGGCTGGTCGCATGCATCTCGGGGCATTTCTCGGCCGAGGTCTGCAGACCAACCGGTTCTTCGTGTTTATCTACAACAGGATCGCAAGATTTACACAACGGTGGGCTGTTACGGGTGAGTTGGTATGGCTCTTGCTTCTTATGTTCAATTGCAGTCGACGACGACGTGACAAGTTCCTTTCATTCTATCGCTAGTGTTGATAGTACGAGTTAGTTAACACACGAGCATAGCAGCGACCACGTTTATTCAGGCACGGCCGGTTCCGGAAGCATGCGGTACGATGGACCTTCCGCAACCGGGAGTTACACAGCAATGGGAGGGGCATCTGCATCTCTCAACCGCTAGGACATTCCAGTGGCTTATTAAGTGCTTTATGTAATCCGTTTGACGGAGCAGCTAGGTACAGTTTTTTAATAAAAATTGTAATAACACATTTGACATAGCGCCCTCAGAGCACGCGATCTCTTTCTAGGCACTTTACATATGCTGCAGAGGAAATTTTTAGGGATTATACTAATTCAAGTTCAAAATGCATAGCGAGCAGAGCGCTACCGGAGGCAAAACCTGACGACGACGTTACAAGCTCCTTTCATTCTATCGCCAGGACATTCCTTTGAGATATTCAAACGCACAGCGATCGGAGGCCGTTTGTCGAGGAATTGAGCGCGTTCTACGTATGTGTTTCGCCTCAAGCGAGAGAGAACGATCAGAACGGTATTTTTCAAGTACCGCAGTATCGACATAATTGGAGTAGTAATAATAATAGTAATAGGTAGTTTGTATAGCATCAATGCTAAGAGTAGTAATCGTAATAGTATTAGGTAGTTTGCATAGCACCGCGAGAAAACTAAATCCGGGTACTTAAAAAAAATCGCTTCACGAGAATCGATAGCGAACGGTTACCGCAAGGGTGCTCGGTATCGTGCTTAGACAAGCAAGCAAAAGCAAACTACTATCGTCCTGCTTAGGCCAGCTTACTAGACCGCATATTAAGACACTCAGTGCTAACGGTTACTAGAGCCTCTGGCTTGTAGCACGCGCTGATTGACGTGCTCGGGCGAGCACGCCAATCAGCGCAGGAACGAAAGCAGACAGCCTGAAGGCCGCCCTGCTGAAGGAAAGGCTGAGCTGGAGCGGATGCGCCTTTCGCTGCGACTTGAAGGATGCAAAGTCATTGCAGAGAGTGACCAAAGCCGGAAGCGAGCTCCATACTTTCAGTGCCTACGAACTGAAGGTCCGATGACCGTTACATTTCAATGTGGTACGAGGGACCGTTTCATTTCAATTTAGTGTGAGGGATAGCATGACGACAGGAAGCCGAAAAACCGGTAGTGCTAGAGCACGTGACTGGAGGAGCAAGCAGGTAAAGGACAGGTGGACTGTTGCAAGCTCGCAAAAGGAACCGTGAGCGAGACTGAGGAGTTTGTGAAGTCGATTCAATGATTGGTGTGCAGTCAGTGAATCTCGGACCGAAGGGGCGATAATGTGATAACTACGTCGTCGACGAAAAGCCAGACGAGCTGCTGAGTTTTGCACCGGTTGCAGACGGTTTAGGAAGGGCCAAGGCCGGTGGTCCCGAATAAAGGGAATTGCAATGAGCCAGACGCAATGTCACGAACTCATGAGCCAGTTTGCTTGGTGGGCATGCTAGCTGCGCGCGCCGCTGGCCCGCTTGGTTTCGGCGGCTCTCAAGTTTCGCCAACGTGGAGAGGCACGCGGACGAGCGGACACACTCACGCGGCAAGCTGTTTGGCCGGAAGCTAGCAGCCAGTCGCTTCAGAAACCGCGCGAGAGGTCGCGGCAATCGCCGATGGCAAGTAGGCGCAGCAGCTGCGGCAGCCTAGTTCGAGACATTGCGAACAAACGATGCTCGTTGCAGCCTCACGTTGCTAGAGAGCGGGTGAGGCTTGCTGTCGCATTGGCTCACCCGCTGAAACGGCGGCGTGCTAAATCAGTCAGATTATAACAGATACGCATTATTCGAGATTGCCGAATTATGATGGCTAGCAACCGACTTCGCGATAATCAACGGCCAAGGCTGCATAAAAGCTAAGCCATGTAACAGGCAACGAACTAGAGCCTTATCATAAGCTGATTTAATAGTCTCATTTGTATAGCTGTACAAGAGCCTTACCGGCTATTGCAACCGCTTGCAGTTGGCAACAAAGGATCGCTCACTGTTGGATTCGAACCCATAACCTCGGTCTTGTACAGCGAGCACCTTACCTGCCTGGCTATCACGGCCCAGCGCAGTGGCTCTGAGGAGCTGTGGCCCTCGGCTTCGAGCGGCGCAAGAGTTGCTGCGCGCAATGAGTGCATCCTGGAAGCTTGCAGCCCTCCGTCGCTGTCGATGTAGACCTCTCTGCGCTGCGGATGTGGACTTCTTATGCTATGGCTAAGGTTATGCTAAGGTTAAAGTGCGAGCGCGCTCTTCGCTGCTGCCGCGCATTCCGTCATTTCCGCCGGAAGGCAGGGCCGAGATTTCCAAAGAGGAAGCCGCGCATCGAGCTCAGAACTCTTACCAAACCGATCGGATCAGAGATCGGAACACTTTGTTGCGCAGTCGCACTTGCGGCGCTTGCTCGAGGCTCGCACCAGTTTCGACGCTCGAGAGAAGGAGGAGACACATATGTAGTCAATCAACTCGGGTGGAATATCCTGAGGCTGAGGCTGCCTTCCTGAGCCTAGGCAGAAGGAGGAGGAACATGGTAGGAATAGTAGCGGCGGCGGCAAGCTAGCGGCAGTCAGCGAACTACTTCGAATGCAATTATGAATCTGATCGCAGTCGACTAGGAAGGCCAGATTGCGAGCACTCGAGTAAGGTGAGTTCGGCTTCTCGACTAAGCGTGGACGAAGCTTCGTCGTTTTGAAACTCAACCGGAAGAGCGTCTGCGCCATCGGAGGAGTGGCTCTAGAATGCTCGCTAGGGGGCAGAAACAACCGGAGGCAGCTGCATAAAATGAATCGTTCACTCGAGTTTACTCCCCGCCTTGGATTGAGGCCTATCTGCGAAGAGAGTAGTCCAACAATCGGAGCTGGAGGATCGTAAGATGAGCTGTGGACGCCCTGCAGAAATCATCCGACAGCAGACGCCGACGAGTTGATCGGTCGCTCTCACGGTACGGGCGTCTGAACCGAAGCACAGGGCGGGCGCGCGCTGCCAAATACGCGAAACTACGCGCTCTATGAAAAAAATAAATCAAGGATCTCGCGCACTCACAGCACAGCCGTCACGGATGCCGAGAAGCGGCTGTGCCGCCAGTCGTCCGACTGACGCAGCGCTCCAGAGGTCGCAGGAGAGGGCTGCATGGATGCTCCAAGAAAATAAATGGCCGCATGTACGAGGATCGAGAAGAATGGCAGGAGATTAGTGTGCGCCTGGCTGCGTTTACCAGTCGGTGGTTCAAGTTTTTTCCCAATCGACTGCTGCTTCGTTATGATTTATGTATGTGGCGGTGCCGTTGTCTGCCTGAAGAGCTCGTCGCACGCGGCTGGTGTCCGCCACTCCAAAGCGGACAACGTGCGCGAGCGAGCCAAAAGACAAGCTATTCGAAGGTGTAACAGAACGTATATTTTCCACCGGTCCTCCGTACTAGCAATAATAATACCAGCAGGAATGATAATGTATTTGCATAGCGCCACCGTCGGAGAACTGAATCTCTCTCTAGGCATTTTACAGAACTGCAAAGAAAGCATCACCAAACGCTTGGTGGTAACATCTGCAAGCAGGAGGCATAGTGCAGGCAGGTACATGCACACAAAGGACGAATCGCAAAGACCCACCAAATGCTGTAATAAACAGGTGCGTTTGCCGTCGTGCCCCGGCCGCCGGTGGTGCCGTCGCTCCGCCAGCAAGCAAGGGCCGGCACTTAATGTGCCTGCGACTGCGAGGCGGCAGCTGCTTGTGTTTGCGACGAGAAGTATTCACCGCGGCGGCGGCGGCGGCGACGGCGGCGGCGGCGGCGGCGGCGGCGGCGGCGGCGGCGGCGGCGGCGGCGGCGGCGGCGGCGGCGGCGGCGGTAGCGGTGGTCATGGCAAGACCTACTGGATGTGCTGCCGCCGTGCTCTCGAGCAGGCTTCCAGTCGTTTGACCGATCGAGGCACGAGGCCTGCTCATACTGCCGCCGGTGGTAAAAGGCCTCCTTTCACTCGGCTCGGCTTCCGACTGTGAAGACGCCATTGACTGTCTGAGGGCCCCGAGAGTACATCCGTCAACATATAGCTCGACGCTGTTAGGCTCTTGTCGATAGCGCGTCTCCGGTCTGGCTAATGGCGAGTTCAGCGAGAGAGGGGGTCTCTCTCCGAGAGAATCGCTCGCCTCGGCGAGCGGCGAGCGAGCGCGGCGCGGATGTCTAGCCTCTCAGAGCCTCGCCGGGCATTGTGGCTATCGTTTAGCGCATGTTTGCTCTCTCTCTCTCTCTCTCTCTCTCTCTCTCTCTCTCTCTCTCTCTGCCTTCAACCCCGAGTCTGCGAGCGGATCGAATTAATCGTCCGAGCGAAGACTACAATTGCAGAGACACTGCACACTCGCTGTAGCGAGCCGCCTGATTGGCTTTTAGCTGCCGTTGATGGAGCGGCCTTCAAATTTCACGGTAATTTCAGCTTGCTAACGAAGGCAGCAGCCCAGTAGGCCTAGCAGCACGAAGCGCGAAGTCGTCGTGCGCGGACGAGCCTTCCCGTCAGACAGTCCAGGCCTCAATAGCCGGCGAGCAGCGTCGCCACTGAGTAGGGTCGAGACCAGTCGTATTAGAAGCCATGGAAGCAAACGATACTAGTATGCGAGTTGAAGCTTTGGAAGGCCGCCAATGTGGACAAGGACGCGTGCCGACCCCCCAACGACAAGCCGCCGTCATTCCCGGAGGCGTTCACAGGGCGTTCCTCTGCAGCATGGCCGTCTTTGGTCTGTTTCACCCGCTCCGCATGAGTACGTCGTGGAACAAGTGGCGACCTCTGGTGACTGCCTACGCGTGCTGCGTCATTCTCGTCCTCCTGACCAACGCGGTAAGACTGAGCGCGACTTGCTTCGAAGTTCGCGATCCGGGCACGGAGTCCACGCCCACGACGGTCATCCTGAAGGTAACGGTGGTCAGTTTTCACGCGTACACCTTGCTCACCGTGGCCATACAGTTTGTCACGTGTTGCTCCGAGGAGAAGGGCTTTGCGAGCTACTACGGCAAGCTGAACGGCGCCTGGGACGCAGCCGCGCTGGCGGGCATGCGCGTGCGGCATTCCTCCGTGCGAACGTTCGAGGCGGTAGGCTTGGCGGCCGCGTGGCTCCTCTTCGTCGCCAACGCGAGCTACTCGATTCTGTTCACGCTGGCCGAGGAGCGGCGGGGTAGCGACGCCGAAATGCTGCGATGGAGACGCGGCGGTGGCGGCGCCACCACCGAGGCGGAGCGCGGGGCCGCGGTCTACCTAGAGATGGTCGCGTCCATTTACGCGGGTAGCACGAACGTGTTTCCAGTGATCTACGTTCTCATCGTCTGCAAGCAGCTGTGCGAGCTCTGGAACGCCTTCAACCGGAAGCTCGACGAAGAGACGAAGGCGCGCCCCGAAGCTTTTCTCGGTCTCGTGGCGGCGTATCGGCAGCTGTACTGCGAGCTGTGCGACGCCGTGGCGAGTGCCAACGCTTGCCTGGAGTACCTGATTGGCATGCACATGGGCGTAAACTTTCTGATGACGATGCTACAGGCCTATCTCGTCGCAACGACAACCAACGCGGAGCTGCAGTCGATCCAGAGTTCTTTAAGCATTTTCCTCGTGTCGGCAGTGGCAGTCATGACAGCAGAATTTGCCGCCGGATGCGTCGTCGTCGATAAGGTAGGACGCAGGCGACTGGGACCGGCTTTTGCGAGGACGAATGATTGTCATACGCGCGCAACACCACAGACTCTCCTTTCTCGCTTTTTTTCTGCCTACCCGCTGTGCCGACGGTCATTAGCACCGTCGTATCTAAACCGTACTCCAAATCGTACGCCTTGCTTCTGGCAGTTTTCGTACAGCTTGTGATGAACGGCTAGCCGGGCGTCCAGTACTGAGTAAAATTTAAATAACCAATACCTAATAAATTTAAATTCATAAAAATAAATTAAAATTCAAATAACTGTCAACACTCTGCATGATCACGTCTTTTATACGCTTAGGCGTGCTGACATTGCATGGTACCACTAACCATGTTTGCATGTTGAAACTGTGCACGTTACCTCTAAGCATACGATCATTCTTCCTTTAAAGGTTATGTAAGTGCTTAGCAATAGATTAGGTTCACTGAGGGTTCTGTACAAATATATCTCTGTTAATATAATTGTATTCTCATTTCAAGAAATCTTGAAAAGTGAAATTTACTTAACGCACAAACTTACATTTTTCTTAATAACAATGCGAAAAGGTCATTTGCACTAAGCCCTCGGAGTGCTAAATCTCAACTCGAGCGCTTAGGAACTCGCTGCCAGAGCCTCAACAACTAAGGTTTAGTGAGATGCAAGTTACCGTGCGTAGGCAAGATTTCGAAAGCGTTAAGTGTCATGCTTTGGCCAGTATGCAACAGCACTCAGTCATATATCCTCCCTACGCTGTGGCATCTTGTTAAGGGTTTCATGTGAGTTGCGGATTATAAGGAAATAGTAGCCAGACGTTGCCTAAGTCGTTCGATTTGTATTCAGGTTTAAAAAAAAGGTGCGCGCCTTTCTCTCTGACTCACTAGGATTGTACAATATCTGCTCCACGGAAACACCAAAGAAATGCATTTTTGGTGCAGTAGGTGTCGTCAATCTTATCGGTATGTTCATTACTTGTCACATTAATCAACTCGCATGCTATAGGGACATGCGCACCGTGCTAATTGGTGAGCCGTGATGGCGCACTAGGTAAGAGGTTGCTTTTCACTACCTCGGTCCTGAGGTTGTTGGTTCAAATCCTGTGGTGGGCGATCCTTTATTAATAGTAATAATGATAATTATAATAATGCACTTGATAAAGCGCCCTCAGAGAACTCAATCTCTTTCTGGGTGCTTTACATTTGCTGCAAAGGGAAACGCAATTGAATGGTGAGTAATATCATGCTTGATAAACAACATGAATAACATAGTTAGGGGTGCATGCACAGGGTCCACATGCAATATTATTGCCGCTGCAAGCGGTGGTGATAGCCATAAAGGCTCTTCTGTCGCTATAAGAAAGAGACTTTTTAAATCAGCTAGTATTTTATTATTTTTGTATAATATAAGGCTAAGCCAAGATTTAGCTCACTAGGAGCGAGGGCTTGACCTTTACACGGCTAGCCAGTTATAGGACGGACGAAGAAGCGTGTAGGAAGCCTGCCGCCGGACAAACCTCCATGTTGGTCCAGCTGGGCCGGGGCCCGCCAGACCAACATGGAGGAGGTTTGCCCTCTTCTCTTTCGCCCATACATGCACTTGTACACATTCTTTGATATGGACGAGGTGTTGCATGGCGGCGCCTGCACTAGTGAGACGGTCCATTACGTTTTTACTCAAAAAAAGCACGTTTTCTTACCTTTTCCTAAGTCTACCGCAAGGAGGCAATGTGAGATAGGCATAGAAAATGACGACGCTAGGCCACTGTTTCAAATAAAAATTTCCAGCTGTCAGGCGACTAAAACACAGGTAGTGTTCACCCACCGCCGAATATTAACACGACGCCGAATATTAACCGACACATCGCAGAATGTGTACAATCAAAATGCATTCCCAAGGATCCACCCGCTTTAGATAGTAATTGGACGCTAGCGCAGCAGATGCCTTTGCGCCGCCAAAGTACTTTAAAGTAATGATTCCGAGTTGCGCTCATCAAATGCGCTCATTCTTAGGGCTGACGGCTTAAGCACCAAGGAGGATACAAGACGCGGCGCGTTGCAAGCAGTAGAAACACGCATCGCCAGCTGGTAGAATAATTGGTTTGGCCAGCTGTCATGGCGGTCAAGGCTCTCATCTATCTGCACGGACTCCCCAGCAAGCCGTCTACCGACTTCGAGGTTTTTTATCGCTCGCTTTTACGTCCTTTCATTCAATTGTTTCGGAATAGTTACTCGAAACGAATTTCCAATCCGGCTAGGTATCGTAACACCCGCTGTTCTGACTCAGCTGCAGCTCAGCTGTGCCTCTAACCAGCTTCAAATAGTTTGGCGAGCGCGACTGCAATTCGCATGCTCCCAACGCCTAGAGATAGCTTCCGACGGACGTCATGACAACACTGATCTGCCCAGACTTATTAACATTTAAAAAGAACCAAAAAACAACCACCTGATTCGCTAAACGGCTTCTTAACTAATGTGATTTGTTCCATATGCACTTGAGCGGAATGGAGTGAACACGATGATACGAGTACCGAGGCCACACTTCAAAACAGTAAATCTATATGTGAAGTGACTGAATAAAGATTACGTTCTTTTAGGGCGTTATACACATGAATTATATTTATTCATTATATTTAATCTATGCAGTTAATTATCGTATCTCTTTGTTGCTAAGTGACTTAGAGAGTGCGCTTTCGTTTTTCGTACGAGAACATATTACGGCTAGGGGTAAATAGGCCACTCCAGTCATTATTACAAATATTTAATAGGGCATTTAATTGTACATGGAGCCAGAGCTGAATTTACCGACTGCGCCACAGGCTGGCGTGTCAATAATTATTTTTGATTCACGGACTTTGATAACTTTTATGTTAGTGCAATTGATTAATTTAATTCAAGAATGCATGAGATGAGGTTCACGAAAGTTATTAAAGTCGCGAAACTTTCAGAAGAGATTTAAAACACCGACCGGCAGTCCCGTACGCAGGAATGCTTGGCAAGGAGGAGTATACTTTGATCATGAGGGGGCGGGCATGGGCGGATGCAATCGCAAGCTTCATGTCTTATCATGGTAGCTTAGCAACAGGAGATCAGATTTAGTTTCTCTCGAACGCACATAATTTACTGGAGAAAACTGAGAGGTTCTACGTCAGTAGCCTTCTTGAGGCGGTTTTCTAGAGGCAGTCTCCGTGCCTCAGCTACACTACTCAGAAAGAGTAATAATAAAGGGTGACAGCAAGAGCGAAAAGTATTCGCGATGAAACTTTATGAAAACTCTTGGTCATCAAAAGGAAGTTGTTCCAACGAGCAATTTACTTTTGCAGCACACTTGCAAGATAAATGCTCGTCTTCTCAGTGTTGCAGTGTCCTGCTAGAGAAAGAGAGAAAAGCAACTGAACACTAAAGCCTCAGACCTCAGGCTACGATTAGCTCCGGTTTTCCACCTGTTTTAAAGAATTTAAAGTGAGGTTTGCAAGGTAATAATCAGGCAGCTCCGTGGCCACGGGGCTCCAGTAAAATATTTGGAATTTATTTGTATGGCGCCACCCGTTAAGTTAACCTGCATACAGCGCTTTGCATAAGCTGCAGACCATGAGCACACGACCTTGGTAGTCAAAGGCGAGCAGCGTCTTAAGCATCTGGTCCTAATTACGGCGGCAAAGGCTTTAGTCGTCTTCCGAGTGAGCTGCATTGGAATGGAGCGCTGAAAAAGCGCCTTCCAGAATTCTCTTTAGGTCTTCTCGGGTACGCTTCAATGACAGATATAGAAGTTGCGAAGGCGTGCAACCCGATAGGCTTTGTTAACTATCGATTAAAACCCGATTCAATTTCTTAAGAAACAGTAGCCTTTGGAGACGAGGCTCCACTCTACCCCTGGGTAAACGCGTCGGAGCGACTCGCCGGAGGAGCAGGCGCACCCACGAGCTCTTTGGCGTTCTCTGCGAAAATAGATACGCACCTCGATACATGCCTGCACACACCCGTAGGGGGTCGTTTGAAGCCACGCGCCGAAGGCGTGCCACCCTTCAGACTCATGTAAGCCAATCTAAGCAAAAGCAGAGTTGGGTACTGTTCCAGACGGGGCGTAGCGGCTACCACATCCGTACAGAACGCAAGGCCGAGAGCTCGGCTCAAGTAAAGCTGCTAAAGTCCTGGCCGACGCGCGACGACTACTGAATACTACGTCTGAAGCTCTGAACCTTAAACTATGAACCTTAAATGCTGGCTACTGGTAGGCGCAGCACCGATGCACGCTGCCGTGCCGGCAGTAGCAGAACCCGGCGGCGGTGAAGAGCACCTGCACCTCAAGATAATGTCCGTCTCTGTTGCGTAGAGAAGTCCCTTTGGCACCGACGTAGGTTTGAAGGCGTACAGTAGCGGCCATGACGCACATTTCCGAAGGCCTAGAGCTTTTAGAGCGCAACTCAGTTCAATTGCACAACCGACTACCCTATTGCAGTGCACCGATTTGGCGAGAGCCTGAAACTACGAGCCGAGTGCGCCATCTTTAGGTCCGCCCAGAAAGGATTATCTCTTGGCCCTCAAAAGATACGATCGCTGCTCTAGAAGTAAGACCAGACGCTAAAAATGACAGCTTTTCCCGGAAGCTGCCACTAACGTGGAGTGCGGCTTCCGCGCACGGATAGAAGTAGATGGCAAACGAAGCCCTCGTGGCTCAGTGCTGGTCTAAGGCAGCGTGCGACGAACGCCGGTGACGCCCAGACGTTGTGCTATGTTTAGAGACTTGTAGTTGCAGCGCCAATGCACGCAGATATGCCTGACGTAGCGAAACGCGGCACCGAAGAAGAGCTTAACGTACAAAGTCCATATCCATCACTTAGATGTCTATTCGGCAGCAACGGAGGGTTACACACACACTCTCTCTTTATCTCTCCTCTCAATCTCTCTCTCTTTCTCTCTCCTCTCAATCTCTCTCTCTCCCTCTCTCTCTCTCTCCACCTCTCACACACTCTCTCTCTCTTTATCTTTCCTCTCAACCTCTCTCAATCTCTCTCTCTCTCTCTCTCTCTCTCTCTCTCTCTCTCTCTCTCTCTCAGACCTCAGAAGCCCACAGTGACTCCTCTTTCCAGTCGGTGTTGCGCTCCTGAAGCCGTACCAGGCTGGGCATGCGCTCTGGCAGTTTAACATAAATAAATTAATGGCAATTATTTCTTTTGAAGCGTCTAATTGCAGGTCCTACCCCGAAGAGCTCAGGCTATTATTCTTTGGCAACGACGTTGCCTTCTCTCCCGCTGTAAATTCCAAATTTCTAGCCGTCATTCGCTCCTCGTACTAGCTGCGTAATAATTCCGTAGAAATTATCCTAATTTACCTATACTTTCACTTTTTCTAAGTAGCATGAGATTAAGGGTAAATGTTGAGAAAATACTGAGAAGATTGGCCCAAAAATCTAATAACTGTTTAGGGTAACTTTAAAAAACACACTTTATAAATGTGACCTGAAGTTTTAATAGTGTCCACGTACAAGGAAAGCATAAAAAAAGCGATGAGGAAAACCACGAATAGCCCGGAAGTAAATCGGAAGTAACATATTTATATGTACTAAGCTTCAACAAGTTGGACAACAAATTAGCTTATGCTGCAGAGATCGATAAATGTTTTAGTTGCAGATATTTTGCTACCGGTTAACTTCTAGGTTAAACATAATTGTCCTTATAACGTTTGACTTGGTTTCTATAAATGTCAGCATTTTCAAAACTTCTGACCCCATTCGTAACATATTTGTCTTTTGAAAGGTACCCGATACAAGTGTTTGGTTTTTGGACCAATCTTCTCAGTATTTGCTAAACATGTACCCTAAATCTGTTGGCTAAGAATAGAAAGAAGCTCAGACTTTGAAAGCCCCATTGGAAGTTTCGCAGCGAGGCAACTACATAATCATCATAGCTATATGTCGTAGCGGGTGGAGACACATACACAAAGTGGCTGAGCCACAGAATGGGCGGGGGGGGGGCAATTCTCTTCCAACAGCAGGGCAGCGATCTGGGCCGTCCAATATTTATTCCTACCCATCCCCCCGACCGTCACCGATCACGAAATTATGTCTTAATTCCATTTGATGAGTAACCACCGAGTTCGTGTTGAATAAGCACGACAATTTTGCACTATCAGTTTTTATTAATAGCGGAACTAGCCCCCTAAATAAAAATGTTGCAGGTATTGCCCCCTTGGATGAGAATCCTGGCTCCGAAACTGCATTCACTAGCATATCTCTATGAACACATAGATGTGGCTCTATTTTGTGTGCATTGCTACTACATAGTCGATGCCGAGTGGCAATGAATAAGTAAGTACCATCCTGCAAGCATACGAAATTACCTAGAAAATGTGTGTGTTAACTTATGCTTGATGAGTACAGGTGTGCAGATAATCGATCGTGCGATTTCGCTTGACCTTGTACCGACATGCAGTATAGAAACAAAAGGGGGGCCTGTATGGGTCGTCTGCAGCCCAACCCATCAACCCAGGTAAGTCCAGGGGAGCTACGAATAACCTGGAATGGTAACTTTGACCCGCTTGTGGCTTGATATTTGATATTCTATTGGTATTACCTTGATATTATTCAAGGTTGAATTAACGTTGAACTGAAGCGACTTATTTTTCATGTACAGATGCAAAAGTGTGAGGAATATTTGGAGCGCATTCCTTACGTCAGGGGGTCCAACGTGGACCCCGGGCAGTTGGCACAGGTATGTATCACGAGCAACGAATAAAGAGCTTAGAGCACATGAGTTCTGATCAATCATGGTCGTACGTGACAGTTGCAGATATTTTATAACCAACTCAAGCGTGAAAGAGGATTTACGATATTTGGCTTATATCCTATCAGCAGAGCATCGTTACTTCCGGTAAGTCTTAGAGGCCTCGATTGAAGCCTACGTTACACTATAGGTATTAATCTGTCAATATCAGGATGTCTGCTCACAAACTCGCTCATGACCGCGTTGTAAGGTCATAACACTCACACACACACACACACACACACACACACACACACACACACACACACACACACACACACACACACATATATATATATATTCGCAATATGTTTATAGCATTGTGCGGTGGGGGTTACAAGTGGCATAATCATTAATGCAACCTGCTCTGCTGCTAACGTTTACACGCTACCAAGTAGATATCGAACGGAGTTAATGGAACAAACATTTTTTGAAGTCACTGACAAGCGCTTCCCCTGAGACTGAGCACTAAAGCTAAATCACGAGTCATTAGGCGATTGGAAAGAATCTACGTAGTGCAGCTAAGCAGGCTGAAGGATAGCACGCCCTCTTTCTCTCTCTCTCTCTCTCTCTCTCTATTTCTCGCTCTCTCACTCGAGACATGAAAAACCTTAAGAATCTCAGGAGTTATAATCGAGATTCGCATTTTATTCTTCAGAAGGAGATTACATGAGCTTCGCAGTACGGAGCTTGTCCACTTCAGGGGAGTGAAGAGGCATGGCATGCTGCTAGTTCTAGTGCTCCCACTGGTGGAGGACCTGAACCGCAGCTTTCCTTGGGCTGATACGGGAGGTCAGGGTTAGGCTCCTTTCAGCTCTCCTCTTACAAAAGAACAAGCGAGGTCCAGTTTACGAGCCCTTAACGAACTCCGAGTTAGCCGCACGTGAGCTACCCACTTCGAGTCGGTCAAGCTTCCAGGTTACCTATTTATGGATGCCTAATTTTCCAATCTATTCTGTGAAGTGTTTTGCACGACATCTGCGTTATGATAATGGTAATAATAATAAGGAATTTGCGAAGCACCTTATGAGAAACAAAATTAATTATAGTTGCTTGACATATTCTGGAAAGAAGCTCGCCTGTTCGAGACCCGAATCTAGCGAGCCGTCCAAGGTTAATCTGCTTAGCGCGTATAGGATTACAAAGAACTTGCAATAGCGCCATAAGGGTCTGGACTGTGATGCCTCGAATGTGTCGAAAACAAGGAGGATCACGTCATCGTGGTATTTATAAGCAGAAACTTTCCTTTTCGCATAGTGCACTTAGTTTTGATTTAGGATAGAAATAAAGCAAAGAGCGACTGATTTAGAAGCCTCGTTCGCAGTGCGACAGAAAAAGCCTTACATGCTGGTGCCTCACTTGCAAGGTTAAAAGGGAATGGCAGGTCGCAGGAATCGAGCGCACGACCTCAGTGCCGAAGTGCGAGAACCATACCACCAGGGTAAGACCCAGTGCCGAGGCAAGCCTTACTCTGCCGAACGTGCACAGCAAAGAATCTCTATGCCCAGAGGCTGCTGGTAAGGCGAAATGTAATGTAATGTATCTCAGTCAGTAACTCCACAAAGTCATAAAGACCATGTGGGTGTTACGCAGGAGAGTTTTGTATAGCGCACTCACAGCCTAAGCGGCTTTCGGTACGCATTCGGTAGCCAACAGACTTCGTCTCACGCAACAAAGAGAAAGTGGGAAGCATAGCAGAGTTAGGAGAGCAGCTGAGGTAGTGAGTAGCATAGAAGTAGCAGTTCAGGACCGCTGAAAAAGATGTGCCATAGTCGGCAGTTGGAGAGTAGATGTCGTTGCGTAAGAAAGCCCTCTCCCACACAGCGTTGAGGCGGCTACAGTATCGGGCTGCTAACACGTTGGATAATACGTCTGCAATTATCTGAGAGACGTGTGATGACTTGCAGTCCTACTGCTAAGCTTGCAAGGTAGTAGGAGGCTCGAAGCACGACATGCTTTCAAATTGCAAGAATTTCTTTGAGCTAAATTCACTGTTAGACTGGAAGCCGGCGGCAATCTTTTAAGTAGGGGTGACCCATTTGAAATTTAACAATAGTTACGATAAAAGTAACATATTCGCATAGCGCCCTCCAAAGAATTTGATCTCTTTCCAGGCAATTTAAATATGCTGTAAGGGAAACATGATTATATCATATATTATAACTTTTGCTGCAACATTGAGAAGGTGAAGGGCGATAGAGCGATAGCGAATCTTTCCAATACAACGCAAGAGACATAGATCGAAGTTAGAAATAAAGACCGGAGTTTCGCGCTAGGGTATATGGTTAAGAAAATTTCAAGAGCTGGTGTATGTCTTACCGTCGAGTCCAATTATTTAGCTGAGCCTGCTCTCCGGAAATGTGTATAGCCATCTAATTTAAGACTGGTATTACTCGTGAATACAGGCTATTGCTCTATGGCTGCGCTAAAGTCAAGACATTTCTACATATTTCTTATGGCTAGTAGTTTCCTACTGTCGCACTGCCACTGCCACAGTTTGGGTTATATGGCTGACTTAATGATTGATCGGTGCTCGTTTTTCTTTTTTAGATGATCGACGTTTGGATTACGTATTTATTGATCATATTGCAAAATGCTACGGCACCATCGACTGACGCAGCACATGCTTATATCAATTCGTCAGTTAACACGACGGCACGATCGACATAAAGCTAAGCAGTGATGAATCATTATGCGTTTCCTTTACAACCTGACCTAAAGATTAATGGCTAAGGATGAAAACTGGGAAATCCATTGTTAAATATGAATGTCCATGCTGCATTTGTGTGGATAGAAGCTGTAAAACGTACTTTTCTGATCGTGTTCGATCTGTGTCGTTTGGCGGTCAAGTCTCATCTGCTAGACTTGTCGCCTGATGGACTCCCACAAAGGTCCGTCCTCGGTCTTTTGTTGTTCTCTAATTACCTCAACCTCTCGGAAATGTGGTTGGGCCCATGAAATCAGCTGTCGCTTCAATGCTGAAGGTAATCAGCTGTATTTGTCGCTTAAACCATCGGAATCTGCTGCAGCGCCTGATTAACGACATGTTTTCCTTGCAGATATTCGATCCTGGATGTCCGAAAGTTTCTTTACACTAAATAACAATAAATGAACTCATAATCGTGGGCCACTTCAAGAATGTGATCGGACTAGGAGACTTGGCCCTTCAAATTGGCGATGCTCTAGTGCGACCACCAGCATGTGCTCGGAATATGGGTGTCCTCTTTTATAACTGCTGTAGGTTAAAAAGCTTCATTAAGAAGACAGCTACCGCCGCTAATAATAAAATACTATCACTGTTTAATGAAAATGATTGTCTGCCACAATGGCGTTGTAAAAATCTAAATAGAGCCCAGGTTCTATATAGATTAGACTACTGCAATTCCGTTTTGGCCAGGCTACCGATAAAAGCCAAAAAGCTTGTGCAGATGGTGATGCATATGGCTGCAGGGTTAGTAAACCAAATCCCAGAGGCTCAGCCGCCTGTCGTCGCCTTTGCAGGAAGAGCTTCGTCTGCTCATGGTTATAAAAACGTACTAGCTGATAAAGTAGCCTCGTTGGCATAGCGACAGAAGAGCCTTTACGGCTATCACCACAGCTTGCAGCGGCGATAAAGGATCGCCCACCGCAGGAATCAAACCCACGACTTCGGTCCTAAGGTCGTGAAAAGCAACCTCCTTACTTAGTGGGCCATCGCGGCTAGTCAACGGATACGTGCAACATTTTTACACTGAGCCACAAGGCTCGCCGAGCCTTGTTTCCCTAATACCTAGCTGAACTGGTACTCTAGTTTCAGCTTCCCCGTGCCCTCAGGTCCTCTATGGACAATAGACTTGCTGTTTCATTCCTACAGTTAAGGACCGTTGATGACAGAGGATTTTGATCTGAAGGTTCTAGACTGTGAAACTCGCTTCCATTATTCTTACGCAAGGCATTTACTGTCCGGCTGCCGACTATAGCACATCCTTTCCAGCGGCGTTCCTAGGGTGTTACTTCTATGCTACTCACTTCTTCGACTTCTCTCCTGACTCAGCTATGCTTCTCACTTTCTCTTTATTGCGCGAGATGAAGTCTGCTGGCTGCCGCATGCGTACCGAAAGCCGAATAGGCTTTGAATGCGTTTATAGAAAACTCTTCTGTTTAACTCACTAAATTTGTGTGGTTTTTTGAAATTAAAAAGCTAGAAAACTACATTAAGTTATAATAGATAAGCTCTTATCATGTAGTGAGATTAAATGCCAAGTAAGCCAGTTTCCAGCTTATTTTGTAGGTTTTGCGGCTAAATTCCTGTCAGCCGCACCGGTTTCGCCCAGTGGTTAAGTTGCTCGCCCCGAAAGAGGTCAAGGTGAATGTAGTTGACGGCCCAGGTCGTGGGCTCGAGTCCTGTGGCACTTATGAAGGGCGTGAATAATAATAATAGTAATGCATTGATAAAGTGCCCTTAGAGAAATCAATCTTTTTCTAGGCGCTTAGAGATTCTAGGCGTTAGAGAAGTTCTCTTAGGGAGCTATACAAATGAATTATGTATTATATATACAAGTTAATACATATATTTATAATGCATATGTATATATAATACACACACACACACGCACGCACGCACACTCACACACACACACACACACACACACACACATATATATATATATATATATATATATAACGATCTTATAACAGGAAGAGTGCATCTGGTCATTTCCAGCGGTGCTTACCCTTTACTTTTTAATCATACATGTGCGACACATATTGAGAGATGTTATTAACGTCTACATTTGAATTAGCCAGTGTTCACCCCTGAACAGGCCTTTGATCCTGTACATTCAAAAGTAAGCCAGCCAATGCTTGTGCTGCGCACAGCCTCACCTTTAGCTTTGAGACTGACTTTGAAGTGGAGACTGCCTTTGAAATAGTTGCGGTATGCACGCTTACGAGCAGTACGATATTTATATATGTTACGGGATTTGTGTTTGCCTTCCAACATTCCCTCGGCATCTGAGGCGAGAGAGAACGCGAGCGAAGCAGCTCTCTCTTTGGGCGGCCAGACGCTGTCGATCAGTGGTGAGTCATTGAGCTGAGAATTAGCTGCTCCAACGCTTGTAACGAGTCTGCCCGAAGTCACCCACCTTACCGGATGTGATATGCAGCACTTTTTTGCGCTCCGAACTGCTCATGGCACTACTTGCGGAATTTTGAACACCGCGCCACCACCGCTTGGGATGCTATGAGCGACAGGTGTGTAAACACTCCACGCGCTGGACCAGTGAGGGTTTGCAGACATAACGCTGGGGTCGGAATTGGGAATGATTGTTTGAGTCATGCCCTTTGGCTGTTACCGTCATTTTCCATGGCCTCCGAAGTGGCGACTCCTGTTGGGGTTAGGCGTGCATAGTCAAAGCCTACTATCTGGTTGTCAGCATGCCTTCTTATTCGCTAAAAGCCTAGCTTATCGACGAGAGCGCGAAGTCCAAAACTTAGTCTGCGACGTGGCTCTGGCTCCCAGTAGACCGCGCCAGCCGCCGACGCCATGCTCTACTTGAAATGGCTGATGCTTTAAAGAAATTTCCAAGTGCTTGCTGCCATTTTGCCTTATATGGAGTCTCGGCAGCGTTTCGTTGCTTAAAACGTGTCTCCGTTCTGGATGAGCTAGCGCCTCGTTTAGAGTATGTAGAGAAAGTATCCATCAGCCCAAAATAGTGTTGTTTGCATGAAGTCAAACAATTTCAATAACAATACGGAAAGTAAAAATTTAATTAATTCAAGAGTAGCGCGGAGGAAATGAAAGCGAAGAGCTCTGCCACGCCGATAGACAAGAGTCGCTGGCACGCGGCGCGAGCCAGCGAGCGAGTCACAGCGAGAGGGGCGTGGACACACTAACCCGGGCTCAGCGAGTGTTGTGCCGTTTCAATGCTAATGCGATTGCCGTTCCAAGAATCCCTTGTAAAGGTAGCCGCTGGGCTGCCGATAAGACGATCGGGGATAAGCACGCAAGTTTCGGGCCGCAGGTCTTCAAAGACCCGCCAACGGAAGGCTAGTAGCGACGAGTCAAGGAGCTGATTGCGATAGGGTCGCGTGAGCTCTGACAACGAGGCTCAGCCGGCTGGCAGCGACGCGTAGCGGCGATGCAAGGATGAGCAGCCATTCGCCGATGGGGGAGGACCGCCGGAAGGATAGTTTGGTATTCCGATACCTGTGTCGGAGAGGAGAGCCGAGGCGGTGATACCTATTCATTCAGGTGCTGCAAAGTGGAACAATCGCCAGTGCCCGTGCGCGGCTGATTCGTGCGGCTGACGTCCGACGCCGATCAGGCCAAGCGCCTTGAACTGCCAACTGAACGGGTCGCAATGCAGCTCTATCGTTGACAGCTTGTCACGTTTGGATTTTTTAAACTACGGGAGCTTTGTCTGCGCATCAAATGCCCGTTTTGGGCATTTGATGCGCACGCAAACGTGCAAAGAAGAAAAGCTACCAGGAAGAGTTTGACAGAATGGTAATAATTTACCGCTGTAATAGGCTATATTTTCTGGCTAATCCTTGGGTCGCTAAATCCATCAGTCTGTCACAGTCACTGACGGCACGTTTATAGTAAGTAATTCGTGATGTATTTGGAGTACTGGTATGACGGTACATCAACGATGATTATCGAAAAGTGGAGATCGTTTAATAACTTGCATATGTAATTGGAACATGCACTCTCGTATTTGAAATTGAACGTTGAAGTTTTCACTTTACTATGAATTTAAAATAGCTTTTAAAATGATGGTCTTGACGTTCCAGCAGCAGGTTGCGCTCTCTGCAATACGACCGTTGATGCCGCCGGAATAGGCGACTGGCGCCCACTCAGCTTCCACCCGGACCGGATGAGTTCTCCCAGCGCTAGAGAGCGGCCCGGGCGACTCCTAGCGTGGTGTGAACCTTTACCTGATTTCTCCGTGACCCCTTCGGATATTCCGCTGCTATCTCCGCTGTGACTATTTATGAGCTGTCATCGGATATGCTACACAAAATAGGACCTGCTTAGCATAAGGTGCGACGTCGCCATTAGTCGATACCTATGGCGGGCCTTCTTCGGCGGGTCGGTGAGAACCATCCTGAATCCTGGGTTCGCCCTATCAACTGCTCGGCTATCGAAGCCACGACCTGTAAGTTGAAAGCGCTGAAAAGTACTCGTTTCGGTAGTATCTCACCTGCCGTGCCTCAGCATGCTGTGAAACCTCGACCGGCGGCCGTTACTAAGGTCCAATTCGAATTCGAAGGGCCCCCGTCTGCCGGGCCGGCTATACGCCGCCTTGAATACAAGCCACTTCATCGGCGTCGCGAAGTTATTGGACAGCCTCGTAAATTCGGCCTACTAAATGTCCGCTCACTGAAAAACCAAGAGGTTACTCATCCGCGATCAGGTGGTCCAGGAGAAGCTAGATGAATTTCTGCTTACCGAAACTTGGATGACGCCTTGTTCCAGTAGCTGTATATCTGAGACCGCCCTACCCGGGTTCTCATTTTATCAGTCTATGCGTTCTGACAAGGTTGGTGGCGGGGTTACAATTGTTGTTCGTGAATCGTTTGGCTATTAGATTCGCATTTTTTCGCATGGGCCATCGTTTGAATCGGTTGCAATCAGTTCTTCATCAAAGACTATGCCTCTCACCGTTGTGATATACCGACCTCCTTCTGGCTGTCTAAACTTGTTTATAGAGGATTTTTCGGAGTTCCTCACCAAAATATTTGTGTGTGACAGGCCGTTACTGATTGCTAGAGACTTCAATATTCACGTTGACAACCATATCAACAGCCAGGTCCGCTCATTTCTTGACTGTATGGAGAATTTTGGTTTGGTCCAACACGTTAATCATACCACGCACGTAGGTGGACATATTCTTTATCTCGTGATCACTAAGGATGTCATCCTCACTGACCTTGTGGTGGGCCTGCTGACCCTCTCGGATCATTGTTTGGTCTTGTTTATTGTTCCTGCTCCCTTGTACGTACAGGGTAATGTCGAACTTGTCCAGCGACGTAACTTTAAAGCATTGACATAGACACATTTTTGAAATCCGTTTGCGATTTAGGTCTTCTTGATCTGCACCCAGACTCAACCGACAGCCTCGATACCCTCACTGATGCAGTGAACGTGACACTTACGAGTGCTCTTGACAAGCATGCTCCCGTTCATTCTATCCTTTTACTGAGTCGTGGAGATTCCCCTTGCAATTTACATAAAAACTTCAAAAGATGCGCCGTGTTAGGCGCAGGTTTCATCGTCGTTTTGAGAAACCCGGGTCTGATGCAGATCTAGTCGATTTCAAAAACTTCCTTAAAGTTTACACCCGGAAGCTTAAAAAGCCAGGGCTTTTATTCACTCGAAAACTGAATTCCTGCCAGTCGGATCCAAAACAGATTTATAAGACAGTAAACAATTTACTGTCCAATGCTGAGAGGTCTGACTACCCAGATATTAAGGGCTCAGCCGAAAATTTTTCAGCCTTCTTTACTGAAAAAATTGTGCACATTCGTGCCTCCATAAAGCTCGGTCCGAGTAAAAAATTGTGCACCACCACCTGTGACCTTAAAGGTTTTCCGAGGTTTCCGCATGCGATGTGGCTACCTTAATAACGTCGTGTAAAAAGAGCTCATCTCCTGAAGACCCTATACCATCATCTCTGTGGTCTTCACTGGCAGACCAACTTAGCCCTGCCATAACCTAGATTTTTAATGCTTCTTTGGAAAAAGGGGTTGTACCCAAGTCCTTCAAATTATTAGATCGGCACTCCTTAGACCGATACTTAGAAAGCACGGATTACATACAAGGGTACTTGCAAACTATCGCCCAGTTTCCCTTCATCCTTTCTTGTCAAAGATTCTTGAAAAAATTGTCGCTCAGCAGCAGGTTTCACATATTGAAAAGAATAAAATGTAAGAAAAAATTCAATCAGGGTTCAAGCGGCAGCACTCTACTGAAACTACTCTGTTACCAATAAAATCCTACACAGCAACAATGGCGGCAATGTCGCTGCCCATAGCGCTTCTAGATCTATTAGCTGCATTCGACACCATCGATCGCGATGTCCTACTTGAGCGATTGAGAACAAAGATCGATCTGGCTGACGAGCCACTGGCGTGGTTTAAATCGCACTTGTCTGATCGTGTTCAATCCGTGTCGTGTCAGGTCTCATCCGCAAGACTAGTCACATGTGGAGTCCCTCAAGAGTCCGTCTTCGGTCCCTTGCTGTTCTCCGTTTATACTCAACCTCTGGAAAAAGTGATTAAGATCCACGAAATAAGACATCACTTTTATGCTGACAATACTCAGCTGTATTTGTCGTTTAAACGTCAGAATCCGCTACAGCAACAGATAAACTGAATGTTTGCCTTGCCGAAATTTGATCCTGGATGTCGGAAATTTCTTGAAACTAAACGGCGATAAAATTGAACTGCTGCTCCTGCAGGATTAGAAGAATCTGCTCTTCTAACAGATGACGCTGTTGTGGGACCATCACCACGTGCTCGGGATTTAGGTGGGTGTCGTCTTCGACAACTGCCTAAATTTTAAAAGCTTCGTTCAGAAGACTCCTTCCACAGCTAGCCATCACGTCCGATCCTTACCCACGATTAGGAACTGTTCTCCACCGTGGCTTGCAAACAATTTAAGTAGCTCCTTATTTCTGTCTCGGCTTGATTATTGTAATTCCCATTTGACTGGGTTACCGAAAAAAGCGGCTAGGCCACCGCAGCTGGCTATGAAAATGACTGCGTCTAGTTTGCAAATCCCAGAGGTTTGATCACGTGTCTCCTTTGCTGGAAGAGCTAGAATGGCTGCCGGTTGATCAACAGATATAGAGAAAAGTTCTTACGCTGACCCACAAGGCCCGCTACGGCTTGGCTCCTCCATACCTAGCTGAACTGCTGCGCCAGTTTCAGCCTCCTCGTGCACCCAGGTCCAGTATTGACAATACATTAGCTGTTCCAATCCTCCGCTTATAGACCGTTGGCGACAGAGGCTTTAGCTTTGCTCGTTCTATACTGTGGAACTCGCCTGCACGATCCTTACGCAACGATAACTACTCTCCTGCTGCCGACTATGGCACTTCCTTTCCAGCGGTTCTGAGCTGCTACTTCTATTTCACTACCTCAACTGCTCTCCTGACTCTTCTATGTGTCCCATCTTTTCTTTGTTGCGTGAGATGAAGTCTGTTGGCTGCCAAATGCGTACCGAAAGCCACTAAGGCTGTGAGTGGGCTATAAAAAACTCTCATGCGTAACACCCACACAGTCTTTGTGACTTAGTGGAGTTACATTTGGAGATACATTACATTGGTGAGCCGTAATGGCTCACTAGGTAAGGCGGTTGCTTTTCACGACCTCGGCCCCGAGGTCGTGAGTTCGAATCCTGTGATGGGCGATACTTTATTGCCAATGCAAGCGGTGGTGACAGTCGTAAAGACTCCGCTGTCGCTATAAAAAAGAGGCTGTTAAACCAGCTAGTTATTTTTTATTTTGTTCTATTGTTACGCAGCGTTAACACACTTAAGCTTCACAAAGGAAAATTCATAAAGAACTAGCAAATCCTGTAAGAAAAAGGTGCGTTTTTAGCTTCCGTTTAAAATCCTTCAAGTCAGTCAGGAGTAAGTTCCAGGATTTGGGAGCTTACACGTTGAAGATACGGTCTCCCAAGGATTTGAGGTTGGTTCGAGGCACAGCTAAGCATTCTGTGCCAGTAGAGTGGGTGGCAAGATGCCAAGCAGATTATGGAGTAGCTCGGACAGGTAGGCTAGAGGGAGAAAATGAGAGGACCTATAAGTGAGTGGCAAAACCTTGAAGCTGATACGTTTCTTGATGGTGAGCCAGTGCAGCTCAGTGAAAAGTGGGGTAATGTGGCAAATGGAACGTTCACGAAAGACAAGCCTAGCTGCAGAATGTTGCACCAACATTAAGCGACTTTTAGCACATGGTGGAATACCTGTGTCTAGCGAGTTGCAGAAGTCGAGACAAGACGTCAATAATACATCTTGACTAACTTGGATATTGCATCTCTGTTTAAGCAAGCCCACATTTTCCCCATGTTACTTAGCTGAACGTATACTTAACGTAACTTAACTGTAGACCTGATGTTCTTCTAGTAAAAGGTCACTTTGTAAAAGGGCGCCGAGATTTCGTGCAGATACTACAGGATACATGCTGGCAGCAACTGATTTTAAGGATAGGTTTACCAATGTGCGAGTCTTGCAAGGCTTGCGCACAGCAAGTCATTTGCTTTTAATGTCATTAAATTTGAGAAAGTATGCTGTCATCCAACTGCAAATGTCATCAATGCAAGCAGCAAGAGTTTAGAGGTTTTGATTCGTTGGAGGGCCGGGAGATTACAAAGCACAGGTACATCAGTACACGGTATATAGGTACAGTAGAGCCTCGTCTGCATAAGAATTAATACCTCGAGTTTTGCTTGGAGATTACATCGCAAGAGAAAGAGAGGAGATTGGGAAAAGAACTGGATCTGACACGGAGCGCCTGGGTACTCTGTACTTCAGAGGTTCCTTGGAACATTGTTTCCCATTGGCATACACATGACTCTGGAGTCTCCTATTGAGATAGGACCTGGGATATTGCAGTACATTGCCAGCGATGGATGCCCAGGCGAGATGAGAGGAGGTAGAGGAGCGCTTGATGATCAATATTATCAAACGCTGCCGAAAGACCCAGCAAAACAAGAACACGGACTTCAATTAAGTTTGCAGAAAATACTAGCTGATTCAGCAGCCTCTTTTATATAGTGACAGAAGAGCCGTTACAGCTCACCATCGCTTGAAGTGGCAATACAAGATTGTACACCGCAGGATTCGAACCCACGACCCGGGACCAAGATCGTGAAAAGAAACCGCTTTGCCCAGTGTGACATCACATCCCGGCATACCTGAGAAAGTCGTTATGCGCCCGAAGCAATGCTGACTCTGCAGTGATAGCTCCAAAGCCTGACTTAAACGTTCTAGCTAGGCTTGAAGGCTGAAGGTAGGAGTTTAGCTGGTCTTCACTACTCGTTCGAGTGTCTTCAATTGGGATGGCAGTAGGAAGACGGATCGGAATTTACTTAAATCATCATTGTCTGGTGTCACCTTTTTTAAGGATAGGCCCAACAACTGCAAAGTGTGGAGGGACAAGACCTGAGGCTAAGGACGTATTTATTATGTTAGTAATGCATGGCACCAACGGGTATATGTTTCGTATTAGCAGGGCAGTGGTAGTATGGTCTAGAGGGCTATTAGTCTACTTTGACTGGAAGATAAACTTCAAAATGAGGTCAGAATGGCATGCTTGAAAATGGGCATTGAGTGCTGCAAGGAACTGAGAGATTAACGTCCAGTAGGGACGTTAATGCGGGAGGTCAGTCCAGTAGGGGGCGGTGCTGCATTAGGCATGGACTCTCTGATCTTATCTGCCAAGCTGGTTTAGCCCAGCATTTAAGGTGCTCGCCTCAACTAATCGGATCGCTTGGCAATATCAAGATCAACGGATCGCTTGACAATTTCCAGAGTCATCTTCTCAGACCGGAACCGGTTAATGGAAGTGCGACTGCTCGCGAGCGGGAAAGCAAGCGAGAGCTATAAATCGAGCTGCATCGGACGCCCTTCCTTAGCACAAGCAAACTTACGCTGCTGGGCGGCACATGCGATTGCTAGCGGTTGGCGACGCCGCTGCGAATAACTAGAAAGCAAAAGCGGCAGCAGCAGCAGCGGGCCGGGCCGCTCGAGGCGCTCCTGCCTGCACCTCCCCCCACTTGCACTTGCGCCTGCTGAACGAGACGCTCCGACCCCCCCTCCCCAGTGCGACCGGCGAGAGCACCTATTTCGATCGCAGCGATTTCCGGCCGCACCTCGGACTGCATCAATCCACTTCCGGATGTTTTCGCCAGAGAGCGCGAGCAGCTCGATGTCACGCAACCACGCTTGCAGCTTTTTGCCTCCGTCGTCGCTGCCGCCGAGGGGTTGCTTTACCGGATTCCTATTTCTTCTTCACTTTCTCTTGATTCAATTGCGCTTGGCCGCCATTTAATCGGGACTTCATTGCAGTGGAAATTCGAACGCTGGCGGGAGCTCAGCAACGGAGAGCGGACTGTGCAAGAATGCATTGACGTCTGATGACATCGACTCACACATGCACGGCAGGTTCGGAGTGTAGTGCAGAGTGGACGAGCAATGCGAATGCAGACGAAAGTGGCGATCCAACATTGCACTCGCAGGGAATGCGTAGTATGGTGCTACAGCATCTGTTGCTGCTAGCTCGCCCATTAATTAAAGAGAGACGGGCTCGGTGAATGGATGACAAGCTGCGAGTGAGTGCGACGTGCCGTCTCGCCGGAAGTGGCGATTCGCCGCCATTCGTGGGCCCATTGGCTGCACCGGGAAGAATGTCTGTAGGTGGGATGGGTCGGCCGTGTAACTGTTTCTGTTCTTCGATCGCAAACCTTAGATCCTGGGTTCGAAGACCGCAGGCGGTAGGATAGCCGCCGATCATCATGACGCCTTCCATGGCCAGATTGTCAACTGAACTGTGCTATCGCGGTAACTCGGGAAACACTGCAACCTGAACTGCACCACTACACGGCGCCCTGTTAGGGAGCCAAGCATCTAAAAAGCGAGTCATCGCCAGTGCATAAAGCCACCGAAGTCGCTTTATTTTTTTAAGGACTCCTGATAAACATGGCAGCAGAAATTGCACTGCTTCCGTTTATCTGAATTTGTCTTTCGTGTGAGAAGTGTCTAATCAAGCTCGAACACATTTCATTGGTAGCGGTATTGGTCGCTGAAAACAGCGAGGGCTCGACCAGAAACGCTTCGATTTAAACAGCAGCTGGCCGAACCGCTAAAAGCCTCGCGCCCGTAGTCACTCTCCGGCTTTGTGCAAAACGTGAGCAAGCGCTGCCGAACAAGCAATGAACGGTCGCCATTCTTTGCATGTCCTTGTGCATCAGCCCTCCAACCGCTGCCCCGAGACAGCAGCGTGAGCGAATCAGCAACTTGCATCGCCCAGAATCTAACCAGTCCTCTCGGCGCGAAAGCTAGTGACACCCACATTTTTGAGTAAGTTTTACCGAGGTGCTCTGGTGAGTATTAGTTTCGGTCTTCGGATCGGGAGTTGTCTCCACTCAGTAGGGCGTTTTCCTATAATAATAATGCACTTGATAAAGCGCCCTCAGTGAACCCAATCTCTTTCTAGGTGCTTTACATTTCGTGCACGTCTAAGACACTCACTCGTAGCTCTAGTTACCACAACTGAGCAGCCGCGCCCCTGACGGTAGCACAGACGGCGCTTCCTAAATTAAACTTTCATAAATAAACTCCGAGGACCGCCGAGCACAGGAACTGCAGTAGCGGCAGACGGGCCTCAATGGGAATCAGTTCTGCTAGCACACGGCAGTAATTGATTGCCCGTATGACACAACTAACGACCTGTGTCGTGAATAGCGAGCATTACACTTGAGCTAAGACCTAGGGGCATGGAACTGCTCTGCTCTCTTCATAGTCGCTTGGTCTTATGCCAGGAGAAAAGGTGCTCGGAAGTGCAGGAAGTAGGATCAAATGGTTAGTGGCAAAATGCATAATGTCAACAAATAAGATATGGTTAGTGGCAACATGCACACTGTCATCATGTAAATATAGTTAGTGGTAACCTGCACAGTGTCAGCACGCATAATCATGCAAAGGCCACATCACAAGGACCCACGACATGCATGATATAGGCAGGTGCGTTTTTAACTTTTTTAAATTTCGCCGAGTTAGGGGTTGTTATGACGTCAGTTGGGAGTGAGTTCCGCGCTTTGGGATCAAGCAGAGTAATGGCAAGTTATTCAAAGGACGTGAAGTTGATTCGAGGCACAGCTAAGTGGTTTGAGTATAATAAAAAAAGCGGCTGGTACAATGCCTATCCTGGTGGGGAGGTAGTTCTGATAGGTAGGCTGCAGCCAAAACATGAAGTGACCCACAAATGAGGGACCAAGACTTGAAGTCAATACGCTGCGTAATTGGGAACCAGTACAGGTCGGCGATAAGTGGTGATGTGGCAACTGAGATGTTTACGACAGACAAGCCAAATTGCAGAGTTTTTGCACCAACTGCAACCACCTGGTTTCGCAGGCCGGTGGACCAGCAAGCAGTGAGTACAGAAGTCAGGATGGGTTGCCACAAATGCACGGGTCAATTTGGATGTAGTGTCCTTGTTTGCGCAGACCTACATTTTTTTTAAGGATGTTACGTAGCTAAAAGTAGGCGGACTTGACTGTGGAGCTAATGTGGTCGCCGAGTGACAGGTCAATTTGCAACAGGATACCCAGATTTCGCGAGGAAGTTTCCGGAGATATGCTGGCAGAGCCGATTTTTAGTGTTGATGTTTCAATTTCCGAGTCATAATTAGCTAACCCATAACTAGTAAGTTGGTTTTTATCCTCATTCAATGAGAGACAGTTTTCTGCAATCCATGTGCGCATGCCAGCAACATATGCAGCAAGGGAGTTGAGAGAATCTGACTTACTGGAGATCTGCGAGGGATCAAAGCATATGTACAGCTAGTTGAGTAGACGTGAAAACGTAGATTGTGCTTGCCGATCACATCGGCAAGAGGAACAGTACCAATTATGACAAGAAGCGGATAAAGCACATAGCTCTGAGGTACCCCGTACTTCAGTGGTTCTTCGGATGGTCGTTGTCCATTTACATCAGCATTCTAGAGCCTCGTATTGAGATAGGACCTACGCCATCACAGTGCATTGCTAGTGATGCCCAGGTGAGATGAGAACTGCTCGAGAAAGACTCAGTGATCACTAGTATCAAACGCTGCCGAAATATCAAGTAAAGAAAGCAGAGATACTTTACCCAAGTGTGCATACCTGAGAAGGTCTCTATGCACCTGAAGCAATGCTGACTCTCTGGGGTGATTATCTCTAAAGCCAGACTGGACCTTGCTTGCTGGGTTCAAGGTTTCCTTGTAAGAGTTTAATTGGCTGTGATTTTGCTCACGAACCTAATCGTCGACATGTTTCCCTACCTCAAACAATTCCTTTACGACGATGCTGCAATTCAATTGCAGTAGCAGATAGCAATATGGCAATTTGAACAGCGATCGAGAAATCCTATTCCAGCCGAGTGACAGCTTAGCTCAGCACCACGAAACAATTCGATACAGCCATTTTTACCGTGTTCGCGTATGCGTGCTGACAATGTGCATGCTACTACTACCCATATTATGCATGCTGACACTTGCATGTTACCACTAACCATATCTCCATGCTTCCTTTACAGCAGGCGCACAGTAATAATAATACTCTTGATAAAGCGCCCTCATAGAACTCAATCTTTTTCTAGGCGCTTTAAATTTGCTGCTAAGGAAGCACGATCGAATGGTGAGTGGAAATATTATGCGTGATAAACAACACGAATAACATGGTTAGGGGTGACATGAACAGGGTCAGCATGCAAGTATGGTTAGTGAGAGCATGCAATAGTGTCAGTACGCATAAGCACATAAAGGACGAATCACAGGGATCCAAAAAATGCAGTCATAAATAGGTACGTTTCCAGAAAAAGGATAAGCACTTTGAGGTTGCTATATAAATGTATTGTTATTATCATTACAGTTGACTCCGCTTATAAGAATGCGTTCGGGCCTGAGAAAGGCCATTCTCATAAGCGGAGTGTTCCCATATGTGGAGTGAGGCTATGGCTACAGTAAGTCTGGGACGCGGAACTGCTATTCTTATAAGCGGAGTATTCCTATATCCGATATTCTCATGCACAAAGTCGAGTGTATTATCGTTACCATACGAGCTACTCTAGTTCAGCTTGATGCCGACTCCCCAGCACACATCAGCTAACCGGAAGACTTCTGCAGACCAAAAGCTGAAATGGCACCGTCAAAGGGGTAAAGAAAAGTTGTCTATGAGCTCGCAAGCAACCGAGTTTTCTTCGACAGAAACGAGTTTTCAAGAAGGGGCTATTGCGATGCCTCGCGATCACGTCCTTCGTGACTGGCCAATGGCTTGGAACTGGAGATCGCCTATGAGATGGCCGTGATGGCTTTTTAGCAGAACAGTATTTATTCACGCAATTTTTTTTAACCGACGTACGTCTGTACGACATCCGTTCAGGCCCGTACAAAGCAGGTCTCTTTGGGCGACGGTCTGCCGGTCGCCTAGTTGTTTCGCTGAGCGCTAGCTGTTGTAAGCTTGCAGTGATTCCGCCTGAAGTTTCCTGCTGTTCCAACCGAAATACACAGGCAATACGCTTTCGCAAGCAGGGCTTAGCTGATTGACGAATTTAGAGTGCTCGGTCGTAACCCATAACCCAGAGGTCAGCAAAGGTTTCAGACCACTAGGCCATTTCAGGAGGTCAAGAAGGCACACTGGGCCAGATGAAACCGCGCCCACTCCTCTTGCCCGCCGGAGTGGGCGTGGCCAGATGAACAAGCAAACAAAAACCCACAATTGACGAACACACACGTACGGCAGTTATAGGGGTAGACATTTATCACCCCAACCCGGTCATGCGCTTCTTTTCATACAAGCGCCTGACGTCAGTTCTAAAAATAAACACGCACAACAGTTTGAACTGCAACTAGCAGTAATGAAGGGGAACAAAACCGCGACAATTCAATTACTAACTATTTGATCGGGCTTTTTTTGCAACAAATGTAAAGCGCCTAGAAAGAGATTGAATTCTCTCCAGGGCGCTATATCAAATTATTATTATTGTAATTATTAATTAGGCCGGATCTAACAAAAAACAACTAGGGTGGCGTTGGGCCGGACTGCAGTGCTAGCTAGGGCCTATCTGGCACAAAGGCCGGATTTTGCCAACCTTTGCGTTCCCATTTTGTGGCGCAAATCCGTGACGGCTAAGGGCTGCCACCGCTAGCCGTGCTCAAAGCAAAGTCGCAGCTATAAAATTATACTGCGAAACTCGCAAATCAAAATTAAGCGAAATAACAGTTAGATCTCAACTCAAAGTAAAAAGTGGCCTGGAGACGGCTCGTGCTTCGAAAACTCTTTAGTTGGGATACTCGTAAGTCAAGGTACCTCTTTAGTGAAGGGAGGAAAACTGCAACAACTCAATTAGGCCGGATCCATCAATAAATAACTAGGGGGCCGCTAGGCCGGACTGGAGCACTAGCTAGGCCGGATCTGGCCTAAAGGCTGAAGTTTGCCGACCTCTGCCCTAACCCTTAACCCCGCGTTCCAAGCGTCAGGTCAATAACAATTGCACGTATCATGCCACTACCTATCTGAACTAGCAAGAGTAACGCGGAACGCAGATAAAACTATTATGTGCAGACGAATCTCTGCACTGCAGTGGCTTAAGCACTACATCAGTTGGGGATTTCCGAGCGTAGATGTCAATGGCCAACGGTCATTGGGCGAGTCTTTAAAGTATGGGGTACTCCAAAGATTTCTTTTCGGTCAATTTATTTTCATCCCCAATACACTCCCTCGGCTTTCACTTTTATGCAGATGAAACACAGCCGTATCTGCTCTTTGATCCCTCCCTGCTTCCAGCCAGTCAAACTCGAAAACTTTTGCTCGCTATGCTAAAGCAAACTTCGCTGCTGTGGTTAAACCTAATGCCACCCAGAAACTCGGAGAACTAATTCTCGAAATGGGCTCGGCCAGAAAATCTCCGGTAATATATTTGCGAAATCTGGGTATATTGTTCGAAAATGACCTTTAAGTAAATGACCACATCAGCTCTACAGTCAATTCGGCGTACTTTCAGCTACGCAGTGTTTACAAATTGTAGGTTTAATTTATTAAGGATGCCGTGGCCCGGGTTGCCCGGCCATGCATTTTTGACATCTCTCCGACACCTCTGTAACTAGCTACTTGCAGGTTTCTGTGATTTCGCTATAGGAAGCTCGCAGTCGGTGAACAAATCAGCAGCTACTTATCTGTCGTGAGTATCATAACTACTGCACCCACCCGTCATACTTCCATCGACTTGCACTGGCTCCTGCTCATCATGCAGCGTATCGAATTCAAGATTCTTTCATTTATGTTTGATCCATTTATTTCTCGTACTTCCTATCGGAAGAACGTTCTCATTATGCCCGCTCTTCAGACTCAAGTCGCTTTGCTGTGCCTCTTAACAACTTCAGTTCTTTAGAGAATGTGCCTAAAGGGCAATCGTGAAATGTGAAACCCCCATGTCATCCTCTATCATTATGATATTATTATTATTATTGTTATTATATTATGATATTATGATATGATTTAAAAAGCCCATCGGATTCCTCAAAGTGTGTGCACGCCACATTTATGAATCGTCCTCTATGCGCGTATGCTCACTGAACACTAACACGAATCCTTTCCAAAACAGTTGAGCCGCCTAGACAGAATTAGCTCTCTTCGACACTATATAGTTTGCTATTGCGACACTGCTGTTAGGGTACCACAGACGCAAGCACGCCCCTGGTACGTAGGCCAGGGGTAAGGTGCTTAAACTTCATGATTCAGATCAGGGTTGGGGTTCTGCAGCAGGCATTCTTTTATCGCTTACTGAAAGCAGGGTGACAGCCGCTATGGCGCCGTGATGGAACACTAGGTAAGGCGGTTGCTTTCACGACCTCGGTCCCGAAGTCGTGGGTTCGATTCGTGCGGCGGGCGATCCTTTATCGCCACTGCAAGCGGTGGTAATGATAATAATAATAATGCACTTGATAAAGCGCCCCCAGAGAACTCAATCTCTCTCTAGGCGCTTTACATTTGCTGAGTGATAGCAGTAAAGGCTCTTCTGTCGCTATACAAAAAGAGGCTGTTAATCAGTTAGGATTTATTTATTTTATTTATTAAGGCTCTTCTGCTGCTATACAAACGAGTCTATTTGATCAGCTAACCTGCACGATGCTCCAGAACAGCAAGCTCAGTGCCCGCTTGACTTTCGGCGTCTGCGTTCACAACTAGTTCCAAGGATGTGGCAACCTCATGATGGCCTGGGTAAAGTGAAGGTTAGCTGATCAAATAGACTCGTTTGTATAGCAGCAGAAGAGCCTTAATAAATAAAATAAATAAATCCTAACTGATTAACAGCCTCTTTTTGTATAGCGACAGAAGAGCCTTTACTGCTATCACTCAGCAAATGTAAAGCGCCTAGAGAGAGATTGAGTTCTCTGGGGGCGCTTTATCAAGTGCATTATTATTATTATCATTACCACCGCTTGCAGTGGCGATAAAGGATCGCCCGCCGCACGAATCGAACCCACGACTTCGGGACCGAGGTCGTGAAAGCAACCGCCTTACCTAGTGTTCCATCACGGCGCCATAGCGGCTGTCACCCTGCTTTCAGTAAGCGATAAAAGAATGCCTGCTGCAGAACCCCAACCCTGATCTGAATCATGAAGTTTAAGCACCTTACCCCTGGCCTACGTACCAGGGGCGTGCTTGCGTCTGTGGTACCCTAACAGCAGTGTCGCAATAGCAAACTATATAGTGTCGAAGAGAGCTAATTCTGTCTAGGCGGCTCAACTGTTTTGGAAAGGATTCGTGTTAGTGTGCATGCTCTTTGGTTGCCCGGCTTAGAATAGGCTTCAACTTTTTAGAACGCAGCGTTCAAGCACTTGCCGACCAGATTTTACTAGGTCATCTAGCTACCCTGCTCAACAAGTCTCTCTCAAAAATGAGTGGCTCGGCCGAAAGGCTTTCAGCCTTCTTCACTGGAAAAATTTTGCACATTCGTGCCTCCATAAAGCCCCCTCCGACTAAGGCAAGCAATTGCTGAATCGCAACCTGTGACCTTCATTAAAAGATTTTTTGAGGTTTTCACATACGATGTGGATATATTAATAAAGTCTATCGAAAAGAGCTCGTCTCCTGGAGACCCTATACCATCATCTCAATGGTCTTCACTGGCAGACCAACTTAGCCCAGCCATGGCTGAGCTTTTTAATGCTTCTCTGGAAAAAGAGGTTGTACCCAAGCCATTCGACTCGGCAATTGTTAGACCAATGATTCTTTCTTTTATGTCAAAAGATTCCTAAAAATTGTCGCTAAGCAGCTGGTAGCATTGAAAAGAATAAAATTTCATAAAGGTTTCAATCGGAGTTTCAGCTGCAGCACTCCACAGCACCTGCTATTTTCCGTGCAACCAATGACATCCTATGCAGCAACGATTACGCGGAATGTCGCTGCCCCTAGCGCTTCTGGATCTATCGGCTGTTTTCGACGCCACTGATCACAAAATCCTACTTGAGTGATTGAGAGCAATGATCGGTCAGGAAGATTAGAAGCTGTCTCCCACAGTGGCGTGTAAAAAAATTAACTAGCTCTTTAGTTCTGTCTCGGCTTGATTATTGTAATTCCCTTTTGGCTGGGCTACCAAAGAAAGCTATAATGCCACTACAGCGGACTATGAATATGGCTGCAAGGCTGTTTCTTTCTTACGCAACGACATCTACTCTCCAACTGCCGACTATGGCACATCTTTTTCAGCGGTCCTGAACTGCTACTTCTATGCTACTCACTACCTCAACTGCTCTCCTAACTCTGCTATGCTTCCCACTTTCTCTTTGTTGCGTGTGACGAAGTCTGTTGGCTACCGAATGCGTACCGAAAGCCGCTTAGGCTGTGAGTGCGCTATACAAAACTCTCCTGCGTAACGCCCACATGGTCTTTATGACTTTGTGGAGTTACTGACGGAGATACATTACATTACATTACATTACATTACATTACAAGATGAAGCGCTGCCATAGTTTAGATCGTACCTGTCCGATCGTGTTCAATCCGTGTCATGTTGGATTAGGTCTCATCCACGAGACCAGTCACTTGAGGAGCCCCTCGAGGGTCTGTCCTCGGTCCTTTGCTGTTCTCCATTTATGCTCAAACTATGGGAGGTTACTAAGGCAATGGAATAGGATATCACTTTTATGCTGACGATACTCAGCTTTATTTGTCATTTAAACCGTCAAAAAACTAAACAGCGATGCAACGGAACTACTACTCATAGGACAAAAAAAAATCCTAGCTGATTAAACCGCCTCTTTTTGTATAGCGACAGAAGAGCCTTTACGGCTATCACCACCGCTTGCAGTGGCGATAAAGAATCGCCCACTGCAGGAATCGAACCCACGACCTCGGGACCAAGGTCGTGAAAGCAACCACCTTACCTAGTGTGCCATCACGGCTCACCAACCCAAGCATGTGGCTGCACTGGAAGGCTCAGCTCTTCTAATAGGTGATGCTGTTGCTCGACCATCACCACGTGCTCGGAATTTAGGTGTTGTCTTCGACAGCTGCCTAAATTTTGAAGGCTTCGTTAAGAAGGCTGCTTCCACAGCTAGCCATCACGTCCGACCTCTATATTAGATTAGGAACTGTCTTCCACAGTGGCTGAAGAATTAAGAATAAAGAATAAGACTAGCTTCTTAGTTCCATCTCAGCTGTGTTGTTGTAAATCCCTTTTGGCTGGGCTACGAAAAAAAACCCTTTGGCTACTGCAGCTGGTGATGAATGTGACTGCATAGCTAGTTTACAAGTCCCAGAGGTTTGTCTACGTGTCTCCATTGCTGAAAGAGCTTGGACGGCTGCAGGTTGATCAGCGGATAAGGAGCAAAGTTCGTACACTGACCCTCAAGGCCCGCCACGGCTGGGCTTATTCATATCTGAACTGCTGCACCAGTTTCAGCCTCCACATGCCCCCAGGTCCTGTATAGAAGATCAATCAGCTGCTCCATTCCTCCGCTTAAAGACCGTTGGCGACAGAAACTTTAGCTCTGCAGATCATAGATTGTGGAACTCACTTCCACGATTCTTACGCAAAGATGACTATTTTTCCTACTGCCGACAATGAAATCTTTTTCAGCGGTCCTGAGCTGCTACTTCTATACTACTCACTACCTCAACTGCTCTCTTTACTCTGCTATGCCTCCCAATTTCTTTGTTGCGTGAGATGAGGTCTGTTGGCTACCAAATGCGTAGCGAAAGCCGCTTAGGCCGTGAGTGCGCTATACAAAACTCTCTTGCATAACAACCAGTCTTTGTGGAGTAAGTCAACAATTTAAATCTTCGTTAGGACTCCTTTAAAATGAGGTCTGTCAGGAAATATCCCATATACGTGAAAGTAATCGCTAAAAATCGACCGGGAAGCGAAACATATCTAGTTCTCTACACCGAACCAGATATTGCTGCTATAGCGGCACTGCTGTATCAGCTTTTCGGGCATTAATACTGCAGAAGGTTGCTTCACCAGTAATATTTGTCAAGCAACTATACGAAATTGCATGCAGCCTGCGCTTTTTCTGTTCAAATATAGCCCTTTTAACGCTATATGCTACAGACCCAATAGCTTTTAACTGCTAAGAACCAAAGAGCCTAGGTGCCAGTTATATACGGCACCACAACCGAACCCTCCCAGTGCTACTCTCACAAAATTACCTTGATTCCCTACACATGTAGCATAAATTAAGGCAAGCGCAATAAGCTATGTTGCTCGTAACTTATGAGACTTTTAGCAGTCAGGACAACTCTTAGTCGCCAATTGGTGGCCCTAAAAAGGGCCGGTCAGTGATACTAGCTTTCCGGAAGTCTACTTGGAGCTGGTGTACTTGGTCACGGCCTTGGTACCCTCCGAGACGGCGTGCTTGGCCAGCTCACCGGGCAGCAGCAGACGCACGGCCGTCTGCACCTCGCGGCTCGTGATCGTCGACCGCTTGTTGTAGTGCGACAGACGCGACGCCTCGGCGGCGATGCGCTCGAAGATGTCGTTCACGAACGAGTTCATGATGCTCATGGCCTTGCTCGAGATGCCCGTATCGGGATGGACCTGCTTCAGCACCTTGTAGATGTAGATGCCGTAGCTCTCCTTCCTCCTACGCTTCTTCTTCTTGTCGGCGGCAGCGCCTGCGGCGGCCTTGGCCTTACCGGCCTTCTTGGCCCCCTTCGAACTCACCTTGGGAGGCATAGCTATTACTCAACGAATACGACTGTTACCCGCCGGGGGGGGCTTTTATATATACCACGACACATGCAAATCAGGGGCTACTAGCTGCCCTACCTTCCAATTTGGCGGGATCGTCGTTCATTGGTCACTGTACCGGAATAGCGAACGGGCCGCATTGTGATTCGCCAGCAGTGTAGCCATGCTAGAGTTATATATATTGCTGGAGCTCCATTTCAGGTATCTCAGGTGCCAATTTCCTCAGTTCTGAAAATGACAGGTCGTGGTAAAGGTGGCAAGGCGGCAGGCAAGTCCAAGTCGAGGTCGTCGCGCGCCGGATTGCAGTTTCCGGTAGGCAGGATCCACAGGCTGCTGCGCAAGGGCAACTACGCGGAGCGCGTGGGAGCCGGCGCGCCCGTCTACCTGGCGGCCGTGATGGAGTATCTGGCGGCCGAGGTGCTGGAGCTGGCCGGCAATGCGGCGCGCGACAACAAGAAGACGAGAATCGTGCCGCGCCACCTGCAGCTGGCTGTGCGCAACGACGAAGAGCTGAACAAGCTGCTGGCGGGCGTGACGATAGCGCAGGGCGGTGTGCTGCCCAACATCCAGGCCGTGCTGCTGCCCAAGAAGTCGGACAAGCCGGCGGCAGCTGCCAAGTCTGCTTAAAATGAGCCGTTGCCTCCTTATGAAACGGTCCTTTTCAGGACCACCAATCGTGTTTTAAGAGTACCTTGTTTTCTACACAACACTTCGAGCGCTGTCGTATAGATACTGATCACTAGGTTATGATACCTAGGAAGATAAGCTGGGTATAATATTACACCGTTTGTTTGTAACGACGCTAGTGACGCCATGCTGCCATGAAACCGTGATACCGAAAATGCTGCCGTGAAACCGAGGATGCTAATACGGCACGCTAGCTAGCTACGGTGGTTGCTTTTCCCGACCGCGTTCCGGTCATTGATTAAAATCCGCTGCCACCGCGAGCGGTGGTGATAGCCTGATGCAAATATATATATATATATATATATATATATATATATATATATATATATATATATATATATATATATATATATATATATATAGCCCTATGGTGATAGCCCGTTACTGCTCTTCTGTCGTGCAAGAGGCTCTTAACTCAGCTAGTATTTTTTTATAGATGGGCGAGCAAGAGTGCTCGAATTGCATTAGAACAGCTGCCATTATTTTCTTATTCTACTAGAAACCGGTCTACACTTAGAAGGTAAGATGCTTGCTCTTAATGACCGAGGTCGTGGGTTCGAATCCTGCACTTACACGATCCTTAATTGCCAGCTGCAAAAAGTGGTGCTAGCCGGTAAGGCTCTTCTGGCGCTATATAAATGAGGCTGTTTAATCAGCAACATTTTTCTTAAGTTGTTAACTCAGTGCTGTATGCTCTCCTTTTTCAGAACCTCAAACATAGGTCTCGATAATTTCGTTCTTACAAATCCATAAATGACGTGCAGTCGACCAGTTGTAGATGCTACAAGTTGTGCTACGCGACTACATTAGTAGGTATAGTATTGTAGTTAGCTTATGGTGAGCCGTCATGGCCCACTAGAAAGGCAGTTTCTTTTAACGAAACTGCTCTCGAGGTCGTGGATACGAATCCTGTGGTGGGCGATCTCCTGTATTGCAGCTGCAAGCTGTGGTGATAGCCTTATGGGCTATTCTGCCGCTATACGAAAGAGGCTGCTAAATCAGCTGATTATTTCTTTTATGACCACTCAACTCAACTGCTATAGTGAGATGGTGATGTATGCTTAAACTAATGTGGCTCACACAGTACCTTAGAATGACTGCCATTACTAGGCGGTTGTTAAGATAGTTTGCATGTATTAGCAACGTGTAAACAGAAGCTAAACCTGCAAATGCTTCTCGCAGCATTCGCTGGAGTCAAGCTAATTGTTCCTGGTGTTCTTTTGCCACTGCAGTATGAACATTAAGCAGTTGACCTACTTTATCAATTAAAAGTGAAAGTGCCTAAAAAGAGATGTACTCACTTGTCACACACTATCCAATTACTGGCTTATTGAACAGCCTCTTATTTAGCGACAGAAGAGCCTCGTAGGCCTATCACCACCACATGCAGCAGCGATAAATAATCAAGTCATCACAAGATGCCAACCCACGACCCCGGGACCGAGGTCGTGAAGGCAACCGCCTTACCTATTGTGCTATCAAAGCTAACCAAATAGCCTCAGTGCCACGATTACTATTACCTCAAATAAGATACACAGGGATATGGCCAAGCCACAATCAGCCCCCCCCCAGCTGCCGACATTACTATCAGGGAGTGTTTAGGGAACCATGGCAGCACGACGAAAGCTTTCTAAAAAGACAAAACTGCACGAGAGTACAATAGCAGAACAGTGTCGTGCAAATACAACAAACCGACGGCTGGACCTGGCACTCGGTCGAACGAATGTCCAGCAGTTAAGGTGCTCGCCCCGACCAAGGTCTGGCTGAGGTTGTGAGCTCGATCCCCGAGGCATACGTGAAGCACCCGAATAGAGATTGAAGCTCTCTTGGAGCGCTGTACAAATGAATTATGTAATGTCACTGCTCATATCGCCATGCTTCTGGAAAGGGATGGAACACTTTGTTTAAAAAGAATTCTGTTGGTGACGCCTGGAAATTTATCCTCACCAGTGGGACACAGGCTTATTGACGGAGTTTATTTAATGGCGTTATTTAATTAGTAGATGTGTACTTATATATGTGTATGTAGCTCCTGACCTTCCTGCAATAGTAATAATAATAATAATTATTATTATAAAGTAGTTATAGTGCGCTCAGAGAACACGATCTCCTTCTAGGCACTTTGCATTTGCCGCAAAGAAGCAAATATAGAATGGTTAAAGGTTGCATGCGCAGTGACAAGCATAAAATGGTTTGAGGTGACATGCCCTACGGTCAGCATGCAAATAGGGTTAGTGGTGGCATGCACAATGTCAGCACCCGTACACACAAAGGACGAACCACAAGGATCCACTAAATGCTGTGACAAATAGATGCGTTTTGAGTTGCTTTTTAAGTGTGGTCAAGTCAAAGGATGTCGTGATGCCAGCCGCAAGTGAGTTTCAGGCTTTGGCAGCATATGAACTCAAGGCAAGGGCTCCAAAAGGATTTGTGGTACGTATGCGGTATAGGTAAAAAATCAGATTACGAAAAATTGGTGGTATGATGCTTAGCCTGGTGGGGGAGTAGATATGATAGGCAGGCTTGAGGCGAAGAAAGGAGGGACCTAAAAGTGAGTGACAAAACCTTTCGAGGTCGAGGTGTTGCTTGACTTGGAGACAGTGGAGGCCGGCGAAGAGTTATGACAAGTGGCAACTGCAATGCTCACGAAGGACAAGCCTAGCTGCAGTTTTGCACAAGCTGTCAGTTGCTGATTGCACGCGCCGGTGGGCCAGCAAGCAGTGAATTACACTGGTCAAGACGGGTCTTCACAAATCACGGACCAATCGAGTTCTTTGAGGACGCTTTATCAAGCATAATCGGTCTACACAAGCACGAACTTCAGTAATGTAATGTAGCTGAAAGCAGGCTAGGCTGTAGGGCAGATGTGGTTTAGGGTGATATTGTGAGTCACAACGTACATACGTAGTCGGATCAGCTTAATTGCCTGCGACCTGCATGTGTTCCTCAGTGCATCTGTTGACCCAGTGTGAACAGTAATACATTTGCATACCACTCAGAACTGAATCTATTTCTAGGCACTTACAGAAGGTGTATAGTAAGCGTTACTAAATGCCAAATTGGCCTAGCACTTACAAAGCACACGCTAGCAGTTATTAAACAAGCTTGATTCAACTTGTAATAGCTAGTTTGGCAGAGCCACCGCCGTCTTAGCAGGTAATAACATCAATGATATGTTGGTGAACGAATCACAACTCTCTCTAATCGACGATGAGATCACGTTAACAAGAAACGCAAGTATTCAGTAATGATTATTCAGGGTTAACGTAATGCACGGTCTTAAGGATTAATTGTAACAAGTATCCTTTTTAGAGGGCAAAATGCTTTCGACTCAAGACACTCTTATCGAGCTGGTGGTCCTAAGAAGGACCGTTTGTTGACGAAAAGCTAGCTGCTTAACCTCCGAAGCCGTACAGGGTACGACCCTGTCGCTTGAGTGCATAGACCACGTCCATGGCGGTCACCGTCTTCCTCTTCGCGTGCTCAGTGTACGTCACCGCATCGCGGATCACGTTCTCGAGAAATACCTTGAGTACACCGCGGGTCTCCTCGTAGATGAGACCCGAAATGCGCTTGACTCCACCGCGACGAGCCAGACGGCGGATAGCCGGCTTCGTGATACCTTGAATGTTGTCACGCAAAACCTTGCGGTGACGCTTGGCGCCTCCCTTTCCAAGACCTTTACCTCCTTTACCGCGTCCAGACATGCTCGTAACAAAGTTTTCTTATCGATTAGGTTACACTCAACCACTATATAGGTTATTGACGGACGTCACAGAAATATCAAGCGTACTAAGTGATAATTGGTTAGTCTCACCAATAGAAGCTTTTGCATAGCCCCCTAACTGATTGGCCGTTAGTCTGACTCTCTAACCAATGGGAACAGAGTCCGCCAAATTTGCCTTAAATAGGCCTCGAGCCATTATAGTTGGCATTCTGTTGACTACTGTGAGAGAAATGGCACGTACGAAGCAAACAGCTCGTAAGTCAACTGGCGGCAAGGCGCCTAGGAAGCAGCTGGCGACTAAGGCGGCTCGCAAGAGCGCGCCGGCTACTGGCGGCGTGAAGAAGCCGCACAGGTACAGGCCCGGCACGGTGGCACTGCGTGAGATCCGTCGCTACCAGAAGAGCACGGAGCTGCTGATCCGCAAGCTGCCGTTCCAGCGCCTGGTTCGCGAGATCGCGCAGGACTTCAAGACGGACCTGCGCTTCCAGAGCTCGGCTGTGAGCGCCCTACAGGAGGCCAGCGAGGCGTATCTGGTGGGTCTGTTCGAGGACACGAACTTGTGCGCCATCCACGCCAAGCGTGTGACGATCATGCCGAAGGACATCCAGCTGGCTCGCCGCATTCGTGGCGAGAGGGCTTAAGTACGTGAGGCTGTTAAGAAAAGGCCCTTTTCAGGGCCACCACTTTGTTTTTAAGAGTAATTTGGTTCGTTAGTTGATAGGATTGTACGAATGATGTAATGGGTGTATTAATGAATGGGCTAAATGAGCGTAGCAGGATAATTCCACAACTTACCTCCGTCGGTTAACGCCGTCATCTTGGCGGTGTATTCATGAGCTGAGCTCGGATATCCTTGCAAGAAAGCAAGTCCTAGGGATACGATTTGATTAGAATTTACCTGGATGCTGAGTCCGCTCTATCGATAGCTCGGCCTGTATGTCGACGGACTTCATACTCGTTCTGGAAATAGCTCACTTCCCAGATTTCAGTTTAGTATAATAATAGTAATGCACTTGATAAAGCGCCCTCAGAGAACTTAATCTCTTTCTAGGCGCTTTACATTTGCTGCAAAGTGATACGCAATAGAATAGTAAGTAAAATCATGCTTGAAAAACAACATGGTTAGGGGTTACATGCACTGGGTCAGCATGCAAATGTGGTTAGTGGCAGCATGAACAGTGTCAGCACGCATAAGCACATCGAGGAAGAATCACAAGGACCCACTAAATGCTGTCCTAAATAGGTATGTTTTTAAGTTTCTTTTAAATGTGGTCAGGTCAGGGGATGTTCTGATGCAGGTCGGGAGGGAGTTCCAGGCTTTGGGAGCATACGAGCTAAATGCACGGTCTCCAAAGGATTTAAGGTTTGTACGAGGTATTTCTAGACTGTTGGATTCCGAACATGCACCACTAGCACTGGGGTTGCCCCACAGGCCACATGCCGCTTAGCATGTCTGTAGTTTAATCGGCCTAATATGAACCTTTATTGAGATGTATTCGAAGACCAGTAAATGCACCTCTACCCGGAACTTAATTAATACAGTCGGCCTCCAAATTCCAACCATTCTCGCCGCAGCACCCATTCCTCATCAAGCCTCAATCCTATCTCACAAATTAACCGCTTGCTCGCCCACTCACACCGCTCTCACTACTCTGATATCGACCACTAAGCTGAATAATAAAAATACAGTTAAGTATAAGAGCTTGTTTCACACAAAAGCTATGCCACCCCCTGCTGCTTAATTCCTAAGCTTATACGAACGTAAGCGACAGAAGCTTTATCCTCTGCAGGTCCTAGACTGCGGAACTCAATTCCACAGCTATGAGATAACGAGACCAACCTTCATGCGGCGCATCATTATTAGTTGCCCGCCGCTACCATGCTGCTGACTACCTTGTTGCCATCCCGTCGCCGCCATGCTTCTCACTTCCTCTTTGCTGGATGAGAGGGACTCTGTTGGCTAGCTCAGATGCACTGAAAGTCGCCGAGGCATTGAGTACCCGTACGGAAAACTCGACATTGGCACACGCGGCCTGTAGCGGGTTCCACGCTAGCGTCATTCGGTGAAAGTGGCGGCGCTAGCGGTGGCGCAAGTACTCTCCGACGCGGGAAAAATACCATCAAAGCCATAAGCCAGGAGGCGCGGCTAGCGACCTGTAGCTGCAGCACCGAAGCGCTCAGCTATGCTGTTATGCAGTAGCGGAGCCTGGTAGCGACGAAGAGCCGATTCCTTCAGATAAAAAAAAAAGTCCGCATCCGTAGCGTAGACAAGTCTATTTGACAGTGGCGGAGGGTTGCAAATATTCAGCATCGGCCGCGGCGCGTAGCTCGCATGATGCCCAGATTACAACTGAACTGCCTACTGGGGCAAATGGGAAACTACCTACTATGGGCAAACCCAGTGCGATCCAGAGATTGGAAAGGCTGACTCTCAAAATTGGCTCTGCCAGCATATCTCCAGTTGAATCAGCTCGAAATCTAGGTGTCATATTCCAAAGCGACCTCTCGTTAGACGACCATATCAGCTCCACAGTCAAATCCGCCTATTTTCAGCTTCATAAAATTGCTAAAATTTGGGCTTGTTTAGATAAAGATACCACGTCCAAGTTGGTCCATGCATTCGTGACATCCCGTCTCGACTTCTGCAACTCACTGCTTACTGGCCTACCAGCATGTGCGATCAGGCGATTGCAGCTGGTGCAAAACTCGGCGGCTAGGCTTGTCTGTCGTGAGCGTCGCAGTTGCCACATTACTCCACTTACCGACCTGCACTGGCTACCAGTCAAGCAACGGATTGACTTCAAGGTTTTGTCGCTCACTTTTAGGTCCCTTCATTCTATGGCTCCAGCCTATCTGTCAGATATACTACCCCATCAGGCCAAGCATCGTACCACCCGCTTTTCGGAATCCAACAGTCTAGAAATACCTCATACAAACCTCAAATCTTTTGGAGACCGTGCACTTAGTTCATTTGCTCCCAAAGCCTGGAACTCCCTCCCGACCTGCGTCAGAACATCCCCTGACCTGACCACATTTAAAAGGAACCTAAAAAAACCTATTTAGGACAGCATTTAGTGGGTCCCTGTGATTCTTCCTTCATGTGCTTATGCGTGCTGACACTGTGCATGCTGCCACTAACCACATTTGCATGCTGACCCTGTGCATGTCACCGCTAACCATATTATTCATTTCGTTTGTTTTTCAAGCATGATTTTACTTACCACTCAATTGCATTTCACTTTACAGCAAATGTAAAGCGCCTAGAAAGAGATTGAGTTCTCTGAGGGCGCTTTATCAAGTGAATTATTATTATTATTATTATTATTGCGGTAGAGGCTGAACCATTGACGTCGATTGCCATGCGCTGCCGTCGATTGAATGCCCACAACGGGTGAAACGTATGCACGTACACAGGTACATGTTACGTGGAATGAGAGTTGCAGTTTATTGCAGCCAATCTTGTCAATTTTCCACGGATTTCACCTATTGGTCCCTACGATTCCTGTCGATTGCAGTGCATCGCTGACAGTTAACAAACAAAGCATCTTGAAAACTCCACGGTTTTACTTAGGATGCAGCGGAATGTTATATGTAATGACAATTGACTCTTCCATGCTACCAATTTCTCTTCAATTTGCTGGGTATTGGGGTATTGGCCCTGGACATCGCTGTTGGTTGTCGTTCATTGCTCGTGATTGCAACAGTGAGATTGGTCGAAAGGATTTAGTTGCACTTTCAACACAGTGGGCGGTGACAGGTAGGATATATTTGAACTTGGCTTAGTCACTTTCCAGCGATTTCCGATGGACCATAATGGATTGCCGTATTTGCCCGTGGCATTGCCGTCGATTGCCATGCAATGCCCAAGATTAAAAGGTCAGAGCTGGTTGAGAGGGTTGAAAGTATGTGCTCGAGCAGGGAGATGTTACGTGGAATGAGAATTGGAGCTTGGTGCAGCCTCGTCGATTTGCCGCGGATTTCGGTATTGATCCCTGCCATTGCTATCGACTGCCGTGCATTGTTGACAACTATCATGCAAAATAGCTTGAATGTCCTACGATTTCACTTTTAGCACAAAAAATTAGGAAATTCGATGACAATCGGCACTTCGCACAGCCAATTTAGTGTAGACTTGCCACGGATTGTAGTGGACTGCTGCTTTAAGCTGAGCCGAGCCGTTGCCGCAGATTGCTATACATTGCCCGAGATTGTGCGAGCGCAATTGCTTAAAATGATGTGGTGGACTTTAAAAAGTGTGCTTTGTAACATGCATTACAAATTGGAGCATAACGAGACTGATTTCAGGGCATTTTGCATCCGATCGCTGTAAATTGAGATATTGGCCCGTGCCAATGCAGTCAATTACACTGCATTGCTGCCAAATGATCGTGGCGAATGTAATGAAATTGTGGGATTACACAATAGGAAAAAATTATAGCGACGTGCCATTACTATTACAGCTTAAAGTGTATTTACTCTCTTCGTTTTCGGCGGGTTGCGATACATTGACATACTGGCCCGGGCAGTTGCAGTCGATTGCAGTGCATTGTTTCAGAATGGCCGAGGCAATTACAGTGAAGTTATGCAAGCACACAATAACCGAAGAGTAGAGCAGCGTGATATGATAATTAGAGCTTCTAGTGAACGCATTCTGGTCGCTGTGTAGCAGATTGCAGCGTATTTCGGCGGATTGAGGTGGATCGTGGTATGGGACCGGGTCATTGCAGTCGATTGCAACTCATTGCATGAGAACGCGTGTGCACAATGGAGCGAAATTTTGTGGATGCACTTTGAACTGAGTCTAGTCCTATATGCAATGCCAATTAGAGCTTCGCGACGGCGATTTGAGGATTATTTGCACTGGAATAGAGTTGATTGCGGTAGTTTTCCAGGTCATTTCAGGCGATTGCCGCCCATTGCCACAGTGCGAGGCTGAACAATATTTTTATTTTACGTGGTTGTGCACACAGCACGATGCACTTTAGTGTGCAATATAAACTGGAGCTCGGTGCAATGTATTTCGATTTTTATGCGGTGGATTCTGTTGATTGAAGTGGATTGCGGTATTGGCCCGGGCTACTGCATTCGATTGCAGCGCATTGCACGAGAACGGCCGGGCCAATGCAAGTGAAATATTTTTAATGCAATTATCGCATAGTTTTTTGTCATGTGCAATCAAAAAAGGAGGTTTTTGATCAGGATTTCTTTCGTTGCATGGTGGAATGCAGTAGATTGCGGTATTGACCTGGGCCATTGCAATCTTATTTCAGTGGACTTCATGAGAACGTGTGAGCGGAATCACGTGAAATGTTCTGGGTATAATGTGCGTGTGGCGTAGTTTGATATTCCAGATTTTCTGGAGCTGTTCGCAGCCGATACGGGGTGGATTTGACGAGAACTAGAATGGATTGCGGTACAGGGGTCCGGCGTCAAAGCTTATTTGCATAAGTGCGCGTTAACATAAGGGCATTGGCGATTACTAGCTGTTGGAGGCGTAGCTTTGCGTAACTAAAACCAAGCATGTTAGCAGCAAGTGACCGGGCCGCACGTCGCGCCGCTTCGGTTGCTCATCGTTCCGCGGAGAGAAGCCAAGCCCGCTTTGGCGCGCTGCATCGATTTTTTGGAGAGACGGCCTGGCCTCAGAGCGACGGAAACCAGAACTTAAAATGCCGACGAGTACAAAGCTCGAGCCAACGCGACCTAATTGCTGCTCTCGACGTGCTACGCATTAGAGCTTAGTGACATCAAGAAGCGACCGAGCAGCCAGCGAGCGTCGATTCATTTCCGGACGCTGAACCCTCGCGGTGCAATGCGAGAGGCGGGCGCTGAAATTTGAGCTCTTTTCGCGAAGCTCTCACGAAGAAGGCGCTAATGCAAGTTAAATTGTGCAACCGCTCTCTCGGGGATTTTTATTCGTAATGAATTCTGACGTAAAGCCGCCGACAGCACAGCGTACTGCGTTGCGACGCTCGAAAGCTCCCAGTGTCCTCGGAGGAGGCGAATGGTGCAGCTCAACGGCCTACGATAGCGTCCGTAGCCTTTGGCTGCCGCCACAGTCGCCGTCGCCGTCGCCGCTGCCGGACGGTTGCTTTATCACACTCGTGTTTCCTCTTAGCTTCTCCCGATTGAGTTCCACTTGGCCGCCATTTCATCTAGCCTGCATTGCGGCGAAAATCCGCACGCTGGCGCGTGCTCAGCGACGGGAAAGTGGACAGTGCGAGAATGCATTGACGTCAGACGGCAGCGACACGCACACGCAGGGCAAGTTCGAGCGTATGGCGGAGTGGACGAGTACTGCGAACGAAGAGGAAATTAGCGATTCGACATTGCACTCGCAGGGAATGCGTAGCATTATGCTGCTACTGCCGCTGCTAGCTTGCCCATTAATTGAAGAGCGATGGGCTCGGCGAATGGATGATGAGCTGCGAGCGACGCGCCGTCTTACCGGATATTGCGATGCACTGCCATTCGTCGGCCCATTAGCTTCACCGGGAAGACTTCCTGTGAGCGGGAAGTGTCGGCAGTCTAATAGTAACAGTGATAATAATAATAAATTTAATATAGTATCCTCATAGAACTCAATCTCTTTCTAGGCACTTTACACTTGCTGCAAAATAAGCATGGTCGAATACTCTGCAATCGCTACCCTGAGATCCCAGCTTCGAAGACCGTGGGCTGTACTACTGTCGCTGTTAGTCACGACACCATTTATTACCAGACTGTAAATGTAGTAGAAATGCGGATGTAGATAGCTAGATGTACGGATAAATTGACACACACACACACACACACACACACACACACACACACACACACACACACACACATATATATATATATATATATACATATATATAGAGAGAGAGAGAAAGAGAAAGGAAGATAAATCAAGTAACAAACTAGTAACATATAGGTTGACTTGTTTGACCTTATATTGTATTGAATGCATAAGCACTCTTTTGGCAAGTAATGAAATTGACCACACCAGAAATGACTCGCTGGACTGACGAATTACCATTGCTAAGTCTAACTTAATATACAAGTTGCAGCGACTAAAAAAAGGGGCCTCCTTCATTAGAATAATTTCGCTTCAGTACTCACATTTCAAAGCAGGTTAGCTGCGGAAAATGGATATTTTTAATGCTTCTCTAGAAAAAGTGGTTTTACCAAGTCCTTCAAGAAGGAAATTGTTCGACCGATACTTAAAAAGCCTGGATTAGAAACAAAGGTCCTTGCAAACTATCGCCCAGTTTCCATTCTTCCGCTTTTTGCCAAATACTCTTTAAAAAATTGTCGCTAAGCAGCTGGAAGCATACACTGAAAAGACTGAAATGTCAGGTTCAAATTTAAACTGGAGCTCAAGCGGTAGAACTCCACTGATACTGCTACCCTCCGTGTTACCAATGACATCTTAATCAGCAACGACGACAGGAATGTCACTGCGCTAGCGCTGCTACATCTATCAGCTGCCTTCGACACCATTGCTCATGTCCTACTAGAACGATTGAGAACAACGATCAATCTGTAATCCACCAGACCAGTCACCCGTGGAGTCCCTCGCGGGTCCGTCCTCGACCCGTTGCCGTTTTTATACTCAACCTCTGGTTTAGCATCAACCTCTGGGAAGAGTGATTAAGACCCACGGAATAGGATATCACATTTATGCTGACGATACTCAGCTTCAATTGTCATTCAAATAGTAGGAATCTACTACAGCAACTGATAAACTGAATGCTTGCCATGCTAACATTCTATCCTGGATATCGGAAAATTCTTGAATCTAAGCGACAATAAAACTGAACTGCTGCTCATAGGAAAACCTAAGCGTGTGTCTGGATTAGAAGGCTTTAAATAAATAAATACATAAATCTTAGCTGATTAAAAAGCCTCTTTTTGTATAGCGACAGACGAGCCTTTACGGCTTTTACCACCGCTTGCAGTGGCGATAAAGGATCGCCCACCGCAGGAATCGAACCCACGACCTCGGGACCGAGGCGATGAAAGCAACCGCCTTACCTAGTGTGCCATCGCGTCTCGATGCTTTGCTCTTCTAATAGGTGATTCTATTGTGGGACCATCACCCGTGCTCGGAATTTAGGCGTCATTTTCGACGACTGCCTAAATTTTAAAAGCTTTATTCAAAGACTACTTCTACAACTAACCATCACGTTCGATCCTTATCTAAGATTAGGAGCTGTCTTCCACGGAGGCGTGCAAACAATTTAAGTTGCTCCTTAGTCGTCTCTCGGCTAGATTATTGTAATTTTCTTTTGGCTGGGCTACAAAAAAGCCACGAGGCCACAGCAGCTGGATTTGAAGATCGCTGCAAGGCTAGTTTTTAAGTCCAAGAGGTTTGACCTCGTGTCTCCTTTGCTAAAAGATCTAGGATGGCTGCTGGTTGATCAACGGATACAGAGAAAACTCTAACGCTGACCCACAAGAGCCGCCACGTCTTGACTTCTCTATACCTAGCTGAACTGTTGCGCCAGTTACAGCCCTCCTCGTGCCCTCAGGTTCTGTATGGTCAATAAATTAGCTGTTTCATACCTGTGCTTACAGACCGTTAGCAACAAATGCTTTAGCTCTGCAGGTCCTAGACTGCGGAACTCGCTTCCACGATTCTTACGCAACGACAACTACTCTCCTGCAGCCGACTATGGCTCATTCTTTTCAGCGGTCCTGAGCTGCTACTTCCAGGCTACTCACTACATCAACTGGTCTCCTCACTTAGCTATGCTTCCCCCTTTCTCTTTGTTTCGTGAGATGAAGCCTGTTGGTTACCGAATGCGTACCGAAAGTCGCTTGGGCTGTGAGTGCGCTATACACAACTCTCCTGCGTAATACCCACATAGTCTTTGTAGCTTTTGTGGATTTACAGACGGAGATACACTACATTAGGCGTCGAGCTGTTAAACTAGCAGGACAAAGGACCCTGAGCAATCAAAGGAAACACAATAGCAAGCAGCCAAAAGCCAATTCTTAGGCAAATATTTGCTTGCCACCATATCTGCCTGCGTCAATGAAGGCGAGACGCATCGTCTGGTGTATTGATCAAAGGAAAGTGCTCCCGATAATAAAAAATCTACGACAAATTCCCTCTGTGTGGATTGCAGCGAAGCCAACAAGATGGAAACGAACGATCGGAGGGTGTGGTCAGCTCGAAGCAACAAGATCGCAGACGAGTGGCCTGCTAGCGGCAGAATAATGGTTGCAGCAGCAGCACAGCCCAGTGGACCCAATGCTCTACCAGCCGCCGGCGAGTCTTCAGGTAATGCGCTCGACAGGGACCGGAAGGTAACCGTGAGATGCCCTTACCACCGGGCGTTTCTGCTGTGCATGGCAGTGATGGGCCTGTTCCATCCGAAGAATTTTCGGAACTGTGGCGGAAGATGGCGAATACCACTTGGCATTTATTCGACTCTCATCTTGTTACTTATGGTAGGCAACCTTGTTCGCATTCTCGTGACAAGTCAAGACGAGTCGGTCCAAATAAATCCTGCTTTCTTCTTAAAAGTTCAAGAAGTAACCTGGACTTTTGTAACGACGACAAGCTACGCGATTCATTACGTCATGTGCTGTAACGACAAGTGTGGTATTTCAAGCTACTACAGGGCCTTGAACTTGGAAGTGGATCGTCTGAAATCTCTTGGCATAGAAGTGTCTGCACGAAGCACAAGAATTGTGGAAGTAGTTTGCAGTGTTGCTGGCTCTCTCTTCGTCGTTGTTAATTTCGCTGTATTCGTAATGCAAATTTTCAGTGAGAACGCGGTCGAAACGGTTGGATATATGCTGCGCTTTCGACCGGGAAACGGAACCAATTCAGCATACGAATATCGAGTCATTTCGTTCGTCATGTGTGCAAACTCATTCTATTCAATTGGGTCCTGGCTCTTTCCAGTGATGTATGTGGTGGTCGTCAGCAAACAGATATCCAGCCTTTTTGACAGCTACAACAAGAAGCTCAAGTACATGGCAGCATTCCAGCCACATGTTCTGTTTAGCGATATCGGTACGTACAGGATGATATACTTTCGCCTCCGAAAGATCGTGGAATACGTGGACCGCTACTTCAGGTTCACCTACGGCCTTCACTTTGTTGTATACCTGGGTTTATCGATGCTGCAACTGTACCTTCTTATTTCGTATGCGGACCTATGGCAGCCTGAAAGTCGATCTATGCTAGGACAAATGATGGAATGGTTTGCTATATCAGTGGCCATTGTATTGGCCGAGTTCGCTGGCAGTTGCATCATCATGAGCAAGGTGAGGTGTGCCCGGAGCTTCGTAAAGCTTTGCCCTTATTATTTTCAAGCGTAAGGTGCCAGTCAGGTGGTATTGCCCGTTCTTTGCATGAGGTGTCACCAGATACCACACAGACCGAAGAGTAGATTAAGAATGCTTGTGAATTTATAAATAGAAGATACGTAAGCCTAACCCTGACTAATGTATGCACCGGTTCGCATCCATGCTCAGTGTACGTAGCTACTTTAGAACGTGGTCTTCGTTGGGTAGATTGCACCTCAACGCTAAACCACGCCCACTCTTCTTTTAAAATCCGTGTAAAGTCGAAACACAGCTGTTCATGCTTGATCCTGGTTTACAGAAAGAAGATAACCCCAAGACAGGCATATATAGTAGAGGCGAGATTATCCTAATACAGGCATAGATAGTAGTGGTGAGGTTGCAGTAAGGTAGGGTTGGATTAGTGGTGTCGATAAAGGAAGCCCTTGCCTCTAAGTCTTAGCTTCGGGAGACGCTCAAAATTTACGACCGAGGTCGTGGGTTTCAGTCCAACAGTGGGCAGTTCGTCATTGCCCACTGCAAGCAGAGTGACAGCCGCTAAGGCTAGCCTTCTGCAGCTGTATACATTAGGCCACTTGATCAGCAAACATATGCTGCATTTTTACTTTTCGATTCTCGATGCACGAGTGTGTAGTGGCTTGACTTCTTGGTAACCTGCTGAGGCTCAGCTGCATAGCTGACGGCCTGTTGTTAGTGGTCGTGCATGAGATACTCCAACAAGTGCTCATGATGGTAACGGTGGCAGCGGCCTGCAATAGGCAGCAGCTTAGCGTACATAATTTTTCACAACCGAGTGTAATCAATGGTAAATCGAGGCAGTGGAATGCAGTTAAAGGCTGGTATGCAGGAAAGAAAATACTGTTTATAGCGTTGGCACGCATTTCGTATTTACAGAGACCAATTAGGAAGCAGATTAAGTAAAGATAGCTTGATTTACCAGCCTCACTTATATAAGGCAGAGAAGCTTTTTCGGCTCAACCCATGATTGCCATGGGCTGCCCAGAATGACCTGCTGCAGAACTTATGTCTAAAAACTCATAAAGACCATCTTTAAAAGCAAGTATCTTGCTATCTTACCCCGAGGGGTACGATACAGGGGCAGCGTGTACAGTTCGCTTGATGTTAGACCGTAAATTGTGACAATTAAGTCCGCATGTACAGTTCGCTTGATGCTAGACCATACAATTGTGACAATTAAGTCCTATGAATAGCATAGGCTCTCTGAGGGTACGTAAAGAGTAAGTGTCGCTAAGCGACTGGGTATAATTGAACAGTTGACGATCAAATAGCTGCGAATCCATTTTGTCACACAAAAATCGCGACGGTACGTGTCTGTAGACCCGTTTGTCACGTGTTCTACGGAGACAATTCGGATGCTATAAGCAGAAAGCGCAGTTAACAGTGATACCCTGAGAGCAGCAATAAAAAAGTCATCTAAAGGGCTGCTGCCATAGTATTTCAGACCAAGCGGCATCTCGCTATGAATGTCAAGACCAGGTGGAATCTATTCAGATGCTCTGTTAGTGCTTTACTCTGCTCAAGTTCAGATAAATGCATTCGCATGAACACTTATAATTAGCGTCTGCTGCCACTAACAATATTTACGCGTTCACACTTTGCATGCCACCTCTAACCATGTCATGATTGTTGAAATTTTCAATACTACAGGTAACCACTTGATCATGCTTCCTTTTTCAGCGAATGTAAAGTGCCTAGAAAGATATATTAAGTTCTCCGAGAGCGCTATACGATTTTCGTATTCTAATTATCGTTAGAGTTGAAGGGTGGGCAGACCTTCAAATTGGATTCAAGACAATTCTTAGCTGGAATGGCACCGCAGATCCCATACATGTCTGGAATGCTTACTGACAGCTTGGAGCCTAGCGTTACCCATGAAAGACTAGCAACGACGAATATAAACAAAGTGGCCGCCAAAAGCCTTTGAATTCACTTTTATATTATAGGCCTACTGCGGTCGCTGACTGAACTCCAGAGTTCCAATTCATAACCTCAGCCCTATATAGCCCAATGCCCACAAGCTGACAAAACTAACTCCCTATTCATTTTCTCACAATAGGACTGGTATGGCCGCTGCCAGAACACGCGCCTTTAGTTTGACATAGTCAACCTATCCTGGCTGATGTAAGGAAAGGAACTCTCTTAGTTACATTAATCAGTCTCATCGCTATTTCAGCTCGGCAACTTTCTCTAAATGAAATCTTTTGCCGGAGAAAGCATTGAATAAATGGCGACAAGATGAAGGATTACAACACACACACACACACACACACACACACACACACACACACACACACACACACACACACACACACACACACACACACACACACACACACACACACACACACACACACACACACATGTATATATATATATATACATACATACATACATATATATATATATATATATATATATATATAACATATATACCCAACGTACAGATTCTCCGGAGCCTTTTATCTAAGCTCACGAGTCTTGCAAATATACTAGATTCACCTTTTTACCGTCTTTATCCTTTCTGAAGGGATCGTAAAATTAATACTAATAATACCAATAATGCATTTGATATATCGGCCTCAGGGAACTCAATTTGCTTCTAGGCACATTACATATGCTGCAAAGGAAGCACGATCGAATGGTCAGTTGGTAGCATGCTCAATGACAACAAGCATAACATGGCTAGAGGTGACATGCACAGGGTCAGCATGCAAATGTGGTCAGTGGCAGCATGCATGGTGTCAGCACTCATAAGCACTCAAAAGATAAATCACACGAACCCATTTAATGTTGTGATAAGTAGATTCGTCTTTAGTTTCTAAATTTTCTTTCTAAATTCGGTCAAGACAGGGGATGTCATGGCGCAAGTCGGAAGTGAGTTCCAGGCTTTGGGGGCATACGAACTAAAGGTACGGACTCCAAAGGATTTGAGGTTTGGGCGAGGTATAAGTAAACAATTAGATTACGAAAAGTGAGTGGCATGATGCTTAGCCAGGTGGGGCAGTAGATCTGATAGGTAGGCTGAAGCCAAAGAATGAAGGGACCTAAAAGTGAGTGACAAAACCTTGAAGTCGATGCATTGCTTGACTTGGAGCCAGAACAGGTCAGCTAGAGTTGGTGCCACGTGGAAACTGGGACGCTCATAAGAGACAAACCTAGTTGCAGAGTTTGGCACCAGCTGCAAGCGCCTGATTGCACAGCCGGTAGAGCTGCAAGCAGTGAGTTTCAGAAGTCAAGACGGGATATCGCAAATGCATGGACTAATTTAGATGTGGTATCAATGTCTAAACAAGTCCGAATTTTAGAATTTTTATCCAGATGAAAATAGGCAGACTTGACTGCGTAGCTGATATGGTAGTCCAATAAAAGTCACTTTGAAGCATGACACCTATATTTTGTGCAGATTAAATAGGATGCATGCTGACAAAGCCGATCGTAACGTTAACATGTTCAATTTATGAAGCACACTTGCTTTGTCCATAACTAGTAAGTTGGTTTTATCATAATTCAATTTGAGAAAATTTGCCGCCATCCACATGAGGGTGTCATCTTTACAAGCAGCAAGGGATTTAAGAGGATTCGATGCGCTGAAAGGCTGGAAAGGAAGATCAAAGAAAAATTACAACTGAGTGTCATCTGCATAGAACAGTGAAAGCCCAGATTGTGCTTGGCAATCACATGGGCAAGAGGGAGGGTATAAACCATGAAAAGAACAAGACCCAGCACGGAGCCCTGAAGTACCCCATACAGAGGTTCCTCAGATGATATTTGTCCATTCACATCAATACTCTGGAGTCTCCCACTGAGATAGGACTTACAGCCATTGCAATGCAGTGCAAGTAATACCCAGGCGAGATGAGAGGCGCTCAAGAAAGACTTGGTAATCGATAGTATTAAATGCATCCGAAAGATCGAGTCAATAAGCACAGAGACTCTACCTAAGTCTGCATTACTAATAGGTCTTTATACGCTCGAAGAGCTGACTCTGTAGAGTCATTAGCTGTAAAACCAGACTGGAACTTACTAGGTCTTCCACGATTCGTTCCAGTGTCTTCGACAGGAACGGTAGAAGTGAGGCTGGGCGGAAGTTGCTCAAGCTCTCTTGGTCTTGTATTGCTTTCTTGGGTAGTGGCCTGACTATAGCCTTTTTGAAATTTGCTGGGACATGACCTGAAGCTAATGACATATTTGTGATGTTAGTCATGCAATAAATTAATGCATCGTAGACGTAGGATACTGGGAATAATAATAATAACAATAAAATATTTGACAAAGTGCCATCAGAGCACTCAATCTCTTTCTAGGCGATTTACATTTGCTGCAAAGGAAACGTGAACGAACGGTATGGTAACATGCTTGATAAACGACATGAATATCATGGTTAGGGATGACATGCAGAGGGAAAGCATGCAAGTGTGGTTAGTGGCAGCATGCCACAGTGTCAGCACTCATAAGCACATAAAGGACGAATCACAGGGACCTACAAAAATGTTGTCATAACTAGGGGCGTTTTAATTTATTTTTAAATGTGGTCAAGTCAACGGATGTCGTGACTCAAGTCGGGAGTGAGTTCCAGGCTTTGGGAGCATACGAACTAAATGCACGGTCTCCAAAGGATTTGAGGTTTGTATAAGGTATTGGTAGACTGTTGGATTCCGAAAAGCGGGTGGTACGATACTTGGCCTGGTGTGTGAGCAGATCTGAGAGATAGGCTGGAGCCAAAGAATGAAGTGACCTAAAAGTGAGTGACTAAACCTTGAAGTCGATCCGTTGCTTGACTGGTAGCCAGTGCAGGTCGGCGAGAAGTGGTGTAATGTGGCAACTGCGACGCTCACGACAGACAAGCCTAGCTGCAGAGTTTTGCACCAGCTGCAATCGCCTGATCGCACATGCTGGTAGGCCAGCGAGCAGTGAGTTGCAGAAGTCGAGACGGGATGTCACAAATGCATGGACCAACTTGGATGAGGTATCCCTGTCTAAAAAAGCCCGAATTTAAATAATACACACAATATAAATATAAATAATATAATATAATAATATATAATATAACTATACAATAATAATAAAATGGTATAATAATAATATAGTTTTCATCAAAGAGTTTAGCTCCTCTGAAACTACCCCGTTTGGTGTTTTTGATAGGACGGCAAGTGGGAGACTGGGCAAAGATTTTGATGGTTTGGCTGAGTAAAGTATTAAGTATAGCATTAAAAATAAAGTATTAAGTATGCATTAGTCTGAAAGTGATAGTGAAGCCGTGGGTCCGAGCTAGATTCCCAAAAGGCTCTGCGTAAATTCAGATTAATCAAGGGCAAAGAATAGGACCTACGATGCGGTGTCAAGGATCAGAAAATGATTAGTTTGTAAACACGCTGTATTAAGTGCTCAGTATACAGTATATAGCGCTTTTAGATGAAGTGATGGCGGCAGTTATTTTTTTCCAACATTTGTTCCTATGGAATACAAACAGGCCAATTTGATCGACCCTTTGGCCTTTGACCATGGGCATTTTTTTCTATTTGTGGAGGACAAATGCCAACTTTTATACATCAAAAGAAAACCAGTAGGTTGGATATCTAGAGTTTTAACAGCCTTCTCAGACTGGGTCACGTTCTTTAAGATGATATCATTTGTGACAGGCTTGAAGGAGGACGTTGGGTAAAGCAAGGAAACGAGGAGGAGGAGGAACAGGTACGAAACTACGTTGGTGACGGAATCTCAAACCTCGTCAACCTAGTTGACAATTTAGCTAGAAAAGAAATCTGCCAGGTCCCCTCAAAGATCTCTGGGTATATTGTACTGACCGTGGCAGCGCTTTGGTAGCACGCGGTTCGTGGTCGTCATCATCAATTTGGGATCGCACACCTGCGATACCACTACAGTTCTATAAAAGCTACGTCTGGCCGTGGCTCCAATAGACGGGCTGTAACTGCAGTACTCTTTTTGAGTGCCAATTGATTGGCAATACGTGTACGATCTTCAGAATGGTTTTGTAAGCTTGCGCTCACTAGTCCTAGCTATTTTAAAGTCTGCAGTTAACTTCTAGCTATTTGGGCGAAGGCGTACTGTGTGCTTAGATAGGATGACTAGCTGCAGATGAATTTTACTGAATAAGACTAAAAAAAAGTAAGAATCTGTCAAAGGGAATTTTTTCTGGCGATCACTCGACGATTTTATCACTACATAGCTACTCTTTGGGAAAGTTAAGCCAACTATTCCCGCTACACTCTTAGGGTTGCCGATGAGGAGAAGTCCGCTTGCCATATTTTATCTTACGTAAATTGATCGCGATTGACGTCTGAGTTTCTTGAAGACAGATATCCGGTCTGTCTTTTAACCAGGCTAATTTATGACGGTTTGAATATGTAGAGCATTAGGATGCCATCGGTCTGAAATTGATGGCGAAGTCATAGTTCCGAGCTACATTCGCTAAAGGCTCTGCGTACATGCAGATACCCGAAGGGCAAACAATAGAACCAGTGACGCGTAGTCAACGATGAGAAAGTAGTTTAACTTTAAAAACAATTTATATGCTAGTGTTAGTAGATGGAGCGACCACTGCAGCTCTTCCAGGGGGCTCCTTCATGCAGTTTCATGCAGTTTTATTGGTAGCACGCGGTTCGTGGTCGTCGTCATCAATTTGGGATCGCACACCTGCGATACCATGACAGTTCCATAGTAGCTACGTCTGGCCGTGGCTCCAGTAGACGGGCTGGAACTGCAGTAGTCTTTTTGTGTGCCAATTGATTGGCAATATGTCTGCGATCTTTAGAGCGGTTTCGTAAGGTTGCGCTTACTAGTCCTAGCTAGTTTTAAGTCTGCAGTTACGTCTAGCTATTTGGGCGAAAGCGTACCGTGTGCCTATATAGGATGACTAGATGCACAGGAATTTTACTGAATAGAAATTTAAAAAAAGTCAGAATCTGTCAAAGAGAATTTTTTCTGGCGATCACTTGACGACGTTCTCACAACCTCAATACTCCTTGGGAAAGTTAAGCCACCAATTCCCGCCTCACTCTAAGGGTTGCCGATGAGGAGAAGGTCGCTCGCCATATTTTATCTTATGGATATTGATCGCGATTGACGTCTGAGTTTCTTGAAGACAGATATTCGGTCTATATTTTAACCCGGCTGATTTCTGACGGTTTGAATATGTAGAGCATTAGGGTGCCATCGGCATGAAATGATAGCGAACTCGCGGCTCCGAGCTACATTCGCTAAAGGCTCTGCGTAAATAAAAATATCCCATAGGCAAAAAAACCAGTGACGCGAAGTCAATGATGAGAAAGTAGTTTAGTTTTAAACACAATTTATATGCTAGTGTTAGTAGATGGAGCGACAGCTGCAGCTCTTCCAAAGAGCCCCTTTCATGCAGTTTTATCACGATTTGTAGGCCAAGAAAAGCATCGATCATTTGCAATTAGCTTCAGCGGACGGTGGCTGCTACACTAGTCAGCAACTCACTCAGGTAGGGGCATTGGCATTCGTTAAATTAACTATGGGCTAATGTTTTCATGAGCAGCATGCTATAAGCGAAGTTTTAATTTCCATTCCGTTGTAGCTTCACCTTTTTACGAGCTGCGCATCAGAGAACACCGGATTTACAATATTTTCCTTCTTTCTAGTTTCCAACGATGCCGTGTTTGTGGTGAGTATTTATCTATAGAGCTCTGCAACGGCACCTAGTGTTACTGTGCTAATTAATTAACAATTGCTTGTTTACATTGCTGCAGTTTACTAGCTACTGCTAAAAACTTTGATGCCACTCGGCGCCACCGGCACCTTTTACTGACGCCTAAAGTAAAAGCCACCAGGCCTCAAATTTCTCTGACAGCAGTAGATTCAGAAAGAGAGAGAGAGAGAGAGAGAGAGAGAGAGAGAGAGAACTCTAAAAGTAACTAGGGCGCGGCCGATGTCTGGAGTGGCGACCCAGGATTGTGAATCTTGCCAGCTGCTCGCTTGTCAAATATGACAGCTGGAGACCTTGATGTCGATTTCCAGCGCCGTGTGAATAAAATAAGGATATTTTTGGTATGAACACCTGCAGCACCCCGACTTTCTATCACCAACAACAAGGAAAGGAGCCATGCTTCACCGAACGTAGCACAATCATTTGTATGGTTTTTTAAAGTTGTCTACTCCTCCGCCTCGAGTCCCCTGCTGCACGACCCTGCGACCGTGTCCGCTAAAGCAACAAGCTGCGGTTAATTCACGCCCGCCAGCTGTCTTAAGTAACACTATGGACATTAATAACCGAAATGAATCTGGCGATTACAGCGAAAGAAAAGTCAGTTTGCTATCATTGATGGAATACAAACTACAGAAAGAGATTTGAAGCATTAATTTTTAATCTATTGGTACGACAATTGTTTGCTGTCTATTTCTTGTATGTTCGAAGTAGATCAGTCAAAGAAACTCGAAATCACAAAGGATTACAAATATGCGCGAAAGAAATCAGAAGTCAATATACATAACTATAAAAATGGCATCCATGCTCCACTCTAGAATAATCTGAATCCTCTTCTGTCTGGCATCTCTTTTAGATCTCACAGCAGCTTTTACGAACCTTGGAGAAGAAAGTTGGAAGAGCTAGCCCTCTGCAAGCTAGCTAGCGGGTATGCAAGTGTTGCGATGTGACAGTCAAATAGTTAAAAATAAAACCAGCGGCATCTACTAAAAATGAAATACCTCTCACTGCTAGCGCTGTCATGTATTTGGTCACAGCAGGGAATGCAATCGCGTACCGTAGAGCGGAGCGAAAACGGACGGACGGTCTGGTGGTGAGCGTGCGCAGTCACGCAGGAAGCAATTACTCCAGGATTGCCACAACGGGTTCGACGAATTACCGCAATCCACCGCAATCCACCGCAATCCACCGCAATCCACCGCAATCCACCGCAATCCACCGCAATCCACCGCAATCCACCGCAATCCACCGCAATCCACCGCAATCCACCGCAATCCACCGCAATCCACCGCAATCCACCGCAATCCACCGCAATCCACCGCAATCCACCGCAATCCACCGCAATCCACCGCAATCCACCGCAATCCAGCCACCGCAATCCACCGCAATCCACCGCAATCCACCGCAATCCACCGCAATCCACCGCAATCCACCGCAACCCACCGCAATCCACCGCAATCCACCGCAATCCACCGCAATCCACCGCAATCCACCGCAATCCACCGCAATCCACCGCAATCCACCGCAATCCACCGCAATCCACCGCAATCCACCGCAATCCACCGCAATCCACCGCAATCCACCGCAATCCACCGCAATCCACCGCAATCCACCGCAATCCATCCACCGCAATCCACCGCAATCCACCGCAATCCACCGCAATCCACCGCAATCCACCGCAATCCACCGAAATCCACCGAAATCCACCGAAATCCACCGAAATCCACCGAAATCCACCGAAATCCACCGAAATCCACTGAAATCTACTCTAATTAGGCCAGCAACGACCAGACGTTAAGCATCGCCGAGCTCAAATTATGCGCTGATATTTTAGTACAAGTTTGATTTTATCTGTCCACCAAATTTCATTTCGCTGCACGCACGCGCACTTATGCAAATGAGCTTTGACGCCGGACGCCTGTACCGCAATCCAGTGCAATTTATTCTAGATCTCGTCAAATCCACCACACACCAGCTTCGCGCACGTCCAAAAAGTTTGGAATATCAAACTACGGTATATTTAAAATGTATCCGAAAAATTCCTTGCGATTCTGCTCACGCGTTCTCACGAAGTCCACTGAAATAAGATTGCAGTGGCCCAGGTAAAACCGCAGTCCACCGCAATACACTGCATTCCACCATGCAACGAAAGAAATCCGGATCGAAAAGCTCCTTTTAATTGCACATGACAGAACACTGCGAAAATTTCATTTAAAAATTTCACTTGCATTGGCACAGCTGTGTTCTCGTGCAATGTGCTGCAATCTACTGCAGTGGCCAATTCCCCAATCCACTTCATTCCACCGCATAAAAAAATCGAAATACATTGCGCTGAGCTCCAGCTTTATCGCATATTAAAGGGCACCGAGCTGTGTGCACAACCACGTAAAATAAAAAAATATTGTGCATTCGCGCACTGTGGCAATGGGCGGCAATCGCCTGAAACGACCTGAAAAACTACTGCAATCCACTCTATTCCACTGCAAATCATCCTCAAATCGCCGTCGCGAAGTTCTAATTGACATTGCATATAGGACTAGACTCAGTTCAAAGTGCATCCACAAAACTTCGCTCAATTATGCACACGCGTTCTCATGCAATGAATTGCAATCGACTGCTACGACCCGGTCCCATACCGCAATCCACCTCAATCTGCCGAAATCCGCTGCAATCCGCCACACAGCGACCAGAACGCGTACACTAGAAGCTCTAATTATGATTGCACGCTGCTCTACTCTTCGGTTATTGTGTACTTGCAAAACTTCACTGTAATTGCCTCGGTCATTCTGAAGCAATGCACTGTAATCGACTGCAACTGCCCGGGCCAGTACGTCAGTGTACCAAAACCCGCCGAAAAACGACCAGAATACGTACAATTTAAGCTATAATAGTGATGGCACGTTGCTCTAATTTTATTATTGTGTAATCCCACAATTTCATTACATTCGCCACGATTATTTGGCAGCAAGGCACTGCAATTGACTGCAATGGCCCGGGCCAATACCTCAATTCGCAGCTATCTGATGCAAAATGCCCTGAAATTGGTTTCGCAATGCTCCAAATTTTAACGCACGGTAAAAAGCACACTGGTTAAAGTCAAACACATCATATGAAGCAATTTCGCTCGTACAGTCTCGGGCAAGGCATGGCAATCAACGTCTCGGCTCGAAGCAGCAATCCACTACAATCCGTGGCAAGTTAACACTAAATTGGCTGTACCAAGTGCAATTGTCATTGCATTTCACAAGTCTTTGTGCTAAAAGTGAAATCGTAGGACGTTCAAGCTATTGTCTACGTTAATTGTTCACAATGCACGGCAATCGAAAAGCAATGGCAGGGACCAATACCGAAATCCGTGGCAAATCAATGAGAAATAGGCTGCACCAAGCTCCAATTCTCATTCCACGTAACATCTTACTGCTCGAGCACATACTTTCAAACCTTTCAACCAGCTCTGATTGCTCAATCTTGGGCAATGCATGGCAATCCACGGCACTGGCTCGGGTAAATACGGCAACACATTCTGGTCCATCGCAAATCACTGGAAAGTGACTGGGCAAAGATCAGATATATCTGACCAGTCACAGCCCACTGTGTTAAAAGTGCAATCAAATCCTTTCAACCAATCGTGAACTTACAATCGCGAGCGATGAACGGCAATCGACAGTAATTTAACGGGCCAATACCCCAATTTCCGGAAAATAGAAGAGAAATTGACAGCGCAAGCCTCTATCGTCATTACGTATAACATTCCGCTGCGTCCAAAGTAAAACCGTGGAATTTTCATGATGCTTTGTTTGTTAACTGTCAGCAATGCACGGCAATCAATAGCAATGGTAGGGGCCGATAGCGAAACCATGGAAAATGACAAGAGTGGCGGCAATAAACTGTAACTCTCATTCCACGTAGCATGCACCTGTGTGCGCGCATAATTTTCACCCATGGTACGCGTTCAATCGACGGCAACGCACGACAATCGACGGCAACGGCCCGGGGAAATACGCCAATATATGGCGGACAATTACAAATGAACCGACAGTTGCTGAGAGAAGCTACAACCTTCCTTGCATAATGCAATACATTGCATTAAAAGTGCAGCCACATCCTTTTATATAATCGACAAAGGCACAATTGAGGGCAACCGAAAGCAATCGCCCGGTCTCTGCAGCAATCTGGTTCAAATTTTCTGGAAATTGGCTGTTTGAATTTGTAATTACTCTACCGCATAACGTTCACTGTGGGCGTACATGCTGTCTTTTATATAATATAATTTATTTATATAGCGCCCCAAGAGAACTCAATCTCTATTCAGGCGCTTCACATATGCCTCGGGGCTCGAGCCCACAACCTCAGTCAGACCTTGGTCGGAGCGAGCACCTTAATCGCTAAGCCAAACCAGCTCGGTGTCCTTTATCGCGTTCAACCTTGGGCAATCCATGGCAATCGACGGTCATTGCCCGAGACAATACAGCAATGTGTGATTGCCTGTTAAAATTACAAACAAAGCTGATGGGAAGAGATATAAAAATTTTCTCACGTAACAGTGAGCTGTATTAAAAGTGCAACCGCATCCTATCAACCAATCTTGAACGTACATGCGAAGGCAATGCGCGGCAATCGACGTCAACGGCCCGGTGAAAATACGGAAGTCTATAATGATCCATTAAAAATAGACTCGACGCTGCTGGGTGACGCTCCTATTTTGATTTCCCGTTCGTGTACACTCTTATTTTTGGTGCACCCAGGAAATTCCATCGGTAATGCCAGCTCTCGGTCACTTCGCTGCAATTAATGTCAAAGGCCCGTGTCAATACCGCTATCTTCTGCAATCCGTCTCAAATCGACTGCACGTAGGATGAGCAAAGGTAAAGTACGCATTTGGCATTACATCGCAATTTTTTAAAGTGCAATGTTATACCTAATGTAATATACTTGATGTAAAATGCTTCTTTGTCACACTGACAAGTCCCCAGAGGGGTTGGCAGGGACCTGCAAACCGAAAGCTCACACCCCTGGAAACTTGCGACCTGCAAACTGAAAGTTCGCACCCCTGGAAGCTTCCTCCACAGCTCTCAGGTAGAGGACGATAAATAAATGTCTAGAATTTTTACCTTAAAAAATCACTTGAGCAGTGCGAGCCTGTCGCTTTACTAATTAACGTTAAACCATGTACGTTCAAGATTGGTTGATAGGATGCGGTTGCACTTTTAATACAGCTCACTGTTACGTGAGACAATTTTTGTATCTCCTCCCATCAGCTTTGTTTGTAATTATAACAGGCAATCACACATTGCTGTATTGTCTCGGGCAATGACCTTCGATTGCCATGGATTGCCCAAGGTTGAACGCGATAAAGGACAGCATGTGCGCCCACAGTGAGCGTTATGTGGGAGAATAATTACAAATTCAAACAGCCAATTTCCAGAAAATGTGAACCAGATTGCTGCAGAGACCGGGCCATTGCCGTCAATTGCCCTCAATTGTGCCTCTGTCGATTGTATAAAAGGATGTGGCTGCACTTTGAATGAAGTGTAGTGCAACACGCAAGAAAAGTTGAAGCTTCTCTCAGCAACTGTCGATCCATTTGTAACGGACCGTTACGGATTGGCGTATTTGCCGGTAACTACTGCCTTAATTGCCGTCGATTGAACGCACACGACGGATGACAATTATGCGCGCACACAGGTACCTGTTACGTGAAATGAGAGTTGCCGTTTATTGCAGCCAATCTTTTCAACTTTCCACGGATTTAGCTATAATGCTCTACCATTGCTGTTGATTTCCGTGCGTTGCTGACAGTTAACAAACAAAGCATCTTGAAAGTTCCACGGTTTTACTTTGGACGCAGCGGAATCTTATATGTAATGACAATTGAGGCTTCCACGCTGCAAATTTCTCTTCAAATAGCCAAGAATTGGGGTATTGGCCCCGGACACTGCTGCCGATTGCCATTGAGAGCTCGCGATTGTACGTGCGTGATTGGTTGATAGGATTTGATTGCACTTTCAACGCAGTAGGCTGTGACTGGTAAGATATATTTGATCTTGGCCCAGTCAATTTCCAGTGATTTGCGATGGACCGCAATAGATTGCCATATTTGCTCGTGCCATTGCCATGGATTGCCATGCATTGCTCGAGATTGAACAGTCAGAGCTGGTGGAAAGGTTTGAAAGTATGTGCTCGAGCAGTGTGATGTGCGTGAATTGCGATGACAATCAGCACTTCGTGCAGCCAATTTAGTGTCGACTTGCCATGGATTGTGGTGGATTGCTGGTTCGAGCCGAACCGTAGATTGCCATACATTGCCAGAGATTGTACGAGCGCAATTGCTTAAAATGATGTGGTGGACTTTAACCAGTGTGCTTTGTAACATGCATTAAAAAGTGAAGCATTGCGAAACCGATTTCACGGCATTTCGCATCAGATTGCTCTAAATTGAGGTATTGGCATGGGCCAGTGCAGTCAATTGCACTGCATTACTGCCAAATGATCGAGGCGATTGTAGTAAAATTGTGGGATTACACACTAACCAAAAATTAGAGCTACGTGCAATCACTATTAGAGCACAAAGTGTAAGTATTCTGGTCGTTTTTCGGCGGATTGCGGTACATTGACGCACTGGCCCGGGCAGTTGCAGTCAATTGCAGTGCATTGCTGCAGAATGGTCGAGGCAAATACAGTGAAGTTATGCGAGTAAACAATATCCGAAGAATAGAGTGGCGTGCAATCATAATTAGAGCTACTAGTATACGTGTTTTTGTTGCTGTGTGGCGGATTTCGGCGGATTGAGGTTGATTGGGGTGGATCGTGGAATGGAACCGGGTAGCTGCAGTCGATTGCAATTAATTGCATGAGAACGCGTGTGCATAATGGAGCGAATATTTGTGGATGCACTTTGAACTGAGTCTAGTCAGTCCTATATTCAGGCAATTGCCGCCCATTGCCACAGTGCGATGTTGCGCAATATTTTTTATTTTACGTGGTTGTGCACACAGCACGGTGCACTTCAATATGCAATAAAAACTGGAGCTCGGCGCAATACATTTCGGGTTTTATGGGCGGTGGATTCGGTGGATTGCGGTATTGGCCAGGGCTACTGCAGTCGATTGCAGCAAATTGCACGCGAATGGCCATGCCAATGCAAGTGAATTTTGTAAGATGCAATTGTCGCAGAGTCATATGCTGTCATATGCAACCACAAAAGAATCTTTTCGATCAGGATTTCTTTCGTTGCGTGGTGGAATGCAGTGGATTGCGGTGTTGGCCTGGGCCACTGCAATCTTATTTCAGTGGACTTCATGAGAACGCGTGAGCGGAATCGCACGAAATATTCTGGGTACATTATACGCGTAGCGAAGTTTGATATTCCAAACTTTTTGGAGCTGTGGGCAGCTGATTTGGGGTGGATTTGAGGGAACTAGAATGAATTGAGTGGATTGCGGTACTGGCGTCGGGCGTTAAAGCTCATTTGCATAAGTGTTCGTCGCGCGCAGCGAAATGAATACTGGTGGACAGATAAATTCGAACGTGTTCTACAATATCAGTGCACAATTTGAGCTCGGCAACGCTTACCTTTGGTCGTTGATAGCCTAATTAGAGTGGATTGCGGTGGCTTGTGGTAATTCGTCGAACCCGCTTGAACAGCTAGTTTGCCAAGCATCGCACGAGAGCGCTAAAGTGCAAAGTGACCGCGAGTGTCCCCTAGAATCGATTGAAAGTACGTCAGGCGACCGAGTTAGAAGGGCTGGTTCTGGAGGCCCTCTCAGGCTGCACAACCGCGCGATCTGCCGTCACAGCTATCAGACGTGGGCCCAGTCAACTAAACTCTCAAAGACCCCATGAAATTTGTTAAGGATCCTCTTATAAATCCCGTGAATTTCTTTAAAAACCAAGTAAAGTTCAATATCCTTAGTTAAACCGTATTAACCGTGCAATTGAATACGACATTACAAACCGGGCGGGCGGCTTCTTCGTCCGGACAGAGCTAGGCCGCTGACGCTGAGTGCGCGTATCGGTGCTAGCCTCAGCCGATGCGCGCGCGACTAACGCGGGCGATGCCTGCACGTCGTAGCACGACTAGCGACTTTGAGGTGCAGCACTGATACGCCGTAGCATGTAGCGCCGACTGTAGCGGAGCGCGGCAGCTACCGCACATCGACGAAACAAGCCTGCGTCCATTTCGCAGAGACGTCTTTTTGACAGCGACGGAGGGTTACGGGCGTTCAATGGCTGCCAAGGCGTTCATTATTCAAGGCTCAGTGTGGCCTAGAGCTCAAATCGGCATCAACGTCCAGGCCCTAATCCGGAACCACGACGCTCCGCATTTTGTACGGCGTCGGCTTTTATGCGGCCTCGGCCATAGATTATTGCCTAGTTTGCTCTAAGCAATTACAATTCAGGAATCGCGAATGATGGATATCAGTCATAATAATCTGGCTAATTTAGCTCGCCACCATTATAAGGATGATCTCTTCCGTTGCGGCACGGACCGCCGAGGAGTACAGACAGTGTGAGAGTATTCGAATGTGCCGACGGTTCGTTGTGTGCATGCATTCTAGCAGCACCTGAGCAGAAACACCTTTGATGAGCGCTCACGTCTGTGCGCGCAGCTGCTCACTCTGTCAGTATCGGCGATGATGAGATGAGGGCTGCCGTCAGATTTAGGACAATGATTTTACTTGTGAATGCGAAGCGTGTCATACTAAGACTCTCTTTATAGTCCTAGAGACTCTCTTGGTCTTGATGCACCTGTTCTGGACAGACATGTAATATTGACTCAGAAACAAAGTAAGGAAAAGTCTGCGAACAAAAACCACGCCACGACCGTTGGAAACAGGTTACATTTGAGAGCTGTTGAAACGCGCAAAGTAAAGGACGGTAGGACGGAAGGAGATCGTTCTTTCGCGTTCTTTTTTAATTTGCCTCGTTACTCATATCTTGCTTCAAATGAGCAGATAACTCGCTTTTCAGTTTCAATGACTGAAGCGATATTGGAGCGAGGCAATGGCAATAAGATAAAAACATTCTGATAAATTGCAATCTTGCACCTACTTGGAATTTTAGTAAAAGCAGCCAATGCATTTTATGAAATTTTGCAATTTACTACTTTATGAAACTGCTTAGTCAAGAGCGCTGTTTGAGCACGATTTCTTCTGCCTTTTTTACAGAAAAAACTAATCGTTTCTAAGTATTATTTTGGTGTTACTAATTTCAGATTCTGGGTACGTGGATAACATACTTCTTACTTATACTCCAATTCAGTCCACCGACTGGCTCTTGATGCGAGATTGTGTACTGCTTCGACTCGATGGCCGGCATCAATTACAACTGGCGAGGTCACGAAGAGTGACCCATCATCACTTACTGCAAAGTGCCGAGAAAGAGCGCGAGGTTTAATTAATTTTCTACTAAACCGGTAGATAAACAGACGGAGAGACCGGAATTTTATCCGAAAAGGAGGTGAAGACAACCAGCGGTGAAAGCGCCAACAGGAGTTCTCCATATTACTCAGACGCAAGGAGTAAAATCTTTTCTGCTCTATTCTACAACTTAAAAAAATGTGTCAAAGTGTCAAATACCACATTTATCTCACCAAAATGCTTTGTTTTCGATGCCTTTTCTTCTATATGCGATAACTTATCATAGCTAAGCTTGCAGACTTTCTTTTCAGCATACTTGACATGTTTAGAATGAGATATGTTTTCTAAGCGCGCGATGAAAATTCTTTTAATTATCATTAGTAATAGTACTCAAGTAAATGTATTTAAATTTATATCCTTCGCTTGAATACAATCTGTCGGTTTAGTTTGAAGTAAGGACATCCAAGTTCCAAATGTGTACACCATGTTCTCGCATCTGAGCGTTTATAGCAGTCTCTGCATCTCTGTCATCAATGAATCAGTCGTCGTGTGGGACTCGGAAATGCGTCCTGGCATCTCCACCAGACTATGCGCATTGCGACGCCCAGGACTAGTCACTGTATCGGAAGTTCTAGTGTTTTTTGGGCTTCAAATTTTGTGCGGCCGTGCAACAAGCGTGTCGGAGCAGTAAAGAAGCCGTTAGTTGAGAGGCTGAAGACACGCGACAGGAAGCGAGGAGGCAAGAGTCGGCGGTGCCCACGCAAATGGCTCAGCGACGGAGATAACGACAACGCGCATTAGCGTCGCGTCGACTTTGGCCAGAAGAGGCGTTCGAGGTGCGTCGGCTCCGACAACGGTCACGTGGTTCGAGGAGGGCGAGTGGAGACGCCTCGCGCATTTCGTCATCGTCAAGTGGAAAGGTATTCGTGGCGATTGGAGAGCCGCCACCGCGGTCGCGCCTCCTCAGCGATGCTTCTCAAGAGCCTGAAAGAGGCGTGCAACGTGCTCGGACCTCTGCGACCGACACAGCGCGCGGGCCGACTGCTAGCGGACGCATTAAAAACGCCAACTAGACGCAGTGCGTGCGCGCGTGCGTGCATTCTGCATAGAGAAAAATCTGACCAACCGATGAAATACACAGTGCCGTAACTCTCAAGCAAAGAGCTAGCGGGTGTGGCCCAAAGTGAATGGGAGGGGGCCGCCGAAACATGACCCGCGAAATCTGCATATCTTGTTATACTGTGATACCACTATGTATCACAATTAGTGTCCTCGTGTATGAAGTGTTGGCTGCTTCGTTCACTCCGGCCCCAGAGAGCGACGCAGCACGTGGGCCGACTGCTAGCCGACGCCTTGAAAGCCAAAATTGAAGCTCGTGCAAAGGAAAGCGTGGAAATATGGTGACCGGAGGAGGGATTGGAACGTATAAAAATAGTCGTACGTAAAGAACCTCTGGAGCCTTTCATCTAAGCGCATCCACCTCGGGAAAACCTGCTGCTTTTCTTAGACGTATTTTCAATGAGCTAGGTCCAGTAGCTGCTACTTTCGATTACCCGTAGTCCAGAGCTCGCAAATCCGTCATGGAGATGCTTATAGAAAGCGGGGAGAGAGAGTAGTCTCAATCGCGACATTCATATGCATTCCAACTCCCACACCTAAACATCACTATCTTACCTTTCCAGGCCTACGTTGCCGAGTATATATGTAGAGGTAAATTTAAACATAATGAGATTAGAGTGCGCTGGATTGTGGTAATTGATTGAACCTAGGAATCTGTATGACTACGAGCACAGAAAGAATGTAGAGGAGAGCATGCTCAATAAAAAAATCAAGCATGGCTGTTATACATGGGTTGTCAGCGTAAATATTGAAGTCTCCAGTCATCAATAACGGCCCTTAACACATGAATACCTTTGTTTGAAACTCTGGAAGGCTTCGCCATAAACAAGGTAAGACAGCCAAAATGAGGCCGCCAGATCACAACTTTTAGAGGCACGATCTTTGATGGGTGCCTGATGGTAACTGACTCAAGCGATAACCCGTCCGAAAAAACTGTAGAACCCATAGGCCAGCGATTCACGAACAAAGACCGAAACCCTGCCAGCCACCTTGTCAGAAGCCACGGACTGAAAAAATGAGAATCCAGACGAGTTGGTCTCAGATGCGTCGCCACCCGAGCTCTGAGTCATTCATGTCTCGGTCAGCGGAAATGCATCTAGATTCTCCTCGACAACCTGATCGCGGATAAGTCACCTTTGGTTTTTGGAAAGCTTACCTTTAAGAAGCGGGATTTTTTGAAAGGCTGCTTCATGCCTACGAGCGGCCGACTCGGAAGTAGGTGGGCTGCGTCCGGCATTTTGGGCATTTTCAGGCAGACTGCGACTGCATGTCAAAGTTATACGGTGCATTTACTGCTTGTATAATGCCTGTAAGGGAAGTAATGCTACTTTTGGTGCGTATGTATATCAAAAATTAATTTTTTATGTTCAGGTTTTAATTTAAATCGTCAAAACTTAGGATTGGATTATTACATTTTTTTGTAGGCAAGCTTAAAAAGTAGAAGTTTTGATCCATTTGTTTCGGACACTCCCCCGCAGTTTCGCTTAACTGCGTGAGACCAATTAAGCAACCTGCATGCTATGTTGCAGCTAGCCTGGGCGGCATTCAGGATGCCAGCGGATGTGGCGGAATCCTCAGTGACGGCCGGCAGGCTACCATCCGCTTCATGCCGAGGCACGGCAACTGATCTGCTACCGCAACGAGTACTAAATAGCGCTTTAAACTTACTGTATTGTAGATTTTGGCGCGGAACTGGAGAAAGGGCAAAAACATGATACATGGAGAATGTAACTACCCCGCCGAATAAGGCCCTCCGGTAGCTTAAGGCTAATGGCGACATCGCACCTTATTAATCCTTTCTGTTCAGCAAATTTGAAATTATCTAGAAAGAGATTAATTGTGTAGGGCTCCGTAGCGACTCTTCTTATAGTTACTTCTATTATCCAATCATATTTAATTCAAATTATAATAATAATAATAATTCACTTGATAAAGCGCCCTCAGAGAACTCAATCTCTCTCTAGGCGCTTTACATTTGCTGTAAAGTGAAATGCAATTGAATGGTAAGTAAAATCATGCTTGAAAAACAAACGAAATGAATAATATGGTTAGCGGTGACATGCACAGGGTCAGCATGCAAATGTGGTTAGTGGCAGCATGCACAGTGTCAGCACGCATAAGCACATCAAGGACGAATCACAGGGACCCACTAAATGCTGTCATAAATAGGTGTGTTTTTAGGTTCCTTTTAAATGTGGTCAGGTCAGGGGATGTTTTGACGCAGGTTGGGAGGGAGTTCCAAGCTTTGGGAGCATATGAACTAAATGCACGGTCTCCAAAGGAATTAAGGTTTGTATGAGGTATTTCTAGACTGTTGGATTCCGAAAAGCGGGTGGTACGATGCTTGGCCTGATGGGGTAGTATATCTGACAGATAGGCTGAAGCCATAGAATGAAGGGACCTAAAAGTGAGCGACAAAACCTTGAAGTCAATCCGTTGCTTGACTGGTAGCCAGTGCAGGTCGGCGAGAAGTGGAGTAATGTGGCAACTGCGACACTCACGACAGACAAGCCTAGCTGCAGAGTTTTTCACAAGCTGCAATCGACTGATCGCACATGCTGGTAGGCCAGTAAGCAGTGAGTTGCAGAAGTCGAGACGGGATGTCACAAATGCATGAACCAACTTGGACGTGGTATCTTTATCTAAACAAGCCCGAATTTTAGCAATTTTATGAAGCTGAAAATAGGCAGATTTGACTGTGGAGCTGATATGGTCGTCTAACGAGAGGTCGCTTTGGAATATGACACCTAGATTCCGAGCTGATTCGACAGGAGATATGCTGGCAGAGCCAATTTTGAGAGTCAGCCTTTCCAATCTCTGGATCACACTGGGTTTGCCCATAACTAGTAAGTTAGTTTTATCATCGTTAAGTTTTAGAAAATTTGCTGACATCCATGTGCGGATGTCATCAATGCATGCAGCCAGTGAGTTGAGAGAATTTGAGGTGCTCGAAGGCTGGGACAGATCAAAGCAAAGGTACAACTGAGTGTCATCCGCATAGAAGTGAAAGCCTAGATTGTGCTTGGCAATCACATCAGCAAGAGGCAGAGTATAAACCGTGAAAAGAACCGGACCTAGCACTGAGCCCTGAGGTACTCCATATTTCAGAGGTACTTCAGATGATCTTTGTCCATTCACGTCAATACTCTGGAGTCTGCCACTGAGATAGGACCTGAACCACTGCAGAGCAGTGCCAGTGATGCCCAGGCGAGATGAGAGGCGCTCTAGAAGAACTTTGTGATCGATGGTCTCAAAAGCTGCCGAAAGATCGAGCAAAACAAGCAGAGACACGCTACCCATGTCTGCATTCCTAAGTAGGTCGTGGTATACCCTAAGCATTGCTGAATCTGTGGAGTGATTAGCTCTAAAGCCAGACTGGAACTTACTAGCAAGGTGTGAGGTTTCGATATACGAGTTCAGCTGGTCTGCCACGACCCGTTCGAGTGTCTTTGATAGGAATGGTAGAAGGAAAACTGGGCGATAGTTTACGTTTTTTGAGCTTCATCTGGCGATTTAAAAGTCAAGTGTCGTCTAAGGTCCAAATATATATCTTGTATTGAGTATATATTGACCTCACTTACTAGCGTTTCCTCTTTTCTCTTGAACGCTGCTGATAATAAATTGGTCTTATGCAACTGTAAATAAACGCATGTATGTCAGTGTCTTAACAGTTCAAGGACTAGAAGCTTAGGTCATTAGATTGAAGAGTCTTGGGGATTTTTAGTTGAACATTGAGCCTCTTAGTTTTCGGGCTATCAACTTGATACGCACTAGCAGAACGCCTGTCAGCATTATGTATCAGCCATTTTTGAGGTTGGAGACGAATTAAGGAAGTGAATAAGGAAAAGATTGTTGCTACAACAATTACGTAGCAGCGGAAATTAAGAATGTGAATAAGGATATCGATGACTGAGTACCGCCGTATTGCCATAGCAGTCAAGCGAAGAACTCGAATGAGTATGAGCGAAAAGGTGAAGCGAGAGCACCGTCCGACGATGGCTGCTTGTCCGAGTTAGCCCCCCTCAGTGATTCTCGTCGCTGGTGCTAAGCAGCACGCAATTTAGCAGCCATAATTATTGGGCTTTTCCTGGTATTGGCGCCATTGCGACCGGCAGCACGTATTCGGTGCACTTGGTTCTTGTGCTACTCGTTGTTTTGCCAACTTAAAAATAAGAGCTGGCAGTCGGGTCTTAAGCGATTGAAAAGACACACGATCACTTAAAATTAAAGACCAATTATTTATAATTTGACCATGATTGTATAATGATTTATCTTTATAATTTGATTTGGGAGAAGCTAATGGCAGGAAGTAAAAGAGATTCATATGTAGATAGCCAGACGTACGGGTAGATAGACGTATGTAGGGACACAAAGAGAGAGAGAGAGAGAGAGAGAGAGAGAGAGAGAGAGAGAGAGAGAGAGAGAGAGAGAGAAAGCAAGATACCGAGTAGTAACATGTAGGTTAACTTCTTTGAACTAGGTATGGCATTGAATGCATGATGGCTCTTTTGGCAAGCAATGAAATCGACCACACCAGACTAGATTCGCTAGGCTGGCGAACTGCTATTGCTAAGTCTAACTTAATATGCAAGTTGCAGAGTTAAAATAAGGATCTTACTTCCTTAGAACAACTTCGCTTCCTTAGAACAACTTCGCTTCAGTAATCACGTTATAGATTAGCAGATTAGCAGTGGAAAGTGACGGAAACAACGTCAGGTGTCGAGCTGTCAAACTAGCATGACAAAAGACCCTGAGAAGTCAAAGGAAACACAATAGCAAGCAACCAAAAGCCAATTCTTAGGCAACTATTTGCTCGCTATTATGTTTGCCTACGTCAATGAAGGCGAAAGGCATCGTCTGGTGTATTGATTAAAGGAAATGACTCATGACAGTATAAAATCCTACGACGAATTCACTCTGTGTGGATTGCAGTGGAGGCAAGTAAGATGGAAACGAACGATCAGAGGATGTGGTCAGCTCGAAGCAACAAGATCGCAGACGAGTGGCCTGCTAGCGGCAAAATCGTGGTTGCAGCAGTACAGCCCAATGGACCCAATACTCTACCAGCCGCCGGCGCGTCTTCAGGTAATGCGCTCGACAGGGACCGGAAGGTAACCGTGAGATGCCCTTACCACCGGGCGTTTCTGCTGTGCATGGCAGTGGTGGGCCTGTTCCATCCGAAGAACTTTCGGAACTGTGGAGGAAGATGGCGTATACCACTTGGCATTTATTTGACTCTCATCTTGTTACTCATGGTAGGCAACCTTGTTCGCATTCTCGTGACAAGTCAAGATGAGTCAGTCCAAATAAATCCTGCTTTCTTCTTAAAAGTCTCACAAATAACCTGGATTTTTGTAACGACAGCAAGCTACGCGATTCATTACGTCATGTGCTGTACCGACAAGTATGGTATTTCTAGCTACTACAGGGCCTTGAACTTGGAAGTGGACCGTCTGAAGTCTCTTGGCATAGAAGTGTCTGTACGAAGCACAAGAATTGTGGAAGTGGTTTGCAGTGTTGCTGGCTCTCTCTTTGTCATTGTTAACTTCGCTCTATTTGTGGTGCAAATTTTGGGTGAGAACGTGGCCGACGGGTTTGGATACATTCTGCGCATTCGACCGGGCAACGGAACCAATTCGGTATATGAATATCGAACAGTTGCGTACGTTATGTGTGCAAACTCATTCTATTCAATCGGGTCCTGGATCTTTCCAGTGTTGTACGTGGTGGTCATCAGCAAACAGATGTCGGGCCTTTTTGACAGCTACAACAAGAAGCTCAAGTACATGGCAGCATTCCAGCCACATGTCTTGTTTAGAGATATCGGCACGTATAGGATGGTGTACTTTCGCCTCCAAAAGATCGTGCACTACTTGGACAGCTACTTCAGGTTCACCTACGGTCTTCACTTTGTCACCTACTTGGGTTTATCGATGCTGCAACTGTACCTTCTTATTTCGTATGCGGACCTATGGCAGCCTGAAAGTCGATCTATGCTAGGACAAATGATGGAATGGTTTACCATATCTGTGGCCATTGTATTGACCGAGTTCGTTGGCAGTTGCATCATCATGAGCAAGGTGAGGTGTGTCCGGAGCTTCGCAAAGCTTTGCCCTTCTTTTCAAGTGTAAGGTGCCAGACTGGTGGTATCATCAGTTTTTCGCGCGAGGTCACGTTTTTCATTAGTTTTTCGTCATCTGATGCCACACAGACCGAAGAGTATATTAAGAATTCTTGTGAGCTTATAAAAAGGAGACCAGTAAGCATAACCCTGACTAATGTGTGCACTGGTTCGCATCCATGCTCAACGTGTGCTACTCTAACACGTGGTCTTCATTATGCAGATTGTACCTAAACGGTAAACCGAGCTCGAGTTTCTATAAAAAGCCGTGTAAAGTCAAAACACAGCTGTTCATGCTTGATCCTGGTTTATAGAAAGAAGATAACCCTAATACAGGCACAGACAGTAGTAGCGAGATTAGCCTAATACAAGCATAGATAGTAGTGGTGAGTTTGCAGTAGTTTGGAGCTGGATTAGTGGTATCGATAAAGCAAGTCCTTGCCTCCAAGTTTTTTCCCGGTAAGTCACTCGCAATTTACGACCAAGGTCGTGCATTGCATCTCTAGCTTAACAGCAGGCAATTTCTTATTTCTCACTGCAAGTGGGGTGATAACTGCTAAGGCTCTTCTGCCGCTATATACATCAGGCTGTTTGATCAGCTAACATAGGCATTTTTTTCCCTTTTGATTCTCGATGCAAGAGTGTGTCGTGGCTTGACGTCTTGGTAGCCAGCTGAGGCTCGGCGGCATGGCTAACGGTGAATTGTCTGTGCTCGTGCACAAGATACCCCAGCAAGCGCTCATGATGGTAACGATGGTAGCGCCTACGAGAGGCAGTACCTTAGCATGCACAGGTTTTCACATCCAAGTGCAATGAACTATACATTGAGGCAGTCAAATGCAATTAAAGGCTTATATGCAGGTTAGTAAGAACGCCGCACAGAGCGTAGGCACGCATTTAAGATTAGCTTCGCTTACGAAGGGCCGGAAAGCTTTTCCGGTTTAAATCATGCTTGGCGTTGGCTGTCCAGGATAGGATGGCCTGCTGCATAACGTATGTCTAAAACCTCATGAAGACCGTCATACAAAATGCAAGTATTTTACTATCTTACCCCGAGGGGTAAGATAGGGGCAGCGTGTACACTTGGCTTGATGTTAAACCGTAAAATTGTGACAATTAAGTCCCATGTACAGCACGGGCTATTTGAGGGTACGTTACAATTTAAGCCTGATTAGGAAAGCGACTTCTTACCTGCTTTCGACCTACTCGAGTCTTTGGTGTGTACGTCACCAATATGGTGGGGGGCGGTCCAGACACAGGGACGACTCGGCGAAGACTCAGCAGCCAAAGCCGGTTAAGTAAAAACTAAGACCACCTACATGTTAATTTTTTTTGCAAGCGAATGCTCGTTTTACAGCGGCGTATTCATGATCAAAATTGAAATGAAGTCGGCGAAAACCTACTTCGGCGAATTCTTGCAGTTAGACTGCAAGTGATGTTGTTACTTTTTTTTTTTATCAATAATGGTTTTTACAGCTGAGCTAAATGGCCAACGTGAGTTCGACGAGCTGCAGCGGGAGAGTGATATATATATATATATATATATATATATATATATATATATATATATATATATATATATATATATATATATATATATATATATATATATATATATATATACTTTCTTGCAGTGGAAAGCTCCTGATATACTGCATTAGTGATGCGAATATTACTGTGGCAGATGAATACATCTGCACGATTCCTTGTCATTTATACCCTGTCTCTGAGCACGGTAAAATTTCTGATTAAAATTAAGTAACTTCAAAACCTTATCAAGACAGATCAGGATTGTGGGTTAGTAAGGATAGAGACCATTTTACAGTCAGTGATCAGCCTCTCATTTTAACTTCTAAGTGAAGACGGTAACCGTAATGGCACGCTAGGTAAGGTGGTTGCTTTTCACGACATCGGTCCCGAGGTCGTTAGTTCGAATCGTGCGGTGAGCGATTCATTATCGCCAATGCAAGCGGTGGTGATAGCCGCAAAGGCTCTTCTGTCACTATGCAAAGAAGGCCGTCAAATCAGCTATTATTATCATTATTATAAAAACAATTAACAAAATTTATAGTTGAAGTTAGTCCAAAAAATTACTTTAAATGAGCTCCTCAGTGCTACCTCAAAAAGTAGTAAATTAGCAACATGTGTATGTCATTAATTGACGCTTGGTTGAAAACTCAAAGCTTATTGTGTCGATTGCATGGAATAATGTAAGCAGTATATGCATGCCAGTTCAGAAAAAGTTTAGACGGTTCGAAAGTTTTATATTCACAGTGACCATCCCCCATCTGGATTTGGCAATACAGAATTTCCTACTGTAGGACTCAAACCGCGGGCGGCGCGTTTATCGCTCGAATTGAGAGCGCCCAAATCGCGGGCCTACTCCAGTGCCGGACCATGCCCAAGATACTTCTCAGAGTTCGAGTGGGCGTTACTTTCCTTTTAAATAACCAGTCGTCTGAAGGGGTGCCGCTTTTACATTCTAATCATGAATATGGCCCCGCCTACAACGGGCCGTTGCATTTTCCATTTCGTCAACGGCAGACAGACCGTCTCGATTTCGGAAGGAATATGAAGAAGGGGCCCGCGAAGTGGGAGGCTCTCTCTCTCTCGCTCTCTCAATATCATTTTTGGGCAATGTAGCGTTCGTTGATATAGGAAGTCTTTTGCTGTTATCAGATCGTGTTCGCGGAAAGTCTAAAACCCGTTTCCAGATACCGTATCTGCCTGTAATGACCTTGAATCTTTTGAGTCTTAGATGAAGACGTACCTGTTCAGCTCAACTATTTCTGCGCCATAGCGAATGCGTCACTTTTCGCTCCCATTTTCTTTGTGCGATTGACGTGTGCACGACTCTGCGCGCGTCAGTATTGAGTGGTTCCACCAGATGGAGGTCATGATAGCGTCTTCTCGCGTCGTAAGTTCGCATGCCTGCCTGAGCGTGGCATCACGAGAATACCATTGACCCTTGTTTCTCGATAATCTCTTGCAGCGAGTTTTAAAGCGAGTGGATAGAGATTAGTTTCTCTTGGGGAGCTTAAAAAATGCCTTTTCTCGAATTTATTATTTTCACCAATGATTCTAAAAATTCTGCTCGAGTATACATTTCTGCAGCTAAGAGATTCGTCCTGCTCTTCTGATTGGCCCAAATTCCACCGGTTCACTCTGGAGATAAAGGACTCAGATCTCTACTTTGTTGTAAAATTGGCAGCGATTGCATTTGTGGCTGTGTTGACAATCGCTATGAATCTGAAGGTTGTTTTGGCCTTACCTTAGAAAATGACGTTATCGGAAGATAGATATTCTTGAATTATGACAATAATTTCCAGATGATACCGAGTAATTTTATGAAATGAAAAAACTGTTATCATTTTTAACAGGTCCATTTTTTTGCAATATTACTAAGCTGGAAGTAGGCAGATTTGTCTATGAAGCCTGTGCGATCATTTAGTGAAACGTTACTTTAGAGCATACAAACCAGATTGAATATAAACAAAACAGGAGGTGTGCCGCCCAAGCGGATTTTCGGGTTAAACTTTCACATTTTCCTTAAGCAGCACCAAGTTTGCCCATAGCTAATAAGTTGTTTCATAGCCATTAAATCGGAGTACGTTTGACATAGTTTGATATAGCGCCCTCAGAGAATTGGGTCTCTTTCTAGGTACTTTACATTTGCTGCAAAGAAAGCTTGATTGAATGGTTAGTGGTGGCATGTTGAATAAACAACCAAATTCAACATGGAAAGTCAGCAATGCGTGCCGCTAGGGAGCTCAGAAAGCTAGACGTGATTGAAGACAGGAAGGGATCAAAGCAAAGGTAGAGCTGCATACGATCATAATGAAAAGGAAAGCCTTTATTGTGCTCGGCGATCGTGCCGATAAGATGGCTGATAGAAGTTATGAGAGGAAGTGAATGGGTCTCGGGGGTGTTTCGAGTTGACTGTTGCTCGAAAATCCTTTGAGATTGGACCTAAGCCATAGCAGCACTGTGGCAGTAACGATGGAGCGAGATGATAGACGCACAGCAAGGACTCGATGATCGAAGCCAAGAAATCTGAAAATCAAGGGCCAAGAACAGAACCGGTGATGATGTTTCAATGGTCAGATATGATTAATTTGTAAACCTGTTGTATTCAGTGCTCAGTATACAGTATATAACGCTTTTAAATGAAGCGATGACAGCGGTTCGTCTTTCCAACATCTGTTTCTTCATGAATGACATACAAACTGGCCATTTTGACGGATCCTTGGACCTTTGGCCAAGGGCATATTTCTTTCTTATTTTTGGAGGACAAGTGCCAACTTCTACACCTCAAAAGGAAGCTATTAGGTAGGACGTCTAGAGTTTAACAGTCTTCACAAACTGGGTGACGTTTTCAGAGGTGATGTCATTTGTGACAGGCTTGAAGGAAGGCATTGGGTAAAGCAAGGAAACGAGGAAGAGGAGGAGCAGGTACGAAACTACTTTGGTGACGGAATCTCAAACCTCGTCAACCTAGTTGACAATGCAGCTAGAAAAGAAATCTGCTAGGACCCATCCAAAATCTCTGAGTATATTGTACTGACCATGGCAGCACTTGTGTAGCATGCGGTTCGTGGTCGTCGCCATCAATTTGGGATTGCGCACCTGCGATACCACTACAGTTCTATAAAAGCTGCGTCTGGCCTTGGCTCCAACAGACGGGCTGAAACTGCCGTAGGCTTTTTGTGTGCCCCTTGATTGGCAATATGTCTGCGATCTTTAGAACGGTTTCGTAAGGTTTCGCTTACTAATCCTAGCTAGTTTAAAGTCTGCAGTTAACTTCTAGCTATTTGGACGAAGGATTACCGTGTGCTTAGATAGGATGACTAGATGCAGAGGAGTTTTACTGAATAGAACTTTAAAAAAAGTAAGAATCTGTCAACGAGAATTTGTTCTGGCGATCACATGACGACGTTCTCACTACCTCACTACTCTTTGGGAAAGTTAAGCCACCGATTCCCGCCGCACCCTCAGGGTTGCCGATGAAGAGAAGGTCGCTCGCCATATTTTATCTTATAGGTATTGATCGCGATTGACGTCTGAGTTTCTTGAAAACAGATCTAGGGTCTATCTTTTAACCCGGCTGATTTCTGACGGTTTGAATATGTAGAGCATTAGGGTGCCATCGGCATGAAATTAATAGCGAGCTCGCGGCTGCGAGCTACATTCGTTAAAGGGTCTGCGTAAATGCATATATCCCAAGGGCAAAGAATAAAATCAGTGACGCGTAATCAATTATGAGAAAGTAGTTTAATTTTAAACACGATTTACATGCTAGTGTTAGTAGATGGAGCGACAGAGCCCCCTTCATGCAGTTCTATCACGATTTGTAGGCCAAGAAAAGCATTGATCATTTGCAATTAGCTTCAGCGGACGGTGGCTGCTACACTAGTCAGCAACTCACTCAGGTAAGAGTATTGGCATTTGTTAAATTAACTATGGCCTAATGTTTTCATGAGCAGCATGCTATAAGCGAAGTTTTAATTTCCATTCCGTTGTAGCTTCAGCTTTTTATGAGCTGCGCATCAGAGAACACCGGATTTACAATATTTTCCTTCTTTCTGATTTCCAACGACGCCGTGTTTGTGGTGAGTATTTATCTATAGAGCTCTGCAACGGCACCTAGTGTTACTGTGCTAACTATTCAACTATTGCTTGCTTAAATCCTTCACATTTACTAGCTTCTGCTAAAAACTTCGATGCCACTCGGCGCCGCCGGCACCTTTTGCTGACGCCTAAAGTAAAAGCCACCAGGCCTCAAATTTCTCTGAAAGCAGTTGATTCAGAGAGAGAACTCTAAAAGTAACTAGGGCGCGGCCGATGTCAGGAGTGGCAACCCAGGATTGCGAATCTTGCGAGCTGCTAGCCTTTCAAAAAGACAGCTGGAGACTTTGACGTCGGTCTTTAGTGCCGTGTATATAAAATACGGATATTTTCAGTATGAACACCTACAACGCCCCAACTTTCTACTACCAACAAGGAAAGCAGCCATGCTTCACTAAACTGAGCAAAATCATTTGAATGATTTTTTAAAGTTGTTTCCTTGCCCGAGTCGCCTGCTGGGCGACCCTGCCGAGTCCACTAGAGCCACAAGCTGTGGTTAAATAACGCCCGCTAATTGTCTCAAGAAACACTACGAACGCCGATAACCGGAATGAATCTGACGATTACAGCGAAAGAAAAGTCAGTTTTATATCATTGATAGAATACAAACTACCAAAAGAGATTTGAAGCATTATTTTTTAATTTAATGGTACGACAATTGTTTGCTGCCTATTTTCACGTATGCTCGAAGTAGATCAGTCGAAGAAACGTGAAATCACACAGGATTACAAACATGGGCGAAATCAATCGGACGTCACTACTCAAATGACATCCATGCTCCACTCTAGAATAATCTAAATCCGCTTCTGCCAGGCATCTCTATTCGATCACACTTCGCCATTTACGATCCTCGAAGAAGAAAGTTCGTAGAGCGACCCATCTGCATGCTAGCTAGCGATAATATGCAAGTGTTGCGATGCGACAGTCGAATAGTTAAGCATGAAACCAACGGCATCTACTAAACATAAAATACCTCTCACTGCTAGCACTGTCATCTGTTTGGTCACAGCAGGCAATGCAATTGCGTACCGTAGAGCGGAGCGAAAACGGACGGTCGGCCTGGTGGTGCTCGTGCGCAGTCAAGCAGGAAGAAATTACTCCTGGGTAGCTAGAACAGCTAGTTTGCCAAGCATCGCACGGGAGCGCTAAAGTGCAAAGTGATCACGAGTGTCCCCTAGAATTGATTGAAAGTACGTCAGGCGACCGAGTTAGAAGGGCTGGTTCTGGAGGCCCTCTCAGGCTGCACAACCGCGCCGGCTACCGTCATAGCTATCAGACGAGCGCCCAATCGACTAAGCTCTCAAAGACACCGTGAAATGTGTACAATCCAGATCCTCTTATAAATCCCGTAAATTTCTTTGCAAACTAATTAAAGTTCACTAACCGTATTTTAACCGTCCAGTTCAACATGACATTACAAACGGGGCGGGCGGCTTCTTCGTCCGGACAGAGCTAGGCCTCTGACGCTGAGTGCTCGCATCGGTGCTAGTCTCAGCCGATGCGCGCGCGACTAATGCGGGCGATGCCTGCACGTCGTAGCACGACTAGCGGCTTTGAGGTGCAGCACTGATACGCCATAGCATGTAGCACCGACTGCAGCGGAGCGCGGCAGCGACGCGGCAGCTACCGCACCCAGACGAAACGAGCCACTGTATCCATTGCGCAGCGACGTCTCTTTGACAGCGACGGAGGGTTGCAGGCGTTCAATGGCTGCCAAGGCGTTCATTATTCAAAGCTCAGTGGCCTAGAGCTCAAATCGGCATCAATGTCCAGGCCCTAATCCGGAACCACGACGCTCCGCATTTTGTACGGGGTCGGCTTTTATGCGGCCTCGGCCATAGATTATTGCCTAGTTTGCTCTAAGCAATTACAATTCTGGAATCACAAATAATGGATATCAGTCATAATAATCTGGCTAATTTAGCTCGCCGTCGTTTCAAGGGTTATCTCTTCCGTTGCGGCACGGACCGCCGAGGAGTACCGATAGTGCATTTTATGAAATTTTGCAGTTTACTACTTTATGAAACTGCTTGGTCAAAAGCACTGTTTGAGCACGATTTCTTCTGCCTTTTTTACAGAAAAAAATAATCGTTTCTAAGTATTATTTTGGTGTTACTAATTTCAGATTCTGGGTACGTGGATAACATATTTCTTACTTATACTCCAGTTCAGTCCGCCGACTGGCACTTGATGCGAGATTGTGTACTGCTTCGACTCGATGGCCGGCATCAATTACATCTGGCGAGGCCACGAAGAGTGATCCATCATTACTTACTGCAAAGTGCCGAGAAAGAGCGCGAGGTTTAATTAATTTTCTACTAAACCGGTAGATAAACAGACGGAGAGACCGGAATTTTATCCGAAAAGGAGGTGAAGACAACCAGCGGTGAAAGCGCCAACAGGAGTTCTCCATATTACTCAGACGCAAGGAGTACAGCATTTTCTGCTCTATTCTACAGCTTAAAAAATGTGTCAAAGTGTCAAATACCACCTTTATCTCACCAAAATGTTTATTTTTCGATGCCATTTCTCCTTTTTGCGATAATTTATCATAGCTCAGTTTGCAGACTTCCTTTTCAGCATACTTGAAATGTTTAGAATGAGATATGTTTTCTAAGCGCGCGATGAAAATTCTTTTAATTATCATAAGCAATAGTATTCAAGTAAATATATTTAAATTTATATCCTTCGCTTGAATACAATCTGTCGGTTTAGTTTGAAGTAAGGACATCCAAGTTCCAAATGTGTACACCATGTTCTCGCATCTGAGCGTTTATAGCAGTCTCTGCATCTCTGTCGTCAATGAATCAGTCGTGTGGGACTTAGAATTGCATCCGTGCATCTCTGCCAGACTATGCGCATTGCGACGCCCAGGACTAGTCACTGTATCGGAAGTTCTAGTGTTTCTCGGTCTTCAAATTTTGTGCGGCCGTGCAACAAGCGTGTTGGAGCAGTACAGGAGCCGTTAGTTGAGAGGCTGAAGACACGCGACAGGAAGCGAGGAGGCAAGAGTCGGCGGTGCCCACGCAAATGGCTCAGCGACGGAGATAACGACAACGCGCATTAGCGTCGCGTCGACTTTGGCCAGAAGAGGCGTTCGAGGTGCGTCGGCTCCGACAACGGTCACGTGGTTCGAGGAGGGTGAGTGGAGACGCCTCGCGCATTTCGTCATCGTCAAGTGGAAAGGTATTCGTGGCGATTGGAGAGCCGCCACCGCGGCCGCGCCTCCTCAGCGATGCTTCTCAAGAGCCTGAAAGAGGCGTGCAACTTGCTCGGACCTCTGCGACCGACACAGCGCGCGGGCCGACTGCTAGCGGACGCATTAAAAACGCCAACTAGACGCAATGCGTGCGCGCGTGCGTGCATTCTGCATAGAGAAAAATCTGACCAACCGATGAAATACACAGTGCCGTTACTCTCAAGCAAAGAGCTAGCGGGTGTGGCCCAAAGTGAATGGGAGGGGGCCGCCGAAACATGACCCGCGAAATCTGCATATCTCATTATACTGTGATACCACTATGTATCACAATCTGTGTCCTCGTGTATTAAGTGTTGGCTGCTTCGTTCACTCCGGCCCCAGAGAGCGACGCAGCACGTGGGCCGACTGCTAGCCGACGCCTTGACACGTCCATTGGATGGAATGCCGTCGTGCGCTCTGCGTAGGGAAGAATCTGATCAACCAACAAATGCACAGTGCCTTAGCTCTCAAGCGAAGAGCCAGTGGTTGAGGCCCCAAGTTAAGGGGACCGAAAGCAGACGTACAACGGCTGCATTTTTGAGCGCGTCCCGATACTACTATTGCAGCGCAATGTTTGTCCTCGAGTAGTACGTGCTATTTTCCGGTAACCCGACGAAAGCACGCAGGAAGAAAGCGCGAGATCCAGCAAGCGTACTGTACGGTCACGCACAGCACAGCAACGCCTGCCAATAAAAAACACCAACAGTACATTCTCCGACGCATGTAACGGAGAGAAGCCAGACTCCCTTCGCCCCTCTCTCTCCCCCAGTCGAGTCTACCGCTCGTCCACTGACTGTGCACTGGCCAACCCCGATGATGAATCAGAGGCGGACCACAGTTATGCACCGGCCGACCCCGATGGTGAATCCAAGATCTGTTCACCGGTGGTTTAGCGGGAGGAACAGTTCCGGCTTGCATTATCATCAAACGGCGCACTCGATCAAAAACGAGCAAAGTAGGTGGATGCACGACGGGTGACTTGGGGCTCGGCGAGTTTGTCTGGCCCAATCAGGAAGCAGAGCTAACCTCTCTCGTGGCGGACGTACGGTTCAGCACAATTGTCCCCTGAAATTGTTTTGGCTCGCGTCAGCCTTGCGACTGGGCAGCGTCCTCACTCTGGTTATTGATTGTGACGCTTTTTTTTTTATAACCCTCGGGCTTCCAAAAAACGCAAGTGCGTATTGGCGCACATTGAATTACGTTTTCCGTGCCTTGCGTGTGCGACCTGCCTGGGGTGCACGAGGCTGTGCAGGTGTTTATAGAGAAGCCTCTTTTGGTTGGCGTTGAATCGAAGCTACCGTTCATGGGTGAACCCCGCTTGTCTGTATTTTTCCATCATGCATATGTGCTTGCTGTTGATCTTTTAATGGTACTTTCTCCTGCATCTTCTCGTCTAGCGAAGGCGTTTACTGGTGCCTTATCTTTGAACAGTGCACGTAGCCGTCGCTTCTCTGGCCGACCTGCTGCTTGCACCGCTTATTAGCGTCGCCTGGTTCATCGTCCTTATTTAGCAAGTAAATCGTAGCTGTAAGTTCTTTATTAATGTTCCATCTCCTCGGTTCGTCAGCCGCTGCACGAGTTGCCCGTTAGACGCAGGCAGAAATCAACTTATAAATCAATATAGGAGTATGTGCCAGTAGATAATTAAAGAATGAGCGAGACACGGTTACACTGAGTGCGACAAGAGACAGATACACCAAGTCAGTGGTGGAGATATGTAGGAAGTGAAAGTGACAGTTTCAGTTCGTGAGGGCAGGTCAGCTACAAATTGATGTGCTCAGAAGTATGGCATGGTTATCACTTAGGAAAATTGTGCCCTAATAAATGCCAGCTAAGGGCTCGTGCACGTCGCCCCTAACCATGTTGTTCTTGTTGTTTATCGAGCATGCTACTACGAACCATCGATTCAATCGTGTTTTCTTTGCAGCAAATGTAAAGCACCTAAAACGAGTTTAAGTTCTCTGAGGGTGGTTTATCAAGTGCTATTGTGCTATTTTTATTATTATGTCATTCATTAATGATAAACAGTTTTCCAAAAATACCGCGAGTCTAGGCATTCCATCAAGACTAAAAATCTTTTGGTAATGTTTTCCAGACAGTATCTGTTAAGTGCTTTGAAAGGGATTCAGTTCTCTGACGATGCGGTACAAATGCATTATTATTAATAGTACTAGTCAGAAGGACATGTGCGACTCACTACGGCTGCACAGGAGCATCGCTTGGGCTTACAGATTCAGTTCCACGCCAAAGCTTCAACAATCTAGCAGTCTCTATTCCAACACTGTGCTAGCTCCAGCCTGACTTAACAAAACTCGACCACGTTCAGCAGAAAAAATATTGCGAATACTGTCGCAGCATCTTACTAGGTCCATCTGTGTCGAGACCGTATTTACTGGTGTTCACACTGAGACGTGTCAGATCCTTGATAGATAATAGCTAATGCAGTATGCTGGCTGGCTCTCTTGCGTTTACTCGTTTACCTGCTACGACCAAAAGCCCCTAACTGCTATCACTTTGCAAATTGGCCTCGATCTTCTCCGACGGCAATGCTGAGCCTTGTAGATCCTCGGTCCCTATCGTAGCCTTTAACTTTCTCAGTCGTGTGCCTTCACAGCTGCTGCCGAGTGTATGGTTTGGTTTCTTCACTGGCCCAACGTTTGCTTGAGTTTCGGCTGTATAAAAACATGCTTGCCTGCCATTCAACTGAGCTCGCCTGCCTCTGTGCCCATTTCTTATGTGACCGTGTTTATGCTAATACTTTATGTTTGGATTACGCGCAGATTTGTAATGCTAGATTATCCTCCTCTAATTTATATACAGCCACCAGCATGGGTCGAGCTTCAACCCGTGGTGCCTTTTTAGAGGCAGCTGCACGGGATGACTTCACTGTCTTGATCCGGGTACTTGCCGCTGACTTTATGGCAATCTTCCTGGTCAGTCTTCATCCACGTGCACGAGCCTGTTACGCGTTCTGTCCTCGCCACAGCCTTGGTCCAAAACGTCACGGCTGCTATATTGCTGAGGAGCTAGAATGACCTTGCAGGCTGATCCATATCGAGAGCATCACCTCCAATAACCTATAATAGACTCGGCAACCCTATATGTACAGTCAGCGTATATATAGGGTTGCCGGCAATAGCAATATACGCTATAGCGGTATATTGCTATCGCCTCTGATTGCCCGGACTACTGGAGGCCATATAATTGGAAAACGCCCGCACAATCTCATGAAATTATATGGGTAAAAACGAAACATTATTTTCTATAATTTGTAATACAAACTACAGTTATACAACAACCATTGCGGAAATCGCAGCTGTGTCGCAGTTAGAATATGTAGGGAGGCTGGTTGGTCCGGGCCATTTGAGGTTATAACATGAGAACACGCATGGGAAATTGCACGAAATTTTGTGGCGAACCGCAGCACTGCATTCTGTAAAGCGGGATTCAAAACCGCAGTTCCTCAGAGCTTTCACGGAAATGGCCGCTCTTCTGCAATGTTGGGAATATGTATTGAGGCTGGCTGACCCGGACCATTTGAGGCCATAGCGTAAAGAAGCACATGAACAGTCCCATGAAATTTTGAGGGTGAAGCCGAAACACAAATCTGTTGATTTATAGACAAACGGAAGTGTTCTGACGTTTATTGTTGAAGTGGCAGCTGTATCGCGGTAGCTCCTGGGACCCCAAACATTCCACTGTTGCAAGTTAAACGCTGGATTTGCGAGTCGACCTCTTGGCTATCTGCCAATGTACATGTCTTCCTAGTATTTGGTCAACGTTGCCATTAGAGGAGGCAGTCGTCGGCTAATTCATCGCAAGCAGCAGGAACATCCACTAAAGGAACGAAGGTCATAGCTCAAATTATCTTGACGTGCATTCGCAGATTTTTGTCGTCGCAGCATTCTGTTGCAAGATTAGAGTCTTGGACCTTGCAACAAAGGTTAAGTCCGAGATCAAACAAGCATCCAACTAGCTGCGCTCCAGGAAATATGCTTGAACGGGTATTTTGACTAGCTTTCTCAAAATTGACATGATATTTGCCGGATTCGTGGTTTGCATTACTAATGCATAAGGAAACTGAGGAAACAATTGCTACTTCCACACCAGCCGTACAATCCAATATCAGCTTCTTATGGACATAATAGTAATTGATTTGAAGGCCAAAGAGCCTGTTAAATCAATGTAATGGTATACTTGAGCAAATTATTGTTATAGTTGCTCGTTCTTGTCTTGCTTGCAATAATCGGGATTGCTAGCATGTGTGCTTCTCTCGGCGCGCTTTTGACTTGCCGCTTTTTATGGCACCCTGTCCACATTTAAAAAGTAATTAAAAACTTATCTATTTGTGACAGCATTATTTGGTCCCTGTGATTCGTTCTTTGTGTGCTTATGCGTGCTGACACTGCTGCATGCTGCCACTAATCACACTTGCATGCTGACCCTGTGCATGTCGCCCCTAACAGTGTTATTCTTGTTGTTTATTGAGCAAGCTACCACTAACCATTCGGCCGTGCTTCCTTTGCACCAATTGTAACGCGCCTAGTAAGATATTGAGTTCTCTGAGTGCGCTTTATCAAATGTATTATTATTATTATAAGATAAAGGTTGTTGATATGATTTCTGAGGTCTTTCTGATTGGATAGTTGTGTCTTTCTCTCCTCGACAGCATCTGAAAAAATTACAATCTGGATCTGCACAATCTTTCTCGCTGTCTAACCGGCTGCTCATTCATACAAAGATGGCCGATCAATCTAGGGGTGTTCAACAAGGGAAAGCTCAGGGCAGCTTGGCACTGACTGCGGCGACCGACGAATCAATGTGCGTGGACACCTGATGGGAGGCCTAGCCGCTCTCCTGACTCTGCTATGCTTCCCACTTTCTCTTCGTTGCGCGATTCATTACATTACATTACATTACTAGCTCTTGCCAGCTCTACGCCTGGGTGAGTCCACCGTGCAGAAATAGCCGCAGCCGCGGCGGCCCGAATGCTCAGTCGCCTGCTGCCAAATTACTTTTGGGATATCAAACTTCGTAGCTCTCTTGTCCCTCATGCAATTGCCTATAAAGAAGGACAAGGCACGAATTACCTAACATCTTTCAAGGAATTCTATCTAGTCACAACCAATAAATATTTCGCTTTAGCTTAAAGAGTTCCATCACCGTGTGTGTAGGTGAAATGAAGTGCCCGAGGCATGTCTCAATCCCCGACAGGCACGCCGAAGTGTGCTTTGTGGGCGTCGCGCATCTCGACTTCACGGAATGCGTTGGTGCTCCTGTCTGATAAATTGTGCGCACAAACAAGAAAATGCATTTGCTTTATGCTAGTAGCTTTTTGATGCCATGTCGATAAAATATGGCTATTTATTGATACTTTACTCTGCAATAATCTAAACTCAAATCTTCGTTCAAGACACGTGTATTGTTTCACTGCTATGCATACTTCTGTAGAGTGTTATGTCCACTTAATCATCACTGAGTCTGGTAGCGGCAAAACGCGTGCTATTTGTGTGAGCATGACATCCGTACCTTGCATAAAGGCAAAATCGGAGAATTTCAAAATACCTTTGTCCTGACCATAGCAGCGAGGTCTTTGTGAAAAAGTAGGTTTTTGCTATTTATTTTAGGCATAAGAGAATAGGAGTAACTTTTTCCCACGAAAAATAATTTAAATCTGTTACCAAGTGTGCTCCGTCATTAGGATTGGTTCTCTTTTGTTCGAAAGAGCGGCAAAAGCCCACCGACAAAGCAAAAAATGTTAGCAACCCCAAAAAATGCGCGCAAAAAAAGCGTGTCACTACAGTAACAATTTCAAGCACAAGATTTAACTGATTCAACTGGTTTTTTCTTCCAGATCAATAAATAGTTTACAAAAAAGAAACAAATATTGCATTGTGCAGCTGGCATGGAAGTAATAACAGTACGTCCAGTTTCGTCGTGCAAGCTCTGAATCTAGCAAATATCATGTCAAATTTTGAGAAGCCCAGTCAGAATGCCTGCTCAATCCTCTTTTTCGTAGAGCGCAAACGCAACCTTCACCAATTATGCAAGCGGCATTTGCGTGATCCCAGCAGTTACAATAGTGACCGCTGCCGCTGGTGGGCCGCTGCGTTTTGCTGGGAGTCCTCGCAGGTAACGCCTGCGAGGAGTGCTGACAAGATATATGACGAACGAGAGAACTAATAAAAGCGGGAAGCTGAAGAGATGTTCCATTTACTGCACGCTTCGCGATACCGAGCGGCGTCGCTCAGCTAAGCGCAACCGAGGGTAAGTAATACTATTCGTGCTTATATCGCATTACGAGAACTAAGTCTACATCCCAACTCCTTATAAGATGCCTCACGGCTCGAACCCACAACGTTCGTCATTAAAGGCGAGCACTTTTTCGCACTGGTTAAGCACACAGCTCGAGGCTACAATTACAGCTTCCCTTTACGCGAAGGTTCGGGTGATGGACGAAGGACTGTCGGTAAACGGTCGGAGCGATGCGTTCAGGCAACGCAGCGACCAGCCGTCGTACTACACTACGCTTACATGGTGCGACCCCGGACATATTTTCTGTTGGCCTTATACGTCAGCAGGCAGAAGGTTCAGGTTCGAAATTTCGGGTTACCCAAAACCGATGTAATTCGCTGCGGCCGAGTGTAGATCACGATGGTTAAGTCAGCTTGAAGGTTTCTGCATAAAGGCACGTACAATGCAATTTTTTCTCGCAAAAATTTCTGAGACCACGTGAATATTACTTGATTTGCCTATGCGTTCAGACGCAGTGCACGGTATAGGGAACGATTTTGACACGATTCCTGAGCAGCAGATGTAAAAGCGTCACAAAGATATATATCTTTATAAATATAAACATATATATCTTTAAATAAATATATATATATATATATATATATATATATATGATAATGCAATTGATAAAGCGCCCTCAGAGAACCCAACCTCTTTCTAGGCGCTTTACATTTGCTACAAAGGGAAATGCAATTGAACGGCGAGTATTATCATGCTTGATAAACAACATGAATAACATGGTTAGGGGTGACATGCCCAGGGTCAGCTTGCAAATATGGTTAGTGGCAGCATGCACAGTGTCAGCACGCATAAGCTCATGAAGGACGAATCACAGGTACCCACTAAATGCTGTCCTAAATAGGTGTGTTTTTAAGTTCTTTTTAAATGTGGTCAAGTCAGGGGATGTTCTGACGCAAGTCGGGAGGGAGTTCCAGGCTTTGGGAGCATACGAGCTAAATGCACGCTCTCCAAAGGATTTGAGGTTTGTACGAGGTATTGGTAAACTGTTAGATTCCGAAAAGCATTTAAAAGCATACATTTCGAGCACGTGGTGATGGTCGCACAACAGCACGACCTATTAGAAGAGCAAAGCCTTTTAATCAAGCCACACGCTTAGGGTGTCCTATGAGCATCAGTCCGGTTTTATCGTCATTTAATTTTAAGAGGTTTTTCGACATCCAGGATCGAATGTCAGAAAAGCAAGCATCCAGTTTGTCAGTAGCTGCAGCAGAATACGACGGTTTGAATGACGAATACAGCTTAGTATCGTCAGCATAAAAGTGACATCCTATTCCACGGGCCTTAATCACTTTTCCCTGAGTTTGAGTATAAACTGAGAACAGCAAGGGAATCTCCAAATCTCTCTGTACGATTACAGTGGTCTGCATGATAACAGCAGTCCGGCATTTTTCATTCCAAATATGCATCTCACACGATAATTTATGGTTTATTTTTTGGTTTGGCAAGCTAGGTTTGGTAAATTTTGCTTACCATAGATCGGCTGCACCGTAAAACTTTGCACCATGATGGTTTTCACTATGTTTACTTGTTGCAGTCACTTAATGTCGTGTGTAATTTTTGTAGAACAATTAGCCATATTATTGGCTGATGTAGTTGTGTAGATCAAGGGACATTTGTGATTTACTACGTCAAGAGAGTGTACAAACTCTTAGCATAAATACTGCTACATCTGCAACTTCTTTGCTAGTAAATAAAGCTAAGACTAAAGAACATCTCTGTTAAGCATCCGAACCAAGACGACGATACCGTTGAGTAATTAAAAGAAAGGTTTCCACAAATTAGCAAGGCAAAGATAAAAGCTGAAATTTTCGTTGGTCCACAGATCAGAGAATCGTTCAAAGACACACAGTTTATATAGAACACGACTGAGTTAGAGTTTCAGGTACGGAAAGGATTTAAGCCTGTGGTAAGACGTTTTTCGGAAACCACAAGTCTGCTGACTACGAGGAAATCGTCAAGAACATGATTTAACCCTACTCACCACTTGCTTGGCAGCCGAATGAGTGTGAAGATACACTTTATAAACTCTCACCGTGTCTATGTCCCATTAAAATTTAGGAACGTTCACCAAGGAACGGGGTGAGAGGTTCTTCTAGGCCACATGATAAACATGTTAAATGGAGCGCAGATGTCAAGGCCGCTGGAACGTTAACATGATGGCCTATCGCTGTTGGAATCTGAAGCGCTGCAATCCAACTGCTGAGAAAGTCAAGGATGGATGCAGTTTAAAAGTATTTGACTAAATTAAGGAAAACTTGTGTTTAAACTGCTCATAACCTAGCTCGTATTGTCATTAAGTGATTGCAAAAACTGTAGGTTATCCGTGTGAAAATATTGCAAAAACAACAGCCAGCATGCTATTCATTAAAAAAATATTGACGTGCCCAGTTAAAAAAAGAGTCCCACATTCTGACCGGACATCCCAAAATTTACTCAAATCACATATTAGGTTAAAGCAACTGAACAAATTTTTTTATTTGCAGGCTAGTTTTATAGACTACAATCTATGTAGTTTTCCTGACTACGATATTTGTCTCGTAGAGCATTTATGTGTGCACTTCATTGTATTTTACAAAACCATATCAAGGAGCTCTAACTCAAGAAGCATTCAACGAGACCGATCGGTTGGCGTCAGCAATCGAGAAGAATTTGGTGCTCACCGAGAGGTCGCGGAACGTAACTCGGCCCGGCGGGTGAACTCGGTGCGATGAGACCAAAGAAAATGAAAACTCTGCCTATTTCATTTCATTTTTAAAATTTCGGTTCCGATAACTTTAAGTACCTACAATATTTGAAAAAAAATTCACAACAGATGCTACAATAGTAATTGATCACATCAACAACAACGCTGATATATTATAATATTTAACGAACTTTCTCAATCAAACATACTTCTTAGTGTAAAATAATTTAAGCCAGTCCGCGTAAATAATCCGTAGCATTTTTCTTAGGCGAGCATGCTTACTTCTAAGAGTCCCTATAGTACAGCCTGCTCGCTCTTCTGACTTTGGCCGTTTAGTTGAGCTGCTAACCAACTTACACAAAGTCCTTCGGAGATCGTGCTGATTCAGCTGAGAGACACCGCAATCCTGTACCTGGCTGGCTGCTGCCTGCCATGACTGCATTCCCTCATTGACGATATTTAAAAGGGATGTTAAAACCCCAGCTGTCTGGTCTCACATCGTTTTTCCTGTCCGGTTGCATTTTCTTTTACGCGCTTTAATAGAATCGTGCACGATGTTGCTAATCAGTGGGCGCTTTTTCAACAAGCGCCGCGTGCCTAGACAGAGATTTAACTCTCTCTCGAGATGCTACGCAGATGTTTCCAGATGCTACCAGACGCTAAGCAGATGAATTACAGTTACTATTCCAGGTAGCGATCGGACTTGGCTAGAGCGCCAGGCTGCTCAGAAGTGCAAGTATCGGCGGCCTAGGCACCCACCACCCACCGCGCTCTGTGGGCGGCCGTGGCGCACACCGTTTATTCCCTGTTCCAGGACACTCGGTTGCTGGCACGCACCTGCGGGTGCCTCAGGAATGCAGCGACGATCCTCGGACGATAAGCAACCCTAGACATGGCTTCTTCCTCCACTCACACGCTCGCCGCAGCGACGTGACGTCAGCCGCTCGAAATCAGTAGACGGAGGGCTACCTGCGGTGCCACTCCAGCAGCCTGAGAGAGGCGCCCGGCCTGCCTCCTTCCGCAGACGGAAGGTGCGCGGCGAGGACGCTAGGGAAGTCAGCGAACAAGTTCGGTTTTCCGCTCATCAAAGAATAATAATAATAATAATCATAATAATTCACTTGATAAAACGCCCTCAGAGAACTTAATCTCTCTCTAGGCGCTTTACATTTGCTGGAAAGTGAAATGCAATTGAATGGAAAGTAAAATCATGCTTGAAAAACATACCAAATGAATAATATGGTTAGGGGTGACATGCACAGGGTCAGCATGCGAATGTGGTTAGTGGCAGCATGCACAGTGTCAGCACGCATAAGCACATCAAGGACGAATCACAGGGACCCACTAAATGCTGTCCTAAATAGGTGTGTTTTAAGGTTCCTTTTAAATGTGGTCTGGTCGGGGGATGTTCTGACGCAGGCCGGGAGGGAGTTCCAGGCTGTGGGAGCATACGAACTAAATGCACGGTCTCCAAAGGATTTAAGGTTTGTACGAGGTATTTGTAGACTGTTGGATTCCGAAAAGCGGGTGGTACGATGCTTGGCCTGATGGGGTAGAATATCTGAAAGATAGGCTGGAGCCATAGAATGAAGGGACCTAAAAGTGAGCGACAAAACCTTGTAGTCAATCCGTTGTTTGACTGGTAGCCAGTGCAGGTCGGCGAGAAGTGGAGTAATGTGGCAACTGCGACGCACACGACAGACAAGTATAGCCGCCGAGTTTTGCACCAGCTGCAATCGCCTGATCGCACATGCTGGTAGGCCAGTAAGCAGTGAGTTGCAGAAGTCGAGACGGGATGTCACGAATGCATGGACCAACTTAGATGTGGTATTTGACTGTGGAGCTGATATGGTCGTCTAACGAGAGGTCGCTTTGGAATATGACACCTAGATTTCGAGCTGATTCAACTGGAGATATGCTGGCAGAGCCAATTTTGAGAGTCAGCCTTTCCAATCTCTGAATCACACTGGGTCATCGAACGCAAGTTCAGTTCTCGGCTCATCAAAGAATCATCGGAGAATCGCCGGGCATCGGCTTGGTTTGGGGGCGCGTCACGCTATCTCGAGCTCGTGCGGCCCATTGTTGGTGCCAGCGAGGAAGGCCCGGACTGATCGTCGCCACGAATCTAGTCGCGAATCTCGTCGCGAATCTCGTTGCGAATCTCGTTGCGAATCTCGTCGCGAGCGTGGCATTCGCTCGGAAACGTGCGAGCGATGAAGGCCGCAGCCGTTTTACTCACGCTCGGATTACCTCGCATTCCTAGAGTGTCCCCGCGGCGGATGCCCATCGGCGATGTCGATGCTGGGCGTGCCCGCTTCAGATCGTTCAGCTATTTTGTAACGCGCAGGGGCAGTTAATTGCGAACTGACGAGAGCTCGATCGGATCGCCTGACTATTTCAAGAGGCGCTCTTGTCAGACCGGAACCAGTCAATGGACAGTAATGGATGCAAAAGCGTGCGCCAGTTGTGAAAGCGATCAGTCGGACATTATCGGAGGCAATTCAATACTTGTATTTGTATTTATGCATGTATTGAATTGCATGTGACGGTTTACCACCGCATACTCATTTATTTTGTCGCTCACTTTTAGGTCACTTCCTTCTTTGGCTCCAGCCTATCTCTCAGATCTATTCCCTCACCAGGCCAAGCATCGTACCACCCGCTTTTCAGAATCCAACAGTTTACCTATACCATGTACAAACCTCAAATCCTTTGGAGACCGTGCATTTAGTTCGTATGCTCCCAAAGCCAGGAACTCCCTCCCGACTTGCGTCAGAACATCCCCTGACTTGACCACATCTAAAAAGAACCTAAAATCACACATATTTAGGACAGCATTTAGTTGGTCCCTGTGATTCGTCCTTAATGTGCTTATGTGTGCTGACACTGTGCATGCTGCCACTAACCCCATTTGCACGCTGACCCTGTGCATGCCACCCCTAACCACGTTGTTCATATTGTTTATCAAGCATGATATTACTCACCATTCAATCGCGTTTCCCTTTGCAGCAAATTTAAAGCGCCTTGGAAGAGTTTGGTTCTCCGAGGGCTCTTTATCAAGTGCATTATTATTATTATTATTCTTATTTTTACGCACACCTTCGACCGGCAATTGGCGATTACTAGCTGTAGGAGGCGTAGCTTCGCGTAACTAAAGCCCAGCATGTCAGCAGCAAGCGACCGGGCCGCACGTCGTGCCGCTTCGGATGCTCATCGTTCCGCGGAGAGAAGCCGAGCCCGCTGCATCGATTTTTTGGAACGACGGAAACCAGAACTTAAAACGCCGACGAGTTCAAAGCTCGAGCCAACGCGACCTCCTAATTGCTGCTCTCAACGTGCTATGCATTAGAGCTTAGTGACATCGAGACGCGACCGAGTAGCCAGCAAGCTTTGATTAATTTCCGGACGCTGAACCCTCGAGGTGCAATGCGAGAGGCGGGCGCTGCGATTTGAGCTCTTTGCGTGAAGCTCTCGCTTTGCTGACGTCATTGCCAGCGGCAAGCCGACGTAGCGACGACCGAGTTGAGGCGCGGCCGGGCCAGTCGACCGCGACCGTATACGTATCCTCTCGGAACGGTCGAACGACGGCTTCCGTCTGTGCGAGACGCGGCGCCAGCCAGCTGCAGCTGCGGCGCTTTGCTATCTCGCCTCAGGCAGTCCGGTCGGCCGCTGTTTACGGCTCGATAGTCCGGAAAGCGACGAGCAGCGTCGCAGTTAAGTTCGAAGTCGCTAAAGAAGCAATGCCCACGGCCTACAGTGATTGCGAGATGCCTGTATTCGCCTGGAACCGAACAACTGACGACGGCTTTCGTCGCCACCAGCGCCGACGGCCGCTGCTCTGTGGCAGGCTCGCTCGCGACGGTCGGCGGCAGGTCGACAGCTGCCAAGAGCGAGTTCACGCCCGCTCCATCCGTTTCGCTGGCTGCGTCTCTTGAACGCCTACTCCGGCGGTGCGCTGCGTCGCTGGCATGGAAAGAGTGACAAGTCGTTCATCTGAATCAGCATTGCTTAGGGTGTACAACGACCTAATTGGGAATGCAGACATGGGTAGAGTGTCTCTGCTTGTTTTGCTTGATCTTTCGGCAGCTTTTGATACCGTCGATCACAAAGTTCTTCTAGAGCACCTCACGTCTCGCCTGGGCATCACTGGCACTGCTCAGCGATGGTTCAGATCCTATCTCAGTCGGAGACTCAAGATTATTGATGTGAATGGACAAATATAATCATCCGATGTACCTCTGAAATATGAGGTGCCTCAGTGCTCCGTGCTCGGTTCGGTTCTTTTCGCGGTTTATACTCTTCCTCTTACCGATATTATTGCCAAGCAAAATCTAGGCTTTCATTTCTTTGTCGATGAAACTCAATAGTACCTTTGCTTTGATCCCTACCAGCCTTCGAGCACCTCGAATTCCCTCAACTCCCTTGCTGCATGTATTGATGACATCCCCACATACCAAAAGCGATTCAAAAATTGGAAAGGCTAACGCTCAAAACCGGCTCTGCTTTCATATCTCCACTTAAATCGGCACGAAATCTAGGTGTCATGTTTCAAAGTGACCTTTAATCAGACGACCGTATCTGCTACACATTGAAGTCTCTGCCTACCCTCAGCTACACAACATTGCTAAAATTCGGGCTTGTTTAGATAAGGGTACCACGTCTAAGTTGGCCCATGCATTTGTGACATCCCGTCTTGACTTCTATAAATCACTGCTTTCTGGCCTACCGGCACGTGGAATCAGGAGCTGACACCTGTACAAAACTCTGCAGCTAGGATTGTCTGTCGTGAGTGTCGCAGTTGCCACATCACACCACTTCTCGCAGACCTGCACTGGCTACCAGTCAAGCAACGGATCGACTTCAAGGTTTTTCCTCAAACTTTTAGGTCCCTTAATTCTTTGACTCCTGCGTACCTATCGGATCTACTGTCCCACCAGGCTAATATCGTACCGCCGGATTTTTGAATCTAACTGTTTACATATACCTCGTACAAACCTCAAATCCTTTGGAGACCGTGCATTTAGTTCGTATGCTCCCAAAGGCAGGAGCTCACTCCGACTTGCGTCACTACATCCCTTGACTTAACCACATTTAAAAGGAAACTAAAATGAGCCTATTTAGGATAGCATTTAGTGGGTCCCTGTGATATGTTTTTATGTGCTTATGCGTTCTGACACTGTTGCATGCTGCCACTAACCACACTTGCATGCCGACCCTGTGCATGTCACCCCTAACCATGTTGTGCATGCTGTTTATCAGGCATGATAACGCTCATCATTTGATCGCGTTTCCTTTGCAGAAAACGTAAAGGGCATAGAAATAAGAGATTATATAATTATATAATACATTTATATAGTGCCCCAAGAGAACTTAATCTCTATTCAGGCGCTTCACATATGCCTCGGGGCTCGAGCCCACGACCTCAGTCAGACCTTGGTCGAGGCGAGCACCTTAACCGCTAGACCAAACCAGCTGAGATTGAGTTCTCTGAGGGCGCTTTACCAAGTGTATTTTTATTATTATTTTGTGCTGTGCATTAGACAAAACCAACGGGTGCTGGATCGGTGGAGCCAGCGTCCGAAGGATGGCTAGCTAAGCGCAGAGACGCGAGCAGGTATGCAGAAAATAGCTGAATATTCCGAACGCAAACCTCTGACGCTGTACCATCTCGCTAGTCCACATGAGCACAACGCAAGGGCAACCACAATCGACGGAAGATTTGGTATCAGCTTCAGTAACTATCAAATTAGAAAAGCTTGTAGGGCAAGGCAGCCTTAAATTGCGACAGGCACTGTCCTGTCCAATACTTACAATGAAGAAACCGATAACAAACTCTAGCAGCCACTATAGTGTCAGTGATAATAACAATAATATCAGGTCGGTGCCTTAACGTCCAAAGTGAAACTAATCTCTATCCTGGCGCTTTTCAACTCGGTGCAAAAGTATCCGAATACCGAGTGCACTAGCAATAGCACAGGCCCGATTAAAGTCGGCTTGTGTTTCAGAGCTGACGATGGACGTGCCTGTCGAAAATTATCTGACGCCTTCCGCATCGGCTTTGCTAGCTCTCTCCCGTCCATTCTTCTTTTCTAAAGCCTAACTACAACAAAGACGAGCAGCGCACACTCTGACCGCTAGGACTTCCGTCGCGAGTAGAGCCATTGCCTTGCTGGCCACCGCTCGCCGGGCGACGGCTAGTGCAAGAACCGAACTTTCTCGGCGGTGACTTTTTTCGGCCCGCCGACGGCTCGCAGCGCTCGGGTAGGCCGGCTGAGGTGTGTGAGCGAACGCGCCAAGCCGCCGTCGCTGCAGCGCTCGGACTTTTGCACTTCCGGGAGACCGGACATTGTTCGATCGCAGCCCGCGCAGTCGACACGGCGGCTAGAAAAAAACGGGTCACCCGACTCGCCAGCAGTTGATCGCGCTCTAATTTTCCGACTCGCTTTTCACCAAGTCTCCGTCCTGCTGTCGGCTAACCTTCGTGCCGGCACGAATGCATTCAACCATCTCAACGCCGCCTCGAGCAGCTTCTCGGATTGCCTCGCGGCACTACCCCTTAATGCAGGCTTTCGTCGGTGACAGGTCTACCCAACGAGTGCGATCGGAGGGGACCGGCATGTAAGGCCAAGCGTAGCGTTGCAAATGGACCGCAGCTGCACTCGCATGGTAGGGAAAGCGAGTACAGGAAAGAAACGGGAAAGTACGGGAAAGAGTAAAGGGAAGGAGGAGAAAGTTTCGGAGGCTGAAGGACGCAGCTAAGGAAGAATGTGCGGAGAATTCGCCGGTGCGAACGCCGTGCATTCAATCGCTCGCCGCCGGCGTACTGCAGCAGCATGCAGCGCGTCGGATGCAGCGACAGCTCGCTCGCCCTCACTTGCCGCCTTGCCGCGGCCTTGACCGCACCACAAGCCGCCGGAACAGAGCTTCACTTGTCATCCAAGCCATGGGGCCGGCGGCGCGGTCGAATTCGAGAGGCTGGGCGGCCGGCGAGCATTGGCCACGGCTGCAGCAGCAGCTCTGCAGCTGCTGCAGCCGTGGCCGCTGCATGCAACCGCACCGACGCTCGACGACTCTGGCTAGACATTGGAGGCAAGAAGTGAGACCTCTTAAACGAAAAGAGCGGCGATTGGTCAGGACAAACGAGCGCCGAGCGGGTACGCCGGAAAGCACACTCTTGGTAGACCTACTCCACTGACCGACGAACCGACGATTGGCCGCTACACGAGCAAGCGCCAAGGAAGTCAACCGGCGCCGGCAGCCGACATGACCGGAGCGACGGGAGAGCGAGTCAAAGTCCGGGCGCACAAGGTCCAGCCGGAGGCCTTTGCCGTCGATGAGCTCGGTTCGGCGGGCGTTCCGGAGGCGAACACTAATGCCGAAGCCGCCGGCGGCAGTGAGGAGGGCACGACGGTGGTGCGCTGCGCGACCCTCAAGGCGTTCCTGATCAGCATGGCCGTGTTTGGTCTTTTCCACCCGATGCGCTTCCGAAACGTCGGGGCGAAATGGTGGCCGGCACTGACGGCCTACTCGCTCGGCTGCTTGACATTTCTGGCAGCCAACTCGATACACCAGAGCGCCACCATGTTTCAAGCCGGCGACGCGACGATGCAGACGAACCCGACGGGCTTCCTCTTGAAGGTGTGCAGCTACGGCTGGCAGCTATCGGTTCTGCTCGCCGCTGCCGTTCTCTTCGCAAAGAACTGCGCCAAGGATAGGGGTTTCGCTCGCTACTACGGTGAACTGAACGTTGTCGTTGGCAAGTTCGAGGCGGCCGGCATGCGTATCGACTCGGCAGCCGGGCGCCGCGCGACAGCACTGTGCCTGGCAGCCGGCTGGGCGCTCGTCCTTTCTAACACGGCGTACGCCGTACAGTACACATTGAGCTCTTTGAAAGGTCCGGACAGGTCGATGCTGCGCTGGAGAGCAGACGGCGGCACGACCGAGAACGAGTACCAAGCGATGGCGTACGTCCAAGTGGTTTCGGCCGTCTACGGGGCCGGTGCCATGGTGTTTCCGGTCATTTATGTGCTCATCATATGCATGCAGATGTGCACGCTCTGGTCGTGCTTCAACGCCGAGCTGGACAGAGCGACCGCGTCGCACCCGGAAAAAGTCCTGCCTCGAATCGGCGACTACCGGCGCCTATACAGCGAAGTGTGCGACGTGGTGAGCAGCGCCAACGACTGCGTGGAGCACCTGGTGGGCGTACAAATGTGCTCCAGCTTCGCGATCACCATGATACAGGCGTACCTTATAGCTACGAACGGCGCCAGTGACGACTGGCCGTCTCTGCGCGTCGGCATCGCGATCTGGCTCTCAAGTGGACTCGCCGTCATGGCAACCGAATTCGGTGCCGGCTGCATGGTCATCGATAAGGTAGCCGCTGGGTGACCGTTCTCTTCCGCGCGCTCTCTCCATCGGCGTCAGTCAAAAGCCGCGGGCAGTGGCCATTAGGCCATACAGGCGACCGTAGCAGGCCGAGAGGAGGCCGGGCTTCGCCTAGTCTCGCCCACTCCGGTAATGGGATGGTTTAGGGAAACCGTCGATGCCGCGTGGTAGAGGAGGAGGCGTGGCGAGGAGCCACCGCGACGTATCGAGGTTTACTCAGAGGAGGAGGAGGAGGAGGAGGAGGAGGAGGAGAGCGAGCGATGCGGACTTTTCTTTTTCTTTAGGCGCTCCAGCGGCTCGGCAAAAAGAAATATCGGTGAGCTCGACGCGAGCGAGTCAGTCAGAATAAGCGAGCGATAGTTCGAGCGGTGCAGCGGTCATTGAATGTGGCAGCCATAATGCAATTAAACGAAATCGCACCGACTCGTTAATGAACGACCTGAGGTGTCGTGCGAATTCATGAATCGGGGCCAGCCACGACGGCTGCCACGTGGCTGACCTCGCGATGTAGTGGCAGCTGCGTGTGGCTTCACTAACGGTGCCAGTTTGAAGAGAAGTAGATGAGTGCTTGAAGATGAGAACCGAAGAAGATAGGCAGTGCCAGACGATACGAACTAAACGCACGGATCAAATGCTAAGGGTATGCCACCCACTGAGCACACTAACTGGAGCACGGGTCCACACGCTTACACACGCACCAGCTTTACCACCGGAGTGGTCATAATAACGTAAATAATAAGTATAATAATATTACACTTGATATAGCGCCCTCAGCAAGCAAACTCAATCTTTTTCTAGGCGATTTACAATTGCTGCAAAGGAAGCACGATTGAATGGTTAGTGGTAGAATGCTAAGTAAACAACAAGAATAACATGGTTAGGGTGACATTCACAGGGTCAGCATGCACGTATGGTTAGTGGCAGCATGCACAGTGTCAGCGCGAATAATCACAAAGGAAAAATCGCCAAGACCCACTAAATGCTGTGATAAATAGATGCGTTTTTAGTTCCTTATTAAATGTGGACAAGTCAGGAGATGTCGTGACGCGGATCTGGAGTGAGTTCCAGGCTTTTGGAACATGCGAACTAAAGGCACCGTCTCCAAAGGATTTGAGATTTTTACGAGGTATAGGTAAAGCATTATATTCCGAAATGCGGGTGTTAAACTGCTTAGCCTGGCTGGGGGCTAGATCTGATAGGTAGGCTGGAGCCAAAGAATGAAAAGACCTAAAAGTGAGTGACAAAACCTTGAAGTCAAAGCGTTGCATGACTAAGAGGCAGCTCATGTTGGCGAGAAGCGGTGTGATGTGGCAGCTGAGACGCTCACGACAGACAAGCCTAGCTGCAAATGTTTGCACCAGCTGTAAGCAGTTAGGCTTTGCATTAAGCTCATTATTCCTAGCGAGATAGCAGACGTCGAAAGGGCACCCGAAATGCCGTTCAAAAGCAGGAGTCTCTCGAAGTTTCTTAAGTGGTGCTAGAAATGAGCGAGTGTAGCGAGGAGGGATCAAAGAAAGAAATGGCGAGCAGTCTCAGGAAGCACCGCCATGTATGCGTAGGTTGAAAAGCCCGATTGTCTGCACTGCCGTTCTTGCCTCTACTGAACTGCTCCTCTGCTGCTTCATTAGTGCGGCATGTAATTAAAATGCAGCTAAAACTGTACTCTGCTCGCAGCAACGATGGGGGAGACAGTGTGTACGAGGACAGGCAGCATGGCCTGCGTATTTTCGGGCCCTTGAATGAAATCGAAAGCCAGTACAAGGTCTAGACAGTCATGCTGTACCGAATACACACGAAGCTACGGTATCAGCTCTTGTTGCTGAACAGAGGAAATAGACGGCACGAATTCGAGTGTGTGGCTCACATGTACGCTGGCAGAGCCAGACTCCATGATGGAGCGACGATGAGTGCCAATTCGGGTGCTATCGCCCTCGATTGGGCGCTTTCTTCTAGGCGCGGAAGTCCGAAGAATACCTCGAGCGGATCCCGTACACTCGCGGATCGGAGGTAGACTGCGAGCACCTGGCTCAGGTGAGGCTCACTAGCTCGCCAGGCACGTTGAGCTGGCCGAGGCCCAGAGCGTTCCTTCCGTCTTTTGGCGCCGGCACCGCGAAGCAACTCGTTCGTGTTTAGTTGCAGCTTTTCATGAACCAAATCAAGCGTGACAGAGGCTTCGAGATATTCGGAATTTATCCCATCGAAAGGGAAGCGCTGCTTCCGGTGAGTAGAGAGTCTCCACGAGTAGGTCTCGGCCGGCTAGAGCACCGTCCGCGCGTCGTATCTCTTTTTTCCCGGCGTCGACAGCAGCAGCTCGAGGGAGCCAATTAGTCGCACGCTGAGCGCAGCTAAAATCAAACTCAAGCGTAATGAGAGAGAGAGAAGATGCAACAGCGGCGCCTCGACTTCAAGCGATAGATATTCGTGAGCGCCCGCTCGCTGCAGCATCGAAGGCGCTCACGAGTATCCATTGATTGCTTGACGTCAAGATCCAAAGCGACAGCCAGATCGCGAGCCTTGTATCACACGAGACGTCGGAAGAGGTCGAGGTCCAATGGATTTTGGAGCCACCACTTGACTACGGGCAGCGTGAACAGTGGAAATACGAAGAAAAAATAAAAAGACACATTGCTGGAGGAGAAAATGAGAGAGAGAGAGAGAGCGAGAGAGATCGAGATAGAGATAGAGATAGAGATAGAGATAGAGAGAGAGAGAGAGAGAGAGAGAGAGAGAGAGAGAGAGAGAGAGAGAGAGAGAGAGAGAGAGAGAGAGAGAGAGAGAGAGAGAGAGAGAGAGAGAGAGAGAGAGAAAGAGAAAGAGAGAGGTGGAATAGAAAGGGGACAATGCAAAGGAGAAGAACTAGATGAATATTACATTAGATAAGGATACTACGTCCAAGTTGATCCATGCATTCGTGACATCTCGTCTCGACTTCTGCAGCTCAGTGCTCGCCGGCCTACCAGCATGTGCGATCAGGCGATTGCAGCTGGTGTAAAACTCCTCAGCTATACTTGTCTGTCGTGAGCGTCGCAGTTGCCACATTAATCCACTTCTTGCCGACCTGCACTGGCTACCAGTCAAGCAACGGATTGACTTTTTGAAGGTTTTGTCGCTCACTTTTAGGTCACTTCATTCTATGGCTCCAGCCTATCTCTCAGATCTGCTCCCCCATCAGGCCAAGCATCATTACCACCCGCTTTTCGGAATCCAACAGTCTACAAATACCCCGTACAAACCTCAAATCCTTTGGAGACCGTGCATTTAGTTCGTATGCTCCCAAAGCCTGGAACTCCCTCCCAACCTGCGTCAAAACATCCCCTGACCTGACCACATTTAAAAGGAACCTTACAACACACCTATTTAGGACAGCATTTAGTGGGTCCCTGTGATTCGTCCTTGATGTGCTTATGCGTGCTGACACTGCATGCTGCCACTAACCACATTCGCATGTTGACCCTGTGCATATCACCCCTAACCATGTTATTCATTTTGTTTGTTTGTCAAGCATGATTTTACTCACCATTCAATTGCATTTCCCTTTGCAGCAAATGTAAAGCGCCTGCCTAGAGAGAGATTGAGTTCTCTGAGGGCGCTTTATCGAGTGCATTATTATTAATATTATAATTATATTATTATGCACTTAAACATGCGTCAGCTCATGGATGCGAATTCTAGGCCCGGAGGTCCAAAATTAAAGTTTTGCAGGTCGATATTTTTTCCTGAGGGATTCCAATAGTTCAGCCCACTTTCAATTCTGCGCTTCATTGATGATATTTACGTTTGCAGCGAAAAATATAGTGAAATCACAGCGGAAGTGAGAGTTTCATAGTCTGGAGTGGGGCTCTTAGTGCATTTCATCTATTTCTGTGCATGCATAATCAGCTTAAGTAAGCCGGAATTTTCACAACTGCAATGCTTATTACAATTTGTATTTTAGATGATCGGCACGTGGATCACTTACTTGCTGATTTTAGTTCAAGCTCCCAGCAACGCATCGGCAGTGATGACGTTTGCTGGTGCTGCAGCTAATAGCACTACTAATATGTCGTCACTGCAGCCAGTATGACCGCTCTGGAAAACAAGAGAAGAGGCAGCACCAGTTTCAAGTGGTTAGTGGTTTATCTCTTATTTATTCTATAAGTGCTATATTGTTAGAATTTCAATAAGCTGGATGGCTAGTCCAAAGCTAGAGCAAGCAGTGAATCAATTGACATGCGGAAACCATCTTGAGTTCTTAGTTTGAAAACAGTCTTGTAAAATGCATGCGTTTTCATAGTAGTTATTCTCGGCAGAATCTCGGATCATTCACTGTTAACTTCAAATAAATACCTGCGGAATTGTCTCGTTGCTCGCTGTTTCTCCTAGAACAATGTAGGTTGAAATTACAAAAAATGTGCGAGCCGATGGAATTAATTAAAAAAATAAGAATACCAAAAGAAAACAAAATTGCTATAAAGACGCCTTACAAATCATGGAAGCATAGCACGTCAACTGGTAGGAAAAGCGACAGAACATTCTAGGTACTCGCTCACCACAGATTTTAAAATTTATGAAATTTAAAGCGAAAACTTTTACAAAGCGACTCCAGGGTTGCAACTTGCAGAGCATGTGCAATGGCATGCAATGTCATAAGCACAGGTGACGTATCTCCGTCTGTTACTCGGCAAAGCCACAAGGACTAAGTTGATGTTACGGTGAAGTTTTAAAAATTGAAGCCAAAGGTTAACGGCCTTGGGTTTCATTACAGTAGCTAACAGGCTTCATCCCACGCAACACAGAAAAAATAAATAAAAAGCATTTATGAATCAGGAGGGCAGTTGTGCTAGTGAGCAGCATGAAATTTAGCAACTCGGGACTGCTGAAAATGATGCACCACGTTTGGTAGGAGTAGAGTAGATGTGCTTATGAACGAATATCGGAAAGAGTTCTGAAGTCTAGGAGCCTGCAGAGCGAATGCTACTGCCGCCGACAGTCTTTAATCTTATGAATGAAACAGCTAGTTTATTATCCAAGGACTCGGCGCACTATTAGATAGCGATAGGTACAGCGGTTGAGGTTGGTATGGCGCCATGTCATTTCGGGCCTTATGGGTTGGAGTTTAGCTTAATTTTCTGCATCCTTTGATCGAAATGAAGCCATCGAAATGAACATACGGGAGATTCAATGACTAGGCTTGCAGTTACATAAATCACAATGGCTAGAGCCTTAAAGGCTGTGTGGTTGCTTAGCCTAAATCGAATTTTATTAATCCAGCCTTAAAGAAACCAGGGAGTTACTTAGATTTTAGCAAGCCGCCGTGGTAGCTGTCTATTACCCAGACACAGATAGAACTTTATAAAGCCATGAAAGTAGATTTCTTAATGAAGCCTTCAAGTTACATCCAGTTAGAAAAGAGGATACCTAAATTACGAGCACGTATTGACGATCGCACTACCTATAATGCACTTGATAATGTACTTAATGTACTTGATAATGCACATGATAATGGACTTAAATAAAAAATATAATTCATTTGTATAGCGCCCCAAGAGAACTAAATCCCTTTTCAGGCACTTCACATATGCCTTAGGGCTCGAGCCCACGACCTCAGCCAGTCCTTAGTCGGGGCGAGCACCTTAACCGCTTGACCAACCCAGCTCGCACGTGATAATGCACTTGACAATTCACTTGATGATGCACTACCTAATCACCAATTAGAAAAGTGAAGTCTCCTAATCCAGCGGTGGGCGTGAGTTGTTCTACGAGTGGAAATTGGTCGATATCGAGGATCTAATGTCTGCAAGGAAAGCATTCTAGTTTTCACGTCTTTGCCGTGAATTCTACTGGTTTAAATGACAAAAACTGGGTATCGTCAGCACAAAATGTTCCGCCGATCAATCTCAAATTTTTCCTAGAGGCTTGATATAAATGGAAGACAGCAAAGTACGCAGAACGGACCACTGAATAATTCTACCTAATAATTTTAATTATAATAATACATTCTATAACAGTATCAGAAAACTTAAGATGCTGTATAGAAAGAATTACCAAATAATTGGTGGTAAAATACGCAGGCAGCAGGCGTGTGGACGCAGGCACAGTGTTAGCAGGCGTATGCACACGAAGAACGAATAACAAAGAGACCCACTAAATTTAGCAATACGGTGTGTTTTAAGTTACTTCTTAAATGTAGTCGTGTCAGCGGACTACATGGGACGCGCGTCGGCAGAGCGTTCCAGGCTTCGGGAGCGTAAAAACTAAAGACGAAGTCTCCAAAGGAGTCTCCAAAGGTTTTGAGAATTGCGAACGCCAAGGGTATACTGGATGAGACCTGACCACAACACAGGACAGATCGAATACGATATCGGAAGTGTGATTTGAAAGTCGCCACCAAACGGTCTGCCAGGCCGCTTATTGTTCTTATCTTTCAAATAGAAAACCAGGATCGATAGTGATCGATCGATTGAGCAAGACGAGAAAAGTAGCCCAGTGAATTTTGCCGCGCTGCGTAGAATGTCGCTGGTCGCACGGAAGAGAGAAGTTTTAGTGGAGTAGTGGTGTCTTTCGAATCGCGACTGAAATTATTTTGACAACACGTTCTTCTCAATGCGTTCTACAAGCTGCTTATCGGAAATCGCGTAGGAGCTGTACCTATGCTTAGATGCCTTCCAGCCCTCCAGCACGGCAAGTTCTCCCAAATCCCTTGCTGCATGAATTGCTGACGTCTGCACAGGGATGACATCAACATTTCTCAAGTTAAATGATGATAAAGCCAACTTAATAGCACGATAAAACCTAGTTCGACTCATAAACAGGAAAGGGTAACGCTAAAAATCCGCACCGCTAGCACAGCTACTGTAACAAGTGCCAGAATTCCAGGTGCTCTGTTCCAAATGATAGCTACGTAGCATTAAAAAAATACAACCTGCTTAGATGGGTTTACTCTATCTTAGTTGGTCCATGCATTTGTGGCATCCCGTCTCTACTTCTGTAACTCACCGCTTGCAGGTCTACCGGTCTTTGCAATCAGGAACTTACGGCTGGTGGAAAACCTGCCAAATTACACCTATTATCTCCGACCTGTACCGACTCCCCATCATGCAGCGTATCAACTTAAAGATTGTGTCTCCCTATTTAGGGTCTTCTATTCTCTGGCTCCAGCATACCTATCTGAGCTAATCCACAACTAACGTAGTAGTGCCCGCTTTTCAGACTCAAAAATAGTTTAGCCTCGAACCAATCTCGAATCCTGTGGAAACCATGCCTTTAGTTCGTACGGCTCACAGCCTGGTACTCACTTCCGACCGACGTCACGAGACCCGCTGACTTGAAATTTAGAAAGAAGCAAAGCTCGCACATTTTACCTCCAAAATCTGGCGGGTCCTCGTGATTGGCTCTTTATGTGCTCATAAGTGTATCCGTGAAGACGAGAAAAGGTGACAGCAGAGGGTCTTCGAGAGACGCGCTCATTTAACTAGATTGAATACAGATGGCCAATTCGTTTGCAGAAACCCGAGAAATTTCTTAGCAAACGTCGCATATTGCCCCTAAGCACTTCGATCTATCGACAGTGGCTTTATGAAGGTACGCATACGTCTATTTTTGTTGACCATGGAGGCGGAAACACATTGGCAGAACAGTTAATAACAGGGAATTAAGACCACTTTGAGTGGTCAAATAAAGGATTCACTGTCTTACATACTGTCAGCCCCCACGCTCACAAAATAGTCAGGAAGCAGAAAACCAGTCGTAAATAGAATTACGGTCAGTAAAAAATTGTACATGAAGTGTTCTACTATGATGGGTTCGGATGCAGACATTAAAAGATAAATTGTATTTATGAGTACATAAAAAATAAAATGAATTAGTAAATGATATTCTATTTAATAAAATTTATTCTTCGGATTAGTGGAGGCGGCAGAAGCTGGTAAGCCAGTTTCGTGTTTTTAGTAAATAGATAAGAATACCTACGACTCCGTGAGCACTGTCAAGTTTCAAGTTTACTGCATCGCGGAGTTTACTGTACCTAGGCTGTCGGCAGCGAATAGGTGCTGATAAAGATTATTCTGCGTAGCACAGATTAAAAAATATTTCTCAGGATCAATTCTTTTCAGGTTTCATTGTTGGAAAAATTTGGAGTTACCGAGCACATGCAGCAGAACGAAAACAGTAAACCAGATTGAGCAATGATCCGAGATAGTCGGTAGGCGCATAACAAGGTGACTGGGCAGACATCCTTAGTGATTAGGAGATCCGGAACATATCCATCAACTAAAGTTTAAGTCGCACGTCTATGTGTTACCTGTATCTACACTCGAAGGTCTATGCATACATGTGCATTTACGCTTGCAGACACTGGTTCTGACTGGTCGCGACTGCTGCAGCCTTCACACGCGAACGGACACGCGCACGGTCACACGCACCGTTTTTGCTGTGTCTTCAGCTCTGCTTCCCCAAACCAGGGTTTTTCGAGTAGCTACCACCACTACCCTTACGACGACGACCACCTTGTCGATGACCAGCCTTCACGGCGACCTGCTGCCTGCTCCTTTCACCGCTTGGCGCCTGCCTTGATGCCACAACGGCTGACGAGGTCCCACCTCTGACGTGCACGGTGATTCGTACGCGGCTGAACCAGGCTGCCGCCGGTGCACTCGTCGAAGCGTGCGATCAGCAGACCTGGTCTGTTAAATTGCTGCATTCATGCAGCACAGTGAGCCCGTGAACTTTTGAGCTACTCCTTGCCTGAGCTAGTGGTCGCGTTGCTGTTAACTCAACATATAGCTCCTAACCAGACCCTATTTAAGCAGCTGTGTATCTGTCGGTGCATTCCTCCATAATGAACAGTAGGATTAGAGCTGAACCGATTGTTTGGAAGTCAACGCAAGCCGAAGCTCTCCAGACAGTCAATATATAAAAGGACCTGACTGTTGCTAGGGTCGCCAACGTGAATATTGAAGTCACCTGCAATCAATAGGAGGCCAGTAACACATAAATACAATCGACTCAGCTAGATATAATATCCTCCTTTTCCAGCTAGGAGCATCCTTCAGAGACATCTCAGAGCGCTCAGGGCCATGATAGCCCAGGAGATAAGGCGCTAGCTCTTAACGACCAAGGTCGTGTGTTCGAATCCAGCATCATTTTGAATCATGCGATGATTCGAACCCACGACCTCGGTCCCGAGGTCGTGGGTTCAAATCCTGCGGTGGGCGATCCTTTATTGCTAACTGCAAGTGGTGGTGATAGACGTTAAGGCTCTTTTGCCACTATACAAATGAAGCTTTTAAATAAGCAAGCACATACACACATATATACGTATACATATACATATGCATATGCATATATATATATATATATATATACATATATATACATATAAATGCAGGTGGAGTATTCCAATAAGCGGAGTGAGACTACATCTAGATTATATCTGGGACTAGGAGCAGCTATTCTTGTAACCGGAGTATTCTTATATCCGATATTCTTAGACGCTGGGTCTACTATATTTGGTTTAGGAAGTCCAAAAATTCTTTCACAAATAAGGCTGCTATTAAGGGGATCTGCTAGAAACTGAATCAAACGATGACCCGCGCGAAGAATTGCAGATCTTATAACCAAGCGATTCACGAAGAACGACAGCAACTCCACCACCGACCTTGACAGATCGCATGCTCTGACCGAATGAGAAACCGATGCCGCGATCTCAGACACGAAGCCAAGGGAGCGGGGCGCTATCTACGTCTCTGTCAGAAGAAACGGTTCGAGATCTGGAGGTAGACGCTCTGGTCGCGTATAGGTAGCCCCTAATTTTCAGTGACAGAGGAAATTTATCAGGCGAAGCTTTAGAGACTGTCCCGTGCTGTGGGGAGGCCAATAAGAAGGTTTGAGGCTGTGGCAGGTGTGGCAAGCGATTGCAGACCGAGTGCGACTGCAGGAACAGGCAGACTGCAGGTACAGGTAGATTGCAGGCACAGGTGTGCTGCAGGTACAGGTAGACTGCAAGTACTACAAGGTAGACGGTGCATTCTCTGGAGGTCTGGCGCCTGCGGTGAAAGTATTAACTGAAAGCAAACCATTTATTAAGCGACCGGCAGGCTAAACATCAGGGAGCTACTGAGGCAGTCGGGGCGGTTTTGGAAGGAGCTCCGTTATCGGCCAGCAGTACGGCTACGTTCAAGCCACTCAATCTAGCCGGCAAAGAGCAGCTTGAGCATCCACTCTCTGCTCTTGCCTGCTCTCGGGCAAACGCTCGGTGCTTCTAGCCACGTAGCAAGCGGCTCGCTGTTGGTGCCAGTAGTTCTGTTGTTTTCCCCTTCAAATTAATGCCCTGAGAAAAGTGCGAAAAAAACAGGCTGCTAGCTATGACAGCCCAGCTTCGCAGCTTGCTTCCACCTAAAACTTCTGGCTGCGGCCCGGCTTCCCAGCAGGGTGTCGCCGCAGAGAATATAAGACAAGGGGTGCAGCGACCTCCTGTCAGGCGCCGCAAGTCACTGTTGATCATCCAAAAACCGGATGGAGAGCACAAGCGAAAGTTCGCACGGATCAGCTGCAGTATTCTTCACCTTAGCAGTGGCCAAGAGCGTTGTAAATTGGCTGGCCAATCAGCCGAGCTGGTTTGGTCTAGCGGTTAAGGTGCTCGCCCCGACCAAGGTCTGACTGAGGTCGTGGGCTCAAGCCCCGAGGCATATGTGTGAAGCGCCTGAATAGAGATTAAGTTCTCTTGGGGCGTTATATACATGAATTATATTATTATATTAAAGATTATCACCTGTGTAATCGTGCAAGAACAAATCTGTACTACTGCAGAGGCAGGCTAAGAACGACCAGCTACTGCAAAATAAAATAAAATGAATATAAATACCAGCTGATTTAACAGCCTCTTTTTGTATAGCGACAGAAGAGTCTTGACGGCTATCACCACCGCTTGCAGTAGCGATAAAGGATCGCGCACCACAGGATTCGAACCCACGATCTCGGGGCCTAGGTCGTGAAAAGCAACCACCTTACCCAGTGTGCCATCACGGCTTAATTTAATCGAGTGGCCAAACCACCGGGGCAATCATCTACTCAAGACCACCGCCTAGTTGGACATTTTAAACAGTAGATCCCCTCCAACGTTACGAACACAGTGCCCTGCTTTCACGTTCACAAAAAACTAGGCCGAAAAAACTGAGCTTATAAAAGTGCTAGTCTCCGTCGACTCGCGATGAATACTGGTGACGCCTGAACCTTGTGGCGCGGTTAGAAACTGGTATGTAAAACACACAATACGCGAAAGTATGCCGATATTAGCGTAAACACAGGTTCGATGGAAAGCACACACACCGTAGCATACAAAGTCCATATCTATGATGCAGATAAGTCTCTATGACCGCAGCGGAGGGCTTAACAACTGCCACGACGTACGAAAACGGCTGGGTGGCCTAGAGTTAAAATCAGCTAGAACGCCTAGGCCAACTCCGTAAACATACCTAACCGCCTATTCTATGGCGTCGTCTTTTATGCGGACTGCTATGAATTATCGCATAACTGGTTCCTAGTCGCTCCAATTCAAGAACCGCGAATAAAGAATGTCTTTCAGAATCTGGCTGAAATAGCGCCCGCTGTTTTACAAAAATCGTCTGGTCTTTCGAGCTTTAAGCAAAAAAGTGCTTCATTGAAAACATGATAGCAATAGTGGTGCATTAAATGATGCATGCAGTCACGATAATAATATCTGGCACAATTGGACCCCTGGGGCCAAAAATGATTATTAACTCAGGTTATACAATTCATTCATTTAAACGTCATGATTTCTAAGAAGAACTTTAGGAGAACTGGAGAGTGGCGGACGGTCGGTGTCTCGAAGGAGGAAGAGATGCCAGATGAAGAGGATGACTAAAGTATGACGCCAGATGACTAAAGAGTACCTGCAGCTATTCAGATGGCTGTGTAGCCTGTGCGTGACGGTGAGCAATGGTGTAGCATAATGCTGGTGCGTCCACGACCGACAAGCGCACTTGAAGAGTTTAGGCCAAGCGCAAGCGTCAGACGGGAAGACCAACCAAGCAATGAGCTACGAAAGTAATAAGTCCTTGCATACAAGGTGCACGCATTCGCGAGCTCTCAGCGGCCCCGGTACGCGTGCGGACCGCAGGGCTGGTGACTTTCAACTCAAATTGATCCACTCACTGTGCCACGGTAACGCCGCGAGACTGTAATGCTTTCACATTTCTTAGAAGTCTCGTCATGTTGTCGCAATTGTATTGACCAGCTTGGCCGTAGTATGTTTATCAAAGCGGTCCAGAATTTAGCAAAGGTTTAAAAAAAGGTTCAAAGTTTAAAAAAAGGTTTAAAAGGTTTAAAAAGGTTTAAAGGTTCAAACCTTTAGGCAGACTTGACTTTGGAGCTGATGTGGTCAACACCGAGCCCATTTTGGGTATTACTCACTCAAATTAAATAGTAACCGTGGGTTTGTCCATCCCTAATAAATTGGTTTCATAACTTTTAACACAATCAGGGCTACATATTCATTCAATGCCAATATAATTACTGCACTCTATTTTAATGAACGCAGAATAGCAATGCAGCGATTAGAAATTATTACGCGAATAATAAAGTTTACCAGAATTATAAATTTAGTATTAAGTTTTTATTTCACAAGAATTCGCGACAAACTATCTTTACCAGGTCAAGAGTTGCATTATAATCTTTTTTTGATGCTTAGTATTCTCGTAAGGTCTAAGCAAGAGCTACCTAATACAATTCTCGCTGCCGTATACGAAAATGTATACGGATTCGCTGCCGAGCTCGCCGGAATTGCTACCCTGCCCACGCGGTCCGAAGGAACATCCGTGTGATCTGCAAACATGGGCTGAAACACTTGCACTCGTGAGAGTATGGCTATGTGGTTATCTAACTAATACTTGAAATTACAAAGCAGCAAGCCAGTCAAAGTTGTAGGACTTTGCAGAAGCACATAGGTAATGTAATGTATCTCCGTCTGTAAATCCACAGAGCGTCAGTGCGTGTTTCGCAGGAGAGATTCCTGTAGCGAACTCACAGACTAAGCGGCTTTCTGCACACATCCGGTAGCCAACAGACCTAATCTCACGCAAAAAATCAAAAGCGAGAAGCATTGCCAAGTGAGATGAAAAGTTGAGGTAACGCTTGAGTAACGCGAAAGTAGAAGCTCGGGACAGCCGGAAAGGATCCGCCGCACGAGGGCAGCACGGAATAGGTAGATGTCGTCGCGAAGTAGCTGCGGAAGTGAGCCGCAGCGTAGGGAACTGCGGAGCTAAAGCCTGTGTCACAAACGGTCGTAAAGCGTAGGAACGGAACAGCGAATTATTTTTTCAATAGAAGATCTGAGGGCACGAGGCGGCTGAAACGGGTGCAGCAGTTCAGCTAGGTATGAAGGTCCATATGAATCAATGTCTCATGTTAATTCTCGCCGCCAAATAACTGCGTGCACGCCGAGAAGTGGCCGCCAATTGCAGTGCGCCTATGAGGGTTGGTAATAATAAAAAACAATTTTGATAGCACTGTCGGCGAAACTTAATCTCGTTTTATACACTTAAGATATGCTGTAAATGTAACATGATCATATGGTTAGTGGCAAAGTGCGAAGTGTCAGCACACATTAGCACACAAAGGACAAATCGCAAGGATCAAGCAAACGCTTCTAGGACCAAGTGCAATTTTTAGCTTCTTTTTAAGCACTGTCAAGTCAGCGACTATGATACGACAGTCGAGAGCGTTTTCTAGCTCTCTAGGAGCATACGATCTGTAGGCGCAGCCTCTGAAGGATTCCAGGTTCGCACGTAGTAGAGCTAAGAGATGTGAGTACACAGAAAGCAAGCAGTACGATGCCTAGCCTGGCGCGAGGAAGTCGTCCTGATGGGTAGGCTGGAGCCAGAGAATGAATGACTGTGCATGACCCGTTTCAGAGCGAGGTGTCGCCTTTATAGCCAATATAATTAAGGCGGGGGCATACTTCGACGGAATCTTCAGATTAGTTTAGTAGGACTGGCGATTCTCTATAGGGCAAGCCTCTAGAACAATGCTTTACACTGGCCGGTGCTGCTATGCACGCCGCTGCAGGCGTAGGTAGAAGTTTCATTTTTGGACGCTGGCCATTCTCCTTAGTCAGGCTGATTTGTGGCATTGGCGTGCTCAATCACCCACGTGAGAGCCACGTGTCTTTCCGGAGCTTTCTGGTAGTCTGTATAAATGCCAGCCTTCTTTTGACCACGGATTCCATTCAGGAATGTGTGTTTGAAAAAAAAGCTGCTTAAAAAAGTGATTTTAGATTCAGGTGATGTCGCTATATCAGTCGGGAGTCAGCTCCTGTCCCTAAGAGCGTACGAACTCAAGGCACGGTCTCTAAAGAATATGAGGTTCGTAGGAGGTTTGCTGAACGATTTGAGTCAGCGGCGGGGAAAGGGGGAGGGGCGCAAGGCCTAGGCCGGTTCTGAAGTAGTTCTGATCGGTAGGCTGGAGTTAGACAATAAAGAGACCTAAACGTGAGTAGCAGAGCCTTGAAGTCTTAACGGTCCTTGATTTGAAGCGAGTGCCGGTCAGCGAGAAGTAGTGTGATGTGGAAACTGCAAAGCTCTCGACAGGCAAGCCTAGCTGCAGACTTAGGCACCAACTGTAAGTGTCTGACTGTATAGGCCTGTAGACATGCAAGCAGTGAGTTACAGAAGTCAAAACGGATGCCAAAAATGCATGAAACAACTTGGATGTATTTTCCTTCTCTAAGCAGGCTCAAGTTTTAGCAATGTTAGGTAGTTGAAGTAATCGTCTAGTAGAAGGGCACTAAGAAAACTTGCTAGTTTAAGTTTTCGTGATAGGTAGATGATTCTTGATGCGGAGGAGGGCACACTACAGACTGAATAAGATCCAATTGCTAATAGATTTGCATAATATTGTAATATTAGAAGACAGTAGCGTAAAATTGTCTCAGACTACTTGATCGAGTGTGTAATAACATGTTTTTTGAAAGGGAAAGCATACAAGCCACAAGAGGAAATGATTCGGTAAAAATACTAAATTCCGCACTTCAGACGGCATTGAGTTGTTGAAATGAATGTTAATGTCACCCAGACCGAGCAAGGGACGATTTCTTGAGACTGAGTCAAAATTTGATAAGAAAAATCCGAAAGAGAAGTGGATTTAGTGGGTAGCAGGATAATAGGTAATTGCCACTGTTGGATACTTGCTACTGGAGGTACTCAAAACAAAAGATTCGAAAGACTGCTTTGAGGAGAAGGCGAACGGTTTGAAATTTGGGGAGTAGTGTCCGACACATGCGACTCCACGACAAGTTTTGATTAATCCAAGTGTATAAAAGGCAGAGACGCCCGTCGAAGTAGCGTCGATTATGGTCGGGAAGATAGTCGGATAACCCCAGGTTTCGGTCAAAGCAAACAGGTCAAGGGCGTCGTCAAGAATCATGTCACGTATTATTAGGGTTTTGTTGTACATCGAGAGATGGTTCGCATGGTAAAGATTAAGGCTTTCACCCGGGGTTATAGCAGGATTGATGGCGAACACGTCAGAGTGATAAACAGCAGTGCTTGAGGGAGAGCTCGAGAAAATGCACGGAATACTATCCAAGCTCCCATTTCGACCGGGCTCACTTCGAGGAGGGTTCCTGCGGGATAATCTAATTCAGGAATCCCAGCTGCAGGAATCGTCCTCAGGAATGCATTTGAACAATTTAACGAATCCATCTTGGGCATGCATAATTATACCTAATGCGGAGGTCGCTAACAGTTGGTGAAACTAACGTCACTGCCCGCGTGATGGCAAGCTTCTATAGCTAACCATCACGTCCAATCCCTATCTAAGATTAGGAGCTGTCTTCCACAGGGGCTGGTAAAAACTCCTTAGTTCTGTCTCGGCTTGATTATTGTAATTTTCTTTTCGCTGGGATACCAAAGAAAGCAAATAGGCCACTGCAGCTGACTATGAATATGGCTGCAAGGCTAGTTTTCAAGTCCCAGAGGTTTGAGTATGTGTCTCCTTTACTAACATAGCTAGGATGGATGCCTGTAGAGCAACGGATACAGAGCAAAGTTCTTACTCTGACCTACAAGGCCCGCCACGGCTTGGCTCCTTCGTATCTAGCTGAACTGCTGCACCAGTTTCAGCCTCTTCGGGCTCTCAGGTCCTGTGTGGACAAAAAATTAGCTCTTCCATTCCTCCGCTTAAAGACAGTTGGCGACAGAAGCTTTAGCTCTGCAGGTCCTAGGCTGTGGAACTCGCTTCTACAATTCTTACGCAACGACAACTGCTCTCGTGCTGCTAACCATGGCTCATCCTTTTCAGCGGTCCTGAGCTGCTACTTCCATGCTACTCACTACCTTAACTGCTCTCTTAACTCTGCTATGCTTCCCACTTTCTCTTTGTTGCGTGAGACAAAGTCTGTTGGCTACCGAATGCGTACTGAAAGCCACTTAGGCTGTGAGTGTGCTATGTAAAACTCTCCTGCGTAACATCCACATAGTCTGTAGGACTTTGTGGAGTTACAGAAGGAGATACATTACATTACATTAAATGCTTAGGCGGAGGCATAAAAGGGGGCGGGCGCCGCGGGGGCTTGGTGACAGGGCAAGTTATATAAAGTAGGTAACTAACAGTCGGCGAAGCTCAAGCCGCAGCCCTCTTGGTACGGAACGCGGGATAGGGAGGTCAAGGCCGGCAGGACGGCGGCTGCAGGGCCGGCGCAAGGAGCATGGTGACAGGATAAGCGATTTCGTAGAATTATTTCGGTGTCCTCTAGAATTTAATTTCCATCACACTATGACAAAACAGAAAACAGATAAAAAGCTTACAACGGGCCTTGGCTGTATATTTTTACACGTTCCATGTCCGAAAGAACTTGGATTTTCGAATGCGGGAATTCTGCAATGGACAATAGACACCAGTGGCGCTTGTTGTCCGGAGGATACCAAGCCAGCCAGACGGGGGATTTCAAAATGCAATGTAATGTATCTCCGTCTGTAACTCCTCAAAGTCATAAAGACCATGTGGGTGTTACGCAGGAGAGTTTTGTGTAGCGCACTCACAGCCTAAGCGGCTTTCGGTACGCATTCGGTAGCCAACAGACTTTGTCTCACGCAACAAAGAGAAAGTGGGAAGTATAGCAGAGTCAGGAGAGCAGTTGAGGTAGTAAGTAGCTTGGAAGTAGCAGCTCAGGACCGCTGAAAAGGATGTGCCATAGTCGGCAGTAGGAGAGTAGCTGTCGTTCGGTAAGAAATGCTCAAGAGATTGAGAAAACGCCGCTCGACGTACGTCTACCTATTCTTATTAGCAAAGGATGTATGCGAGTCTGCACCAGACATAAAATATTCTTCGACAAGTCAACCGGAAGCTTTGTCAGGGCGGGGTCCGAATGATCGTACTTTGTTGATCTGATTTAAGTGCCACACTCAGTTGCAGAGAAACTAAAGTTTGACAAATGAAACTGTTTTAACTCATTGCAAGGAAATCTGAGTCACTTTCCCACCAACGACTGAAAGTCGGTCTCTTTGTCGTTTCTTTGAAAGTGTAGTTGGTCTTCATTAACTTCGCCAAAACTATTGATCTTCGGGAAAATAACCTTGACTGAATGCGAGAAGCTGTAGGGCGTCCTGAATTCACTGAATTTTGTAAAGCTACACCAAATAGATCAAAAGTTTTTCTTTGCGATTAAAAATAAAAACATTTGCTGATTTAACACCCCTTTTGCATAGCTGCAGAAGATCCTTAATGGCTACCACAGCCGCTTGCAGAGGCAATAAAGGATCGCCCACTGCAGGATTCGAACCCACAACACAGGTGGTGAAGAGTGACACAGGTGGTGAGGAGTGACACAGGTGGTGAGGAGTGACACAGGTGGTGAGGAGTGACACAGGTGGTGAGGAGTGACACAGGTGGTGAGGAGCGACACAGGTGGTGAGGAGCGACACAGGTGGTGAGGAGCGACACAGGTGGTGAGGAGCGACACAGGTGGTGAGGAGCGACACAGGTGGTGAGGAGCGACACAGGTGGTGAGGAGCGACACAGGTGGTGAGGAGCGACACAGGTGGTGAGGAGCGACACAGGTGGTGAGGAGCGACACAGGTGGTGAGGAGCGACACAGGTGGTGAAGAGCGAGCATCTTACCTCCTGGGCCCTTAAGCCCTACCATTCCACATATTTTTCGCTTAGAAAATCCTACAAATGCGTTCCGTTGCTATGCCGATGCAAATAGCGCTCAGTCATTTATTTTCCAAACTATCAACTGTGTCCGCAGTTGAAGGAGCCAATTTAAATTGCCTCTCTCCAAAATGTGCACCGTATGTGTGCCCTGTAATTGCGACTTGTACCTGCAAAGTTACTTAAATCCTGCTCGAAGCACACTGGTCCATCCCTCTAATATCAGCAGTTTTTCTCTCTGGCAAAGTGCTATAGCCCTGACAGTTAATCACTTAAAGGAGTTCTCATTCATTGAAATGACGATGGCATGCTTGGAAAAAATGGTGGGCTGCGAACGGCCAAACAAATTGTCGTTCTCAGTGGATCAATAACGAAGACAAGCGGTCACAATATTAAGAAGAATCGAGGAATCCTAACAGCTGATACATGCTTTTGTGGCATTTCAAGGCAGTCGTGCTTATCAGATTAACTAGGGTATGCTACTCGGATTGACAAATGTTAGTCCGTTTAAGGAAATTTCGAGTAGCAGCACCGGAAGTTAGTTCGCTCACCCTAAGACTCAATAACATCGTCCAGTCCTTATGACTAGCTAATCGTGAAGCTTAACACTTTGGCAGGTCGCTTTCGCTGGATATTCGGCGTACCTGTCATACCAGTTGATACCTTTCGTAGCAGCCGTAATATACCGGCTACGTAATATACAGTGCGTGTGGTAGAGAGCTTTGCTAGGTGTAGAATACAGCAAAAACATGAGCTGTTGCATACAGACTAATTAACGACCAAGGATAGGTTTTCTAGAGACAAATGTGTACATGCGACAACATAAAAAAGAGAGGCACGAGGCAGTGTGGGCATGCATGCACGCTTGCTCCAGTGTACTGCAGAGAATGAGAGCGAGAGAGACGTGATTTAGTTAAATTTAATTCAATGTATCTCCGTTTGTAATTCCACAAAGCCACTAAGACTAAGTGGCTGTTACGCAGCCAAGTTTCTATAGAGCAGTTTAAAGCCTAAGAAGATATCAGTACGTATTCTGTAGCCAACATAGAGAGAGAGAGAGAGAGAGAGAGAGAGAGAGAGAGAGAGAGAGAAAGTATACGAGAGACAGAGAGAGAGAGAGAGAGAATACGAGAGTAAGAGAGAGAAAGCGAGGGGAAGAGGGGGAGACAGAGAGAGTACACGAGAGAATTCGAGAGAGAAAGAGAGAGAGAGAGAGAGAAAGAGAGAGAGAGAGAGAGAGAGAGAGAGAGAGAGAGAGAGAGAGAGAGAGAGAGAGAGAGAGAGAGAGAGAGAGAGAGAGAGAGAGAGAGAGAGAGAGAGAGAGAGAGAGATGGAGGGCGAGAGGAGCAAAAGTGAAAGTTTACGCGCACGTGTAGCTCCATACGTTAGATGGGCTACATGGGCTGAGTGACGCTGAAAGCAGGATTTTCATAAGGGTATGCTTTAAAAAATTTGATGCGAAGCAAATCGACTGTTTTCTTTAAAATAAAAACATATATATATAAATGCTCTTCTATTGATCAGTACCCAATACGAAATTTCCTCTTATTGCGAAAGAAAGCACTTTGCCCGTTCAAGAACGCCGCAAGTGAATGAACGACCGCTTACAGGAGCTTTCTGCTCTCGCTGTCACTTCACTTATTGGTAGAGCAAGCAAGTCCCCCCCCGTGCAAACTGACTAGCACTTCCGCACGCCACCCGCTAGACTCGCTGGGTAATCTCTTGTGCCTAAAATAACGGAAAAAGCGTTTTCGCTGCTTCGCGACAGCGCGCGCCTGCACGCATTCAGTGCATGTTCCTAGCGGGAAGTCTTGCTAACCGGGGCCACGATTATTCGCAGGTAATTTTTCTTTAAAATGGCTGCGGTCGAGACGAGCACCGGGCTAGCTAGCTGGAAACCTCGCTGAAAGCCTTCGCTGTCTCCGGACGCTCTCGGTTTTTTCCTAGCTGGTGGTCCTAAAAAGAACCGTTTGTTGACGAGAATTGCTAGCGCTGCTTAGCCTCCGAAGCCGTGCAGGGTCTTGCCCCTCCTTTTGAGCGCATGGACCACGTCCGTGGCGGTAGCCGAGTCCCCCCGGCGCGCTCACAATACGCTATGGCGTCGCGCACCAAATTCACGAGAAATACCTTGAGCACCTTGCCGGCCTCGTCGTAGATGAGACTTGAGATGTGCACGATGCCGCCGCGGCGAGCCAGGCGGCGGATAACCTTCGTGATACTCTGAATGCTGTCTCGCTGGATCCTACGGAGTCGCTTGGCGCCTTCCTTTCCGAGATATCGGCCTCCGTGTCCGCGTCCAGATATGTTCGTGCGGCACTAATCTCGATTTTGACGGCGTCACTGCGCCTTTATGTAGAGCCTCCGACAGACGTCACCGAAATATTTGTACTGGCTCAGCAATCATTTGTTAGTCTTTTTGACCAATAGAAAGTGTTGCGTCGCTTCCCCCACCCAATAGGCTACTAGTAAGTCAAAATGACCTATTGGGCGCGAGTTCGTGAAGTTCTCTTCAAATATATAGTCATAGATATCCCATAGATGTACACGTAGCCGCAGGTTTTGCCTCACCCACAAAAACCATGGCCGAATGAGCGACTACTGCTGCGAGCAGTTTTGAAATCTATCCGGCAGCTCCAAACGAGTGAAAGATGCCAAACTAAAAACAAAGGCCCAGCATACGATTCGCTTTAGAATGCCAACCTAAGAACTGGTGGTAGGAGTTCTGATGACAGCACTGGCGTGCTAGTGGAAACTCTTTCTCAGTAGTTTTCAATCTAATAGGTGATTCAAATACATTTTGGGACGCTCTTCCAGAACCTGTATCTCGGTTTAACCCAACACGTTAAAATTTCTAGCAGTTTGCATTTTTCAATGTTACCTTAACATGCAAAACACGCAGTTTTTATAATCATTAAAAAATTATCACCTAGGTAAAGTAAAATTTAAACACAGGTCTTCCTTCATTTAGTCAACTGATTCTTCCTCGACTTTCTGCTGTGTTCAGTGGCTGGATTGTGGCATTTCAGGCTCCAAGAGTAATCAGCCATCGTGCTACTATTACAGCGGCCTTGATATTTACGCTCCACTTCACCATGTTCTGATAGAGCGTCACACCCTGTTCCTCGCTGAATGCTCCTACATTTGATACGAAATAGTCAAGGTGAGAGTTTAGAAAATGCATCTTAAAAGTCATTCTGCTGCCAAATGTTGCGTTGCCGTAGCGCCGAATCATGTTCTCAACTATTCGCTCGTAGTCAGAAGACTTGTGATTGTCGAGAAAGTTCCTTTAGACGGAAATAAATCCATTCCACGCCTGCAACTCTAACGGTCGTTTGTTAAGTGAACTGAATGCATTCGAACAATTGACTGGTCTGTGAAAGCAAAAGATGCCAGCTTTTATCTCTGCCTTGCTAAATTGAGGAGAACCTTTTGTAATTACGTAAATGTATCACCGTCTTACATTCAGAGCATTAAAATAGTTTTGTATTAGTTCAGGCGTTATTTGCGAATCAGGAAGTAGCACTTTCTTGCTGTCGAACTAAAGGCTCTCTGGTCTTGTCACTCCCAGGCACAAAACGTGTGTTCGCTCGCTCTGGCCAGTCTTTCTTTTGGTAACTGAAGAGCATCAGCTCGCGACTATCTCGCAGGCATTAAAAGCTAGGATACTTTGTGTAGCCAACTTGAATTCCAAGCAGAAGGACAATGACATTTAGATCACCCGTATCTGCCACCGGTGTTGATCATACATTTGATTTCATAGAGAATTGTTAACCTTTTTTTCCGCAAGTCCTTTTTATCTCTACAGAATGTGCAACCATCAAAGAGGAAAGTTCGTTTCAATTGCGAAGTAAAACCCTCTTAAAGCTGCGATTCGGTTCGTCAATGAAGAGTCTCCACTCAGCTGGATCGTAGTAACTTTCCGTTCGGTTAATACTAATAGTAATAGCACACTTGATAAAGCGCCCTCAGAGAACTCAATCTCTTTCTAGGCGCTTTACATTTGCTGCAAAGGAAACACGATCACGATGCGGGAAAGATGAAGAATCAGCCAGTGCACCATGCGCAGCCACTCAAGCAGCAGTAAACCGGTGCTTGCCTACCTTGACCTTCGGCTTTTCTGCAATAAACTACTGAACTCTTCGTCGAAACGTACGGAGAAAACCCTTTTTACGACGTCTATACCAGCGGAAAATGTCATACCCAGAGCAATAAAACCACTCTCTCTTAATCAAGAATCAAGGAGTTCAGCCGACTATTTGGGCAGGACAAGGTCCTTCACTACTCCATCAAGATCAGATTGCGACATTAGTTTAGAGGTCAACGCGTTAAAAGCGTTATAGATGTCATCAAGGTCACCCTCAGTTGAACTTGAATCACTGTCAGTTAATATATCGTAGAGTGTAACAGGTGGAACTGTAACAGGTGGAACAGGAACTCCCGCCTAATTACTGTGCGGTACTGGTCGCATCGCTGACGGTATATTTGGATATTTAATAATAATATAATAATAATAATATTTAGTTTTATGCTTATTCTTCTCGTTGAAGCCTTAAACGTTAGTAATGCAGAAATAACAATTAAAACCATGGCCAGTTTTATATCTCCAAATTATTGGTACTTCAAAAAGCATGACTTTGCCTTTTGCCTTTTTTTGACTTATAAACAATTGTCTCGAATTTTCTACACACGGCTTGCAGACCATATGTGGTGCTCATGTCTTAACTTGATCTTCCATTTTTCATCCAAACTAGGCGTGTGGCGCTGCTTGATAAATGTAGTAATTCGTAGTCGCTGATATTATTTCGAAAATCTCCCGCAGATTTAGCAGAATACATGCTGAGACTTCTTACTCATCATTGGCACTGTAAATCACAAATATTCGTTGATTTAAACAACTACGTCAACCAAAAATGACTCATTGTTCTAAAAAATAATACACAGCAGTTATGCGATTATGTGACTTAAAAAATTAACCCCATGAAAGCCAATATCACTCTACATAATGCGTAATGTTAAAGTGCACCTGATCTTTGAGAAATAAAATCTACCAAACATGACGCGCCAAAGCAAAAAAGTAACACCATAAATTACCATTTGTGGTTGATATTTGGAAAATAATTACAAATGCCAGACTACTAATAGCATTTAGAGCAGTGCAGTAGGACGTGGCCATTTCCGATTAGCAATATTCAGGCTGGCGCGGACTAAACGAGTATCAGAGTTAAATCCAATGGCATTGCATGCCAAGCTGTTGTCAATTCGTCTCATAATGTGCTCAGTGGTCTTATGCTACTGTCCAGAGGTCTCAGCCAACGTTAAACCTCCAATTCTTTGGTTGGCTTGCTTCTTTGACGGCTTTCATCAGTCATGAAGACTTAATTTTATGATACTGTCCAGAGGTTTCAGCCAACGTTAAACCTCCAATTCTTTGGTTGGCTTGCTTCTTTGACGGCTTTCATCAGTCATGAAGACTTGGTTTTATGCTACTGTCCAGAGGTTTCAGCCAACGTTAAACCTTCAATTCTTTTGTTGGCTTGCTTCTTTGACGGCTTTGATTAGTCGTGAAGACTTGGTTTTATGCTACTGTCCAGAGGTTTCAGCCAACGTTAAACCTCCAATTCTTTGATTGGCTAGCTTCTTTGACGGCTTTCATCAGTCGTGAAGATTTCGTTAAAAATACTGTTTCCATAAGCCCACGTTCCCCCGAACCCTCGCCTTACGTTCAGCCAACCCTGGATCCTGGCCAGAGCTAAGCTCAAATGTTTTCGGCAAGAACTCAAGCGTGTCCGAAACGGGAGAAATCGGGCGCTCCATTTCCCGCAGCCGATCGTTGCTCGTGGTAGGAGCCCGACTGCGTCCAGGCACAGGCTGGCTCGTCATCATTTCTACTATGGAAATTTTCCAAATATTTCGTGCGACAGCGTTTCTATTTATCTGCCGCTTCCGAGCGATCAATAGGTTGTTAACCCTCCTATGATGGTAAGACCGTTTGTGGTCCCTCACAAAATCCGCAAGGAGGCATTGCACAGCCATAACTATTCAACTGGGCGCACGTGTCAATCCGACCTGCCGAGGTCAAGGCTAAGGTCACCAGGTCCCTGCCCGATTTTTCCAGCGAGCCAGAGTGCCAAGGAGATGTTGCACCTTAAATTAGGCGAATAACGTCTGCAAATGCAACCCAGTGGATGTCGGATATATTTTAAGGTATTAAAAGAAATTGGCTATGCTACAAGATTTTCTTGCTTTGGCATCGTGCAGCAGGCCAATGAGTGAGCGAATGATTATCCTAAGCCCAGCAACCGAAATTCGCACCTACTGCAGACCAACGAAAACTGAGTTATTAGGTTGCTAAGGGGGCACCCACAAATACTCCTCATTTGTATTCACAAATACAACATCTTTGTTTCTCCTTTTAAGCGCTCATTGGTGCTCCTTAGAAATAATTTATCGACCGAAATACCACTTATTGATAGACTATGAAACGAACAGATTCTCCTGAATGCATTCACAATTTGTATGAGTTCCAATAGCTACCGGCTTAGGTACATCAGTGATACTCATTGGAAGACTAGTGCGGAAAAACCTATCACTGCTAGCGTAATTCAGTCGGTAGCGTCCAAGCAATACGGCGAAGTACGAAGTCCGTGGCGAGCCAGCTGGAGTACGCGAAGCTGTCAAGCAAAGGCTCTTTGCAGGGCCACCACCCGATTTCACGAGCGACAATTCGGTTCATTTTTTCAGTGGCAAGACTGCACGTCTACCCTTGATGTTATTGCGTAATGAAGTCACCGGTATGGGCCACTTCCTGTAAGAGCTTGAGGGTGTGCCACCGTCGTCGAATCGCTTTAAGGTGGCCCGCCGGTGGTGCCCGCACATGGGCATACCGGCGCTTAAAAAAAGCAGGAGGAGCCGAGCGGTCGTGGCTACATGACTATGCAACATGGCACTGGAAGTCTAAATCGACAGCGAGTGAGCGAGAGAGTGTTTGTGACAGAACGAGCCTCGTTCATTTTCACTGACCAGCGATGCGGCTCAGGAGTGGTCCAGGTGGCGCGGCGATCGCTCTTCCAGTCCTACAGGAGGGCATCGAAAGGCAATCGCGAAGTGAACGCTAGATAACTTTCTTTTCAGCAGACTTTTTGTCACGCTACCCAGCCCGACGACAGGGCGTTAGGAGGACCATCACAACCCGTGAAAGCCAAGGCCTCATCTAACAGTTGTGATCTACGGGTCTCTTTTCTGGCTGTCTATATTTACGGAGGAAGTTTCACCCCTCCTAACAAGAATATTTGTCTCTGACACGTAGTTATTAATCGCATGCGACTGAAGCATTTAAGCCGGCAATCTAAGCAACTTTCAGGTTTGCTCATTTTTTGACCGTCTGAAGAACTTAAGTTTCAGGCAACTGGTAACTCACACCACTCGAATTGATGGCCGAATACTGGATATCGTGATCGCTTGGGATATCTGCCCCACTGACCTGGTGGGGTTATCGCTGACTATCTCGGATCGCTGCTCAGTCTCGTTTAATGTTACCGTTCTGTTAAACACGCATGGTAGCATCGAGATTTCACGCGACGCAACTTGAAAAGCATCAACCCGGAGAAATTTTGGTAATACGTCTTTGTGGCAGGTCTTCTTGACCTGCACACAGACTCGGCCGGCTGCCTCGATACCTTCGCTGATGTAGTGAGGATACAAATTAGAGAGTACCCTAAGCGAACATGCTATCGTACATTCTGTCCGAGTACAGAGTATTTAAGATTTCTTTAATTTACCCACACAATTTCAAAAGATGTGCTGTGTTAAAGTCGTGCTTGAAGTCATCTTAGAGAAGTCATGAAGACAGCCCAAGCTAGTTTTAAAGACAAACGCCGAGTCTGCAACCGGAAGATTAGAAAAGCCAGGGCATATTGTTTCACTCGAAAGTGAAGTCCTGCAAGTCTTATCCAAAGCTGATTTGTAAAACGTCAAATAGCGTGCTTGGCAACTACAAAAGATCACACTATCCAGATATTAACAGCCCGCAAAACAATTTTTCAGCTTTATTCATTTAAAAATTGCATATTTCTAAGCCACCAGAAAGCCTTCTCCGACTAAAGCAATATTTAAGCCAACAGCTGTGACTTTTCTAAAGAATTCTGTGTACTAAGTGATTCTTAAGTTAAGTGAAAAAAGCTCGTTTCCTGTAGACCCTATATCATTCACTCTTTGGTCTTCACTGTTATAAAAATCTAGTCTTGCCACAACTCAGTGTTTTAATGCATCACTTGATAACGTGGTTGCTCCAAAGTCTATATATCAAAGTCTATATATCAACATAACAATTTATAACTATACTGAGAACATTTGTTGGGCCCCGGAGGAGCGTGCTACCGCTGGTGACCCGGATAGACATGGCAATTGTGATAGCTATCAATCACGGTCACGTGACAACCCGAGTCGGGCTTCCGCGAAGGCTGTCCTCAGAAACTACCAAATAATCAAAAATCCTGGGCAGAATAAAATTGAAAATGAACATGACTAACGTATGCTAAATATCAATGTGCAGTTAGTATTCCGTTTGGTTTGGTCGTCGGCGAAATACTCCAAAAGGTATAAGTTCAAAAAAAGTATGCTTCTATGCATCAGAGGAAGTTATGCATTAAGTTTTGTCGCTCACTTTTAGGTCACTTCATTCTTTGGCTCCAGCCTATCTCTCAGATCTACTCCCCCACCAGGCCAAGCATCTTACCATCCGCTTTTAGGAATCCAACAGTCTACCAATACCTCGTACAAACCTCAAATCCTTTGGGGACCGTGCATTTAGTTCGTATGCACCCACAGACTGAAACTTCCTCCCGACTTGCGTCAGAACACCCCCTGACTTGATCACATTTAAAAAGAACTTAAAAACACACCTATTTAGGACAGCATTTAGTGGATCCCTGTGATTCGTCCTTAATGTGCTTATGCGTGCTGACACTGTGCATGCTGCCACTAACCACATTTGCATGCTGACTCTGTGCATGTCACCCCTAACCATGTTATTCATGTTTATCAAGCATGATATTACTCACCATTCAATTGTGCTTCCCTTTTTAGCAAATGAGTAGCGCCTAGAAAGAGATTGAGTTTTCTGAGGGTGCTTTACCAAGTGCATTATTATTATTAGGCCCAAAGAACTGATAATTTCGATAAGTTTCTCCGCTTATAGAGACATTATGAATAACATTAGAATGCCAATAGAGATGTTTGACCGTACTTACGAAACTAAAAAAACAGTAACAATTTCATCAGAGAACTTGGTCTTAAGATGTCCTATGCTGAGCTTATGAAATGTAGGCTCCAGGATCGTTAGTTGTTGGAGGAAAGTGGTAGATTAACATACTACAGAAAGCGTCACCAACTTTATCACAGCTTCCTCAGTTAGCAATATAGGCTGCGCCTCTGAATCAATGAAGCCGATCTATTCGAGTACACAGGAATCACGGAGTAGCCCAAGCCAGTGGCGCCTACTTGTAGGAGATTCATCCAGGTGCCTCAAAGCCGCGCTGCTTCTCAACGGGAAAAATCACCCATCTCTCCTTTTGGTTCACCCTGTTTGCCTTAAAGGGACAACCTAGGTGCCAAGACGCAGCCGAATACATCGACGAATAGTGATAACGGCTGCGAGGCTATTGCAGAATGAAAGATGGCGTCATTTCTGACGGGCTTGCAGAGTGGTTTCACGAAGTTTTCTTTTTTTGCTTGACCATTGTAGTCGGTGCGCCAACCTACTTTATCAAAAAAGAGACAAGCCACGGGACCACGCTATCTGCACGAGAGCACGGGAGCACCGACAAAATACGAGCTAACCAGTGCGATCCTGGGAAGATGCCCATGCCGTCGCGTCACACTATAGATCGTAAATTAATCATAAATTAATTTGTCGCGGCGGCTCTAACCGATGAGTCAGGAGAGCTTTCAAGCAGCACGTCCAACATGTCACTCTGCAGTATTCAGAGGTACAGTAAAGAGCATATATAAAGAGGATATTCGCTGAAAAGCAAATAAAGAAGAAAAAAGCGGGTGAAGAATTCGCCAAGAAGCTGAACGGAACAAAGAAGGTTGATGAGATCACGTTTCGTTGCAACTGATTACGGCTTGGAGGGTAATCAGCAGCAGGCTGAATTTTACGAGCAGCTGCTGCAGGCTCTCACAAACAACTACTAACATTAAGTGGGATGCCATTCTCCGCTAAAGCTCATCTGCACGACTCTCATCTTGAAAAATGCTCGGAGAAAATAGGAGCCTACTCATATGAGCAACAGGTGCGCCCTCACCACTATATTTAATTACTTTGATATCATTATTATGAAGGAAAGTATAGCAAAATAGATAGGAACTATATTTCGTTGCTTCCTCAAGACGGTGATTATTAGTATAAACTCAACTGCATACAACAAATTCATACGTGAAATTTTTGTAGGGTCATTTATGTATAACTTCGGAGTAAAAACAAGGCAGTTGGAATTTATATGCATTCATTTTCGCTAAGCATGTAAACAACTACACGGCTTTGTCCGTATAAATATTGGAAATGAGTTAATTTCAAATAGTCCTGTCTTGGCTGCAAAAGCCAAGTTTTTCTTTAGAACAATAACCATATTCTATACTTTCGAGGCATAGACATTTAAGAATCAAGCATTAATACCCGCGGAAATAACTGCGGTACATATGCTTATCGTGTTCGTACAGTAGTTATAGCATCTGGCGGGACTTCTACGGGCTTTAAATAAGTAAAAGAATGGCGTCTTTCCGAATTTATTAAAAAAAGTATTGTTACATGCAAATACCTGTCAGTACTCTTCAATCAAGCAGTGCAGAGCTTTTAACACTTGTTTTAATCCTTTTGGGGTAGACGAGTGCACGTTGTCATTGAACTGCATCTGCACACATTGGAAATCCAGTTGCAGATAAAAAGTTAAGCATTATTAAGTGCCAATTTCCAATGATATCACAAAGCATATCCGACAGCCATAGTTACTAGCCTGACATACTTCCGTTCTCGCGCGAAGTCTTCTTCCCCGGCTGGCTCCTCCATTTAAATGCGTCCAATGCAAATTCGGACTCACTAAGTGTTCCAAATTACTGGCTCAAAAACCCAATTTCTATTCATTATGTGATTCTTCATCTCGAGGCACACGCCTGCTGCTTGTAAGGACACCTAGCGCAAGCAAACAAGCAAAGCTTTCCCATATGCTGCTCCAAGTAGAATGCTTGGCGACGGGTTGCATCCAGATTTTTTGCAATAAAGTCACTGTTACTGACCCGCCAACCACAAAATTACTGATATGTGTGGGCGCCATTCTAGATGAATGCACAGTCTATGCACGAGCAGTCTTACAGTGCAAATGCTGCAGACAAAAGTGCTGTCGCTGCCTAGCACGCAAATGTTGGCAAGGAAGGTGTGTTGTTTTATCTCTCCTGCTGAAGTGAGGTAAACCGATGTAAACTTACCATAACTGGCTATAGTTCCTTCTGCTTTGGCAAGGAAATACTGTCCAGATGAACATGTTAGGTTAGCCGACGTGACGGTTGTCACACAAAGGGTGTAAGTTTTAAAGCTGCAGATATAGCATCTGAATTGCGCCGCAGCTAAAACAAAATGATGCATTAGAAAAATCGTTTCAACAACTGTCTTGGAATAGATGCTCAATTCAATAATGCCGAATATGTAACGGACGTGAGCGTGCATGGCGATTTGAGTGAAAATGATTGGCTGAGCGAGTCTGTACTTCTATTACATCTTTATCTTGTGTCGTTGACGGCGGGATTTAATGATTTGGAAGAAAATAGATATTTGGGATTTCATACGTACCTGTAGGTTTATGTTATCTGGACCCAGCTAATGACAATTTCAAGCCAACAAAATATCCTATATCCATTACACAGGATTATTTGGAGATCAAATGGACTTGCTGCCTCGGTTAAGTAATGTTTGAATGCTAGCAACCTCACGTCTAAACGCGGCGTTGGTCTAGGGAGAGTCTTTTGGGACCGAGTGACTGCGAATTCAACACAGCATTTATAAATTGCCTCGAAAGAGATACATTTCTCTGAGGGTGCTATACGAATGTGCTAGTATTATTACTATTGCTATTCTAGTGCGCATGAAAAAATTCTAAAGCTCTTTCGATATTGTAAGACAAAAGATTGAAGGACTGCGAAGCTAAAATAGGTTGGACGCCAGAAAATTAGCCCGTGCTTTCTTGTCTACATTTCGTGTCCCTCCGTTTCTGGGGATGTGTGACTGATGGAGATGGTGATAAAGGTGAGACGAATAAAGAGAGTTAGCGCAATAAATAGTATAGTGGTACATCGGCTTACGCGTTTAATTCGTTCCACGCCGGAGCTCGCAACTCCAATTACTCATATGTCAAATCAATTTTCCCCATTGAAATGACATTAATCCGTTCCGGATCCACAAAAGCTGCGATTTTGTCACATGCTTTCAAATTAAAAAAAATGTTCTTATGAATAACGAATATTGTTTTAAAAACATTGCGATATAATGTCTTTCAATACACGCGTTTTAGTAATTGTAACGTGCAGGAGTAACTTGGAGATTGGACGACTTGAATGTGCTAATAAAGTTAGAGGAGAAAGCCTGACATGAATATCTGAATCTTATTTCTTCTTTGACGTTTTGCACCAAGCAAGCACTGGCAATGCGGAACAACAACGTGACAGCCTCGCGGCAATCAGGCGAGCGTACGGACAAGCAACACGTAGCCGAAAGCTCAGCTTATTGGCTGGGCCTTATCGCGGACGCGCCGATTGCTACCAGTCATGCGATTAAATCTCACACGATGATGTTATCTAAATAGAATAGAGTACGTACTTAACTGTTCCTGCCATAGTCGGATATAACACCGGAGTCTGGCGATCTTGTGCGTCCAAGCCCCACGATGGCTAGCTCGAGTCTGTCTGTGAGCTAACCGACCGGCCTGCGCTTGGCATCGAAACCGGGTAGTTGGGCAGCGTCTCGCAACGGAACGTCGTTCGCTGCCCTACCCTAATTGGCCTGAGTAACCAGACGCAACGTGACGTTCGCTGCGGCAACTAGTGGTGGAGTATCTGGAGCTGGCGCGTAACCCGAATTTTAGCTCTCCACTTAAAGCAAGAAATCGGCCGAGAGACAGCTCGTATCTCGAAACACTCGTATGTCGAGACACTTGTAAGCCGTGGTAACACTGTATGCATAATAATATCTGCAATGAGTGATGCCAAAGGTGAATCGAAGCAAATATTAAAAACTATTCGTCAGAAACGCATTTATTTATGGCAGCATTTAGTGAATTCGTGTGATTCTTCCTTTACATGGTTATGCGTACTGAAACTGTTTGCCACTAACCACACTTGCCTGCTGACCTGTGCATGTCACCCATAATCATGTTATCAATGGTGTTTATTGGACATTCTACCACTAACAATCTGATCGTGCTTCCTTTGAAGCAATTGTAAACCGCCTAGAAAGAGATTTAGTTCTCTGAGGGCACTTTATAAAATGTATTATTATTATAACTATTATGTCACCAAACGCCAATTATTTGGAATATGTACCAATATAAGCAAGGCGAAGCTATTAGGCCAGGGGAAGACTGAAAAGAGATTCTTAATCTAAAAAACCTGCGGTAATCTCAAGTAAGTATTAATTGAATTTGCCTGTAGGCGATCGCAACTTGCACGATTACTCGAACCAGAAATAACTGAAATTATAAGTCTGCTTCTTAGAAGAGTGCAGTAGCCTCCCACTTAAGTACGCACCCGCTTAAGTACGCATTCCATTTAAGTACACACAGTTCCCCCTAAAATTCTGCGTTCAATATTTATTAGCTAAACATGCAATGAATTATCATTTGGTGCAAGTTTCTTGCGTTTAGCTTTGAGGGAGATTGCCTGAATCTTGCTTTTAAATGATTCAAACGATTTCTCATAAAGGTAATCCAGTAAAGGTTTTCTAAAGCAGCTAACAATTTGGACCGTACTTGGCCTCCTTAAATGTAAACATCGAGGCAGTGCACAGAGTTGATTGATAGGAGTCCTGTTTTAACATGATAGAGCGATTGAAATCCACAGGGAATTCTGCAAATTTAGGAATGGACCATCTGAACTAGTCTATATGGATGACAGGCTAGGAAAGCGATAGACTATGTCACCACAAGAATCACTAAGCAAGGAGCTTACCTAAGAGAGTTTAAGGAGATGGCAGACATGGTTAACTTTAAAATCAGGCAGGAACATACTAGATTTTAAGTTTCAAAATTAGCGTTTAGTAGGCCAGACAAAAATCGTTCAGGTATGATTGATTAGAACCGTATAAGGGAGACATGGCGCATGTTGCTCATGTTCTCTTCTTTTGCGTCACTTTTGTAATTAGAGGCCCATCTACAACCCTTTAGAAAGGTGCAGGGGCATAACAAAAGTAGTAGACTTCTCTGACGCGGCGATGATTTTCAGGGTAAGATTAATTGAGGCCTCCCTGAATATAGACGTTGAGGTGCAGCATGGTGTTTCGCGAAGGAAGTCCGGTGGTGCTGGTTTTAAGCGACAGGATTCCCAAGGGAATGCTGGTATCTTAGTGGATGCCGAGCTGGTTTGGTCTAGCGGTTAAGGCGCTCGCCCCGACCAAGGTCTGACTAAGGTCGTGGGCTCAAGCCCCGGGGCATATGTGAACCGCCTGAATAGAGATTAAGTTCTCTTGGGGCGCTATATAAATGAATTATATTTATTGGGAATGCTGGTGTCTTAGTGGATGGACTTTCTGATGTTGTCTATCTTTGTGAAAAAGATGTCGCTGGTGCATAACCTGGGGGTTGAGGACGTAATCATTAAATTAAGTAGACACGACAGCAGATCTATGCACCGTAGAAGTTGAACAGTTTAATGTAGGATGTGGAAGACTGGAAGTCTTTTCTTACGTGGAGAGGAATCATAGGATATGGTCACTCGAGGCTTCCTTGACTGTAGACGTTGAGGTGCCGCTTAGCATTGAGGGAAAGGAGTCCCGTGGTGTAGGGTTTAAGTGACAGGATTCCCTAGAGAATGCCACTATCCTAGTGGGTTGACTCTCTGATATCGTCTATCTTTCTGAAAAAGAAGCAACACTAGCAAGCAGCTTGGATCACGTCAAGGATTTTTAGGTAAAGAGATGAGTCTGGAATCAGTAATTTACAGCAGTTTTGATTGTACATTTAAGATTGAGCAATCGTTTCATAAAAGTTTGACTTGTTCTTAGCTATGATCGATTCGCTTGATATACAGTGATCTTCGTGTGCCCGTCGTTACATAGTCAGTACTGATCGTTGGTATATTTTCTTAAGTTTGCACTTAGTAAAGCTACCTTATTTATTGTCGGTGATAAACTATAGGCCGTCGGAGCAATGCTGGCCATTGCACTTAGTCAGAGGTAAAAACTCGTCAGTCATGTCCAAAGTGCTGTATTCTTACTGTATAAGAAGAGAACTATTGCCAAGCAGAGGCGCCGACCGAGCAGGTCTGAGTCAAGCAGCTCATTGCCCGTTCTCCCCTTCCCCTCTAGGTCCTACAGGTAAATCTCTTAATCTCAGACTGGTAGCTTCAGCATGCCACATGCATCACTTGCAGCACTGCCTGTAGAATGAAGGCAAGAGCGATTAAAGAGTGGCTCAGAAAATCCATCATTGGTGCACAGGTAGATAGCGGCTCCGTGAGCAGGAATGCTAACCATAGCGAATCCATCACTCACAGCATGGCAGGCTAGCTGCATGCAAGTGCGATTAAGGAGTGGTTCAAGCAGTCAACCGTAGAGACGCTCCGTCGAAGGTCTTGGTGCGGGTTTCAAAACAGGTGACTTGCTAGACCATAACACCAGCAGTACCAAACAATGTTTCACTTATTAGTTAAGCAAAATTTCAAAATGCCCTCATCAGACCGATACTTTACAATTTTTGCTTGGATTCAGAATTCCTAGCAAAGTGATGGGCAAACGAAGTGGGAATCGGAAATAGGAAAGATTAACGCCCAAAATCGGCTCTGCAGTCTTATCATCTGTTGAATCTGCACGTAATCTATGTGTCCTGTTCCAAATTGATGTTTCATTCGACTACTAAATCAGATATATAATAAAAATAATAATGCACTTTATAAAGCACCCTCAGAGAAATCAATCTCTTTCTAGGTGCTTTGTATTTGCTGCAAAAGGAAATGCAATTGAATGGTGAGTAATATCATGCTTGATAAACAAACAACATCAATAACATGGTTGGGCGTGACATGCACAGGGTCAGCATGCAAATGTGGTTAGCGGCAGCATGCACAGTGTCAGCATGCACAAGCACACGAAGGACGAATCACAGGGACCCACTCAATGCTGTCCTAAATAGGTGTGTTTTTAGGTTCCTTTTAAATGTGGTCAGGTCAGGGGATGTTCTGACGCAGGTCGGGAGGGAGTTCCAGGCTTTGGGAGCATATGAACTAAATCCACGGTCTCCAAAGGATTTAAGGTTTGTACGAGGTATTGGTAGACTGTTGGATTCCGAAAAGCGGGTGGTACGATGCTTGGCCTGATGGGGGAGTATGGTGGAGAGATAGGCTGGAGCCAAAGAGTAAAGTGACGAAAAAGTGAGCGATAAATCCTTGAAGACAATTCGTTACTTGACTGGTAGCCAGTGTACGCCGGCGAGAAGTGGTGTGATATAGCAGCTGCGACTCTCACGACAGACAAGCCTAACTGCAGAGTTTTGCACAAGCTGCAATCGCTTGATCGCACATGCCGGTAGGCCAGTAAGCAGTGAGTTGCAGAAGTCGAAACGGGATGTCACGAATGTATGGACCGACTTAGACATGGTATCCTTATCTAAAAAAGCCCGAATTTTAGCAATGCTGTGTAGCTGAAAGTAGGCAGCTTTGACTGTGGAGCTTACGTGATCGTCTAACGAGAGGTCACTTTGGAACATGACACCTAGATTTTGAGCTGATTCAACAGAAGATATATTTGCAGAGCCAATTTTGAGCGTCAGCTTTTCCAATCTCTGAATCACATTGGGTTAGCCCATTGCTAGTAAGTTGATTTTATCATCGCTTAATTTTAGGAAATTTGCTTCCATCCACGTGCGGATGTCATCAATACATGCAGCAAGTGAGTTGAGAAAGTTTGAGGTCCTCGAAGGCTGGGAGGGATCAAAGCAAAGGTACAACTGAGTGTCATCAGCTTGGCAGTGAAAGCCTAGATTGAGCTTGGCAATCACATCAGCAAGAGTGAGAGTATAAACTGTGAAAAGAACCATACCTTGCACACAGCCCAGAAGTACCCCATTTTCCCGAGGTACCTCGGATGATCGTTGTCCATTCACGTCAATACTCTGGAGTCTCCCACTGAGATAGGATCTGAACCATTGCAGAGCAGTGCCAGTGATGCCCAGGCGAGATGGGAGGCGCTCTAGAAAAACTTTGTGATCGCATAGTATCAAAAGCTGCCGAAAGATCGAGCAAAACAAGCAGAGATACTCTACCCATGTCTGCATTCCTAAGTAGGTCATTGTATACCCAATGCAATGCTGACTATGTGGAGTGATTAGCTCTAAAGCCAGACTGGAACTTACTAGCAAGGTTTGAAGTTTCGATATATGAGTTCAGCTGGTCCGCCACGACCAGTTCCAGTGTCTTTGATAGGAATGGTAGAAGGAAGACTGGGCGGTAGTTACTCAAGTTCTCTTGGTATAGTGTCGCTTTATTGAGAAGTGGCCTGACTACAGCTTTTTTAAAAGTGCTGGGACATGACCGATGGCTCATGGCATATTAATTATGTTAGTTATGCATTGCAGCAGCAGATCAATGCAACGTAGGAGCATGACAGTTGACAGCTTCACAGTCAAGTTTGCCTACTTCCACCGACATACAATATCTAAAATTCGGGCTTGTTTAGATAGAGATAATACATCTAATTGGTTCATGCGTTAGTGGCATCTCGTCTTCACTTCTGTAGCTCAATGATTGCTGGTCTTCCGGCCTATGCAGTCAGGCGGCTTCAGTTGGTGCAAAACTCTGCAGCTAGCCTTGTCTGTCGTGAGCGTCGCAGTTGCCACATCTCACCACCTCTCGCCGACCTGCACCGGCTCCAAGACAAGAAAAGCACCGACTTCAAGTTGTTGTCACTAACTGTTAAACCCCTCAATTCTTTGGGTCCAGCCTACCTATCAGATCTACTGCCACACCAGGCCAAGCTTTGTACCACCCGCTTTTCGGAATTCAACTTTTTACCCGTACCTCGTACAAATCTCAAATCTTTTGGAGACCCTGCCGTTAGTTCTTATGATCCCATGCCCTAGAACTAACTCCCGACTTGCATCACGACATCTCCTGACTTGACAACATTTAAAAAGTAACTAAAACGCAGCTATTCATCTCAGCTTTTTGTGGGTCCCTGTGATTCATCCTTTACAAGCCTATGCGTGCTGACAATGTGCATGCCACTATTAACCATATTATCCTTGTTGTTTACTGAGCATGCTACCACAAAACATTAATACTTGCTTCCTTTTCTGCAAATATGAATTGCCTTGAATGATATTGACCTCTCTGAGGATGCTATATCACATGTATTATTATTTATTACATCGTTATTATTATATTATAGTTTCCCTGTTCCTTTTTAGTCAAAGATTATCAAAGCTATCGTACTAAGCAGTTTGTAGCATGTGCTGAAAAGAATGAACTGTCTGAAAAACTTCATTCGGGATTCAAGAGACACTAGTCCACTGATATAACCGCCCTTCCTAAAACCAACCCGCAATCTGTTCAGCTGCAATGATAGGCATGCTTTTCCCCTAGCCTCTAGAGACACTAATCCACTGACATAGCTTTCCTCCGTGTAACCAACGATATCTTAAAACCAACTATATGCTTAGCGGCAACGAAGGTGGGAACGCCACTCCTTAGCTGTGCAGGAACCGTCAGCTGCACTCAGGCTATTCATAGCCATATCCTACTTGAGCGCTTGAGAGAAATGATCGGTACTACAGATGTGGTGATGGAGCGGTTCGAATGGTACTTGTCTGATCTGGTTTACTCCATATCGTGTGCTGGTTGACTATCAAATCCAAGACTTGCCGCAAGTGGAGTCCCAACAGGGTCCGTATCGGGTCATTTACTGTCCTCCATTTATACTGAGCCTCTGGGAAAAGTGTCAAGGGTCCTTGGAATTGAACATCACTTTTATGATGATTATAATCTGCAATATTTGACGTCTATGCTGCAAGAATCTGCTGCAGCAGCCGATAAGCTAAATGCTTGCCTTGCAGCCGTTTGGTCCTGGTTGTGAAAATTTTCATTTAATTCGATGACGATGAAACTGAACTGCTATTGATAGGACGCCCCAAGCGTCAAGCTGGATGTAGAGAATTTGATCTTCTAATTGATAGTGCTGCAGTTAGCCAGTCGCCACGTGCTCGAAGTTTACATGTCCTTGATACCTTCCTATTTTTTAAAAGTTTAATTAAAAAGATTGCCCTCGCAGCTGGCCATTACGTCAAAACCCAACGTAAAAATAAGATCTCTCGACCTTGGTGGCTGTCAACAAAATAACTTGCTCCTGTTTATGTCTCGGCTAGATTACTGCCGATTCGACAGGGCAACCAAAAAAGTGATTAGGCCACTATAGCGGGTGATGAATGTGCCTGCAAAGCTGGTCAGAAAATCTAAGAGGTTCAGCCATTTTTCTCTTTCGTTGGAAGAACTTTGATGGCTTCCGGTTGATCAACGGATAGAACACAAAGTTCTTATGCCGAACGTAAGGCCAGCCAGGGCATGAGTCTTTCTTACCTAGCTGATTTGTCTCACTAGTTACAGCTTACTCATTTCTTCATGTCCTGTATAAACAATGCATCAGGTATTCTATTCCTACTCTTACCGACAGTTGGCGACAGGAGCTTTCGCTTTACAGGTCCTATACTGCAATACTTACTACCACTACTCACTCTTATGTAACGACATCTACTCTCCTGCTGCCTACCGTGGAACATCCTTTGCAGCCGTCCTGAGCAGCAACTTCCATGCTACTCACTACCTCAACTGAGCATACGAATCAGCTGTGCTTCTAGCCTTTTGTTGCAGCGTGAGATGATGTCTTTTGGCTCTATGGTATTCGTATCAAGAGCTGCTTTTTCTTTGAGTGAGCCACTGCAAACTCTCCTACCTAGCACCCGCGTAGTCATTCATAAGCGTCGTTTTCTTACAGCGGCGTGCAATATTACGTGGCTTTGTCCCTATACTCATCTGAACTTCAAAGGATGGGTCGTGTTAAGGTCAGACTTAAACGTCGTTTAAAGAAATTGGGGTCTGATGCGGATCTAGTCAATTGCAAAGAATTTCTTTGAGTTTATATCCGGAAGCTTGAACAATTCCGAGCTTGTTTTTTTCACACGAAAACTAAAGTTCTGCCGGTCCAACCCCAAACAATTTATAAGACGGTAAGAAAGGTACAAGCCAAAGCTGCGAGGTCTGACATCCCAGATATTAATGGCTCAGCCGAAAAATTGTCAGCCTTCTATACTGAAAAAATTGTGCACGATCGTGCCTCCATAAATACAACTCCAAGTAAAGCAATTTCGGAATCGCAATCTGTGACCCTTCCTGAAAGATTTTCCGAGGTTGCTGCATGCGATGAGGTTGCCTTAATACGTTCTAGTAAAAAGAGCTCGTCTCCTGAAGACATTATACCATCATCTCTGTGGTCTCCACTGGCAGACCAACTTAGCCCTGCCACAACCGAGATTTTTTCAAGGCTTCTTTGGATAAAGGGGTAGTACTTTAAGTCCTTCAAATCGGCAATCCTTAGACGGATACTTAAAAGGTCTGGATTAGATACTGAGATCCTTGCAAACTACCGTCCAGTTTCCCTTCTTCTTTTTTTGCCAAAGATTTTTGAAATCAATGTCGCTAAGCAGCTGGTAACATATGTTGAAAGGAATGAAGTTTCAAATGTCAGAGTTTCAATCGGGTTCAAGAGGCAGCACTCCTCTGAAAAATTCTATGCGGCAACGATGACGGAAATGTCACTGCTCTAACTCTTCTAGATCTATCAGCTGCCTTCGACACCATCGATCACGACGTTCTAGCTGAACGTTTAAGAACAACGGTCGGTCTGACAGACGAGCCACTGGCGTGGTTTAAATCGTACTTGTCTGATCGTGTTCAATCCGTGATGTGATGATCAGGTCTCACCCTCGCGACCTGTCACCAGTGGAGTCTCTCAAGGGTCCGTCCTCGGTCCCTTGCTGTTTACCGCTTATACTCAACCTTTGGGAAAAGTGACTAATACCCGTGGAATAGGATATCACTTTATTACTGAAGATATTCAGCCGTATTTGTCATTCCAACCGTCGGAATCTGCGGCAGCAACTGACAAACTGAATGCTTGCCTTGCCGACATTCGATCTTGGATGTTGGAAAATTTCTTGAAACTAAATAACGATGAAACTGAATTAGTTCTCATAAGAAATCCTAAGCGTGTGGCTGGATTACAAGACTTCGCTCTTCCTTTATAGGTAATGCTGTTGTGCACCCATCAACACGTGCCCAAAATTTAATTGTCGTTTTTGATAGCTGGCTAAATTTTAAAAGCTTCATTCAGAAAACTGCTTCTAAAACTAGCCATCATGAACGATTCTTGTCTAAGATTAGCTGTCTTCCACGGTGGCTTGCAAAATGTTTAACTGGCTCCTTAATTCTGTCTCCGCTTGATCACTGTAATCGTATTTTGGCTGGGCTTTCCATACAAAAAAAAGTAGGCCACTGCAAATGGCTATAAATTTGGCTGCAATGCTAGTATTCAAGTCTCAGGAGGTTCGACCACGTGTCTTATTTTCCAAAAGAGCTAGGATGGCTGCCAGTCGATCAACAGATACAGAGCAAAGTTCTTAAGCTGACCCACAAGGCCCACCACGGCTTGGCTCCACCATACCTAGCTAAGCTACTACACCAGTTTCAGCCTCCTCGTGCCCTCAGGTCCTGTATGAAAAATAAATTAGCTGTTTTGTTCCTCCTAATCATTCCGCTTAAAGACCGTTGGCGAAAGAAGCTTTAGCTCTGCAGGTCCTAGACGGTGGAACTCACAGGATTCTTAGGCAACGGCGACTAATCTCCTGCTGCAGAATATGGCTCATTCTTTCCAGCGGTTCTGACCTACTTCTACTCAACTTACTACCTCAACTGCTATACTGACTCTGCTATGCTTCACACTTTCTCTTTGCTGAGTGAGATGAATTATGTTAGTTACCGAATGTGTACCGAAAGCCGCTTAGGCTGTGAGTGTGCTATACAAAACTCAAATGCATAGCATCCACAAAGTCTTTGTGAGATAGTAGAGTCACAAATGGATATATATTGCATGAAATTACATTACAAATGGATCATTTTTAAATAGTCACAATGCTGGTCGTAATGGCCAAGTTATTTGAGAGCAATCACTATGTTTAATAGTTTCCAGACATAAATGTTTTGGAAATAACCATTACAGCCAGCTGCAAAACTTGCGGTACGTAGTTGTATTGTATTCGCCTAGTAGTTGCAGCCCGAATTACATCCGACGAGATTTCTATGGGATTATTAAAGTAAACGGACTGCACGTTTTTGAATTCAGTCAAAAAAGTATCACCACAATTTTTGCTGTTAAATGCCTTACGCGGCAGTTTAATCAAACAATGTAAAACATTTCATACTGGTAGTTTACATACTTTTTTGGTGACAGTGTACATATTGTTATTGAACTGCGTCGACAGAAATTTCAAATTCAGGTGCGGATAGAAACTCCAAGGATTATTATATGCCAACAGTGAATTATTTCACAAAGCAAGTCGCACAATCATAATACTGAGCCTGACCTACTTCAGTGCTCTAGTGAAGTATTCAGGTTCATGCTTTTATACGGGTTAAATCAAAAAGCGGCAGCATTAAGCGCTACTTTTCAGATGCAGTAAAATAATTTCTTATTCCTGCACGATTTTGCATCTTAGAGTACATTTCTGCTCTTTCCAAGGACACCTAGTAGCAAGCAAGCCAGCAAAGCCTTCATAGATGCGGCTCCATAAAGGTTGCTCGGTGACAAATTCGCATTGCATCCGGATGTATTGCAATAGCACGATGTCACCGTTACTGATCCGCCGAGCACAAAACTTGCCGGTATGGATGAGCAGCCATTGTAGGTGATTGCATACTCCACGCACGAGCGGTCGTACAGTGCAAATGCTGCAGAAAGAAATGCGAAGTTCGTTCAAAATGTCATTACGGACGCCCAAAAAGGTGCATTATTGTTTCACCTCCTCCGTTGAGGTGTAAACTGACTCTCACTTACCGGTACCGGCTAGGGTTCCTACTGTTTTAGTAAGAAGACACTGTCCAGGTGGGCATGTGGTAGTCGTGAGGTTCGATGATATGACATTTGCTCCACAACGTGAGTCAGTTTTCGAGCTGCACACATAGCAACTGAATTGCGCCACCGCTAAAATAGAATACTGCATTCTAAGAGATGTTTAACGAACTTTGCATCTTTGCATCGATACCTAATAATGTAGGGTACGTAAACGAAGCGAGCATGAGCGGCAAATTGGCTAAAGAAAGTCTGCTAGATAAGTATATTTATCTATTGTAGCTTCATCTATAATTTTTGGTGGTGTGATTGTCTGATTTAAAACGTACACTCAGTTGCAAGTTTAGGATTCCATCCGTACCTGCAGGTCAGCGTTATTGGGATCGGCTCCCAGCTTATGACCATCTCAAGTATATGAACTATTCTTAATCCATCAGATAGGTTTATTTGGAGATCAGTTATACTTGCTGCCTTGATTTCGTCATCTTAGAATGCTCGCAAAATAGCTTAAACACGGCGACGATCTGACGATTGCATCATGAGACTGACTCGCAACTCACTACAGGATATGTCAAGCATCTAGATAGTGATTATGTTCTCTGACGACACGCTGCAAATGTATTCTTACTGTTATAATAATTGATATTGAAAAAGCCCTAAGCCCTATTGCTATTGAACGACAAAAAAACTGAAGGACTGAGCATCTAAATATAGGTAGGAAAATATACGTAGTGGCATGTAATTTTGTGTGTACATTTCTCGTCGTCCTGTCACGATTTAGAGACAAATCATATTTACTTGGCAAATTCAGTGGTTTCCTACTCCTCCTCCGAGCATGTGTTTCACGACGGCAGTCTACCGAGAAAATGCTTAGAGAAAGTGGACGTTGTACGCAGAGATGCTAGAAATCATGCGGCACAGTAACATCAAAATAATTCGCATGGGTGGAGGCGCACACTTTGCACATTTTTCGTGCCGCCATGGAGTACCTGTTTACCCTGCTCTTCTCCAGCAGCAGGCTTAGCAATGTCTGCTACGCATGCTTCGAATACTCATGCACGTTTCCATAACCCACAGGCAACACTCAACGAGTAGTTATTTGAGATGATTTCGGATCTCGTAGATCAAGAAGCCTATCTTTACATTAATCCACTTCAGTAACTGCCTCGCCGAGCTGGTCTGGCCTAGAGTTAACGGTGCTCGCCCCGACCAAGGTCTGGCTGAGGTCGTGGGCTCGAGCCTCCCGAGTCATATGTGAAGAGCCTGAACAGAGATTAAGTTCTCTTGGGGCGCTATGCAAATGAATTTTATTTATATTGCTTCTCTCGTCGAGATAAGTCTTAAAAAACGCGTCACTTGATGAGATTCCTGCCTGGATTCCCCTGCATATCATTTCTTTTTCCGCCCTTTTCCTTCGTTTGTTCATTTCTGCCTACCTTCAATCAGTTCACCAATTTTGCTTTCGCTCTCTCAATCTCAGTTTTTTCACTTTCTTTTTTTCTCTCCCGCTCTCTCTCTCTCTCTCTCTCTCTCTCTCTCTCTCTCTATCTCTGTCGCTCTCTGCAACTATTTCCGCTTTTGTCAGATCTCACAGGCCGATCAATGTGAGGCATACTTATGCCCTATCAGCCTGAGCTTTGGGCTTCACTATACCCGGACTTATAAGATTAAGATTAATTACGGAAGTAGTAATATCTTTGTAAAGAACTATCAGAGAAATGTATCTCTTTTGTGTGCAAAGGTGGCACGATTGAATGGTCAGTGTTAAAATCCACTAAATCTACTAGCACTCCCCTGGTTAGAGGTGAAATGCACAGTTTCAACATGTAAATATGGTTGATGGTAGCGGGCAAAGTGTACGCACTCATAGACACACAAATGACGAATCACAAGGACAAACTAAATGCTGTGGTCAACACGTGCGTTTTAGCTTCTTTTTTGATGTCATCGAGTCAAACAATGACGTGACGTTAGTCGATAGTGAGTTTCAAGATTTGGGAGCACATAAACAAAAGGCACTTCAAAGGACTTAAGGTTCGTACGTGGTACGCAACGACATCTACTCTCCAACTGCCGACTATGGCACATCTTTTTCAGCGGTCCTGAACTGCTACTTTTATGCTACTCACTACCTCAACTGCTCTCCTGACTCTGCTATGCCTCCCACTTTCTCTTTGTTGCGTGGGACGAAGTCCGTTGGGTATCGAATGCGTACCGAAAGCCGCTTAGGCTGTGAGTGCGCTATACAAAACTCTCCTGCGTAACACCCACATGGTCTTTATGACTTTGTGGAGTTACTGACGGAGATACATTAAATTGCATTACATATAGCTGAACGATTTAAATCAAGACAAGAGTTTAGTACGATGCATAGGTGTGAAGAAGCATTTCCGAGAGGCAGGCTGAAACCAGAAAATCAAGGTACCTAAATATGAGTGACAGAAGCTTGAAGTCGATGCGTGGCTTGACTGGAAGCCAGTGCGGGTCGGCTAGGAGTGGCGTGTTGTGGGAACTGCGATGCTTAAAAAACAGGAGCCCAGCTGCAGAGTTTTGCACCAGCTGTAAGCACCTGATTTCGCAGGCCGGTAACCTGCTAGCGGTCAGTCACAGAAGTCGAGACCGAATATCTCGACTGAATGGGCCAAGGTAGATGTAATATCCTCATATAAGCAATCCTGAAGTACAACGCTGTTACCTAGCTGAAAGTGCGGAGCTGATTTGATCGTCAAGGAAAGGTCCTTTTTGAAATAGCACCACATTTGCGAGTGGATACAACAAGAAATATTCCGCCATAGCCATTTGTGAGCGTTAGATTTTTCAATTTGCGCTTAATAATTGGTTATACCATAACTAGTAATTTGGTTTTATCGCAGTTGATTCTGAGAAATCTTGCATCGATCCATTCTCGGATCCAAGCAATATATGCAGCAACCGTGTTAAGAGACTTCGACGGACTGCTAGGCTGAGAGCGATCAAAGCAAGGGCATAATGGAGCGTCATCTGTACAGAAATGAATGCCTATATGTTGCTTAGCGATCTCATCGGCTGGCGGGACTGTGTGTATATATATACTGTGAAAAAGAGTGCAGCAAGGACAAAGCCCTGAGTGGGTGCTTGGGCGACATGTGCCCGTTCACATCAATACTCCAGAGTCTTGCTCGTTGTGAGATAGGACCTAAACCTAAGGCAGAGCGTAGCCTGCGATACCCAAGCAAGGCGACCGCAAGCTCGAGAAGGACTCGGTGGTCGATCGTATCAAGCACTGCCGAAAGGTCAAGCGCGAAGTGCCAAGAGACTTTGTGAAAGCATGCGTTTTGAAGGAGGTCATCAAAAACCCGAAGCAACCTTGAACCTGTGGAGTGGTTAACACTAAAACCAGACTGGACTATGCTAGACTTAAAGTTTCAATGTAAGAGTTAAGCTGGTCAGATGCAACTCGTTCCACTCTCTTCAATTACAACGGTAGGAGTGATATTGGGCTGATGTTGCTTACGCTCTCTTGGTCAAGTTGTGCTTTCTTAATTAAAGACCAAGCTACACTTTTTTTTCGAAAGACGCAGAGACATGACCTAGGCTGATGACATTTTTATTAGTTAGTTAGGCATGACAGCAGATCTTCTCATTGAAGAAGTCGGGCAGGACGATAAAGAGTGTTGAGGACTGGTAGTCATTGTTGATGGGGAAATTAATTTTAGGATCAAGTCACTTGAGGCTTCATTGACTGTAGACGTTGAGGTGCCGCATAGTGAGGAGGGAGAGGGGAGTCGTTCAGTGGTGTTGAGCTTAAGGGACGGGGTTCCTCAGAGAATGCAGCTTCCATAGGGGGTAAACTTTCTGATCTCGTCTATCTTGCGATAACAAAAGCTAGAGAGGTGAGCGTCGCCATTCCATAAGGATCGTTAGGTAAGGAGCGACCCTGGGATCGGTGAATGAGATTATTGATGGTAGACGTTAGCTTTAATGGGTTGAGCATTTGTAATTAAACAATATTTTCATAAAACCGAGACTAGTCTTTGCTATGATCGATTGGTGTGATCTATAAGCGGTCCTCGGATGCCGGTTGATTGGCAGTCAGTACTGATCTTTCACATGCCTTCTCTAGCTAGCGAATATTAGAGCTAGTTAATGAAACTTCGTGGTAAACCCTAAGCCGTCTGGGTGAGGCCAATACAGTGCTCCCAGTCAGAGGAACAAACTTGTCGAGGATGTCAGCCATTTTTGTTTTGATCTTGAGTTCCTTTGCAGTTAATTTAAAGTGGCTAAAAAGGGATTATGTTATTATCTGGTGGCGCTTTATCAGAAGTAATAATGATTCTAATAGCACCTTTGATTAAGCACCCTAAGGGAACTCAACGTCTTTCTAGGAGCTTTAAATTTGTTGCACAGGACTCACGATCGGGTGGTTAGTTGTAGCATGCTCTACAAACAAGGAGAATAACATGTGTAGGGGTGACATGCACAGGGTGAGCTGGCAAATGTGGTTAGTGACAGCATGCACAGTGTCAGCACGCACAAGCTAAGAATGAAAGAGTCACATCGACCAACTACAAGCTCTCATAACTAGGTGCGTTTATATATTCTTTTTAAATGTGGTTACGTAGGGGATGTCGTGACGCAAGTTGGGAGTGAGGCTTTGGTAGCACACGTACTAAATGCACGGTCTCCACAGGATTTGAGGTTTGTATGAAGTATAGGTAAACAATTAGGTTCCGGAAAGCGGGGTACGATGCTTAGCCTAGTTGGGGAGTAGATCTGATAGGTAGGCTGGAGCTAAAGAATGAAGGGACCTCAAAGTGAGTGAAAAAAAACTTTAATAGTAATAATAACAATAATATATTTGATAAAGCGCCATCAGATCACTAAATCTCTTTCTAGGCGATTTAAATTTGATGCACACGAAACACGATCGAGTGATGAGTAATATCATGCTTGATAAACAGCATGGATAACATGGTTAGTAGTGACATGCACAGGGTCAGCATGCAAATGTTGTTAGTGGCAGCATGCAACAATGTTAGCACGTAAAAGCACATAAAGGACGAATCGTAGGGACCCACTCAATGCTGTCATACATAGGTGCATGTTTAATTTCTTTTTAAATGTGGTCAAGTCAGAGGGTGTCATGACGGAAGTCGGGAGTGAGTTCCAGGCTTTCGGACCATAGAACTAAAGTCACAATCTCCAAGGGATTTGAGCTTCGTGCGAGGTATAGGTCAACTGTTACATTCCAAAAAGCGGGCGGTCGATGCTTAGCCTGGTAGGGCAGTAGATCTGATAGGTAGGCTGGAGCCAAAGAATGAATAGATCTAAAATTGAGAGACAAAACCTTGAATTCGATGCGTTGCTTGACTGGGAGCCAGTGCAGGTTGGCGGGATATGGCGTGCTGTCGCAACTGTGAAGCTCACACAAGACAAGCCTAGCTGTAGAGTTTTGCACAGCTGTCAGTGCCCTGAGGGCACAGGCCGGAAGAACAGCAAGCAGTGAGTTACAGAAGTCAAGAGTCACAAATGTACGGACCAATTTAGTTGTTGTATCTCTGCCTAAATAAGCCCAAATTTAATTTGAGCAATGCTATGTAGCTGAAAGTACGCCCACTGACTGTGGAGGTGATGTGGTTGTTTAGGAAAAGGTCACTTTGGAACATGACACTTTGATTTCGTGCCGATTCAATAGGAGATATGCTGGCAGAGCAAATTTTGAGCATCAGCCTTTCCAGTTTCCGAATCAAGATTGCTTCGCCCATAACTAGTAGGTTGGTTTTATCATTATTCAGTTTAGTTCAAGAAAGTTTGCAGACATCCATGTGCGGATGTCGTTAATACATTCAGCAAGGTAGTTGAATGAATTCGAGACGCTGGAGGGCTATGATTGATTAAAGAAAAGTTACAACTGAGTGTCATCTGCATAGAAGTGAAAACCTAGATTGTGCCTGGCAATCACATTGGCAAGAGGGTGAGTGTAAACCGTGAAGTGAAAAAGACCAGGTACAGAGCAGCCCTGAGGTACCTCATTTTTAGAGGTTCCTCGAGTGATCTTTATCTATTAATATCAAGACTCTTGAGGCTCTCAATGAGATAGGACATGAACCATTTCATTGCAGTGCCAGTGATGATCATGTGAGATGATAGATGCTCATGAAGGACTCGGTGACCGATAGTATCAAAAGCAGCAGAACGAGCGAGTAAAACAAGCAGCCATACTCTACCTAAGTCAGCATTCCTCAGTCTGTCATTATACACTAGAAGCAACGCTGACTCTGTTGAGTAGTTGGCTCTACAAAATAGACCGGAATTTTCTAGCAAGGCTTGAAGTTTTAATATATGAGTTCACTTGGGTCTACCGTGACTCATTCCAGTGTCTTTGATAGAAACGGTAGAAGGGAGACTGGGCGGAAGTTGCTCAAGTTCACTTGGTCCAGTAGTACTTTCTTTAGCAGGCGCCTGAATACAGCCTTTTTGAGAAGGTGCTTGGCAGGCACTGCGGCTAATGACATTTATGATGTTAGTCATGCATGGAAGCAGTAAATCCATGCATCGTTGAAGCAGAAAAACAGCGGAATGAAAGCGCGAACAAATACGTTTGAGCTTCCAGAAAGTCCGACTACCCAGAAGTGATAGATTGTTACCATTATTGGCAGCTTTTTGTCAGAAGGATTTGAAAGGCTGATTCGAGGATATGGCAAATGATTTTAAATTCCCGGAGGATCGTGCGAGGATTGCAACTCCGCCACAAATTTTGATCGATCAATGGGCATAGAATAGGGATAAGCTGTCAGGGTTGCTTTGGTCCCGGTCAGGAAGCTAGTTGAGTTCAGCCAGTCGTCGTCAGAGCAAACAAGTTGAAATCGTCTTCAACAATCAGGTATGGTAAGGGGTTATCGTACATTGAGCGAGAGTAGCAAGCCAAGCGTTAAGGTGGGCCGCAGGGTTTATGACAGACACGGCTGCTAAGTAAGAGTGATTCACAGCAGCGCTTGATGAAGATTTGCAGGGCGGCTCAAGAAACTGGTGGCAACACCAAGCAAGCGGGGCCCACCGGCGTCAAAGCTGGGATAGTATAGGATTTTCTATGCAAAATGTTCAATTCATGGACCCTGGCAACAGCACTTTAACAATGCATGCGTTCCGACCACGGTAGGGAAATGGTAATAGGCACATACGGTCATTCTGTAGCGCCTTGCTGGCATTGGCTGAATTTTTGTGCGAACAAGAGCTGTTCAGCGGCGGGCAAGAACCCCTTTGTTCTGGAGCAGTGAACCAGAGAGGAGCGCCGGTGCGGTTGGAGAGCAAGAGCTTAAGAGCAAGCTATGAAGCTCTCTGACCAGCGGTGACGATTCGGCCTTTAGAATTGGTCCGATACCCGCGGAAGCTTCTGATTGATGTTGGCTGGCCTGTCAACCTCCGCCATCACTCTGTCCAAAAAGAATCGTCTGGAACCCATTCGCCATTCAAGCTGGACAGAGGTGACCTTCCGGTGGCCCAGTGACGATATTAATTCCTTCCCGTAATGGGCCATGGTGTTGGGCCCAATACCACTGAGGTCTTGCCCCATTGTCTCAGCTAAGTATTTAAGAGTCGAGCAACGCTCGCTCTTTGTCTTTTGTTCTTTTGTCTTTTGTCCGTCTCTGCGCTTCGACGCCACCGGACTCGTTTCTCTGAAAGCGAGAGAGAAGGGCGGGCTGTTCGCCGGCGATTGACGGAACACGACGAGACAGCGCTAGGAGGATTCGGTGGACTCCACCGAATACGGTCGGATCGCGCCCGAGCTGGCATTTTGTTTCTTTTGTGTTTTGTGTGTCCACGCTCGCACGTGGTCTCGGCTTAAGGAGTGGCCAGCGCGAGCTAGTCATGGTTGGTGCGCGTGGGGTATTCCTGCCGCGAGGTGGAAGCGGAGTCCGAGTTCTCCGGTCAGGGTTTAGGCTCCGGTTCGGGCTGCGTCTATTTGGGTCATTCCCCACTATAGACGTAAGTAGCCTCAATGTGGAGAAGTTTTCCTCCGAAAGACTGCGTATGCTGTTGAGAGCGTGTGAGGAGTATGGAGATAAAACTGAGCTAGACGCGCAGCGACTTTGTGTGCTTGCAAATAAAGCTCAGTAAAATCCCCAGATGTGTGTCTCACTTTCTAATTCACGCCACGGACTCACGACCCCCTTTAGTAACGGTAAGTAGGTCAGCGCTAGAAACGCTCGTTTCATGGCGGCCAGCTTATTTCGCGTAGGCGCGCACCGAACAGCATAAGGCACTAGGTTACGCCACCAGGTAAGCGGTAGGTCAAGCCTACTCCACCGAGCCTTCGGCGTTACAATTCCTCATGGAAAGGTTAGAGCAGGCGGTCGAACTAATGCAGCAACCTGCTTGGCATTGCTGCTCAGTGCCCCTTAAAACTTGGTGTGACGCGGTCTGCGGTTAGATGTCCACAGACCAGTAGTTTCCCACACGCTACCATCGAACAATCACAGACGTGCTTTAGACTCGTCGTAGCCGCATCGGATATCGTGTACGTTACGGATACGGTGTCCAATAGTAGCAGGTACTTTGGCTTTAGGAAGAGTATTATTCAGCTATGGGCGTGAAACGCTAGTAGCGCTAGGTGTCGGGAGGCAAGGTATTTAAAATTAATATATGCCGGAAGATTGATTTACCAATCCATAGTATTTCGAAGCCGAATAAACAGTTTGAAGCATCTGTCTGGTCACATTCCACTGGATGCTGGGAAGTTTCGTAAATGCAGGATCAAAGTGAAGTTGAGCAGTGAGAGAAAAGGAGCATTAGATTGATGAAGCCCAAGATAAGACAAATTCATTTAAATATTTACATCAGTTACCAGACAATCAGGTTGAGATCACTCTCATTAATAAAAAAACAGGTTTTCATTGAAAACAGCTGGTTTTTAGTGGCAGCAAAGCGACAACCTACATGCTAATTCTAACGAAGGGAGCAGACTTTGACCAAATAGACTAACGATAAAAGATTTCGAGACTGAATTCATGAAAGTTACCAGCTGCTCGACTACCATCTGTAACGGAGAGGATACAATCGCAGCAAACACTTGCTCAAATGAACTGAACTTGCATAATCAGCAACGACGAGTAAAACTTACCGCCGTCAAAGATACAGGCTGACAGCAGGACCCCCAAGAAGCCGGCTGCCGCCATCCTCACGGAACCGATCATGGTGACTGCCGTGACGGCTGCTCTGGCTCCTAGCCACTAGACGCAGGCTTTTGTTAACAGTGAATGCTGCTGTAGATCACGTCGCCTCGCAACGAATATCACTATGCTGGCCTGAACGATTAGATCTCGATTCGCTTGACTGGTTGGCATTGTGCCATTTGAATGAGCCTTCAGTAGAGGCTGCGCGAAATGCGAATAAGCGTTGTCTAACATTTCGATAGCATGCTGGGGCTTGACTGATCGCAGCTGTAGCAAGCAACTATGTAACTGGCACGAGACGCTGGTCACATACTTCTCATGGATGGAATTCCTCAAGGACGACAGTGATAACAAAAGCACTTTCGACTCTCTTTCCGAGTCAGGTATTCTCATCACTTTTGTGAGACGGAGTGTGCGGGCAATGGCAATCGTATTGAAAGCTGATTCTCTTTGAGTGGGCTACAGTAAACTCCCCTACCTAGCACACCTCTAAATCTTCGTGGAATCGTGGATTAGGAGTAGCCGTATAACCAACTACAGAATACACAATCATGCATAAGCCTTTTGATTTTTGTAATTTATGTACACCATCGGAATAAATAAAAGGTAGTTTAGATTCGTACGCTTCCCTTTTTATGCTAAATGCGAAAAACACGCGTGACTTTGTCCGTGTACTCATCTGAAATTGGTAAGCTTCAAAGAGCCACGATCCTGGTGACAAATATTCAAATTACTTGAGAGTTAGGGCCATCTTTTGTACTTCCAAGACGTATGCATTTAGGAAATAAAATTGCTACCAGCTGCAATAACTGTGGTGAATTGTTTTTTCGTATACGCCTAGTACTTGTACATGAATTTCATCAGGCGAGACTTCTATGAGCCAAATTTAAGTAAACTGACGTCATTTTTCACTAAAAAAAAATCCCGCGATTGTTACTTTTAAATGCCTTACAATGCTATTTAATCAAGCAATGTAAAGCTTTTTAACACTTGTTGTTTAAATCATTTTGTGGCAGCAGAGTGCTAACAATCGTTGAACTGAGTCTATACACACAATGCAAATTAAGCTAAAGATAGAAAAAACCGAGGATTAATATCTGCCAATAGGCAATTATATCGCAAGTATATAGCAGGTCATCCAGTCATAGTACCGAACCTGACATACTCTAGTTCACGCATGAAGTCTTTCCCGGCGTTTGTCTATGCAAATGGGTTCAATACAAAAGCGGCGGCCTCAAGCTCAAAATTCTACCACAATAAAAATATTCTTATTCCTGGACAACTCAGCATGCTGCAAATCACTTCGGCTGCTTGAAAAGGCATGTAGCAATGAGAAAGCCTGAAGAGCCTTCCCAGACATTGCTTCTTGTAGGTTTCTTGGCAGCAAGTTGTACCAGATGTTTTGCAATAACACGAAGTCATCGTTACTGATCTACCGACCACAAAATTTGCTTGTATGTCTGTGTAGCCATTATAGGTGACTGGATACTCCAAGCACGCGCAATCGTACAGTGCAAACGCTGCAGACAGAAATACGGAAGAAAATGGTAACAGAAATTCAGATGAAGACTCATAATTACCATGCCCCTGCAGGCAATTATTCGCAACGAAGGTGCATTATTGTTTTACCTCCCCTTCTGAAAGCGAGGTAAACCGAGATAAACTTATCGTAATTGGCTAGAGTTTCAACTGTTTTGGTGAAAAGACACTTTCCGGATGCACACGTGATGGTTGTCAGGTCAGACGACACGACGGTTGCTCACAATAGGAGTAAGTATTTGAGCTGCTGACACCGTAGCTGACATTCGCGACAGCTAAAATAGAACACTGCAATCGAAAATGGTTTCAACAAAAGTTAAATTGATTCTTAATAATGCGTAATAGGTAACGAATGTAAGCATGCATGGCAATATGTCTGAATATGATTGGCTGAACAAGTCTGTTTATCTATTGCAGCTTCATCTGGCATAGTTTGTCGCTCACTTTTGTTGTCGCTCACTTTTAGGTCCCTTCATTCTATGGCTCCAGCTTATCTCTCAGATATACTACCCCATCAGGCCAAGCAGCGTACCACCCTCTTTTCGGGATCCAACAGTCTACAAATACCTCGTACAAACCTTAAATCCTTTGAAGACAGTGCATTTAGTTCGTATGCTCCCAAAGCCTGGAACTCCCTCCCGACCTGCGTCAGAACATCCCCTGACCTGACCACATTGAAAAGGAACTTAAAAACACACCTATTTAGGGCAGCATTGAGTGGGTCCTGTGATTCGTCCTTGATGTGCTTATGCGTGCTGACACTGTGCACGCTGCTACTAACCACATTTGCATGCTTACCCTGTGCATGTCACTGCTAACCATGTTATTCATTTTGTTTGTTCGTCAAGCATGATTTTACTCACCATTCAATTGCATTTCCATTTGCAGCCAATGTAAAGCGCCTAGAGAGAGATTGAGTTCTCTGAGGGCGCTTTATCAATTGCATTACTGTTATTGTTATTATTATTAAGTAACGATTAAATCCATAAATAGGGATCTCATCAAACACCGAGTGTTATGTAGATGCGCCAATGCAAATACAGCGAAGCCATTAGGCCAACGGAAGACTGTAAAGATAAAATTCGTAATCTACATGACCAGTGGTAATCTTATATAACTAATAACTGAGTTTGCCCATGTGCAATATCAACGTGTATGATTACTCGAACCAGACATAACAGACACAGTATGCTGCTTAGAAGAGCGAGATGGTCACGTAAACCAATAAATTTGAAAACAGTCATTATGATTGTCCCCAAGTTATATTGAAACCTTGTTTATATCACTTTATAGTCGTTCCATGGGGACGGAGTATGATGGCGAGAGACAGAGGGGAAAAACAGACAAAGGGGAACACTGAGAGGCAACTGAGTGTCATCAACATATGAGTGAATGCTCAGATTGTGTTTGGCGAGACCATTGGTAACATAGTGTGAACTTTGAAAAGATGAACACCAAGGACAGAGCCCTAAAGTGCCCCGTACTTCGGAGTTTCCACAGACGATCTTTTTCCGTTCACATCAATACTCTGAAGTCTCTCATTTGTGAGATATGACCTAAACCATTGCAGAGTATTGTCATTGATATACAGGTGAGATGAGAGGCAGTCAAGAAGGACTTAATAATGAATAAAATCAAATGCTGCCGAAGGATCAATCGAAACGAACAGAGACTTTAGCACAGGCTGCGTTCATGAGAAGGTCGTCATAAATACAAAGAAACACAGTGGAATGGTTGTTATATAATAGTAATGAAAACATAATTAATTATAGAATATAGATATTAAGTAAGGCCAGGAAGTGCGCCGTCCTCCCACGCACGTTGAGCTGTACCGTGCTGAAGAAAAGCACGGTTGTTTCCCTTCACAGAGAACTGGGCCCACACCTGCATCGCTTACACATTGTTTCTGGAAGAGCTTACGGCACGCAGCTTTCTTTGATGCCAAGGGCATCAAGGTAACACTCATTATCAGGGTAACATGACCCGAGTTCTCCTACTACGAATGGTAGGATAGACGCTGACGCTTGAACCTCAGACCGGAAGTCACGCTCGATGCCTGCGTATTTAGTGATCTTCCAATCGGTGGCTTTTGCCAAGGCATCCTCGTCATTGTCGAACGGGACCACATCGATGATGATTACGGTTGTCCCAACGTGGGCGATAAGGTTTGGGTGCAGTGAAATATGTATATATCTGTATAGCGCCCTCGATAGAACTAAATCTTTTTCTAGGTACGTTACATATGCAGCATAGAAAGCATTACCAAATGATTGGGTGGTAACATTTGCAAGCAGTACGCACAGTGCAAGCAGGTACGTGCACACGAAGGACGAATCGCAAAGATCTATCAAATTTCTCTCGTAAACAAGTGCGTTCAAGCTTCTTTTTAAATGTCCTGTCAGGGAACGTTGTGACTTGCATCTGCAGTGAGTGCCAGGCTTTAGGAGTGTAAGAAATAAAAACACGGTCTCCAACCATTTCGAGGTTCATACAAAGAATGACAAAACGATTCGAGTAAGAACGGCAGGCTGTACGAATCATCGCCTGATAGGGGTGTAGTTCGTATGTACCTGTGTATGTATGTATTGTATGCCGGCTCCTTTCATGAGCCTGTGATGTGGCGTGGGCACAGGCCAATAACCCGCTGGTGGCCAGATGGTGGGTTCACCATCAGGGTCGGCCGGTGCACAGCAGTGGTCCGCCTGTGATGTGGCATGGACACTGGCCGGTAACCTGCTGGTGGGGAGATGATGGACTGGAGGAGGGGAGGAGGAGAGACTAGAGTGTGAGAAGGGGGCGAAGGCAGTCGTGCGTCTTGCTGCTCCGTGCCTTGTGCAATAAACCGTTGGCGTTGTTCATCGGCTGGCTCTCGGATGTGCGAACCAAACTACTGGGGGAATACTTCTGAATACTAGGCTGGATTGGGAGAATGAAGGGACGTACAAGTAAGTGACAGAACCTTGAAGTCGATGCTCTGCTCAATTGGAAGTCAGTTCAAGTCGGCGAGAAGTGCTGTGATGTGGCAACTGTGCCGCTCACGGCAAACGTACCTACCTGCAAAGTTTTGCACCCACTGTAAGCGCCTGATTGCACATTCAGTGAGACCAGCAAGCAGTGAGCTACAAAAGTAAAAAAATGGATGTCACACATGGATGGACCAGTTTCGATGTTTATAATAATTATAATGCACTTGATATAGCGCCCTCGGAGACCTCAACCTCTTTCTAGGCACTTCACATTCTTTACAAATGAAGCACGATTGAATGGTTAATGGTAGCATGCTCAGTAAACAACAAGAATAAAAAGTTTAGGGTTGACATGCACAGGGTCAGCATGGAAGTGCGGTTTGTGGCAGCATGCAATATTTATGTCTATGCGAGCAAGGGTATTAGTAATGTTGTGTAGCTAAAAGGTAGGCAGACTTGAGTGAGGAGCTGATGTGGTCGTCTAATTAAAGGTCAAATCGGAACAGGACACCTAGATTACATGCAGATTCACCTAGAGATGTAATAATAATGCATTTGCAATAGTGCCCTCAGAGAACTAATCTCTTTCTAGGCACTTTACATTTGCTGTAAAGGAAGTACGATCGGACGGATAGTGGTAGCATGCTAAATAAACAACAAGAACAACATGGTTAGGGATGACGTGTCCACGGCCAGCATGTAAGTTTGGTTAGTGGCAGCATGCACAGTGTCTGCCCACATAGGCACATAAAGGACGAATCATAGAGACCCACTAAATGCTGAGATAAATAGTAGCTTTTGTAGTTTCTTTTAAAACGTTGACTAGTCAGGAGTTGTCATGACGCAAGTTGGGAGTGAGTTCTGCGCTTGTGTAGCATTCGAACTAAACACATATTACTCATTTGTGTAGTACTCTAAGAAAACTCATACTATATTAAGGCACTTCGCCTGTGTCACAGGGCTCGAGCCCACGACCTCAGTCATCAAATACATACATCTTAACCTTGGTCGGGGCGAGCACCTAACCACTGGGCCAACCGTTGGGGGAGCCAATTTTGAGCGTGAGGTTTCCAACTTCTGCACGCCAGTTGGTTTGCCCATTATCAGTAACTTGCTTTTTGTATCATTCAATTTAAAAAAGTTTGCTGCCTAATCCATGTACGGATTTCATCATCGCATGCAGCACAAGTTTGTAGAAAACTCAATGTACACGGGGTGGGGTTAGGAGATATCATAGCAAAGGTACAACAGAATGTAATCTGCATAGAAAGGAAAGCATAGATTGCGCTTGGCGATCGCATCGGTAAGAGGGAGACTATAACTTGCGAAAATAAACGGATGGAGAGCAGAACCCTGACGTACCCCGTACTTAAATTGCTCATCGGATGATCTTTGTCCGTTCGCCTAAATACTCAGCAGTATTCCACTGGGACAGGACCTGGACCATTGCAATGCGATGTCATTGATGCCCAGGCAAGATGCGAGAAGCCCAAGAATGACTTTGTGATCAATAGTATTTAATGCTGCTAAGAAATCAAGCAGAAGAAACAGAAAGACTTTACCCAAGTCTGCATTTTTGCGAAAGTCTTTATATACCATACAGCAAAGGCGACCCTGTTGAGGGATTAGCTCGTCACCCAGATTGGAACATGCTTGCTAGGTTTGTGATCTCAACATAAGAGTTCAGTTGGTCTTTCATAACTCGTTTTAGTGTCTTTGATCGGAGCAGGAGAAGGGAAACCGGACGGTAGCTGCTCAAGTCCTCGTGGTCTAGCTTTGCTTTCTTAATTACCAGCCTGAAAAACCAGCCTTTTGACAAGTGCCGGGACCTGATCTGATGCTGAGGATATATTAGTATGTTAGTCATTCGTGGCAGCAGCAGCAGATCTAAGCATCGCAAAGTAAAACAGTGGGAATAGAGTCGAGACGGCTGGCATTCTTCAACGACTGGGTGATTAATTTCAAGATAAGGTCACTCGCGGCCTCTTTGAATGTAGACATTGGGGTAGTGCACAGAGCTGATGGATAGGAGTTCGGTGTTAATGTAATAAAAACTCACAGGGAATCCTGCAAAGTTAGGGATAGACTGTCTGAACTTGTCTGAATCTCGCTGAAAAACAAGCTAGAAAAGCAACCAGCAAGGTGACCACAAGGATCGCTAGGGTTATAAGCTAACCTGAGAGTCGTTAAGTAGATGGCTGAAGGCAGACCTAATGAACTTTCAAACCAGACAGGGATATGTCAGATTTGAAATTTCAACAAAAATGTTTGGCTGGTTAGACGCAACTCATTCCAGTATGCTTGATTAGACCGGTCGCACGCTAACATGGTGATGTTGCTCAGGTTGTGTTGGTCTGACGTTGCTTTCTTAATTACAGGCCGAGCCACGGCCGTTTAGAAAGTTGCAGGGGCGTCCCCCCAAGGCTGATGACATAATCATCAAATCAAGCAAGCGCGACAGCAGACCTATGCACTGTAGAAGTGGGACAGTTTAATATAGGATGTAGAGGACTGTTAGTCTTTTTTGAAGGGGAGAGGAATTTTAGGATATGGTCACTCGAGGCTCCCTTCACTGCAGGCTTTGAGGTGCCGCTTAGCATTGAGGGAAAGAAGCACCGTTGTGTAGGGTTTAAGGGACAGGATTCCTAAGGGAATGCCGCTATCTTAGGGATGGACTCTGTGATCCTGCATATCTTTCTGAAAAAGAAGCGAGACTAGCAAGCAGCTTGGATCACGTCAAGGATTTTTAGGTAAGGAGATGAGTGTGGAATTAGTAATTGACAGCAGTTTTGACTGTACATTTGAGATTAAGCAATTGTTTCATAGAATTTTGACTTGTTCTTAGCTATGATCGATTCGCTTGATATACAGTGATCTTCGCGTACCCGTCGTTACATAGTCAGTACTGATCTTTGGTATGCTTTCTTAAGTTTGCACTTAGTAAAGCTACCTTATTTATTGTCGGTGATAAACTATAGGCCGTCGGAGCAATGCTGGCCATTGCACTTAGTCAGAGGTAAAAACTCGTCAGTCATGTCCACAGTGTTGTATTCTTACTGTATAAGAAGAGAACTATTGCCAAGCAGAGGCGCCGACCGAGCAGGTCTGAGTCAAGCAGCTCATTGCCCGTTCTCCCCTTCCCCTCTAGGTCCTACAGGTAAATCTCTTAATCTCAGAATGGTAGCTTCAGCATGCCACATGCATCACTTGCAGCACTGCCTGTAGAATGAAGGCAAGAGCGATTAAAGAGTGGCTCAGAAAATCCATCATTGGTGCACAGGTAGATAGCGGCTCCGTGAGCAGGAATGCTAACCATAGCGAATCCATCACTCACAGCATGGCAGGCTAGCTGCATGCAAGTGCGATTAAGGAGCGGCTCAGGCAGTCAACCGTAGAGACGCTCCGTCGAAGGTCTTGGTGCGGGTTTCAAATCAGGTGACTGGCTGGACCATAACACCAGCAGCACCAACCAATGATTAGCTTTTTATTTAGGCAAAATTTCAGAACGCCGTCATCTGACCGATACTTTAGAATCGTGGCTTTAATTCAGAATTTCTAGCAAAGTATGGGCAAATGAAGTGGGATTCAAATATAGGAAAGAATAATACCCACGATCTTTCTGAAAAAACCAAGAGTAGCAAGCAGCTTGGATCACAGGTTGGATCATTTTGTAAGGAGCGAGTCTGGGATTAGTAATTGAGATTATATTTTCTAGATAACAGCATTTTTTATTGTGGATCTGTGATTAAACAATCTTTTCATAAATGTTTGACTTGTCCGTCGCTACGATCAATTTTTATTATCTACAGTGGTCATTGCGAGCATGTCAATAGACAGTCAGTCCTAATCCTTCGAATACTTACTGAAGTTTGCACTTAGTAGACCTAATTTATTTAATGTCCGTGATAAACTATAGGCCGTCTGAACAATGCTGGAAATTGCACTAGATCAGACGTACAAACTCGTCAATCGTGTCTAAAGTGTTGTACTCTCACTGTACAAGAAAAGAATGTTGTTTGTGCCTTCGGCTTCAGCAATTACCGTAGCACACGAGTGACCGATGCTGCGTGCGATTAGGGCTGAGGTTAAGCGATTTAGCTGTATGACCGTGAGGGGAAGGAGAGAGCAGGCAATGCGCTGCTTGACTGAGACCTGCTTGGTCCGTGCCTCGGCTTGGCGGTAGTTCTTGTTGTATACCGTTGTCTCCAGCGGCGGCTGTTCTAGTCGGAGTCTCACTGAGACACAGCGGGCGCACGGGCACGGTTAACGAGAATCTTTATTGCTCAACAGGCACATATATCGGAGCCCAAACAAACCCAGCAGACGACACGAAATATAATCTGCATTAGCGGCGTGACTCAGTGCCTCTTCAACGGCTTAACTATTGGCCACAGGTGAGGCATGTACGTAGTTTCACACCACAGCAGGCAGACATCAAGCCAGAGCGATAAAGGAGCGGCCCAGACAGATGCTAGGGGATATAGGGGCTGATAGCGGCTCCATAAGCACGAACGAAAACCACACCACATCTATCACTAATAGCACAGCAGCCTGGCAGCATACAGGTGCGATTAAGGAGTGGATCGGACAGTCCACCACAGAGACGCTCTGTCATTGCATCGGAATGTTGCACAGCAGATGATTCCGGTGGTTCTATAACTCAAATGTAAAGCATCTAGAGAGTGAGATTGAGATCTCTGAGGGCGCCTTATCGAATCTATTATTATTGTTATCTTGATAGTTGTTTCAAATCAAGTGACTGACTGGCCCGTAGTCCAATCACCGAACAATGATTCGCTAAAAGGCTTGAGCAAAAATGTAAACTTTCACCATCCTACCAAAAAATCCCGATTTGAACTCTGAATTCCTCGCAAACTTTCGACCTTTTCCGCTGTTTCATTGTTGCCAAAGATTCTCGAACCGATTGTGCCAAGCAGTTTGTAGCACACATTGAAAAGAATGAACTGACAGAAAAGCTTGATTCGAGACTCAAAAGGCACTAATCCACTGAAATAGCTCTCCTACATATAACCAACGACATCTCACGCAGCAATGATGACGGGGATACCACTTGCTTAGCCATGCTGGGTCTGTCAGCCGTGATACTCACATCCACAAATCTTACGCAACGACACCTGCTCTACTACTGCCGACCTCGGTACATTCTTTGCAACCGTCTTAAGCTGCAACTCCCAGGCTACTCACTACCTCAACTGCGCATATGGCTCGGCTATGCTTTTCAATTTTTGCGGCGTGAGATGGAGCCTTTCGGCCATGGTATTCGTATCAAAAGCAGCTTTTTCTTTGAGTGGGCCACTGCAAACTCTCTTACCTAACACCCGCTTAGTCTTCGTGGCTTTGTGGATTGTAAGCGGCAGTATAACCACAAATATATATTAAATACTCATATCTGAACCTTTTGCGTGTTCATTTATGTATAAATTCAGAGTAAATACAAGGTTGGTTGGATTTATAAGCATTTGTTGCTAACGGCGCACAATATTACGCGGCTTTGACCCAGGATTAATTTCAAATAACTCAGATCGTGGTCACAAAACACGTTATTTTGGTTAAATTACAATCTGTAATACTTCTGAGACATACGCATTTTGGAAATAAGCATTATAGCCAGCTGCGAAAATTGCGGTTCTTGGTTTTATCGTTTTCGCCTAGTACTTGTAGCACGAATTATATCCGGAGAGATTTCTACGGGCCATATTTAAATAAACGGACGGCGTTTTTGCGAGTCCAGTTAAATATTTCCGCAATCGTTAATTTTAAATGCCTGTTACTACTGTTTACTGCTGTTTCATAACAATGTAACACATGTTACTTGTTTTATATCCTCTTTTTTTGGTTTGGTCTATCGGTTAAGGTGCTCGCCTCAACCAAGGTCTGACTGAGGTGGTGGGTTCGAGCCCCGAGGCATATGTGTGAAGTGCCTGAATAGAGATCAAGTTCTCTTGGGGCGCTATACGAATGAACTATATTTATTAAATGGAGCCAACATAAATTTCCAATTTAGTAGCAGATAGAAAGCTCCGAGGATAAACAAATGCCACTAGTCAATCATATCGCAAAGCAAGTCGCACAGTCACAATGTCTAGCATGATGTACTTCAGTACTATCATGAAATCCTCCCCGGTCGGTTCGTCTGTTTAAATGCTAACAATCAAAAAGCTGCAGCACCAAGCTCCGAATTTCCGGCGCGATAAAATAATTTCTCATCCCTTGACGACTTGTTATCTTAAGAGTATTTTTCCGGTGCTTGCCAGAGCACCTAGCAGCAAGCATGACAGCAAAGCCTTCCCTGATGCCGCTCCATGCAGGTTGCTCGGGGACAAGTTGCCTCCGGATGTACTGGAATAGCACGATGTCACCGTTACTGATCCGCCGAGCACGAAATTTGCAGGTATGTATGTGCAGCCATTGTAAAAAAATAGAATTCATTTATATAGCACCCCAAGAGAACTCAATCTCTATTCAGGCGCTTCACATATGCCTCGGGGCTCGAGCCCACGACCTCACTCAGACCTTTGTCGGGGCGAGCACCTTAACCGCTAGACCAAATCAGCTCGATTGCATAATCCACGCAGGAGCGGTCGTACAGTGCAAATGCTGCAAAAAGAAATGCGAAACTCGTTCGCATCACACTATCTTCACGGACTCAATATTGCTATGCCGCTGCCTAGAATGCAAATATTCGCCAGAAGTTTCAGCATTGTTTCACCTCCTCCGCTAAGGTGAGGTAGACTGATGTACACTTACCTGTACCGGCTAGGGTTCCAACTGTTTTAGTAAGAGGACACTGTCCCGATGAGCATGTGGTGGTCGTGAGGTTAGACGATAAGACGGTTGCCCCACAACGGGAGTCAGTTTTCGAGCTGTAGACATAGCAGCTGACTTGAGACGCAGCTAAAATAGAATGCATTAGTCTCCCATTTAAGTACGCAACTTGAACCAGCGACGTTTGTGCGTACTTAGCCGGTAGTTTCGTAATTTTCGGTATGCCATGCACTTTCCGGAGCGCTTGCCTGCACCGGGCAGCACGGTGTGCATTGTGAAGCTCACGCCCAATCTGACGCATTCATTCAACATATGTCTGTTGTTGGTTATCGACTTGCCTCGCGTTTCCCTGTTTCCGCTTTATATTTGTCCTTTGATTTAACCAGCTCGTTCCTAAAAACCTGTCCCGCTCCTTAGAGCTTTGATTGTGCTACGATGTCAAAGAAGCTAAACGGCAAGCGCCTCAATGAATCTCAATGGTTTTGAAATCATCTCGAAGCAAAGCAAAGCGTCTGCTCTCAGTAAGAGTGCCTTAGCATGGGAGTACGACGTTAGTGAAGGCACCATCCGAACGATTTGCCAGAACCGTGAAGCGATCCAAGAACGATCTGCCCTGATGACGAAAGAGGCTAATGAGAAGTTTCGAGCGTCAGCTAGACGATTTAGGGAGCTTGAAGACATGATTTTTGTCTGTATTGACAGCATGCGTCGTGCCAGCCTTCCTGTACCGTAACCCCTCGCCATAGCCAAAACGAAAAGCATCGCTTCCAGACTCTTATTCCGGAATAAGATTTTAAGGCACCTTGGCAATGGTTAAGTCGATTCAGAGTTCGGCGTGAACTGCAGGAGGTTCCCCTTCATGGAGATGGAGCAGAAGTCAACAAGAACGATCCGGAATTGTTAGCTGCTTTAGAAAGCCTTTATGTGATTATCAAGCAATATGCCCCAGAAAATGTCAGCAACATAGACGAGACCGATTGATTTTTTCTATTGCTTCCAAGAAATAGTCTTCTTATGCCAGACGAAGATATTTTAACCACTTGAAGCAAAAAGAAGGCGAAAGGTTGAGTTTCTCTGATTATTAACTGACAAAATTCCTTGCACTTGGATCAGAAAACCCAACGAAGTAGCTTGAATTAAGGACCGACATTGGCCAGCTCCTTATTTCAATCAGGCGAAAGCTTAGATGGATGCAGGAACCTGTTGGAAGTGGTTCAATGAGAGTTTTTTAAGAAGTGAAAAAACGAACAGGACGTCGAGTTCTATTGCTAAGGGACAATGCTACGAAAATTTTGAAGCACTCGAACGCGACAATATTACAATTTCTTTCTTTCTGCCGAATTGTACAACCTGGTTACAGCCTTATAGCATAGAAATAATCGCAGCTCTAAAAAAGCGATACAAGTATTTGTATCTCAAAGATGTTCTTGACTTAGTGACCTTGACGAGGAGAAGAAAAAATCGGAAGACAGATCAGGGGCGAAGATTGGGACGAAGGGTTGCAGGTGTTATTTACGGGAACCCAGCTCATCTGCTCGATGTTGCAAATTATGTGGAAGAAGTCTGGGATTCTGTTTTGCTCAGCTCGATCAAAAATACTTCCGTCAAGGCCGAGCTAACGACTTTAGAACCAGAACTGGAAGCTGATAGCAATGTTGAAGATGTGGGCACCGAACTTGCGAAGGCTTTTGAAAGATTGAATTTATCAAACGCTTCATCAGAACTCGAAGACTACTTTCACGGTGATGACGAGAACAAGGAATACAATGTTGCTGCGGTATTGGAAGATGTTGAAGAGCTTTTGGAGTCGATGAAGATTGTTGAAAGTGTGAAGGATGATGATGATGGCGACGTTCATTCTCAAGCTCTCAATGCCGGTTTAGAAAGTGAAGTTGTGTTTCAGGGTTCGAATCCCTTAAAAAGCAGGTTCTTGACATCGAGGATCAGATGCTCTGCTATGAAGTTCAAGTTGAAGCTGATGATACAATCAATGATCCTAAGAAATCATTTGAATCATTTAAAAGCAAGATGCGGGTGGTCTCTCTCAGAGCCAAACGCAAGAAAATTGTACCAAATGACGATTCATGGCATGTTTAACTAATTAACTAACTAATTACATCTTGAACTCAGAATTTTAGGGGGAAATGTGCGTACCTAACCTGGATGCATACTTAATTGGATGCATAACTAAGCAGAAGGCTACTGTACTGCATTCGAAGAAAGGTTTCACGAACATACTTGTAATTGATGCCTAATAATGTCAGATATAAAAGGGAAGCAAGTATGTGCGGCAAATTGGCTGAACAAGGCTGTTCATCTATAGATGAACCATCAAATAGGTGAGGCTATTGTGCGACCGTCACCGTGTGCTCAAAATATAGGCTTCGTTTTCGACACTTGCTCAAATTTTAAAAGCTTCATTCAGAAGACTGCTTCTGCAGCTAGCCATGACGTCCGATTTCTATCTAAGATTAGGAGCTGCTTCCACAGTAGCTTGCAAAGAATTTAACTAGCTCCTTAGTTCTGTTTCGGCTTGATTCTTGTAATTCCCTTTTGACTGGCTACCAAAGAAAGTAACTAGACCACTGAATAGGGCTATGAATATGACTGCAAGTCTAGTTAGTATTCAAGTCCCAGTGGTTTGACCTCGTGTCTCCTTTGCTAAAAGAGCTAGAATGGCTGCCGTTTGATTAACGGATTTAGAGCTAAGTTCGTACACAGACCCACAAGGCCGCCCCGGCTCGTCTCCTTCGTACCTAGGCGAAGTGCTGCACTAGTTTCAGCCCCTTCTTGCCCTCAGGTCCTGTATGGACAATCAATCAGCTGTTCCGTTCCTCCGCTTAAAGACAGTTGGCTACAGGAGATTTACCTCTGCAGGTCCTAGAATGTGGAACTTGCTTCCACAATTCTTACGCAACGACAGCTACTCTCCTGCTGCCGACCATGGCTCATCTTTTTCAGCGGTCCTGAGCTGCTACTTCCACGCTATTCACTTCCTCAACCACTCTCCTGACTCTGCTATGCTTCCCACTTTCTCTTTGCTGCGTGAGACAAAGTCTGTTGGCTACCGAATGCGTACCGAAAGCCGCTTAGGATGTGAGTGCGCTATACAAAACTCTCCTGCGTAACACCCACATGGTCTTTTTGACTTTGTGGAGTTACTGACGGAGATACATTACATTACATTACATTACATCTAGGATTGCGGGTGCTGTGATTAATTGGTTTTGAAAAAATCAGAAGAGTTTTTGCCGTTATTTCTACTCATCAGCCACGTTTCTTATACTTTTTAATTTATTTCTACCTTTTATTCTATCACATGCCTCCCTCTTTCGCTCGCTCGCTCTCAATATATTTCACTTTCTTTCTTCTCTCTTTCCCGCTACGTCTCTTTTTGCAAATACATTTACTTTTCGTTATGCTTTCTCAGGCCTCTAACTCTGAGGCTGCATCGCCATAGTTGCGAGAGATTTGGCCAACCATATATCTTCATGTAGAATAGTATCACTACTAACACTACTAATAATAATACATTGCATAGCGCCCACTGAGAACTTACTCTTTCTTGGCAATTAACGTGTTCTGCAAAGGAAGAACTATCAAATTTTAGTGTCTACAACATGTACAATGCAAATTAGGATAACATGATTAGGGTAGGCCTGCAAATTGTCATGTAAAATATGGTTAGTCGTACCATGAAAAGTTTCAGCAAGCATAGGCATGCATAGGATGAAGTAAGAGGACCCACCAAATGCTTTTGTAAGTACGCTCATTTTTAGCTTATTTTTAAATGTAGTCAATTCAGGGAACATCAGGACATCAAAAGGCAGTGAGTTTCAGGCTTTGGCAGTATACATACGAAAGGCCCGGTCTGCAAAGAATTTTAGGCGCTTGCGAGGTATAGCTAAATGATCTAATTCTGAAAAGAGGGTGGTATGATGCTTGGCCTGGTGAAGGTGTAGTTCTGATAGTTTTGCTGGAGCTTGAAAATGGCGGGACCTAAAAGTAAGCGCCAGAACCCTGAATTTGATGCGCTGCTTGACTGGGAAGCAGGTGTGTTAGGCGATAAGTTCTGTCATGTGGCAACTGTAACCCTTACGACAGACAAGCGTAGCTGTAGAGGTTTGTGCCAACTGTAAGTGCCTGATTTCTCAGGCCTGTAGACCAGCAGGGAGTGAGTTACAGAAGTCGAGACGGATTTGGATACAGTTTTACCTCCTAAGAAATCCCGAATTTTAAATTTGTTATGTAACTGAAATTCGGCAGACTTGACTGTGGAGCTAATGTGGTCGTCTTGTGAAAGGTCATTTTGAAAATGAAACGACGATTTCATGCAGATGCAGCACGAAATACGCCCGCTGAGCCGATTTTAATGTTTACAATTTCCTAGTACAAAATTGTGGTCCCGTAGCTGGTAAGCTGGTTTTATAGTCACTCGACTTGAAAAAGGTGTGCTGCTACTCAGGGTGTCAGCAACACATGAAGCAAGGGAGTTGAGAGAATTTGAAGTTGAGAGAGATCAAAGCAAACGAACAAGTGATTGCCATCCGCTTAGAAGCAAAAACCTAAATTGCCCTTGGCGATCACATCGGCAGGAGAGAGGGTACAAACTGCGATAAGAAGCGGGCCCTGGACAGAGCAGTGAGGTAACCCGTGCTTGAGAGTGGCTTCGGACCAACTGCTATCCAATTACATAACCCAATTATATAACCCTAGTCATTTCAGAGCATTGCCAGTGATGCCCAGGAAAGATGAGGGGCTCGAGAAGGAATCGGCGATCAATAGTAGCAAATGATATAAAAAAAATAAGAGAAACAAGCAGAAACTTTAACGAAGTATGTGTTCCTTGGAAGGTCGTAATACTACCGAAGCAACGCTGACTATGTGTAATAATTAACTCTAAAATCTGATTGGAGTTTGCTAGGCTTCAAGTTTCAAAATAAGAGTTCAGCCGGTCAGAAACAACTTTTTCCTGTTCTGTCGATAGGAAAGGTAGGAGGGTGACTGGGTGAATATTGTTCAAGTTCTCTGGTCCTAGAGTTGCTTTCTAAATTAAAGGGAGCGAAGAAAATAATGTAGAGCAGACAGCATCCATGTCGATGGTCTTGAGGTTTCGCGATTCACGAATGACTTCGGATGGGAAAGCACACACCCTAGACTGAAGGAGATTAGTATTTGGTCACATGAGTAGCGTTTTGTAACAATAGGGTATGATAGCAAATTAATATGGGAGTAGATTCGATCAACTGTGTGGCGCTTGGTATCAGTAGAGCCATGCTCATGAAACACAAGACATGATTAGTAAGTCAGTGAGTCTACTACATTCAGCTCTTCAGGCATCAGTTAAGATGTAAAATAAATTTTGAAATTACCCAAAATGTGGAAAGATTGATTTTTCGCACACAGAATTGAAGATAGAAAAGATAAAATCGAGACAAATGAGGACTTGGTTCCTGGAGACGATATTTTATTGCTGCAATTGCTGTTTTTGGAGAGAGTAAAAAACCAGAGAATTGAAAGACTGCTTTAAGGAGACTGCAAGTGGTTTGTAATCTAGGTACGAGCGAATAACAATGGTGACTCGTTCACTAGTTTAAATTGATCTAGCTGTATGGAAAATGAGGAGCCCGCCCGGATGGCATTCGTTAGGGCAGGGAAGTTATTTGATTTGGGCCAAGTCTTAGTAGAAGGATAGGTCAAGATTTTCATAGGAAATCGTGTCACAAATTAAAAGGTGGTTGATCGCGAGCGGAGCGAGAATTCCAAAGGCATGTGTTAAGATGGGCTACCAGGGTTATAGCCGCCTAGATGAATGCAAAGTGAAATGAATACTAAGAATACTGAATTCTAAAATACGAATAAATAATATGAATACGTAGAGTGATTCACAGCAGGGCTTGAAGATCATACAGGGTGGCGCGAGACAGCACCAGGAATTATAAGCAAGCAGTGATTCGTGATGTCACACTAGGTGAGGCAGTTGCTTTTCATGACCACGGTCCCGTGGTCGCAGGTTCAATTCCTGAGATGAGCAATCCCTTTTCATCTCTGCTAGCGGTGGTGATAGCCGTAAAGGCTCTCCCGTCTCTACACAAAAGAGGCTGTTTACCAGCTAGTGTTTTTTTTAAAGCATGCGGGGCCCCGGCTTCAGTTCTGGCTTAGCATACGATTTTCTATGCCAAATCTCAAATTGTTGGACCATCGCAAAAGAAAACGCGGAGAGGAATGCGCAGGAACGACGTCAACGAAGCGATTAGGGGTTCGCATGATCGCTCTAGCAGGGATGTTCACAGGGAGGTCACAGTCGGCGAAGCGAAAGCGGCAGCCTGCATTGCTGCTCGGGCCCATACAGACACATCTGGAGATCAGCGTTTAGATGTCCACATGCCCTCATGTTTCTCACGCTTCGAGTACAAGAAACGAACAAATATACCTTAAACAGGTCTTAGGTGTATGGGATCCCGTATGCAATGTTCGCAATAGCTTCAATTTTTTGGAAAATAATCCTCTAATGGACGAGAAATTCTGGCAGCACTTGGTGTCCGGAGGCTAGATATTTAAAATTAACATTAGGCCGGAAGAATATGATGTCAAGTCAATTGTAGTCCAAGAGCACACACCTAGTTTGGACCCTGTTTGTGCCAAATTATATTTGCACCAGGGAGTTTTGAAAAAGTCAGGGTCAAAGTGGAGTCACTGACGAGCGACACTGCGCATTATATTCTTGAACCGTAAGATAAGGCATTGTCATCACAAATGCGAGCATCCTTAATAAGAGGATCATTTGAGACTGCCATCATGCCAGAAGTTGCTTATTGAAAATAGCTAGCTTTAGCAGGCACAAAGCGACAACCTTATATTCACATTATATCAAAAGGTATAGACTTGTGCACACGCCATTTTATAACCTGAGTAATGGTCAAGTTGACCTAAGATGGAATTATTTCGAGAAAAAATGTTTAAGAAACAAGCAATTTATTGACAACATTCTTTAATAGAATGAATGAAATATTACTACTAGAACATGGTCAAATAAACTGACGATTTAATAAAAAAAAAAATAATAATAATATTCTTGATAAAGCACCCTCAGAGAACTTAATCTCTTTCTAAGCGCTTTACATTTGCTGCAAAGGGAAATGCAATTAAATGGTAAGTAAAATCATGCTTAAAAAACAAACAAAATGAACAACATGGTTAGGGGTGACATGCACAGGGTCAGCATGCAAATGTGGTTAGTGGCAGTATGCACCGTGTCAGCACGCATAAGCACGTGAAGGACGAATCACAGGGACCCACTAAATGCCGTCCTAAATAGGTGTGTTTTTAGGTTCCTTTTAAATGTGGTCAGGTCAGGGGATGTTCTGACGCAGGTCGCGAGGGAGTTCCAGGCTGTGGGAGCGTACGAGCTAAATGCACCGTCTATTCAGCTGCAGAAAGTAAGACTTACCGCCGTCGAAGAAGCAGATCAGTAGCGCGACTCCGAACAAACCAGCTGCCATCCTAACGGAGCCGATCATGTTGAATGCCTATGCTGCTCTGGTCGCTGGCCACATGACAGGCTTTTGTTAACCTTGACAGCCGCCACAGTAGATTACCTCCCCTAGCAATGACCGTAATGATGCTGGCCTGAATACAAAAAAACTCGGATCTTCTCTGGGTTAGTATTTGCACGGTTTTTGAATGAGGCTTGAGTGGAGGCTGCGTGGCATTTGAATTGCAAGTCTGAAATCACGAGTGTTTGCTGAGGCACTGATTGGCTGGTCGCAGTGGTAGCGGGAGTGGTAGCTACGGCTGCGATTTTTGCAGAGGAAGAGATTTTTCCAATTGCACTATCGACAACTCTGTTTCGACCACTTCCTGAGGAACAATGTCTTCGCAAGGAACAGTAGTTAGAACAAATCAGTTTGAATCGGCAGCCCATTCTAGCTACTTGCAAGAGGAGGCGGTGCAAAAGCAACTATTTTTTCTAATATAACGGCGAATGGGCATTTTGAGTAGGCACTAAACTGATTACTGAGTTGTACCGTCTTCCTTGTTACACTTCAAAGCTATATCTGGGTTTTTTCGTAGCTATGGCGAAGCGAAACTACTTCCTCGTCGCCTACTCTGCTGTTGCTGTAGCTAAGGACTTCAGAGTAGGTGTTAACAAGGCTAACCGCAGGTCTGTGGTGTGCTGAACATTGACAGAACGTTGCAAACCCCCCCCCCCCGCTAACCGGCAGCCTGATATCACGTTAAGCTGGTGACTGGGATGACGGCAAAGTTTTGGTTTCGTACGCTGGATACACGGTTATCGTAAAAATCCTCGCATTATAGCGGCAGCTGCTGTGGCTGTAAATTCATTCGGGTGATACGAGGGTTTCTTCTTCTGGAATGCCATGGATGCAATAGCTATGCCTAGACTGTGAAAATATTCATTCAGAGCTAAAGTAAATCTGCACGTATGCTGCTGGTGGGTATGAGTTCAGTCACACGTCACCCACTTATGTCACCACCTTACGTCACCCACTTACGTCACCCACTTACGACTATTATGACTTGCCTGTCTAGCCAGGCAGAGTGGCCTCTGGTTTCTGGTCGCCACTCCTTCTGTAGCAGATTCCACAAAGGGCGAGTTTTACTAAAAATGTCGGTGGTGGCAAACCCGAAAACCTCTCCTATGCCGCCCGTCAATACCACTACTTGGTCTTCATACGGGTTTCAAATTAGGTGACTGGCTCGGCCACAGCACCAGCACTAAACATGGATTCGTTAAAGGATTAACGAAGCTTAAAATGCCAGCGCATGACCAACACTTTAGAATCCTGGTTTTGATTCAGAATTCCCAGCAACCTATCGTCCAGTTCTCCTAACCTTTTTCGTCAAAAGTTTCTCAAAACGATCGCGAAAAAAGGGCAGTTTGTAGTGCACATTACAAGCAATGAGCTGTCAGAAAAACTGCATTCGAGACTCAAGAGTCACTAATCCACCGAAATAGCCCTCCTACATGCAACCAACGATATCTTAAAACCAACTATATCCTTAACAGCTAAGATGGCTGGAAGGCCACTTACTTAGCCATGCTGGAACTGTCAGCTGTACTCAGGCTATTCATAGCTGTATCCTACTCGAGGGCTTGAGATAAATGTTCGGTAGGGCAGATGTGTCCATGAAGCGGTTTAAATGGTACTTGTCCGATCGTGTTCACTCCGAATCATGTGCTGGTTGAGTATCATACCCCCTAACTAGTCACATATTGAGTCCCAAGGGTCTGTTTTTGGCCATTTACTTTTCTCCCTTGATACTGAGCCGCAGGTAAAGGTGATTACAGCCTGTGGAGTAGGACTTCACTTTAATGCTGCTTATACTATGCTATAAATAAATGAATATATATATATATATATATATATGTGTGTCTGTGTGTGTGTGTGCGCGCGCGCGCGCGCGTGTGTGTGTGTGTGTGTGTATGTATATTCTATATTTAAGCCGTCGGAAACTGCTGCAGTGACCGATAAGCTGCATGCTTGCCTAGCCGCCGTTCGGGCCTCGCTTCCGAAGACTTCATCCAACTCGTCGACAATATAACTGCACTGCTACTCTTAGGAGAGTCCAAGCGTGTGGCTGAACGAAGAGAATTTGCTCTTTCAGTAAATTACGCTGTAGTTTCATTGTCACCAAGTGCTCGTAACTCAGATAACTTTGACATCTGCCAACATTTTTGAAAGTTTCATTAAGAAGACAGCCTCATACATAGCTATCACCACTTCCGATTCCTATTTAAGAAAAGCCTCTCTCCACCACGGTGGCTTTCAAATTAACTAACTTGCTTTCTGATTATGTCTCGACTAGATTACTGCCATTACAATGAGACCAGGCCACTGATAAAAGTCCTTTGGCCATGGCGGAAAGACTGGAAAAAATACCTGAGGTTCTGCCATTTGTCTTCTTTGGTGAAGGAGTTTGAATGACCTCCGGTTGATCGACGGATACAGAATAGTTTTACGCTGACCATAATGCCAGAAACGGCTTGGCTCTTTCTTATATAAATGTAATATAGTGTATCTCCGTCTGTAACTCCACAAAGCCACAAAGACAATGTGGGTATTACACAGGAGAGTTTTGTGTAGCCCACTCACAGCCTAAGCGGCTTTCGGTACGCATTCGGTAGCCAACAGACTTCATCTCCCGCAAAAAAGAGAAATTGGGAGGCATAGCAGAGTCAGGAGAGTAGTTGAGGTAGTGAGTAGCATGGAAGTAGTAGCTCAGGACTCCAGAAAAGGATGAGCCATAGTCGGCAATAGGAGAGTAGTTGTCGTTGCGTACGAATCGTGGAAGCGAGTTCCACAGCCTAGGACCTGCTGAGCTAAAGATTCTGTAGCCAGCGGTCTTTAAGCGGAGTGATTAAGAGGAATGGAACAGCCAATGTATTGTCCATACAGGACCTGAGGGCACGAGGATGTTGAAACTGGTGCAGCAGTTCAGCTAGGCATGTAAAAGCCAAGCTGTGGCGGGCCTTGTGAGTCAGCATAAGAAATCATTCGTGTCTAGCTGAACTGTTGCATTAGTCTTAGCCACATCATGCCTTCAAGACCAGTGCGTACAATAAATTAGCTGTTCAATTCTAATTCTTACTGACCGTTGGCGACATAATTGTTTGCTCTACACGTCATAGACTCTTACACTCACTTCCAGAACTGTTGACGACAGAAACTTTTTTGTACATGTCCTAGACTGGGAGACATACTTCCAGCTTTCAGCCATCTGCTCTCCTGCTGTCAATACATTTTCTTATTTCCATTTTAGATATGGTTGCGTGCATCATTTTTGAGACGCTATGCATATTTCTACTGTGCATGATATGGAGTCTATTGATGTTACCAAGAAGCCTTTTTGGTCGAATTCCTGCCACAACGCGACCTTGAATCTCGAAGGTCGTCAGAAGGTCAAAGTGACAGCTACGGTTAAATGAAAAAATTGACTGACTTATCCTTGTTGCTTGTGCTAATATGCGTGCCGCTCTTTCCATTTGCATTTGAGAAATATCAATACGCGTGCTGTCAGGGGTACACAACTCAAATCGCTTGGAGACCGTGTCTTTAGTTTATATGCTCCCAAAGCCTGGAACTCACTCCCAGCTTCCGTCACGACATCTCCTGACTTGTCCACATTTAAAAAGAAACTAAAAACGTATCTATTTATCGCAGCATTTAGCAGTTCCCCGTGTTTTTTTATGTGCTTATACGTGCTGACACAGGCATGCTGCCTCAGACCAAACTTGCATGCTGACCTTGCGCGTGACATCCCTAACCATGTTATTACTGTTGTTTATTGAGAATGCTACCATTAACCATTCGATCGTGCTTCCTGTGCAGCAAATGTAAAGTGCCTAGAAAAAGATTGAGTTTTCCGAGTGCGCTATATCAAATGCATTATAAATCCTACAGGGGTGGGACGTCAGTCCAAACTCCCCTCCCGCTTCCGTCTGAGTAAGTGCGAAAGAGAATGTGGAGAGAGCCGAGGAGGTGCGGGCGATGGCAGAACGATACCGGAGCACGCAAGTCGGATAAGTTGGCTGATGAAACTGAGTGAAGCAACGCTTAATCCAGACTGTGGGCCTCGAGGCCGATTCAATCACGCACTAGCTAGCCGGCGAAGCTTGGAAAAGAAGCGTTGTGATATGGCAGCCACGTCGTCGTCGACAGACCAGACCCGAGCCACCGCGGAGTTTTTTCGCACTGCCGAAATAAGCCTAAAGCTGGCCTTTAGTGACGGGCCAGTCAGTGGGAGTGGTTTGAGTATAAACCATGCCTCTTGACGACGGAGCGCTTCGTAGCGTCGCTTGCACGACTCTATGCTCGCCGCTCGTACGTGACTTCATCCACGTTTGAGCTACCGTACGCGCGAGTAGGTCGTTGGGGATCGTTCGGCATGATAAGATTATCCGCGAGCGTAGCTTCGCGTAATGTAGCTATCTCTTCCGGTCTGCTACCGCATACTTGCCAATTCGTCATAATTTTGGGGCAGAAGGCGCAATCTACAGTTACTTTTCTCTGCAAGGAAATTTGCTTCGATATAGCATGCGTATTTTTACGGCTTGATGATAATTATTCCTGGAGTCATCTCCGCCTACATGACTTTCCTGCTGCTTGCATTCTATAATCACCCTGGTCGGTCCCGAGATTGTTTGCTGTTGAAAGGTCAAAGAATTGCAAATCAGGAGAAAAGAATCGTATACACACCTTTCTTTTCCTAGACTGTACTAGTTGGACTCCATCGAGCTTCCGTTTCGCTAGCTACTGCTTGGCTAGGCTAAGAAGAGCTGCCGCGGTTAGCAGCGCTTCTCCCCACAAGCCGCCGTAGCACTTCAAGCATATTGTTGTCACAGAAAGAAAAAAGAATCTCTAACGCTGCGGCGCTAAAAACGTGCCCAGCCAGCTAAAAGAAGCTCTCCTGATATATCAAAAGCCTTTTGATGAATGAACGATTGCTGCATTTTTGTGGCGTCGCAGTGTACGATTCTCTTCGGTGCTCTAAATTGCCAGTGAAATATTCTTAAGCAAGCATAATTTCAAATTTAGCTACTTTCTTTGCATATACGGCTCAGCTACTTTTCTCACACCAAACTATCTAATAATAGCAATGATAACGCACTCGACAAAGCGGCCCCAGAGAACCCAATCTCTTTCTAGGCGCTTTACATTTGCTGCAAAGCAAACACGGTCGAATGTTTAATGGTAACATGCTCAATAAACAACAAGAATAAATATTGTTAGGGACGATATGCACGGGATCAGCGTGCAAGTGTGGTTAGTGGCAGCATGCACAGTGTTAGTACGCTTAAGCACATAAAGGACGAATCACAGGAACCTACTAAATGCTGCGATTAACAGGTGCTTTTTTATTTTCTTTTTAAATGTGGTCAAGTCAGGGATGTGACGGAAGTCGGAGTGAGAACTATTGATTTCAATTATTGTTTTGAATGCAAGTTTATTTTATTTACGCGTCTCCCAAACAAGTACTTTTTGCTATTTTCCGGGAAACTCTATTCAGTGGTAAGAACAAAATGTTTTAATAGTTCTCTATTTTTTGCATGACACGGTGCTGCCATCAGGCTGCACATATAACACGAGTTTTAATGCTTACGAAATTAGTGCAAGATAATGGACATTTAACAGTACTGGCGACTTAATATTAAATGTATTCTCTGTAATTACAGACTATGACAGTTTTCAGTAGCCTTATTTCATTGGCACGGCATAATGAGATTGCCTGCATCCAGCAGACGACGCTTTCTGCGAATGATGGCAATTTATCATGATCGGCGGAAAAAATTATTACTCAGAGAAACGAGGCCTATAAAGCATACTTTAGTAGCGTGCCTTTCGGCCATCAAGAGAATCCCCAGGCACCTCATCCCCAATGTGAGCACTGCGAGAGAAATTTTCAAAATAAGGTAAACAATTGCTGCTCTCCGTACAGAATTCCGCGAACAAAATTGAAGAATGAGTAAAATATATTTTTAATTGATATAACTCTGGTATTTTTACAGCCTTACGAGGGAGAAACGAGAGACAGTGTCGCACGAGTTTGGCCCAGTGGTAGATGCAGTAATGTAGTCGCCCAACCAAGGTCGATTGAAAGTATTTGACGATCTTGGTTTTGGGCTAAGCCCCGCGGCTTCTTTAAATCACCTGGCTATAGATTAAATTCTCTTAGGACGCAATGCAAATGAATTGTGTATTAGATTTTATATCATTAGAATTCGGTGAGCGCAGATTGACCACACTTGCAGCAGCTATTTCAGCGTTTTGGGCCCGATCGAACGATGAACTGGCATGCCGAGCGTCCTGTCCGTCATGTATGCGCGCACGTCAATTCACCTATGACCCCAAGGAACACTCTGCCATCAACTCCGCATTCCTTCCCATTAGGATGGATCAACCATCCTCGCTAGAAAGCACCATTTCGGACAGCGACAGTAAGAGTTGCAGATGCAGATTCCCATTTTACAGGTGTGGCTAATGAGAAAAAGACTTGGAATCCTAGAACCTCTCGGCATGAATACACTCACTAAGACAACTTGTGTGTGCTTATAGTCAGCGTTTCTCTTCCAGGGATATTCAGTTGTAGCAGTATATATGACTCCGTGCACCCCAGCCGCTCTTACGAGGATAGAGAATGTACCAAGTGAATTCAATGATGGACAAACATGTATGGCGTGCGACTGCTGCATGCTTTGATCTCAGGATCCTTAAGCGGTCAAGATCAGTGAAAGTTTTACCGTTCAGCATTTTTCAGTTCCAGTAAGTCGGCCGGGGCAACGTAGCTCGGTAGCTTTCGGTTGTCCTAAAATGACTGACGAATTGAAAGTACCTAGGCATAGTTACAGCAGTCACACTAAGTATTTTAATTACAAGTATGATTTCATAGTGTATGCACACCTATAACTGTACTGAAAATATTCGTTGGCCGTGGAGAAGTGTACCGCCGCATTCGGAGCACCACCGCAGGGGACCCGGATAGCTTGTAATTGCGATGCCGGTGAGTCACGGTCACGTGACAACCCGCACCGGGCTTCCGAGAAGGCCGTTATAATAATAATAATGATAATAGTAATGCACTTGATAAAGCACCCTTAGAGAACTCAATCTCTTTCTAGGTGCTTTACATTTGCTGCAAAGGAATCCTATCAAATAATGAAGGAAATTACGCACAATAAATTTGATGAAGAATACGACTAATGTAAGCTAAGTATCGCTGTGCAGATAATATTCCGTTTGGCTTTGTCATTGGCGAAGTACCCATCAAGTCAGCATAAGTTCAAAAAATTATGCTTGCATGCATTAGAGGAGGTTATGAATTAAGCCCGACAAAACTGACTGGTTTGATAAGTTTCTCCGTTTATTGTATTGGGAGATTATGAATAAAAAGAGGATGCATGCAGAGAGGTTCGACCGTATTTAACAAATAAAAAGACCTATACAATTTCATCAGTGAATTTAGTCTTAAAATATCCTATGCAGAGTTTCTGAAATATAGGCTCAAGGATGGTTAGTGGTTGGAGGAAAGTGGTAAAGTGACATTTTAGGGAAAGCGTTACCAACTTTTTTCCAACTTTTTAAGTCGGCAAGTTACGCTGTGCATCTGAAGCAATGAGGTTGGTCTATTGAGGCCACAGGAATCGCCGGGTAACTCGAGTGGATGGCACCTGTTCCTAGAAACTGTATCCAGGTACCTGAAAGCCGTGCTGCTTCATGACGGGAGTAATTACCGGTCTCCACCTTTGGTTCACTCTGTTCGCGTTAAAGGGGGCAACCCAAGTATCATGATGCAGTTAAATACCCTGCCGAATAGGGACTATGGCTGCTGGATTATTGGAGATTGCATAATGGTGCCGTTCTTGATGGGCCTCCAAATTGGTTTCACGAAGTTTTCTTATTTTTCTTTCTTGCCAATGATAGTGTGGGCGATAAGCCACTTTATCAAAAAAGGGATTACCAATAAGACCGTGTTCTCTGTACGGGAGTGCAATTAATTTTCTCGCTATGGATTATTTTAATTTTAATTTATAAATCTTATCTGATGCCTTCAGCGCCAAATTTCGTAAACTGACTGACTCATTGTCTGTTGTGGCTCATGTGCATGCATCTACACACTTCAAGGGGCCACACACTCGACCGAATAATCTCCTACAACCGCACACTATCATCAGCAGTTACTACCAAATTGTGCTTATCTGACTACAAGCAGATCTCATTCAGCCTACAGTATGTGCTCTACTCCACTTCTAAAATCACATGTGAATCGCAAAAACTCAAGACTCTTGACATCGATGCTGTCCGTGAGAGAATGTCTGCTTCACCTCTGCTGCTCAATCTCCCTTCCCACCTGTCATCATTGATAGATTGCTATAGCACGACACTAGCTGACCTTTTCGATGTGTTTGCACCTCTGACTGAGAACAGTGCACAGTTATCCCTCGCCAGACGGCCCCTGGTTTACCACAGACATTAAACTAGCTACGTCTGCTAAGTGCAAGCTCAAAAAAGCATACAAAAATCGGGATTGCCTGTCCATCCGAAGGCCAAGGCCGAAGGACCACTGTAGATTCTACCAATCAATCCTAGCAAAGGCCAAGTCTAGCTTCTATGAAAAACATTTACTAATCCCATATGCACATTCTAACAATGCTGGTTTCTACGATCAAACATCTCCTAAGTCACTCGTAGGTAATCTCCTTACCTAGTTATCCTTGCGATGATCTAGCTGATCGCTTCTCTAGCTTATTCCTCAACAAAATAGACAGGATCAGGGATTCCATCGGTGGCAGCATCCCCTGGAATCAGTCTCTCTATTCCGTGCAGCACATCAGTGTCTACATTCAAGGAGTGACTTCGTCCTGAAGTTTGTATCCCAATCACAGAAGACAAATAGTTCTCTAGACCACAGTCGGACTGACCAGCTTCTACGATGCGCTGATCTGCTGCTGCCATGCATGTCTAACATCACAAATATGTCATTAGTCTCAGGTCATGTTCCAGCACCTCTTAGAAAGGCTGTAGCCAGGCCACTAGTCAAGAAAGCAAAACTAGACCGAGAGAAATTGAGCCACTTTCGCCCAGTCTCCCTTCTACAATTCCTATCAAAAACACTGGAGCGAGTCGAGGCAGACCAGCTGAACTTCAATAACGAATCTTTAAACCCAGCTAGTAATTTCTAGTCTGGTTGTACAGACAATTACTCTACAGAGTCAGCATAATTTCATGGGTATACAGACCCAGGAATGCAGGCTTAGGTAAAGTGTCTCTTCCTGTTTTCTTCGATCTTTCGGAAGCTATTGATGCTGTCGATCTCCAAGTCCTTGAGCGCCTCTCATCTCGCCTGGGCACCAATGGTACTGCACTGCAACAGTTCGGGGTCTATCTCATCGCGAGACTCCAGCTCATTGATGTGAAAGAACAAAGGTAATGCGAACGAAAAGAATCACTTATGTATGGGTACCTCAAGCTCTGTGCTTGCTCCGGTTCTTTTCACGGTTTATACTCTCAATTTTGCGGATGTGATTGCTCGGCACAATCTAGGCTTTCACTACTATGAGGATAAGACTGAGTTGAACCTTTGATTTTATCCCTCCCATCCATTCAGCATGTCGAATTCTCTCAATTCCCTCGCTGCATGTATTGATGACATCCGCACGATAGCAATCCGCATGGACGGCACCAAGCTTGTTTAAATTCAATTATGATTAAACCAACTTACTAGTTATGAGCAAAAAAATTTCAATTCAGAAAGTTGGAACGGTTGATACTCACAATCGGATCTGCAAGCATATCTCCAGTTGAATCTGCACCAAATCTATGCGTTTTGTTCCAAAGTGACCTTTCGTCGACGACCGCGTAGGCTCCACAGCAAGTCTGCCTATATAAAATTGCTACGATTCGAGCTTGTTTAGTCAGGGATTCCACATCTAAAAAGTTACATACAATTGTGATATAACTACTTCTATAAATCGCAGCAGCTTGCTGGTCCTACGAACTCTGCAATCAGGCACTTACAGCGGGTGAAAATCTCTGCAGCTAGGCTTGTCTGTCGTGAGCGTCGCAGGTGCCATACCATACCATACCATATCCAGCTGACCCGCACTGACTCACAGTTCAGAAATTCATCAATTCGTTTATACTCTCCCTCTTGCTGATGTGATTGCCATGCACGATCTAGGCTTTCACTTCCATGCGGATAACACTCAGTTGTACCTTTGCTTTGATCCCTCCTAGCCTTCGAGCACCTCAAATTCTCTAAACTCACTTGCTGCATGCATTGATGACATCCGCACATGGATGGCAGCAAATTTTCTAAAACTAAATGATGACAAAACTAACTTACTAGTTATGGGCAAACCCAGTGTGCTTCACAAATTGGAAAGGCTGACGCGCAAAATTGGCTCTGCCAACGTATCTCCTGTTGAATCAGCTCAAAATCCAGGTGTCATATTCCAAAGCGACATCTCGTTAGACGACCATATCGGCTCCACAGTCAAATCCGCCTAGTTTCAGCTTCATAACATTGCTAAAATTCGGGCTTGTTTAGATAAGGATACCACGTCAAAGCTGGTCCATGCATTCGTGACATCCCGTCTCGACTTCTGCAACTCACCACTCGCTGGCCTTCCGGCATGTGCGATCAGGCGATTGCAACTGGTACAGCTAGGCTTGTCTGTCGTGAACGTCGCAGTTGCCACATTACTCAAATTCCCGCCGACCTGCACTGACTACCAGTCAAGTAACGGATTGACTACGAAGTTTTATAGCTCACTTTTAGGTCACTTCATTCTTTGGCGACAGCCTATCTCTCAGATATACTCCCCCATCGAGCCAAGCATAGTACTACCTGCTTTTCGCTATCCAACAGTCTGCAAATACCCCGTACAAACCTCAAATCCTTTGGAGACCATGCATTTAGTTCGTATGCTCCCAAAGCCTGGAACTCCCTTCCGACCTGCGTCAGAAAATCCCCTGACCTGACCACATTTAAAAAGAATTTAAAAATACCTATTTAGGTCGGCATTTAGTGGGTTCCTGTGATTCGTCCTTGATGTGCTTATGCGTGCTGACATTGTGCGTGCTGCCACTAACCACATTGGCATGCTGAACCTGTGCATGTCACCCGAGCCATGCTATTCATTTTGTTTGTTTATCAAGCATGATTATACTCACCATTCGATTGCATTTCCCTTTGCAGAAAATATAAAGCGCCTAGCAAGAGATTAAATTCTCTGAGGGAGCTTTAGCAAGTGCATTATTATTATATTATTACTTGTCTGTCACTTGCTGTTAAGTTCTTTGTCTCTTTTGCTCCAGTCTTCTTACCAGATCTATCTCCCATTAGGTTAAGCATCGTACCACACGCTTTCTTGAATCACATCATTTAAATTGACCTCAAAAGAATCTCAAATCTTTTGGAGACCGTGCATTTAGTTCTTATGACCCTAAAGCCTGGAACTAACTTTCGACTGGCGTCATGAGGTCTCCTGACATTACATTTAAAATGAAGCCAAAAATGCATTTATTTCATAATTTAGTAAGTAAATGTGATTCTTCATTCATGTGCTTATGTATATTGACACTTTGCATGCTGCTTCGAACCATATTTGGGTGCAGACCCTGTGCATGCCACCTCTAATCGTGTCACCCTTGTTGTCATTGAGCATGCTAGCATTAACCATTCATCCTTGCCTCCTTTGTAGCAAATGCAAAGTGCCTAGATAGTGATTAAGTTCTCTGATGGTGCTATGCAAATATATTATTATTTCTACCGTTGTTATAAGTGAACATTCAATAGAATGCCACTTTAACTTCACTGTCGAGTCTGCTTAATTCCACACACTTACCCTTGCGGAAGTAGAGCATTTGGGCCGGTGAGGACACCGGTACCTCTGCCTGGCTGGTCTATGAATTAGTTATATCCTTGTGGGAATTTAGTAACTTATCAACGGCTAGGTTTCCTGCATGTGCAGCAAGAAACTCAAAGCTGAAGCACAAAATTGAACCTAGGCTTCTCAGCCAATAAAATTTGGCAACTGCCACGTTACATTGTTTTCCCTCGACCGTCACTGGGTTTTGCTGTAGCATCGTCTCTACTTAAAATTTGCCATCACTTTCGCGTTAAGGTTAAAGAAAATCTCCCGCTCCGCAGTAACTATCCAATAAACGCGATGCTCAGGCTTCTGTCACTCGGTCTACTGACTCAAGTCTTTTGGACGTGCGAGCAATATAACTGAAATCCCTCGGAGAGTATGTCTTGGCAGCTTTGAGACTGTCAGAGTTCGCTGGTGCTGCTGCACTTCCTGTATCCTACTAGACACATATCCCTAGAAGCGATGCAGAGGAAACTGTCGTCGGCCTACTGTAGCTGTGCTCAATATGGAATCGAAACCGGTGATACTAATTACGTGTTTCATGCGACATAGCTGCTTCAGTTGAGGTTTCTACAACATATAATAATAGTAATAATAATAATGAACATGATAAAGCGCCCTCAGAGAACTTAATCTGTTTGTAGGCGTTTTACATTTGCTGCAAAGGGAAATGCAATTGAATGGTAAGTAAAATCATGCTTGAAAAATAAACAAAATGAATAATATGGTTAGGGGTGACATGCACAGGGTCAGCATGCAAATGTGGTTAGTGGCAGCATGCACAGTGTCAGCACGCATAAGCACATCAAGGACCAATCACAGGGACCCACTAAATGCTGTCCTAAATCAACTACGGAGCCGAATGCTAAACGACGCGTAGTGTGTCGCATGAATAATTTAATCACCTATTCAGTGCTTGGGCAGCTGAATGCGGCAACATGCATGCAGCACGACCGGCAGACCGTTCCCTACCGTCACAGACGGAACAAGAAGTAAAGTAAGCAAACAGCATGCAACCGCTCGTGTCGTCATGGCTGCACTAAAGAGAGAGGGCTTTGTGCGAGCGTTATTTGCCTATTGACTAAGTTCAAGGACTTGTATTGTCACGTGAATGATTTAAGATAAAGCTATTTGCTTTGAATAATGGTCCGGAAACTGTGGGAGCCAGTACCAGGCTGTTGTAGCCCGGCCAGAGATTGCATTACTCTCTCACGCTTTTCAATCTCGCGAATTTCTCTTATTCCACACACCGATCTCTCACTTCACACCTCTCTCTCTCTCTCTCTCTCTCTCTCTCTCTCTCTCTCTCTCTCTCTCTCTCTCTCTCTCTCTACAACCGAAGGCCTTACATCATCCGAGATGGTGCAAGACATACATTACAAGCTAGAAGGGAAAACCACCATGAGCATAGTCTGATAAAGCAAGGATTCAAATACCTCATCGGAACAATTTCCTTAGTCTTAGCTCTGTGTCTCTCTGTGTCTCTCTGTGTCTCTCTGTCTCTGTCTCTCTCTCTCTCTCACTTCACATCTCCCCTCTCTCTCTCTCTCTCTCTCTCTCTCTCTCTCTCTCTCTTGCTCTCTCTATTTATCACAGCCTTCAGTGGGCCCCTGTGATTCGTATTTCCTCTGCTTCCGTATGCCTACACTGTTCATGCTGCCGCTAATCATCATATTTGCATGCTGACCCTGTGCATGTCGCCTCTATTAGTGTTATGCTTGTTGTCATTAAACATGAGACCACTAACCGTTCGATCACGTTTCCTGTGCAACGAATGTAAAGTGCCTAGAGAGAAATTGAGTTAACTGGGGGGCTGCTAAAATGTGTTATTGTTATTATTACCTAATTATTATTATTATTAAGTACGAGTCGCTGGTATAACCTCGGAAATGCCCATGCCATCGCATCACGTCATTGTAAACCTCATAAATGAATTTCTTGTGGCTCTAGACGATGAGTTAGTAGCTTGCAAGCAAGCCGATAATGTCATTCCACACTAGTCCCAGGTAAAGCGAAACGCCGACTTATTTACTGGAACATAAATAAAGAAGATAATAGTGAATGAAGAATTCACTACGATAAATAACCGAGAACGGTAGGTGGCTGGGAACCGTTTCATTGCAATTGATTACGGCTTTGCGGGTAATCCGCAGGATGAATCGCCAAGCGGTGGTGATAGCTGCAAAGGCTTTTCTGTCGCTATACAAAAAGAAGTGGTTAAATCAGCTAGCATGAATATTATAAACTGCTATTTCTGGCTCTTGCCTACAACTAGAGCACAGTACAATGCCAATTTCGAGTATAGTCCAGTTTTTAGATTCACTTCCTGACAAATCTTTGAACAAAAAGGAATTTTATAAGGTCAGCGGAGGGTGCGCCTTCACCAAGGACGCTCATCCATCCATTTTTTATCATAGACAGTATATCAAAAAATGATCGGAACTTAGCCTAGTCTTTTCCTAAAGAAAGCAATTAGCAGTATAATCGCAAGTTTAGAACGCATAATCATACCTGATTCTTTGGGTGTTCATTGTTTTATAACTTTAGAGTAAATACCCGACAGTTTGGAATTCATATGCTCTACTTTGTCTCAAAATGTGTACACAAAGACGGGTCGTTGTCGGTATGGTATTTGGAGATTGTTTACTTTCAAATAACAATCGCCTTGATCTCAAAATCCTCCTTATTTGGGAACGATGCTCGTTCTTTACTCTTCTGAGCAATAAGCATTTAGCAAATAATCATTACTACCAGCGAAATCAAATGCGGGAAATGGCTTTCTGTTGGTCGCATAGTAAGTAAAGCAAGATTTACATTCAGTGCAACTTCTACGGGCTTTATCTAAATCCACGGACGGCGTTTTTCTTAATGTAGTCAGGAAGTGATTCTACAATTTTTACTAATTGTAAACGCCTTACATTTCTGTAAGCAAGCAATATAAAGTTTATTACTTCTTGTTAATGTTTCTTTGACAGAGAGGTGGAAACTGTCGTTGAATGCAGTTATATCTGCATCGAGATACATTGCCAATTATTCGGCAGACAGAAAAAGCCAAGGATTAGTACATGTCAATAGTCTGTTACATCACAAAGCAACTCAGAAAATCCTAATAGCTAGCCTGAAATAAGTTCTTTGATTGCTTGTAATCTTTCCTCTTCTTAGTTCTTGCTGGTTTGTCTATTTAAATGCGTTCAATCCAAGAGCAGCGAAATCAAAGTCCAAATTCCAGAGGCAATACAATAATTTCTTATTCCTGAAAGATTTGGCATCTTAGAGTACACTTCTGCTCTTTGCAACGGCGCCGATCAATAAACAAGCCAGTAGAGCCTTTATAGATGCAGCTCCGTGAAGGTTGCTCAGTGACAGGTTAGAGTTGCATCCGGATGTATTGCAATAACACAAAGTCACAGTTACCGATCCGCCGAACACAAAACTTGCTGGTATGGATGTGCAGCCATTATAGGTGATTGCATAATCCATGCACGAGAGGTCGTACTGTGCAAATACTGCAGAATAAAATGCGAAGTTCGTTAAACATGTCATTACAGACGCCCAAAAAGATGCAATATTGTTTCAACTCCTCCGTTGAGGTGTAAACTGACACACACTTACTGATACCGCCTACGGCTCCCACTGTTTTAAAAAGACGACACTGTCCAGATGAGCATGTGGTGATCGTGAGTTTAGCCGATATGGGATTTTCCCCACAACGGGAGTCATTTTTCGAGCTACAGACATAGCAGCTGAATTGCGCCACCCCTAAAATAGAAAACAGCCTTCGCATCGATATTTGGTTATATTAAATGATTACGAGACGACCACATGTATGGCAAATTGGCTGAAAAAGTCTATTCATCTATTGCAGTTTCGTCTGGAATTGTTAATGTGTGATGTACTGCTTAAAAAAACTCAGATGCATGTTTATGATTTCAGAGGTAACTGTAGATCTGTGCTATCGGGATCGGCTCCAGCTAATGACTATTTCAATCGTAAACAATGTTCGTAATCCACCAGATAGGCTTATTATGAGGTCAATTATACTTGCTACCTTGATTTCGTGATATTAGAATGCTAGCAAACAAACGCAAACTTGTTGTACTTCTCGCCGACCTGCACTGGCAACCAGTCAAGCAACGGATCAACTTCAAGGTTTTGTCGCTCACTTTTAGGTCACTTCATTCTTTGGCTCCAGTCTATCTCTCAGATCTACTCTCCCACCAAGCCAAGCATCGTACCACCCGCTTTACGGAATCCAACAGTCTACCAATACCTCGTACAGACCTCAAATCCTTTGGAGACCGTGCATCTAGTTCGTATGCTCCCAAAGCCTGGAACTCCCTTCCGACTTGCGTCAGAACATCCCCTGACCTGACCAAATTTAAAAGGAACCTAAAAACACACCTATTTAGGACAGCATTTAGTGGGTCCTTGTGATTCGTCCTTGATGTGCTTATGCGTGCCGACACTGTGCATGCTGCCACTAACCACATTGGCATGCTGACCCTGTGCATGTCACCCCTAACCATGTTATTCATTTTATTTGTTTATCAAGCATGATATTAATCACCATTCAATTTCATTTCCCTTTGCAACAAATGTAAAGCGCCTAGAGAGTGATTGAGTTCTCTGATGAAGCTTTATCAAGTGCATTATTGTTATTATTATTATTAGTCTCTGTACGGTCACATTCCATTGAATGCTGTCAAGTTTTATGAATGCAGAGTCAAAGTAGAGCTATGCAGAGAGAAACGTGATGCGTCATATTCAGTAAACATGAGAAAGACAATTTCATCGCGAACGTGAACATCGTTAGCAAGACGATCAGTTTGAGACCACTCGCATTTCGAAAAACCAGCTTTTAGTGGAAACATCTGGTTTTAGCATGAGCAAAGTGACAACCTACATGCTGATTCTATCAAAGTTAGCTTAGTTTGGCCAAACGGACTAAAGATGGACAGATTTTGAGACATAAGAAGAATGAATGCAATCAAAATCGAGAGAATGTAATCGCTACAAGCACTCGCTCAAATAAACTGCAGTTACATGATCAGCAACGAAAAGTAGGACTTACCACCGTCGAAGATGCAGGCTAACAGTATAACCCCCACAAAGCCCACTTCCTTCTTCACAGAACCGATCATGATGACAGGCTACGCTGCTTTGGTCCCTAGCCACTAGGCACAGGCTTTTGTTAACCGTGAGTGCTACTGTTGATCGCCTCGCTTAGCTTCGTACATCACAAAGCTGGCCTGGGTGATTGAATCTCAATCGGCTCTATGGTGGTACTGCACCATTTGAATGGGACTTGAATAGAGGCAATGCGATATTTCAATTGGCACTTTCTAATGTCACGAGCGTTTGCTTAGGCATTGGTTGGCTGTCTCAGTTGAAGCCGCAGCAACTCAGTTGAAGCTGGCACGACACTCTAAGCACAGATATAAAAGACACACGAATTCCACGAATGGAATTTTACAAGGAAGATAGTGCATCCAATATTCCAACTTCCGACTATTTTGACCTCTCCCCAAGGAGCAGCCTCTAGTTGGAGTGCCCTGGCTTGCATCAGCAGTTCCTTATCACTCATTACAAGGCAATCCGGTGCCTATGTGCGAACTAATTTTTCCGATATTATTCCGGAAGACCATCTGAGAACGTATTAAACTCATTATTAAAGTATTCTTTGGTACACCGCAAAGATATCCCTGGGTTTTCTTGTAGCATGAGTAAAATGCAGCTACTCAAGTCAAGCTTGATGACTGGGATCAAGGTGGCGTTTTATTTTGGTATGCTGAATATGGGCTTAAAGCTTAAAACCATTCTCGCATTATAGCTGCAGATACTGTGGCTGCACATCCACCAGAGTAATCCAAAGGTTTCTTCGGCGATGCCAGACATGCTAAGGCTAGACACAGTCTTAGAAAATATTTATTTCGAGCGTAAAAACAAGCACTTGTGCTATTGGTATGTATGAGTTCGATCACACTTCGCCCCATCACATCACGACTCTTACCCCACTTGTCTGGCCTTGCATAGAGAAAACCAGGTTCTGGGTGGTCACATCTTCTGTATCACATTATACAGAGTGTGTTTTACTGAACATTTCGTCGTCTGGCTTTGCCCGAAAACTTCTCCTCAGCTGCCGGTTGATATCGCTCAAGAGTCATTATTCGGGTGTGAAATCAGGTGACTGCCTGAATCACTGCAGTAGCACCAAACCAAGATTCATGAAGAGGTCACACATTTTCCAACTCCATCGCCCGATCGAAACTTTGGAATCCTGCTTTGGACAGGAGGTCCTAGCCAATGATCGCCCAGGTTCCACGATTCATTTTGTTAAAGATGCTCAGAACGATCGTGCTAAGACGTTAGTAGCACACATTGAAAAGGATGAACTGTCGCACAAACTTTATTCGGGACTAAAGAGTCCCTAATTCACTGAAATCGCTCAGCTCCACGTAACCGACGGCATTCCATGCAACAGCAATGACAGGAAGTGCCACTTCCCTAGCCTTAATCGATCTGTACCTTCGCTGAGGCTACCGGTAGCTGTATCCTACTTTTGGTGCATGAGAGAAATGATCGGTAATGCTAATTTTTACTAAGAAGACTACCTCCACAGCCAGCCATCATGTCAAACTGCTATCTAAAAATAGAATCTGTCTCCCAGCTTATGTCTCGGCTAGATTAATTTCATTATAATTTAACAACGTTACCGAAAAAAGTCATGAAGCCAATTCAGCCCGTGTTGAATGTGGCTGCAAGGTTGGTCAGAAAATCCCCGAGGTTCAACCATCGCATTTCATTCCTTTGCTCGAAGACCTTGGATTGCACTGGGTTAATCAAAGGATACAGAGTCAAGTTCTTACCTGACCCTAAGGCAGAGGACACGGCTTGGCTCCTTGCCAGCGGAACAGCTGCACTCGTTTCAGCCACCTCATACCTACAGATCCTGTACGGAAAATACATTGCCGGCTCTAGGCCTATGTTTAACGACGGTTGATGACAGAAGCATTCGATCTGTAGGTCCTAGACTGCGATACTCACGTCCATAACTCATAGGCAACGACATCTACTCTTCTGCGGCCGACTGTTGGACCTACTTTCCAGCCGTCCTGAGCTTCAAAGCAAGTCACTACCTCGACTGCCTTTCTGAGTCAGGTATTATACTAAGTTTTTCTTTTTTGCACAAGACGGAGTCTGTGGGCTGTGGCATTTGTACCGAAAGCTGCTTTTTCTTAGAGTGGTCCACATGAAACCCTCCTACCGAACACCCGCTTTGTCTTTGTGGCTTCGTGGATAATATGTAGCGGCTTAGCCTACACTGAAGAAAACACCACCGAACATCAACCTTTTTTTTTATTTATGTATAAATTCAGAGTGAATACAAGGTAGCTTGGATTCATAAGCTTCCCTTTTTTCGCTAAATGCGCAAGCTAATAACATCCCGTCTTGACTTCTGTAACTCACTGCTTGCTAGCCTACCGGCAAGTAATGTAATGCAATGTATCTCCGTCAGTAACTCCACAAAGTCATAAAGACCATTTGGGTGTTACGCAGGATAGTTTTGTATAGCGCACTCACAGCCTAAGCGGCTTTCGGTACGCATTCGGTAGCCAACAGACTTCGTCTCACGCAACAGAGAGAAAGTGGGAAGCATAGCAGAGTTAGGAGAGCAGTTGAGGTAGTGAGTAGCATAGAAGTAGCAGTTCAGGACCGCTGAAAAAGATGTGCCATAGTCGGCATCAGGAGAATAGATGTCGTTGCGTAAGAATTGTGGAAGCGAGTTCCACAGTCTAGGACCTGCAGAGCTAAAGCTTCTGTCGCCAACTGTCTTTAAGCGGAGGAATGGGACAGCTAATTTATTGTCCACACAGGACCTGAGGGCGCGAACAGGCTGAAACTGATGCAGCAGTTCAGCTATGTATAAAGCAGCCAAGCCGTGGCGGGCCTTGTGGGTCAGCGTAAGAACTTTGCTCTGTATCCTTTGCTCAACCGGCAACCATTCTAGCTCTTTCAGCAAAGGAGACACGTGTTCAAACCGCTGGGACCTGAAGACCAGCCTTGCAGCCATATTCATAGTCCGCTGTAGTGGCATAATAGCTTTTTTTGGTAGCCCAGCCAAAAGAGAATTACAATAATCAAGCCGAGACAGAACTAAAGAGCTAGTTAAATTTGTGTAAAAAGTGGGAAGCATAGCAGAGTCAGGAGAGCAGTTGAGGTAGTGAGTAGCATAGAAGTAGCGGCTCAGGACCGCTGAAAAAGATGAACCATAAACTGCAGTAGGAGAGTAGCTGTCGTTGCGTACGAGTTGTGGAAGCGAGTTCCACAGTCTAGGACCTGCAGAGCTAATGCTTCTGTCGCCAACTGTCTTTAATAATAATAATAATAATAATAATAGTAATAACAATAATAATAATGTACTTGGTAAAGCGCCCTCAGAGAACTTAATCTCTTTCTATGCGCTTTACATTTGCTGCAAAGGGAAATGCAATTAAATGGTAAGTAAAATCATGCTTAAAAAACAAACGAAATGGATAACATGGTTAGGGGTGACATGCACAGGGTCAGCATACAAATGTGGTTAGTGGCAGCATGCACAGTGTCAACACGCATAAGCATGTGAAGGACGAATCACAGGAACATGTCAGGGGATGTTCTGACGCAGGTCGGGAGGGAGTTCCAGGCTTTGGGAGCATACGAACTAAATGCATGGTTTCCAAAGGATTTAAGGTTTGTACGAGGTATTGGTAGACTGTTGGATTCCGAAAAGCGGGTGGTACGATGCTTGGCCTGATGGGGAAGTATGTCGGAGAGATAGGCTGGAGCCATAGAATGAAGGGACCTAAAAGTGAGCGACAAAACCTTGAAGTCAATCCGTTGCTTGACTGATAGCTAGTGCAGGTCGGCGAGAAGTGGAGTAATGTGGCAAATGCGACGCTCACGACAGACAAGCCTAGCTACGGAGTTTTGCGCCAGCTGCAATCGCCTGATCGCAAATGCTGGTAGGCCAGTAAGCAGTGAGTTGCAGAAGTGGAGACGAGATGTGAGTTTAGAGAATTGGAGGTGCTCGAAGGCTGGGAGGGATCAAAGCAAAGATACAACTGAGTGTCATCTGCATAGAAGTGAAAGCCTAGATTGTGCTTGGCAATCACATCAGCAAGAGGGAGAGTATAAACCGTGAAAAGAACCGGACCTAGCACGGAGCCCTGAGGTATTCCATTTTTCAGAGGTACTTCAGATGATCGTTGTCCATTCACGTCAATACTCTGGAGTCTCCCACTGAGATAGGACCTGAACCACTGCCGAGTAGTGCCAGTGATGCCCAGGCGAGATGAGAGATGCTCTAGAAGAACTTTGTGATCGATGCTGCTTCTAGACAAAAGCTGCTGAAAGATCGAGCACAACAAGCAGAGACACTCTACCCATGTCAGCATTAAAGCAGAGGAATGGAACAGCTTATTTATTTATTGTCCACCCAGGACCTGAGTGCGCGAACAGGCTGAAAATGATGTAGCAGTTCTGTGTGAGCAGCTATTGAAGTTGATTGCATAATCAATGCAGGAGTGGTCGTACAGTGCAAATGCTGCCAAAAGAAGTGCTAAGTTCTTTAAGATCGAACTATTATTACTGACTCACTATCACTATGCCGCTGCCTAGAAAGCAAATATTCACAAAAAGGTGCATTATTGTTTCACCTCCTTCGCTGAGGTGAGGTAAACCAATGCAAACTCACTGTGACCGGCTAAAGTTCCTACTGTTTTAGTGATATGACACTGTTCAGATGGGCACTTGGTGGTCGTGCGATTTGACGTCATGACGGTGGCCCCACAGCGAGAGTCTGTCTTTGAGCTGCAGACATAGCAGACGACGTAAGCCACCGCTGAAATAGAATACTGCATTCGAAAAAAGGTTTCACAAAGAGTCTTTTTAGTGATTCCTAATAATGTCGGCTAAGTAAGGCATCCGAGCATGTATGGAAAACTGGCTGAATAAGTCTATTTATCTATTGCGGTTTCATCTGGAATTTTTGGTGATGTGATTTAATGATTTGGAAGAAAAACTCGACTGAGCGACTGATAACCAAAAATATGTGAATGGCTGGAAAGAGAGAGCACGGGTTCACAAGGGCACGATACAAATATATTATTGTTTTTTTAAAGTTCTCAGCATGTGCCACCTTTGCTTCATTCTTACTGTCTTCCTAGCTTCAATCGAGACAAAATTTGCTGTATTTTCAAAGTCTAAGAAATCTCAAATTTTAGCATTGGTATGTAGCTGAATTTCGGAAGACTTGACCGTTGAGCTGGCATGGTCGTCTACCGAAAGGTCACTTTGAAAAATTACACACAGATTTCATGCAGACAGACTAGGAAATATTTTGACTGAGCTTAAGTTTAGCACTAATTTTTCCAAAATCTGAGCCACACATGGTTTGCCTATAGCTATTAAGGTGGTTGTGTCGTTGCTCGATTTGAGAAGGTTTGCTGCCATCCTTGCTCGGATGTCGTAAATACATGCAGCAAGGAAGTTGGGAGAATTACAAGTGCTGGAGTGTTGCGAGTGACCGATGCCAAGGTAGAACTGAGCGTTGTCTGCATACAATTGAAGCCCTAAATTATTGTACTTGGCGATTACAAGAGGCAAGAAGGAGAGAGTGTACATGTGAACAGAAGAGAAGCCTGGGCAGAGCCTCGGGGTAACCCCTACTTGATTGGTTCACAGGACGACCTTTGTCCAATCACATTGACACTCTCGAGTCTCCCACTGAGACAGGACCTGAATCGTTTCAGTGCATTGCCAGTGCATTGCCAGTGGAGACGAGAGGAGCTTGAGGAGGACTTGATGGTATTTGTAGTATCGCAAGATGCCGAAAGATTGAGAAAAACGTGCCGAGAGAGAGAGACTGTAACGATGTCTGCATTCCCGAGAGGGTCGTTAAACTACCAAAGGAATGCTGACACTGTGAAGCGATTCGCTCTAAAAACAGATTCATATTGGCTAGGTTTGAAGTTTCAGGGTAAGCGTTCGGCCGATCAGACATAACTCTTACACCGATCTTTGGTAGGAACGGTAGAAAGGCTACTAGGTGGATAGTGTTTAAGTTTTCTCCGCCATGTATTGCTACCTTAATTAGAGGCCTAACTGTAGCGTCGTGGAAAGGTACGGGGACGTGACCTGATGGTAAGGATGTATTTAATATGTGAGCTACAAACTGGCAGCAGATAATATATGCATCGTAAAAGTCAGACAGTGTGGATATGGTTTAGTTGACCAGCAGTCTCCTTCGACTGGGAAATGCATTTCAGGATGGGGTCGTTCTAGCCTCCTCGGATTTGGAAGTTGATGTGCTGCACGGTATGGAGGGACAGGAGTCCTGCGGTGAAGTTATTGAGGAACAAGATATGAGAGGCAATGTGGCTGCATTAGGGGATAGATTCTCTGATCTAGTCTTTCTTGCTGACTAAGAGGCTGGACAAGCGAGCAGTTAGATAGCAGCATGGATCTCTAGGTAATGAGCTAACTTTTGAGTGGTTAAGGAGATTATAGATGGTAGATATTAGAAATTTCGGATTGCGTACCTGTGATTCGACATCACTCTTGTAGAAGCGAGACCTGAATTTTTCTAGAATCGATTGGAATGATCTGAATTAGTCTTCTTATGACTGACGACGGACAGTCAATCTTGATGTTTTTCAGTCTTTCTCTTCAGCCTTTTCTTTCTCTTCAGCCTTGGACTTGGTAGACCTAGCTAGCTTAACGTACTCGGCAAACCACAGGCAGCCTGCGCGCCAGTGCGCTTAGTCGGATGTGCAAACTCGTCGAGCATTTCAGCTGATCTCGTGATTGAGCATTCGACCAATGACAGATCCGCAGGGGAATTGAGCAGCAGGGGCAAAGAATATTATTTAGTACAGACAGCATCCGTATCTATGGTCTTGATGTTTCACTATTCACAGACGATTTTGGATGGGGAGGCACGCACCGGGGACTGAAGGAGATCTGCATGAGGTCAGGTGAGTAGACTTTGGTCATAATAGGGTATGAGAGCAAATGCTTTTTGGAGAACATTTAATCAACTATATGACTCTTGTCGTCGGTAGGGCCATGCTCATGAGCCACAAGACACCAGTTGTCAGTCCAGCGCCTAGAAAGTGATTGAGCTCTCTGAAGACGCTTTTTCAAGTGCATTGTTATTATGATTATAAAATTTGGGTCTTAAGGAGTGATTTGGGATGTAAAATGAGTTTCAAAATTACCAAAAATTAGAAAGAGTTGATTTCTCGCTCACACAATTGAAGTGAGATAAGAGACCTCTGAGATCAATGAGAACTTAGTTCATGGGGGTGATGGAATATTTCTGCCATTATTGTTATTGGAGGGACTCGAAAAAGCAAGAGAATGAACAGGCTGCTTTGAAGAGACTGCAGAAGGTTCGAAATCTCAAATTCTTTGGAGACCGTGCCTTTAGTTCGTATGCTCCCAAAACCTGAAACTTGGTCCCGAATTGCGCCACGACATTTGACTTTTCCAAAATTATAAAGAAAGTAAAAATGTATCTATTTATCACAACGTTTAGTGGATCCCTGTGATTCTTTCTTTGCGTGCTTATGCGTGCTGACACTGTGCATGCTGCCACAGACTAAACTTGCATGCTGACCCTGTACCTGTCACCCCTAACCAGTTATTATCCTTGTTTTTTGAGCAGGCTACCACTAACCATTCGATCGTGCTTTCTTTTCAGCAAATGTAAAGTACATATGAAGAGATTTTGAGTTCTCTGACGATGCAGTGTGAAATGCATTATTATTGATTTTACTATTAAATTTAGGTACGAGAGCATGGCAAAGGCGAATCGTTCACTATTTTAAATTGATCTAGCTTTATGAAAAAGGAGTAGCATATTCGGATGACGTTTGTTGCGGTCAGGAAGTTAGTTGAGCCAGGTCTTAGTCGAAGCACGGGTCAAGATTGTCATCGGGAATCATGTCACAAATTGAAAGGCGGTTGATTGCAAGCGGGGCGAGAACTCCAAAGACAAGCGTTAAATTGGGCCTCCGGGGTAATGGAAGCCCTGGTGAATACTAATTTAATGTGATTCACAGCAGCCACTAAAAAAGATCGTGCAGGGAGCCTCGAGTCGATGCTGGAAATTTCAAGCAAGCAGGGCCCTGGCCTCAGTGCCAGTTTAGCATGTGTTTTCTATAAAGTAAATGTCCAATTTACGAATCCTTGCAACATGAAATTCACAAAGGAATGTACTGGAACTGCGACAGCAAAACGATAATGGGTACGAACGATCGTTTCTAACAAGGAGGTTACTAGCATCCCTCTCACCGCCTACCTGATACCACGTCAAGCTTGGCAAGTGGGAAATGGGCAACGTTTTTGTTGGGTGCTCTGGATGTACACGTACAAAGCATAAACAAAGGGTTTCATTATAGCGTCAGCTGCTGTGGCTGTAAATTCGTTCGCGGAATCTGAGAGTTACCTCTGGGATGACAGGAATGCTGCAGCTTTGTCAAGCCTGTGAAAATATTCATCCACAGCTAACAAAAACACATGTGCTGCTAGGACGTATGCGTTTAGTCACACATCACCCCATCACGACTCTTACCTCACTTGAATCGCCTGGAAAAGAGTCCACCAGTCTCTACTTTGTCACTTTTTCTGATGAACATTCCACAGAGTGTAAGTTTTACTGAAATCTTCGGCTGCTGGCGTATCCTGAAAACCTCTCCTCAGTCGCATGTCACTAGCGCCACGCAGTACCATATCGGGTTTTAAATCACGTGACTAGCTGGGGCTCAGTAACAGCTCCAACAGTGATTCGTTAAAAGGTTAAAAATGCATGAAAATGCCATTTCCAGACTGATACCTTAGATCCTGGTTTGGAATGGTTTGGAGTTACCAGAAAACTGTTGTCAAGTTACCCTCTTGTTCGGTTAAAGATTCTAAAACGATCGGGCTAAGCAGTTGAAGTATAGATTAAAAGAGTTAACTATCGGAATAGTTTCAATTGGTATTCAGGGGACTACACAACTGAAATTGGTTTCCTCAATGTAAGCAAAGATATCCTATGCAGCAAAGATGATGGCAATGCCACTTGCCTAGCCATGCCTCGATCTGTCAGCTATGCTAAATAATTAATCGCTGCATCCTACTTGGGCGCTTGAGAGAAATGATCACTGCTGTAGATGTATCGATGGCGCGGTTCAAATGGTACTTTTCCGATCGCGTTCACTCCTAATCGTGTGCTGGTTGAGTATCATAACCCTGACTAGTCACATATGGGGTCCCACTAGTGTTTTCTTTCGGTCATTTACTATTCGTCATTGAAACTAGCCTCTAGGAAAAGTGATCAGGGCCCATGGAATGGGCAATCACTTTTATGCTTACTATAATCGATTTCATTTTTGTCATTTAAGCCGTCGTACTGAATCTGCTGCAGTGAACGATAAGCTGAATGATGCCGGTCAAGCCGACATACGGTCCTAGCTGTGCAAAAACCTCTTCCAACTCAATGACTCGATGACTGAGCTGCTATTCATAGGGCACACCAAGCATGTGGCTGGACGATACAACTCTGCTCTTCTTATAGCTTATTGATAGGCTATGCTGCAGTAAGACCGTCACCAAGTGCTCGGAAATCAGGAGTCTTCCACATCTACCTATTGAGAGTTTCATTAAGAACACAGCTTCCATTGATAGCCATCACTTCCAATCCATATTTACGAATTGGATCTCTCTACTGCGGTGGCTTCAAAAGGTATTACTTGCCCCTTGGTAATGTCATGGCGAGATTACTGCCATAGAAATTTGACAGGTCTACCAAAAACGTCATGAAGCCACTTCAGCCGGTGATGACTATGTCTGTAAGGCTCGTCAGAAAATCCATGACGCTCAGCCATTTCTCTCCTGTGTTAAAGGTGCTTGGATGGCTTCTGGTTTATCAATAAATACAGAGTAAAGCGCTTAAGCTGACCATAAGGCCTATAATAGTAATAATAATGCACTTGATAAAGCGCCCTCAGAGAACTCAATCTCTCTCTAGGCGCTTTACATTTGCTGCAAATGAAAATGCAATTAAATGGTGAGTAAAATCATGCTTGACAAACAAACAAAATGAATAACATGGTTAAGGGTGACATGCACAGGGTCAGCATGCAAATGTGGTTAGTTGCAGCATGCAGTTGTCAGCACGCATAAGCACATCAAGGACGAATCACAGGGACCCACTAAATGCTGTCCTAAATAGGTGTGTTTTTTAAGTTCCTTTTAAATGTGGTCAGGTCAGGGGATGTTCTGACGCAGGTCGGGAGGGAGTTTCAGGCTTTGGGAGCATACGAACTAAATGCACGGTCTCCAAAGGATTTGAGGTTTGTACGGGGTATTTGTAGGCTGTTGGATTCCGAAAAGCGGGTGGTACGATGCTTGGCCAGATGGGGGAGTATGTCGCAGAGATAGGCTGGAGCCATAGGATGAAGGGGCCTAAAAGTGAGCGACAAAACCTTGAAGTCAATCCGTTGCTTGACTGGTAGCCAGTGCAGGTCGGCGAGAAGTTGAGTAATGCAGCAACTGCACTGCTCATGACAGACAAGCCTAGCTGAGGAGTTTTGCACCAGCTGCAATCGCCTAATCGCACATGCCGGTAGGCCAGCGAGCAGTGAGTTGCAGAAGTCTATAACGGATTGGCTCTTTCTTACCTAGCTGAACTGCTGCACTAGTTTCAGCCTCCTCGTGCCTTCAGAGCCTCTGTGGACAATAAATTCTCGGCTAATTCCTATGCTAACCGACGGCTGATGACCAACAAATTTCCTCTACTCACCCTAGACTGAGGCAGTCATTTCCGGAACTATTACACAGCAACATCTACTCTCGGGTTTCCGTCTGTGGCGAATCCTTTCCAGCCGTCCCGAGCTGCTATTCACTGCTGCTCAGTACCTCAGCTGCTCTTCCGAATCAGCTTCGCTTCTCACTTTCTCTTTGTTTTTGAGATTGAGTCTGTTTGCTATCACATTTGTAACGAAAGCTGCTTTTCCTTGAGTGAGCTATAGCGAGCTATCATACGTAATACCCGCTTATTCTGTGCGGTTTTGACGAGTTACAAATTGAGCTACATTGCATGGAATTACAGTCAGATATTCGGCAGCTGGTTATTGAGGCGCGGTAGTTTGCGTAAGGCTAAACAACAATCTAAGTCGAAAGTGCTGCAATGTAGAGGACGAAAAGTGCAATACAATAGAAAGATCTTTGGGAAAGATCTAGTAAAGCTGAACAGATCGCCTGGAACATAGTGTTTCTTCACGTTTTCTAAAAATAGTATGCAGGTTCTGGAGCTAGCACCTAGTTCTCGTTTAAAACGTCACTTTAGTGCTCGGAGCGAGAAACAGGACAGAGTATCGCTGAATGAAGGCCGATAGCATGCGAAAGCGCTAGCCAGCACTGCACAGCCACACTCGTAGCTGACAAATGATAGAAATAGCACGTCCGACAAAAGGTCCGCTGCCATCCGGCGCCGACCATGTCATCCTTCTTCCCAAACTGCATGGGCTGCTAGATTCACATACTTGATTGCAGCAGCTTGCCTGTAGGCCTGGGTCACGAGCTAAACAATGCATTCTCGGAATCGCGAGTCACGCAGCGGGCTCGTGTTACGAGAGGCTCTTGTCTGCACCATTATGCCGGTTTGAATGGAACATTCGCACTGCAAACGAGCGCTATCTCATGGCTATTTGGTTTGACTAGGTTGATTTTAGATGCCCCAGAGCTAGCAGCAGGACCATTTCGCCACTGCAGCTGCATTTGCTCGTTTCTGTTTGTGCGATAATCTTTCCCTCCTCTTCTGTCGTTCACGCTTTCTTTCTCTCGACACCTTTTCTCTGGCCTTGCTCTCTTTATTCCACCCTACTTACACTGTCCTCTTTAAGATACCAGTGGTTCATCTAAAACAGGCATGCACTTTCTATAAAGCGCACATTTGTATGCGTTCACTATGGTTAGTGTCACAAGTAAACCTAGCTTGGCATCCCTGAACTTATTCTGGTTGTGTTTAATCAGTAGCTCTTAAAATCTTAGCTTTTAAAACCCGCCTATCACTGTAAGGCTGAGTTAAGTATGGAAAATGTCTCCTGGTTCCGCTAAAATTTGATGAATTCAAAAAAATATTGTTGACAGTAAACAAGCACCAACAATTGTAGATGGAAGAAAAATAGAAATTGTTGTAAGTTCTTACCTCGGGAAGAAAGATACTCCACGGCCGAGAAGGAATGTATGCCGATAAGGCAAGGCATGCAAGCTTTTGAAGTGTACCTGTTAGGCCGTCCGTTCATCGTGGAAACAGACCAGGGGTCTCTGACCTGGCTGGATAACTTTAAAGAGAGCAATACTCGGCTTGATCGCTGGAGTCTGTCCCTTCAACCTTTTCGATACCTCGTCCTACACAAGGCCGGAAGGCTCGATGGGAACGCAGACGGTTTGTCGCCTGCATAGTCGGCCACTCGTCAAAGAATCAAAGCAGCGACTGGGTACTGAAGACCGCCCCCAACTTGAGACAACAGACCACTGGTCTGTTGCCTGACGAATAGGAGAGGGATGTGTGGGAACATGACTTCGCAGTCTGCAGAGACCCTATGAGGGCTCTCAGACTGCCTAAGCAGCTGCAAGATCACTACCCGGTGGAAGGCACGATCGTACACCTGTTTAGGAGGTCGCTCACATTCAGAGGAGTGACTGCATCCGCCCACGTCTGAGCGGAAATGCAGGCCTGCGTGGTGGAAGGCGAATCGGAGCGTTACAACGGCGGCAATGGCCATTCGAGCATGTCACTAGCAGTCAGCGATGCTAAAGCGGTTGCCCGCTTGTCCGAGACCGCAGGCCGGCAGGGCGCCAGGTGACTGACCAGCTTCACTACAGGCTGAGGGCTAGAATAGGAAAGCACTTAGATATCCACCGGTACGTACATTTTTACGCACAACGGTCGAACGACAACTGGATATTCTTTAAAAAAAGTGTTACCCATATCAGTTTCCGTATACAATGTTCGCAAGAACTCCAATAATTTTTGAAAGGGAATTCTGAAAATAATAGGAAACGCCTGTGAAGCATTATGCCGGAACATGAAAATGTGGGCATACATATATATCACTTAATTGGTTATAATAAAGAGTGCACCAAATGCTTAGCCTATTGAGCCAAACATAATCACTTAATAAGTCAAACTTACTTTATTCAAGGTGGTTTATGGAACCTAAAACATATCGTAATGAAAGCTGAACCTCAAACAGACAATCGGTAAGGAGAGGTGTAGATGAGTTTTTCCAACTAGTTTACATACAATAATAATATTAGTAACAATATTTTTTACGAAGAGTGCTAAAAAAGCCCATGTATTATTATTATCACTGTTTATATCTTTCCCGGATAACTTAATCTTTTTCCAGGCTTTCTAAATATTTAAATCCTCTTAGAATTACGACCCTTTCCAATCCCACGATGCACTTCTGCCTTATCATGCACTCTGTAGCTCAAGATGTAGCTACAGATAAGGCTTCTGCAACGTAGCAATCCTGTAGGCATATACCAACTTAAGCTATTTGAATATAAGCTTATTTATATTGATTTATACAAATTATTGAGTGTGCAGATATAGAACTAATTAAGCTCATAGTTGTAGGCTAATGAGTGTGGGATATATATATATATATATATATACTGTAAGCACGTGTACATCTCTTTCTTGAAATGAAACAGTATTAGAGTTATAAAAGGTTATTCAGTGAGGACACACGTTCAAAAGCAAGCACCTATAGGAATCCAGAGAACTTCAAAGAACCATTTCAAAGGACTTCAAAGAAATTATTATTAATTTGGGATGGAAAGCTATTTATAAATTTGCACTTAAAATACGGCTAATAGTTTTGGCATTTTTAAATAGGGATTGCAAAATAACTCCTCGGCATAGCCAGCTGCACGTGAAAAGTTTCGGTAGTTTAAAGGGTGAAAATTGCTTATTCTACTAAGGGTAGAGGTGAAGGGTTAAGGAAAAGGGAAAGTAAACGCCCATGTATAAAATTTTCGCTTCTCATTCTTGACAGATGGGAAGACCGAGGTAAGGATATACAAATAAAGATAAATTAAGTAGTCTAAAAACATCTGAATCTATCCATCCTATACCTCAACACCTGCTGTTTTGAGGTTTGATAAAAAATAAAGTAGTGGTAAGCCAACTCAGTATAAGCACGGAATATGTTATATCCTTTTGTAATGATTAGCATTATTAGTCAGTACTATAATTTAAATAAATAACAGCTAAGTGACTGAGTTTTAGTGAATCTGCTTGGAAATTGGTGAGCCCTTTCTCATTTTGGAGAGCAAGCCCTCCACCGAGTGCTAAATTAAAAAATACTTGGCTTATTTTTTTGACAGGAAACGATACGTCGACTCATGAATTAAAAACGGACACGAGGTAATCTTGGTGGGAAAATGCTAATATTTTCGAGTAAATAGCGATGGCTAGCAGCAATAGTTTATGAGAAGTATATTTCCAGCTTTTGCCGCTCCCTGCTTTCTCCTTACTTGTTTTGCTTTTTTGCGAGAGGACATTACAGAGCTTATATGACACGTTCGAGATCTTGTCTATTGAAAGCCTAGAAGATATTACTTACTAAGTTTCAAGGCGTCAACACTGTCAGAAATTTCAATAAATCAATGAAAGTACGCAGAGTTTATTCAAATGACTTCGTCACACCTTACACAATCCATTCTTTTGATCGTCGTGGACAGTAAGCCTTGACCAGAAAGGACTTGGGTTTATAATACTAATCGGAATTTCTAAGGTTGCTACAAAGCATTGAAAATCTGCCGTAGCTTTCTCAATATTTTAACCACCTTGACTGGATCAAGAGGTTTTTGCAAACCTGCGTCCAGTCTCCTAATTTGCCTACCAATATTCTCGAAACGATTGCCACTACGAAGGATTAAGAAAAAATGAAAATTATGAATTCTCATTGTTATCTCAGCGTCAGTGCTCCAGCGAGACAACTCCATCAAAACTGCTCTCTCGGCTGTAACCCAATTGGTTCTGAGCAGAAGAAATGACGGCAAAGCCACTGTGCTGGTCTCACTTCATATGTTAGATTCTTAGATACTATGGATCGCGATATCCTACTTGAACGACTGAAAAATACGTTCAATCTGGTTGTTGAGACTCTGGCGAGGCTAAAACCGAATTTATTAGAAAAGTCGTCGCTAAAACCAATCGTACTTGAACAATCGTGACTAATATGGATTTTAATTAAACGATTGTGGCTAAAACCAATTGCACTTGAACAAAAGTGCTTAGTTCATTTCGCCAGAGAGTTGCATTTTTTCCAGAAGACTTACAACCGGTCGAGTTCTTCAGGGTTCCGTCTCGGCTCTGGGCTGTTCTCCATATAAACAGAGCCTCACAAAAAAGGGATGATTGTTGGGATCAGCTAATGCTGAAATGCTAAAGCTACTAAACTTTCTTTTTATTTACGACATCGGAATTGACTGCTGTAACTAATGAAGTGAATGTCAGCCCGGCATCCTTTTAATCACAAATTTCGGCATTCTTCTTAAGGCAGACAACAGTAAGAAAGAAGTCCTATTCTTAGGACAACAACCTAAGCGTGCAGCCAGACTGGGACACTTTGTTTTAATAGTTTAGATCCTACCTCAGTGCGAGACTCCAGAGTATTGATGTGAATGGACAAAGATGGTCAGAGCAGCCACTTAAGTAGGGGGTTCCTCAGGGTTCTCTGCTCGGTCCGCTGCTTTCCATAGTTTATACTCTTCTTCTTGCCGACATGATAGTCAGGCACAATGTAAACTTTCACTTCTATGCAGATGACAGTCAGCTGTCCCTCCCATCCCTCGAGCTCGAATTCTCTAAGCAACCTTGTTGCATGTATTGATGACATCCCCATATGAATGGCAGAACACTTTCTTAATTTGAATGACGATAACACCAACTTACTAGTTTTTGGAAACAAAGTCTGGTTCAGAAATTGGAAAATTCAACACTCAAAATCGGCACTGGCAGCATATCTGCTATTTAATCTGCACGTAATCTAGCTGTTCAGTTCCAAAGTGAATGTTCATTAGACGACCACATCAGCTCCGAGTTCGATTCTGCCCAATTTCAGCTACATAAAATTGCCGAAATTGGGGCTTGCTTAGACAAGGATACCATATCAAAATAGGTCCACGCATTTTTGACATCCCGTCTCGACCTCTGTAACTCACTGCTTACTGGTCTCCAGGCCTGTGCAATCAGGCGCTTACAGCTGATGCAGAATTCTGCAGCTAGGCTCGTTTGATATCTAGCCGATCTGCACTGGCTCGCAATCAAGCAGCATATTGACTTCAAGGTTCTATCACTTTTTGTACTTTATTCTGCGGCTTAAGCGTACGTAGCTATCTGAACTGCTTCCTCATGAGGCCAAGTATCGTACCACCAGATGTTCTGACTCAAACCGTTTAGCTATTTCTCATAATAAATCTCAAAGCCTTCGAAGACATGCCTTTAGTTCATATGCTCCCAAAGCCTGGAACGTTTTTCCAACTGAAGTCACGACATCTCCTGACATGACCGCATTTACAAAGAAGCTGAAAACACAACTATTAATGACAGAATTTAATGAGTCGTCGTGATTCGTCCTTTGCAAAGCTTTAGCTGCGCACACTGTTCCTGCTGATACTAACCATATCTATATGCTGATTCTGTGCACGTCTGTCTTACATTGTTATGCTGGATGATAGTGGGAATGTTACCTCTAATCATTCTCTCATACTTTCTGGGCAGCACCTTTATAGTTCCGGAAAAAGAGATTCATTTATCTGAGAGCACTATGCAATTGTATGATCTTTTTATATACTTATCACCTTCCCTTTCTTGCATAAGATTCAGTGTGAGCTAGATACCTTGCGTGGAGAAAAAGCCACTTGGGTTGCAAGTGCTGATACAAAACTCTCTGGTATCGAGCGGGCTATACACGTGCCTTATCCGTTGCAGAATCCTCTTGAAACCCGAAGCTCTTGCAAACTTCGTATATGGAAACCGATACAGCGATGACCTGTTTAAAGCTTATCTGGTTGTTGTGCGACCGTAGGGCGTCAGAAGTTGCGCACCTACAGATCGTAAACGCTTATTGCTTCTGGCTGCTGGGTCTGCCACGAAGGCAGCGGCGTTAGATGAGCAGGCGGCTAGTAACCAACATGTTAGCTATGATCTTGCGTACCTATTATTTTCGCTTCATTATCGTAGTTAAAATGCATTCCTAGATGTTTTTGCTGTTTCCGAGATCCGTAAGTTATGCATTAACAAGAGAAAAGCGCCCAGGAGCCATCATCGGGACCGAGGCCATGAGCTGAGACGCTTCTCGTTTGGCGGAAGCTTCGAGCTAAGTACCCACTCATTTGGTATTCCTAGCATTGTCTTGATGCGCTCAGCACATTCTCGCTCAAGCGTTACTGTGAACTTCTCTGACTTAGTTGCCATCAGGTCTGTTATAACTGCAGCGGCCAAACTCGAGGCTTCTATTTGGAATCCTCGCTCAATTTGCATTAAACCCTTAGTTATGAGCAACCTTATTCCTAAAAAAGGTCTCGAACTGCTCACCTTGACTGAAATTTGACTAACATCTATAAACTGTCTGACAATTGAACAAACTACCCCGGCTGGTTTCTACATCTTTCACACCACTAAATCAATCAAAACTGGAGGTGGAGTCACTATTACCAAACGCTTGACCTTCGATTTCAAGCCGTCTGCAGCACCCTTGAAGCTGTCTTTCGAATCTATTATCTTGATTTCACCCAAAAACAAGCTACCGATGGTGGATGTAGTCTATCACCCACCAGTAACCAAGTCCTCCTTCATCTTAGAGTTCTGTGAAATCATTTTGATTCTGAGTGCAAGAACTTGATCTTTCCTCATTAAAGCTGATTTCGACATTCATTTCAATAAATTATCTGACGCCGTCAGCAGTGAATTTCGTGTACGGAGGGACTCGTTATCTCTTGTGGCTTATGTGTATAGCCCTAGTCACATCATGGATAACCCACTCCAGAGTATTGATATGAACGGACAAAGATCATCGGAGGAACCTCTGAAATATGGGGTACCTCGGAACTCTGTCCTTAGTCTGGTTCTTTTCATGATTTATGCTTTCGATTTTGCGAATGTGATTGCCAAGCACAATCTAGGCTTTCAGCTCTATGCAGATGACACTCAGTAGTATCTCTGCTTCGATCCTTCCCAGCCCTCCAGAACGTTGAATTCTTTCAACTTCCTTGCCGCGTGTATTGATAAAATCTGCACGCGGATATTAGCAAACTTTCTTAAATTGAATGATGATAAAAACCAACTTTCTAGATAGGATCAAGCAAACAGAAAACTAAATCGCATTTAAAATTTTGGCCGATATAGGCAACTGCAACGCGTCATGTCACGCCTCAATGTCATCTAAGAAGCCATTGACAATAAAAAAAAGCACAAAGCCTGGAACTCCCTCCCAACTTGCGTCAGAACATCTCCTGACTTGACCACATTTAAAAAGAACTTAAAAACACACCTATTTAGGACAGCATTTAGTGGGTCCCTATAATTCGTCCTTATTGTGCTTATGCATGCTGACACTGCATGCTGCCACTAACCACATTTGCATGCTGACCCTGTCCATGTCACCCCTAACCATGTTATTCATGTTGTTTGTTCATCAAGTATGATATTACCCACCAACCAATTGCCTTTCCCTTTGCAGCAAATGTAAAGTGCCTAGAAAGAGATTGAGTTCTCTGAGTGCGCTTTATCAAGTGCATTATTATTAATTTTATTAATAACAAACATTCTGAAACCATATGATTACAAACGTGCTGTTGCTAATAAAGTGCTACTAACAGTGCTAGTTCTAGCCGAAGCATTACAAATAACAGACAGCATGACAACATGCCTTTAAGCACAGCTACTGACTTGAAGTTGCAGTGGCAACAGACTTCGGCATCGTGACAGTAGGCGAACACAGCAGCAATAAATAGTACTGATTTATAACAGTTAGAGCAATTTCGCATTCTCCGCAAATGTCAGCTTGCTTGCTTTCTCAACCCCCTCTAATTTATTAGGATTTAGTCGAATATTTAAGGTACTTGACGCAGCCATATTTGAATTCTTGTGATTATAATAGCTGAATATTGGCTGCTACTCAATTGTGACGGCTAGGAAAGGTTTTGGGTAGGCAAAATAAGGTAGACTATGTCAACGATTAGGAACTGCCTTCCACGTGGGTTGCAAACAATTAACCACCTCTTTGGTTATGTCTCGGCTATATTATTGTAATTCCCTTTTGGCTGAGCTATTAAAAAAGCCACCAGGCCACTGCAGCTAGTGATAAGTATGTAAGCAAGGCTTGTTAACAAATCCTCGAAGTTTGATCACGTGTCTCTTTTGCTGCTATGGCTTGGATGGCTACCGCTTGATTAATGGATGCAGAACAAAGTTCTAAGGCTGACCCACAAGGCCCGCCACGGCTTGGTTTCTTCTTACCTAGCTGAACTGCTGCGCCAGTTTCAGCCTCCTCGTGCACTCAGGTCCTGTGTGGAAAATAAATTAGCTGTTCCATTGTTCCACTTAAAGACCGTTGGCTACTACAGAGTTTGCTCTGCAGGTCCTAGAGTCTAGGATCTAGATTGTCGAACTAACTTTCACAATTCTTGCCCAACGACAACTACTCTCCTGTTGCTGACTAAGGCACATTCATTCCATCCGTCTTTAGCTACTGCTTCCACGCTACTCACTATCTCAACAGCTCTACTTACTCAAAAGTAAATACAATGTGTACAACTATCTATATTATTTCCGTAAGTTTTGCGATTCAAGTTGCCCTTAAGTATCGGCAGAATGCAAGATGATCGAAGTAGACTTTAAGTGGCAAGCATAGACTGCTGATATAATTAACACTGTTGTCTAGTCTTTGTTGGTTGCTGTTGAATTGATCGAGCTCTTGCTTGTAGTATTTTTCAATAATCGAGCAAGTGTGGCTTGCAATTGCTCGTTGTAAGATGTCCGCGTTCCTCTGAGCCTCTGCTAGATGGGATAAGCATTGCTTCTCGTTCTTATTAGAGGACTATATTATTATTATTATATTATATATATTATTAGAAATGTAGTCAGTCCTTTATCAATAGCGTCAACATAAGACTAGAGTGACCTGAAGTGCACTTTACTCTGCACTGTGCATGCTGCCACTAACCACACTGGCCTGCTGACCCACTGCATGTCACCCCTAACCATGTTATTCATGTTGTTCATCAAGCATGACGTTACTCACCATTTAATCGCGGGTTCTTTTGCAGAAAATTTAAAACGCATTGAAAGAGATTGAGTACTCTAAAGGGCGCTTTATCAAGTGCATTATTATTATTATTATTACTTAATTATTTTGTTATATTTAACGAGGTTTGCTTATTCATAAAAAGGTTCGCTTGGCACTCAGTTTTTGCAAGCAATCGCGAGACTCTTTGCCTGTTTTATTCCATTCGTTGGATCAATTAATAAGATCATGACATAAAGAATCAGTTAACATTTGCTTCCAATGAAACTAACTAGCTGATTAAAGAAAACTTTGCACTATAATACTGGCCAGTACACTTGAGTGAATCAAGATCTACTGGCATAGGTATTCATTTTATCCAATGTATTCATTTTATTCTGAGTAATCACTAACTCCAACCATCAGCACCTAAAGATGACACCGGTGGAAATGCATAGACTCTTTTTTATCTTGCTTCCCTAATGCGGATGGCGTTCATGATTATATATGTCGAGGCTGCTATAATTTTAAGTTTCATTACCAGAAATGCTTAGGAAGCTAATGCAAGGTAACGAACAAAAGCATGAACTCGTTTACCATGACCTTTAATGGCATCAGAAAAGGTAGCCGAGCTGCTTTGGTTCAGCGGTTAAGGTGCTCGCCCCGACCAAGGTCTTGCTGAGATCGAGACTAAAGTCAAGCGCCAAAACAGAGATTAAGTTCTCTTGGGGCACTATAAAGATGAATTACATTAATATTATATTATTAATACCTTGCAAGTTAACTGCTCGACCACTATTCAATAAAGCGAGTTCGCAAAAGAGATAAAAACAATTACAGGAGACTCAGACTGAGAATGACATGGAGGAGACAAAGAGACATCAAGTACTAAGCGAGATGTGGAGGTAGAAACAGAGAAACGCCCAGCCGAAATAGTGCAAACTGCATAGAGAAATGGGGAAAGCAAAGAAGAAACAATGAAAGTCTGAGGAGGGATATCGGCAACAATGTTAAAATAAATTCGTTTTTGGAAGATCGCCTTAAGAAAACAGCCTATAATCCTGCGCTTGAGTACTGGCTGCAAAGGAAGCAGTATCTATTAACTAATAATAAGCCTGGTATCGTGTTTAGGTAATGACATAAATTCAGACGATAATCATTTTAAGACAAGCGTGAAAAAGCACCTTCCGCATAGGATTCACTGCAACTGATTAGTAGGCCCGGCTGCTTGTAGCATACGTTCAATCGGGCACCAGCAAACACAGGATTAAAAACAGTTCCATTGAGTAGCTACATTTTAGCACGGCACTGCTGCTATTTTTCAAGCCGTGCACAGTTTTATAAAACAAAAGAACGTCAAATGACAATTCATGTGGAAGTATGAATTCTAAGTGGAGCGGGTGGGTTTTTCAGCTTCATGAAGGAGACAGCGAAATAGAGAGAGAAAGAGGGAGGAAGAGAGAGAGAGAGAGAGAGAGAGAGAGAGTGAGATCGAAAGAAATAGAGAGAGTGGGAGAGAGGTGAGAATGAGAGAAAGAGAAATAAAGAGAGAGAGAACGAGAGAGAGAGAGAGAGAGAGAGAGAGAGAGAGAGGGAGGGAAAGAGAGAGCGTGAGAGAGAGAGGGAGAGGGTGAGAGAGATCAATGTGGAGAATAAGAGTATTGGCGAAGTTGAGAAGCGTGAGAGAGTTATGCAATCTATGGCCGGGCGACGACAGCCCGGTACCGGTTCCCACAGTTTTCGGACCATTATCCAAAGCAAGCAGCCATATCTTTAATTATGCATGTGACAAAACTATCACTGAACTTAGCCAATAGGCATCAAACATTTGCACAAGGCCCGCTTTGTTTACTGCAGTCATGACGACGCGATCGGTTGAATGCTCTTTTGGTGCATTACTTATAATCAGAGGACTAGAACGATGCATTTTTCGTGCAGGACCTGAAGGTACGAGGTGACTGAAACAAGTGTAGCAGTTAAGCTAGCAAGAAGGAGCCCAGCCATGGCCTTGGCCTTAGGGTTGGGGTAAGAACTTGACTCTGCATCATTTGATTAACCCAAAGCTATCCAAGCTCTTTCAGCAAAGGAATGAAATGCGACGATTGAATATCAGGGATTTTCTGATCAAACTTTCAGCCATATTCAACAGCGGCTGAATTGGCATCTTAACATTTTTTTGTAACGTTAAATTAGAATGATATTATTCTTGCCGAGACATGACCAGGGAGCAAATTATTTTCTTTCAAGACCACGATGGCAGAAAGATCCTATTCTTAGATAGCATTTTGACGTGATGGCTAGCTGTGGAGGCAGTCTTCTTAATAAAACTTTCAAAAAACTTGGGCAACCAGGAACAAACGTCGGCTAGGCAAGCCTTCTGCTTATTGGTCACTGCAACTGATTCCGACGGCTTAAACAAAAATGCATAGCCGAGCAGAGTCAGCATTAAACTAATAGCCTAGTTCTCGGGCCCAGAACACGTTTCCTAGAGGCTCAGTATATAAGAACGGAGACCGAGAACGAACCCTTGTGGGACTCCACAGGTGACTAGTCAGGGTGACGATTCTCAACCAGGATACGATGGGGAGTGAGTACGATTGGACAAGTAACATTTGAACTGCGCTATAAAAATATTTGCAGTACCGATTATTTCTCTCATGCATCCAAGTAGGATACAGCTACCGATAGCCTAAGCACAGCTAAAAATCGAGTGAGGCTAGGGAAGTGGTACTTCATGTTATTCCTGCTGCATGGGATGCCGTCGGTTACATGGAGCTGAGCGATTTCAGTGGATAAGTGACTCTTTAGTCCCGAATAAAGTTTGTGCGACAGTTCATCCTTTTTAATATGTGCTTCTAACGTCTTAGCACGATCGTTCGGAGCATCTTTAACAAAATGAATCGTGGAAACTGGGCGATCATTTGCTAGGACCTCCTTTCCAAAGCAGGATTCCAAAGTTTCGGTCGGGCGATGGAGTTTGAAAATGTGTGACCTCTTCATGAATCTTGGTTTGGTGCTACTGTAATGATTCAGGCAGTCACCTGATTTCACACCCGAATAATGACTCTTGAGCGATATTGACAGGCGGCTGAAGAGAGATTTTCGGGCTACGCCAGACGACGAAATTTTCAGTTAAACTCACACTCTGCATAATGAGATACAGAGGATGTGACAACCTAGAGGCAGTGTTCGCTATGCAAAGCCAGAGAAGTGAAGTAAGAGTCGTGATGTGATGGGGCGAAGTGTGATGGAACTCATACATACCAGCAGCACACGTGCTTGTCTATATGCTCGAAATCTATATTTTCGAAAACTTCGCATAGCCTTAGCATGTCTGGCATGGCCGAAGAAACCCTCGTAATACTCTGGTGGGTTTATAGCCACAGTAGCTGCAGCTATAATGCGAGAATTGTTTTAAGCTTCAAGCCCGTATTCAGCTTACCTAAATAAGATGCCACCTTGATCTAAGTCATCAAGCTCGACTTGAGTAGCCGCGTTTTACTCAAGCTTCAAGCAAACCAAGGGAAATCTTTGCAGCACACCAAGAAAGACGTCAATAATCAGATTAATACGTTCTCAAATGGTCTTTCAGAGTTGTATCAGAAAAAAGTAGTATGCACAAAGGCACCGTATTGTCTCACAAGTAGCCAGAAGGGACTGCTGATGCAAGCCAGGGCGCTCCAACTGAAGGCTGCTCCTTGGGGAGAGGTAGAAATAGTCGGAAGTTCTATTGAATACACTCTTTTCCTTGCAGAGTTCCATCCGTGAATTCGTTTTTCTTGTACATCTGCGCTTAGAGTCTCGTGCTAGCTTCGACTGAGTCGCTTCGGCTTCAACTGAGTTGCTTTGGCTTCAACTGAGACCGAAACCAGCCGACCAATGTCTAAGCAAGCACTCGTAACATTAGACAATGCCAATTGGAATATCAAACTGCCTCTATGTGCTGTGATGTTTGTTGCTAGGCGAGGCGATCAATAGCAGCATTCACTGTTAACAAAAGCCTGTGTCTAGTGGCTAGGTACCAGAGCAGAGTAGGCAGTCACCGTGGCCGGTTCTGTGAGGATGGCAGCCGGCTTCGTATGGATCCTGCTGTTAGCCTGTTTTTTCGACGGCGGTAAGTGAGGCTTCAGTTCATTTGAGCAAGTGATTGTAGTGATTATATCTTTTCTACTACAGAAGGTAGTCGAGCAGTTAGCAATTTTTGAAATTACATCGCGAAATCTTTCCATTATTGGTCATATTGGCCAAAGTAAGCTCCCTTCTATACAATCAGCAAGAAGGTTGTCGCATTGCACCCGCTAAAACTAGCGGTTTCCATTAGGTAACTGGTTTTTCGGAATGAAAGTGGTCAAACTGATCTTCTTGGTTATGAGGTTCGATCACGTTCGCAATGAAATTATCTTATCCTGCGTTTCATGAATATAATGCATCCTGCTTCTTACAATGTAACTCCAGTTTGACCTTGCGATTAGGCAACTTCCCAGCGTCCAGTGGAATGTGACTGTACAGTGGCTACAAACTTTGTATTTGTCTTCAAAAGACTATAAAACTACTAATCGAATTTGGCTGTTGGCTACGGCAGCATGCATTTATACTTTGAGCAGACATAACTGGCATTCTAAGTGAGCTGCTTAGAAGAGCACTTAGTCAGGTACTCTAGCAGCATGTGAAATGCGTGTGCCTCCACGCTTTTGAGTTGCTTTGATGTAGTTCGCATGATTTCTAGCGTCCCTGTGTACAGCGTCCGCTTTCTCTGAGCATCTGATCCGTGGGCCACCGCTTTGCTATGCATTGTCGGTGAAGGACTAGAAAATCACTGAATTTGCCTTGTCAATATGATTTCTCGCGAAGTCGTGGACAGAAAGAAGTGCATGAAAGAAATCACGGCTACGGCATGGTTTCCTAAATGTATTGAGTTGCTAGTCCTATGGTGTTTTGGAGCACACTAATTAAAGGGCTTTGGGATTTTTCAATGTGCATTGTAATAACAACACTAAAAATACTTTGTAGCAAACCCAAAAAGAACTTACTCTCTTTTTAGGTGCTTTGAATAGGCTGTAGTGAGTTACTAATCAGTCAAATAGTGAATCCACCAGACCTACAATAATGACAATAATCCTAATAATAACGCTACACTTGATAAAGTGCCCTCAGCAAACTCAATCTCTTTCCAGACGCTTCACATTTGCTGCAAAGGGAAACGCGATTGAATGGTGAGTATTATCATGCTTGATAAACAACATGAATAACAGGGTTAGGGGTGACACACACAGGGTCAGAATGCAAGTGTGGTTAGTGGCAGAATGCACAGTGTCAGTACGCATAGGCACATAAAGGACGAATCATAGGGACCCACTAAATGCTGTCCTAAATAGGTGCATTTTAAGTTCTTTTTAAATGAGGTCAAGTCAGAGGATGTTGTGATGCAAGTCGGGAGTGAGTTCCAGGCTTTGGGAGCATACATACTAAATACACGGTCTCCGAAGTATTTGATGCTTGTATTTGGTATTGGTATACAGTTAGATTCAGAAAAGCCGGTGGTACGATGCTTGGCCTGATGGGGGAGTACATATAATAGGTAGGCTGGAGCCAAAGAATGAAGTGATCTAAAAGTGAGTGACAAAACATCGGAGTCAATCCGTTGCTTGACTGGTAGCCAGTGCAGGTCGGCGAGAACTACAACACGTTTACATTTGTTTGTTAGTTTTCTAAGATCACGAAATCAAATGTGTAATTGACCTCCAAATAAACCTGTCGGGTTAATTAAGAACATTTCATACCCTTGAAATAGTAATTAGCTTGAGCCGATCCCAGTAACGTAAATCTACAGTAACCTCTGAAATCATAAACATGCATCTGAATTTTTTAAATCAGTAAATCACACCACAAACAATTTCAGATGAAGCTGCAATAGATGAATAGACTTGTCCGGCCAATTTGCTTTACATGCTTGAATCCCTTACTCATCCAACAGTAACAAGTATTGATGCAAAGGCTGTTTGTGAAACCTCTCTTAGAGTGCAGTATTCTATTTTAGCGGTGGCGCAATTCAGTTGCTATGTCTGCAGCTCGAAAACTGACTCCCGTTGTGGAGTAAATGTCGGATCATCTAACCTCACAGCAACCACATGCCCATCTGGACAGTGTCTTCTTACTAAAACAGTAGGAACCCTAGCTGGTACCGGTAAGTGAGAGTCAGTTTACACCTCAACGGAGGAGGTTAAACAATAATGCACCTTTTTGGGCGTCCGTAATGATACTTTGAACGAACTTCGCATTTCTTTCTGCAGCATTTGCACTGTACGACCGCTCGTGCGTGGAGTATGCAATCACCTACAATGGCTGCTCATCCATACCGGCAAGTTTTGTGCTCGGCGGATCAGTAACGGTGACATCGTGCTATTGCAGTACATCCGGATGCAATGCTAACCTGTCACCGAGCAACCTTCACGGAGCAGCATCTATAAAGGCTTTGATAGCTTGCTTGCTGATCGGTGCCCTTGCAAACACCAGAAATGTACTCTAACGTTATGCCAAATCGTCCAGGCATAAGAAATTGATTATTTTGATGGAAATGTGGACCGTGAATCCGCTGCTCTTTGATTGGACGCATTTTAGTAAACGAACCAGCAAGAACTAAGAAGAGTGAAGAACCTAATTCAGGCTCGATATTGATATTTTCTGATTTGCTTTGTGATGTAACCGACTATTGGCACGTACTAATCCTTGGCCTTTCTATCTGCCAAAGAATTGGCAATCTATCTCGATGCATATATATTTGCATTCAATGACAGTTTGCAATCTTCGATCAAAGAAAGATCAACAAGTGATAATAAACTGCACACTGCTTGCTCACAGCAACGTAAGGCGTGTACAAGTAGTAATAATTGTGGAATTACTTTCTTACACTATGAAAAATGCCATCCGTGTACTTAAATAAAGCCGGAAGAGGTTGCACTGGATGTAAATCGTGCTTTACTTACTATGCGAACACAATAAAGCAGCATTTTCTTCAGCTGGTAGAAATGGTTATTTCCTAAATACTCATGACTCAGAAGGGTAAAGAAAGGCGATCGCTCCCAAATAACTTGGATTTTGCGAACAGTACAATGATTGTTTGAAATTAATCCATTTCCAAATATTAAAGGGACAATGCCACGTCTTTTTTTACACATTCTGCGACAAAGTAGATCACATGAACCACAGACTACCGGGTATTTACTCTGAAATCATAAAAAATTAACACCCAAAGGTTCAGGTATGAGTGCGTGTTCTAAAGTTCTGATTATACTGCTAATTACTTTCTTTAGGATCCGACTAGGCCAAGTTGCAATCATTTTTTGATATACTGACTTTTATAGCTGAGAGATCGGCGTCCTTTACGTCGTGGTGAAAGCCCATGCTTCGCTGACCTTAGAAGTTCTTATCCTCTTCAAGATTATATCAACAAGTAAAGAAACAACAGACTTAAGTCAATATCGGCATTGTACTGTGCTATAACTGTTTACAAGAGCCAGAAATAGCAGTTTTTTAATATTCGTCCTACGGATTACCCGCAAGTCGTGATCAGTTGCAATGAAACGGTTCCCAGCCACCTACCATTTTCCGCTATTTATCTTGGCGAATTCATCATCCACTATAACCTTCTTTATTTATGTGACAGTAATATGTCTGCGTTTTGCTTTACCTGGGTCTAGTGTGGACTGATCTTTTCGGCTTGCTGGCAAGCTACTAACTCATCGTCTAGAGCCGCGACAAACTGTTTTCATGAGAATAACGTGACGCAATGGTATGAGCATTTTCCGAGGTTTTACCAGCGACTCGTACTTAGTAATAATAACAATATTACATTTTAATGGCCCCCTCAGAGAACTCAATCTCTTTCAAGGGACTTTACATTTGCTTCACAGGAAACGTGGTTGAATGGTTAGTGGTAACATTTTCAATGACAACGATTGTTACACGGTTAGAGATGACATGAACAGGATCAGCATACAAATATGATTATTGGCAGCACGAACAGTGTAAGCACACCTAAGCAAACAAAAGATGAATCGCAGGGGCCCACTAAGACTGCAATGCTTAGTGAGAGAGAGAGAGAGAGAGAGAGAGAGAGAAGGAGAGAGAAAGAGAGAGAGAGAGAAGGAGAGAGAGAGAGAGAGAGAGAGAGAGAGAGAGAGAGAGAGAGAGAGAGAGTGAGAGAGAGAGATGGGGAGAGAGAGATCGATGTTTGGATGAAGAGAAATTGGTGAAGTTGAGGAGGGCGAGGAAGTAATGCAGTCTAGGGAGGGGCGACGAGTATGTGATGGGCAGGTACCGGCGCCCACATTTTGCGGATCATTATTCAAAGCAAACAGCAATATAATTAATCATGCAGGTGGCAAAAATGCCCTTGAACTCAGTCAATGGGCACCTAGCATTCGCACAAAGCCCTCTCTATTTAGTGCAGCCATGACGACACGATCAGTTGCATGCTGTTTATTTGCGTTGGTTGTTTTTACAACTGTGACATTAGGCATGGTCTGCTGATCGTGCAGCATGCATGTTGCCTCATTCAGCTGCCCAAGCACTGAATAGGTGATTAAGTTCTTCACGCGACACACTAGGCGTCGTTCAGCATTCGTCTCCGTAGTCGATACGTAGTATAAAGCTCAACTGAAGCAGCTATGTCGCATGAAACACGTAATTAGTATCACTGGTTTCAGTTCCATATTGAGCGTAGCTGCAGTATGCCGACGAAAGTTTCCTCTGTATCGCTCCTAGGGATACGTGTCTAGTAGGATACAGGAAATACAGCGGCACCAGTGAACTCGGGCAGTCTCGGAGCTGCCAAGACATACTCTCCTAGGGATTTCAGTTCGATTGCGTGCACTGCGTCCAAAAGACTTGAATCAGAAGCCCGAGTGATAGAAGCCGGAGAATCGCGTGTATTAGATAGTTGGTGCAGAGCGGGTGAGTACTTTCACGTTAACGCGAAAGTGATGGCGAATTTCAAGTAGAGACGATGCTACAGCGAAAGCCAGTGACGGTCGAGGGAAAATGATGTAAGTGGCAGTTGCCAAATTTTATTGGCTGAGATGCCTAGCTGCAATGTTATGCTTCAGCTTTGAGTTTCATGCTGTACAGGCAGGAAACCCAGCCGTTGATAAGTTACTAAATTTCCACCAGGATATAACTAATTCATAGACCAGCCTGGCAGAGGTACCTGTGTCCTCACCGGCCTAAATGCTCTACTTCCTCAAGGGTAAGTGTGTGGAATTAAGCAGACTCGACAGTGGAGTTAATGTGGTAGTCTAGTAAACGTTCACTTTTAACAATGATAGCAATAATAATACATATGCATTGCACCCTCAGAGAATTCAATCTCTCTCTAGGCACTTTAAATACGTGCTGAAAAGGAGGCAAGATCGAATGGTTTTTCGTAGCATGCTCAATGACAGCAAGCATAACATGGCTAGAAGTGCGGTGACATGCACAGGATAAGCCTGCAAATGTGGTCAGTGGCAGCATGCACAGTGTCAGCATGGTGGCAGCAGAGAGCAGATCTAATTGCACAGGAATTGCAGAAGTGAGATATACAGTACAAACCCTGGAAAGCAAAGCCTTGTGTTTTGTCAACGATCTTTCACCGAATACATGGAATAGCCAATGCATTGTCTATAAGACATAAGGGCAAGAGGAGGCTGAAACTGGTGCAGTTGTTTAAAAATGTATGAAACAGCCAAGCCAAGAAGTGCCTTCAGAGCGAGAATTTCGGTCAGAGCAAGAATTTCGATTTGCACTCGTTAGTCGACAGGAAGCCATAACTGCAATTTCAATAAAAAAAGACACGCGTAATAAGCCTTTAGTATTTTGCTGACTAGCCTCGCAGCCATATTCACTTTCGGCTGCCGAGAATTAGTGGCATCTTTTATCGGTAGTCCAAAGAAAATGGAATCGTAGTGGTATTTCCAAGACAGAGTCGGGGAGGTACTTAAATTTATAGAAAGACGTCACAGTAGAAAGTTCCTAATCTTGAACAGGGAGCGGATGTAATGGATAGCTGGGGAAGCTGTCTTGTTAATGAAGCCTTCAAAATTTAAGCATCTATCAAAGAGGCGATTTCAAATCAGAGCAGGCGATTGCAGTCTCATTAAAGCGCCGCCTATTGAAAGAGCGATGTCTCCTATGTAGAGAAGCCTGTGCAATAGAATAGAAATTCCATAGAGCAAACGACAGGGCAGTTTAGCCCAAGCTTTAGTTGATTGGTAGAACTCAAAATTCTGTCGTTAAAGCCTACCCAATCGTATCTACTCCCTCCACCAGGCTAAGCCTCGTATCTCAGCATTTTCGGAATCTGATCGTGCAGGTACACCTTGTACGTACCTGAAATAATTTGGAGACAGTGGTTTTAGGTCCTAGGCTCCCAAAGCCTGGAATTCACTTTCTCTTGCGTCACAAAATCTCCTGACTTGACGGCACTTAAAAAGAAGCCACAAATGCATTTATTTATCACAGCATTTCGATAGTCCCTGTGACTCGTCCTTTGTTTGCTTATGCTGATGGTGAGCTTACTGCCACCAAGCATATTTGCATGCTGATCCTGTCCGTGTCACTTCTGAACATGTTAAGCTTGTTATCATTGAGCATGCAACCGTTAAACATTCGGTCATGCTTCCTTTGAGCAATTTTAAAGTGCCTAGAACGAGATTAAACTCTTTAAGGCACTGTACAAACGTAATATTACTGTGAATCTCTCTTATAAGAAGCGATTTTTAAAAACTTAACAACTGACAATAGGTAGTTTCGGTGACGATAGGACAAGCTAATGCCAAGTGAAAACCAATGTCTAGTTGTAAATGTATGGCGACCGACGGCAATCAGCAGAAGCCAAAAAATATTTGACTACTACAAACAGCGAAAACCAGCCGTAATTTGCCCCATGCATGTCCATACACACGGCAGTCATCTTTCTTGCCTAAGCAGCACTAACTACTTAAATACGGCCAACGGCTTTTATAAGTATTAGCCTTGAGCTGAACGTTCGATTTCTGTCAGTAAAGCGGACTATTGTGAAGTGAGGCTCTTTTTTTAGAAAGATAGTGGGATGTTCTACTCACTACTTCAACTGCTCTCCCGATCTTCTATGCTTCCCACTTTCTCTTTGAAGCAATCACTTTTAGATTTGGCAGTCTTAGCAGTGTGATCCTGCTGCAGCCACAGCTGCTGTTTGAGCTCTCTTTCTCGATAGCGATCTTCCTACTTAATGCTCGCTGCCTTCACGCTCTCACTGCATGCCACCGTGTCGCATGTACTTCTTTCATGCTCTTTCGTGCTCCGAATCCTTATCTTTTGAAATTTTCAGTCCTAAAATAATATTGGTTTTCCAAAACACTTAGGAACTATTCCACAAACGGTATTAATCGCGTGTTTCTGAAGTCATGTTCATTGGGAAGCTTGTTCTGAACATTTTCTGGCTAAGTACATTTTTAGCAGCTATTGCTCTTCCATTTACTTATCTGCTGTCACTGTAAGGCCTTATATAAGTACCTTAAATATCCTACCGAATAAATTTGAATTCAAAAAAGTTGAGAAAATCCCAACATTAGAAACGTTGGCATAAGCTAAAGATTAAGCTAATAAAACACGTTAGAACGAAGTGTTAATAACAGAATAAAACAAACAAAGTATGCGTAAGATTAAAACGCATGGCAGTAGCAGCTGCAGGCTGTCGTTCTGTCAGTCCGTTCTGTCAGTCCCTAAGGCTTGTTGCAAGTGACCATACATGACTCGCTAAATAATATCACGTCTCCTTGACCGAACTAACTGTTTATGGAGAACAGTATTGACTTAACAATAATAATAATAGTAATACACTTGAAAAAGCACCCTCAGTGAACTTAATCTCTCTCTGGGCGCTTTACCTTAGCTGCCAAAGAAACGCAATCGAATGCTGAATGGTATCGTGCTTGGTAAACAACATGAATAACATGGTTAAGGGTGACATGCACGGACTCACCGTGCAAGTTTGGTTAGTGGCAGCATGCACAGTGTCAGCACGCATAGGCACATAAAGAACTAATCGCAGGGATCCACTAAAGGCTGTCATAAACAAGCGCGTTTTTAAGTTCTTTTAAATGTAGTCAAGTCAGGGGATGTCGTAACCCAAGTCAGGAGTGTGTTCCAGACTATAGAAGCATACGAACTAAATACACGGTCTCCAAAGGATTTAAGGTTTGTACGAGGTATTGGTAAACATTTCAATTCCAAAAAGCGGGGGGGGGGTACGATGCTTGGCCTGGTGGGGGAGTAGATCTGAGAGATGTGCTGGAGCTAAAGAATGAAGAAATCTAAAAGTGAGTGACAAAATCTTGAAGTCGATCCGTTGCTTGACAAGTTGCCAGTGCAGGTAGGCGAGAAGTGGTGTAATGTGGCAGCTGTGAGGCTCACGATAGACAAGCCTAGCTGCGGAGTTTTGCACCAGCTGCAATCGCCTGATCGCACATGCCGGTAGGCCAGTAAGCAGTTGAGTTACAGAAGTCAAGATGGGATGTCAAAAATGCATGGACCAACTTAGACGTAGTATCCTTATCTAAGCAAGCCCACATTTAAGCAATATTATGTAGCAAAAAGTAGGCATACTTCAATGTGTAGCAGATGTGGTCGTCTAACAAAAGGTCACTTTAGAACATGGCAGCTAGATTTTGTGCAGATTCAATAGGAGATATGCTGGCAGAGCCAATTTTGAGCGTTAGCCTTTCCCATTTCTGATTCACACTTGGTTCGCCCATAAATAGTCAGTTTTTATCTTCATTTAATTTTTAAAAATTCGCTACCATCAATGTGCGAATGTCATCAATACACGCAAGCAAGGGAGTTGAGAGAATTCGAGGTGCTCGTGTGACGCTGGCCACGCCCACAATGTCATTCTGCCTTTGCCGGACTCACACCACTTCGCCCTGCCGACGGGCGGGCTGAGTAGGCTTCGTTAGGCGCTCCAGTTGGACAGTATCGGCTGACTACGCTAGATTTAATTGCAACGGGTCATCTGTGGTCGCCTGTCCCCCTAGTCCTGCCGCCAAAGTACTTTCTGCTTGTCCTGCGGCCTGTGTTGACGCTATCCTCTCTCTCTCTCTCTCTCTCTCTCTCTCTCTCTCTCTCTCTCTCTCTCTCTCTCTCTCTCTCTCTCTCTCTCTCTCTCTCTCTCTCTCTCTCTCTCTCTCTCTCTCTTCCCCCCTCTCTCTCTCTTCTTTCTGGACTCGCCGGAGCAGCTTCCATGACGGCTTTCGTTTCATCCGAATGTAGGCTCGCTCGCTCCAGCGTTTGTCTGCATACGATACAATACAGCCGCCGACGTTAGTCCACCAACCAGCTTTTGGGGGCATTGTTCGCCTAGGCCATGCTGCTGTCGTGCCTCGAGCCCTTACACTCAAAAGCTTGGAGGGATCAAAGCAAATGTACAGCTGAGTGTCATCCGCATAGCAGTGAAAGCCTAGATTGTTCTTGGCAATCACATAAGCAAGAGGGAGAGTACACACCGTAAAAAGAACCGGACCTATAACGGAGCCCTGAGGTACCCCATATTTCAGAGGTGCCTCGGATGATTTTTGTCCATTCACATCAATACTCTGAAGACTCCCACTGAAATAGGACCTGAACCATTGCAGAGCAGTACCAGTGATGTTCGGGCGAGATGAGAGGCCCTCAAGAAGAACTTGGTGATCTATAGTATCAAAAGCTGCGGAAAGATCGAGCAGAACAAGCACAGATACTCTACCCATGGCTGCATTCCTAAGTAGGTCGTTGAACACCCGAAGCAATGCTGGCTCTGTGGACTAATTACTCTAAAACCAGACTGGAACTTACTAGCAAGGTTTGAGTTTTAATTACGTGTCTTTGATAGGACCGGTAGAACGAAGACTAGGCGGAAGTTGTTCAAGTTCTTTTGTTCTGGTGCTGGTTTTCTTAAATAGCGGCATGAATACAGCCTTTTTGAAAGATGCTAGGACACGAACTAAGGCTAATAATATATTTAAGATGTTATTTATGCAAAGCAGCAGTAGGTCTATGCTAAGTAGAAGCATGACAGTTGGAATAGGGTCTAGAGGACTAGCTGTCATCTTAGATTGGGATACGAACTTCTAGATGAGGTCACTCGTGGCCTCCTTGAATGTAGACATTGAGGAGCTACAAGGAATTGAGGGATAGGATTTCAAAGGGGACTGCTGCCTGGGTATGGACTCCCTCATCTTTTCTGCCATATATGCTTGTAAACAGGTATATATAGAAAGAGAGATACATGCATACGTATGTATAAACATTTTTGCCTCTGCTGTTTAAACTCGGTTGACTAAAAAGCCATAAATATATTTGTATTCGTCAATACTAGATAGAACTTTACTTTGATGTCATTATTGTTACAAAGTATGCCTTCCTCTTCACCTCTACCTAAACGGCATTTAAAATAGCTATTTTTTTTACAAACACTTAGCAACACTGCTTGCCGGCCTACCGACATGTGCAATCAGGTGATTACAGCTGGTGCAAAATTCCGCAGCTAGGCTTGTCTGTTGTGAGCGTCGCAGTTGCCACATCACACAACATCTCGCCGATCTGCACTGGCTACCAGTCAAGCAATGGATCTAATTCAAGGTTTTAACTGCCCATAACTATGAAGTTGGTTTTATCATCATTCAATTTAAGAAAATTTTCCGCCATCCATGTGCCGGTGTCATCAATACATGTGGCATGGGAGTTAAGAGAATTCGATGCGCTAGGGTTGGGAGGGATCAAAGCAAAGGAGCAATTGAGTGTCGTCAGCATAGAAGTGAAAGTCTAGGTTGTGGTTGGCAATCACATCGGCAAGAGGAAGAGTTTAAACCGTGAGCAGAACTGGACCGAGCTAGGAGCCCTGATGTAAACTATATTTCATAAGTTCCTCGGATCATCTTTTTCCATTCACATAAACACTCTGGAGTCTCCCACTGAGATAGGACCTAAATCGTTGCAATGTAGTGTCAGTGATGCACAAGCGAGATGAGAGGCACTCGAGAAGGACTTGTGGATCGTAGTATCAAAAGCTGCCAAAATATTGAGCAAAACAAGCACAGATACTCTACCAATGTCTGAGTTCCTAAGTAGGTCGTTGTACACCCGAAGCATTGCTGACTCTGAGGAGTGATTAGCTCCAAATCCAGACAGGAACTTACTAGCAAGGTTTGAAGGTTTAATATGTGAGTCGTCATCATTGATATTTAAATTAAAGAATATTTTGTGCTATCCATGTGCAATGTGATTGTTACATGCAGCAAGGCAGTTGAGAGAATTCGATTTGCTGAAGGACTGGGAGGGATCAAAGCAAATATACAACTGAATGTCATCTGCATAGAAGTGAATGCCTAGGTTGTGCCTGGCAAACACATCGGCAGGCCGGAGCATAAACCATGAAAAAACCAGACCATGCAAAGAACGCTCGGGCACCCCATACTTCACTGTTTCCTCGGACGATCTTCGTCTATTCACAACAATACAATGCAGTTTCCCATTGAGATTGGACCTGAATTATTGCAATGAAGTGCCAGTGATGTCCAGGCGAGAGGAGAAGCTCTCGAGAATGGCTTGTCGATCGACAGTATGTACGAGCTGCAGACTTGTGCAGTATTCGATCTCGGTGGTCAAGTTTGTATGCTACGGTACCTCTTTTGCTTGTTTGCGACCTCTACTTAGGCGGCTGCATTTCTGGTTCAATTTAGATGTCGTACAGGTTACACGGGCGATAGGTGTACGGTCAGGCACGCACCTCCTGCAACTGCAGCAGGCGGAAGTACGTATTTAGCCGGAAATGGAAGCATGACTTATCACGAGTAGCCTCTTGTCGTTTACCTTCGAGCGTCGCCGCGGCTTTCGACTGGCGGCAGCACGTTTTCATTTGGTTCTCATTACCGCCGCTGCCGTCAAAATCGCGCCAGAATATACTGCACGGAAGCACTGCAGCGGCCGCTGCCGCACCGCCGCCGGGATTTTTCATGTGCGTTAAGTTTTTTGCTTTTTGTTTTTATTATGCCGCCGGCTCGTCCCGTGCTCACGTGCCTGCCTGGTCGCTCGTTCGGTTGGTAGTCAGTCCGTCAGTCACTACATTCGCGACACACGTGCAGCCTCCGGCGCCCCCTGCGAGCCCCAGGTGCGGCGACGACCAACCGTGGGAGTCGCTAGCTGTCGCGAGTAATTGCAGCACCTAGCTGCACCGAGAACAAAGAGCTGAGCAGAAACTAGGTAGGGGGTAATTCAAGCGATCCCGCTGTTTTTCGCAGGCAATGCAGGAAAACCCGTTCGTTGAATGCGAGTATTCTTTGTGATTTATGTTAGTGGAAAGCTACGGCAACACATATAGCAATTAGAACAAGATTGCAACTGATATACCTAAACTGTAGATTAAAAGAGTGTGATGATCTGTTCTAAGGTCGTGGTTTATTAAATGCTGACGGTCATACAACGATTGCTAATCTTCAGTGAATTAAGCATGCCAACCAGTTCCTAGATGGAGTCTGCAGGCTTTCCTTGAGCCACTGCTAAGTAAGCTCAGCAAGGCTTTTTACTTGCGGAGGTTGGCTAGGGAAACATTTGACTTTTGATTCGTTCATTCTCAGTAGTCTTGAAATCCTAATCGGACAACCTGCACTGTGTGGAAGACAATGCTGGGTAGTGTATGGCTTCCTACTTCGATTTAGGTGCTGTATCCTGCACTCTTTCTTAGAATAAAAAGGGCTTTATCCTGTGGGCAAGGAATAAAAAGAGCAATCCGTTGGAGCAGGCCATCTTGAGACTAATAACTGGCTTTAGAATTTCGCTGTGTAGGGTTCTAGGATCATGACATCAAGGTCAAATTTCAAATAAGCCACCTACATTCCCCTGGCAATTGATTAAGATAAATTTTGTGTTTTAGGAAAAGGCGAGTATCTGCGAACTGACTACGTTCCAGATAAATCTACATTTAATCATGTCATCGTAAATATGCATTGAGTTTTTCATGGTTATGGAATATCGCCACCTTCACTTATCAGACAACGCCGTAATGAACGCATGATGCTATTAAAAAGTTATTTCGTCAATTGTGCCTTGAATACATAACTTGTCTAGGCCCCATCATTTGTATCCATTGGTATGCATTCCCAGACTGTCAGTGATAGAGATTTTCAAAAGGCACTACTGTGTTTTAGCGGACTCGCAAATCAGTTGCTACGTCTGCAGCTCAAAGAATGACTCATTTTTGGCGCGAGCATATTGTCGTCTAACCTGCAGACCACCACCTGTGCCTCCGGGCAATGCCTTCTTACAAAGACGGCAGGAAACATAGCCTCTGTCCGTAAGTATGCACCCCGCTTACATCGCTAGCTCGCAGTTGACAAAATGAATGCCAACTCAATACGACTGCTAGCTTGTCTGACCGTCGGCTGTGCTGCTAGGTAGGCTCGACTTCCTGAATATCAGTGACGTCAGAGAGTCCTAATGTTTCCTTGATCTCAGCAATCTTCGTATTTCTTCTCTGCAGCCTTTGCCGAATATGATCGCTCGTGCGTCGATTTTGCAATCAACTTCAATGGATGCTCATATTCAACAGCGAATTTCGCGTTTCGCGGATCGGTAACGCTGTCTTCATGTTATTGCAAAACATCTGGGTGTAACTTTTTGCCAAGCAACCAATATGGATTGGCATCTGGGATGGCTTTGCTGGCTTACTTGCTGCTAGGTGCCCTTGCAAACAGCAGAAGTGTACTCTAAGAAGCCAAATCTCCACGGATAAGAAAATAAGATTTCGCCTAAGTCTCTCGGAACTTGGTTTTGCTGTTCTTACCTTAAATGCGTGTAGCAGACGAACCAGCAAAACGAAGGAAAACTAGGCGAGAATTAAAAAGCTTGCTAGGCTCGGCATTTTGACCTCTTGAGTTTATTTGTGACTTAACCATTAATCGGTACCAAGGAACGGTTGGAAATCTCTATCTGTCGCTGAATGTGCCGAGCAATTCTATGATGTGCACTCTTATGCAATACACCGAGTGAAAATAAGTTTTTTTCTGAAATATGTAAGACTCTTGATTGAAGAACACTTTAAGGCACTTTAAAGAAGTCGTCGCAGCACATTTTTTGGACAAGCTGGAGAAAGAGCTGTTCAATCTACGGCGGCTAGAAAGCTAGCAGCAATCCAAAAAGAATGAAGGATAGGTGAATATAGATCCAATAACAAGAATAATAAGGACAATCATTATAGTTTATACAATATCGCCCTTAACGAAAGAAATATTTTATTAGACGCTCCAATCAGTCACTGCAATAAGACAAATAGCTGAGAGTAAACGAGAAGCAATGACTCGTCTTAAGAGGAACATGCAAATGGACACAATTACCATGTTTAAATACCTTGAAAAAAGCATATCATGAACTACTCAGGGGATCAAATGTTGAGTGGGACTCGTGATGCATATACAGCAACTCATGCAAAGGTAACCACTCATAGCACCCGGCAAAAAGAAATACAAGTTCTCTGGTGCGCAACGAGAGCTCAGAAAACACGCCAGCCTTTAACTTTAACAGCCTTTAACTTTAATTCTAAAGCATAAATAAAATCACAGAAGCCAACTGTTAACGAACATTTCCCCGCCCTTTGATCGCTCTAGATTCTCCAGCTATCTATTTTGCATTGACTTGGACCCCAGAGATGTTTCCCTGAATTATTGCAGGTAATTTTTATGACATCCCGGATGTTCGTACGTACACACATCGATGAAGTCTACGGTGGCGCGAGCCAGTCTACAGGGCAGAGCGAGATTATCGCTAGAGAAAAGTGTCGGTGAAATGCAAGGCGGTTATCCAAGGTCTAAACTCAAACGCTTGCGAGTGTTGCCCATCAGCGAATTTAGCCTTCGCCTGCCTACCATCAGCAGCGAGAGGCGTGCCGGCGACGGACTGCAGGAGGGAGGGCCAGAATGCAGCTGCACCACGATCGTCGAGAGCACCTGCCCACCGCCGCTCTGGTTAACCAGGATCCACGAGGCAGACAGGGTAGGGTGATACGTGAGGCTCAGCCTTCACTACTTAAGCTTCGCTAAGAGACATCACTTCGCTACACCAGCGTCGGCGCGTCACAGTAGAAGCAAGCGCGCATGCGCGCAGGCTTACCGCTTACTCACCAGACCAGCCTCCCCTGGGCTGTTACGCCTACGACGCCGTCGATCGTGCTGCTGTATTGCCGCTGCTTACGCCGCTGTCATGCTGCTTTTCTCGAGCACCATTGAATTGGCCTCTCTTGGGTTTTGTCGCACTGGGGACTTGCTTGAACCGCCATTTTTGCTGCGGCTGTAATTCTTCTGGCGTTTGTGTAAAAATACGCGACTAGGAGTGGTATTAAGAGGTATTTCCCTTTGCAGCAAATGTAAAGCGCCTAGAAAGAGATTAAGTTCTCTGAGGGCGCTTTATCAAGTACATTAGTATTAGTATTATTATTATTATTAATCCGGGCGGTGAGAGTATCTACAAAAGCAAGAGCGGCGCCAATTCTGGAAGGTCATCGATGCCACCCGCCTAAAGCCGTCTGGCTATCTTATGACGTGCCAATGGAAGGACGGTTCAATGTGCACCAAATCCCTAACAATAGCTGAAGTGATGCTAGAAGACTCCTTTTTCCTATTTGGTTGGTACCGAAACCTAGTTGAAATTGACTAAATGCCCGGCTGTAACTAATGCTGCCCCTACTAGCTTTGCTTTCGTTCATATCGTGCTGTCGATACAAGCTAGTGCGGCGGACTAGCCATTGCCATAGCTCGTTCCTCACTTGCTTTCGATTAAAATCTTCGACCCTTTAAATAAGGCTTTCGAATCTATTTTCTTTAGTCTATCAAAAAGCAAGCTGCTTCCTGTAGCGGCAGCAATCTATCGTACCCAAGTTACTGATTTTTGCCTGGTTTTTCGGATCTAATTTGCAATCCTCGTCTTAAGAAACGTCCCTAACCTGTCAAGCAATTGCAAAACTTACTTTGAACACCCACCTGACCTGTTACAGGGAAAGTTCTATAATTTAGCTGATTCCCTATATCCTAATTCTAATTTTATGGACTAATCCACTAAATCCGCTGAGCGGATTCAAGTTGCGCTTGTGCTGGCTGCTGGAGCTGTTCAGAAGCAGAAGCACTGTGGGCGCGTCATCACCATCACGTGATTCCGCCCCCCCCCGCCGACGTTCCGTTCGCCCAATGGGCGCGCTCCTTGCCGGCACGTGACGTGCTGCTGGCCGCTCAATTCACTTGCTGCTGGTGCGTCGGCCTCTTCATCTCACCGCCCGTCGCGCGCCCATGAGCCCCTACATCACATCGACATTAACTTGACGCGTTTCGGTTGCGGGTTTTTTGCGGAGAGGTCACGGCGAGAGATTACGCTACAGTGGGCAAAGTAGATATCATTTGCCTTTTGCCCGAGTCCTTAAAAAGCCTATTGAAAGAACACATGTTCGGAATCAGCACTCGGAATCGGAACTAGCGTACAGACCTCTGTTCGGGCAGGGATGGACGGTTGCAGGATTCCAGTACCTGTCAAGGCACGCAGCAACAGAACAGGTGCACAGAGCGCCCGACTCAACTGTTCAATTTGAGGGCTAGAACGCAACACCTACTTGCCACATAGTCCCGAGCACAACTGCTAAAGAGAAAAACTGACTGCCAATAACATGGCTTGCCGTAATTCTGCCTAGCCGCGGCTTATGACAAAGCGTTCAACAGATCCTTTTAATAAAGGAGACGTATATTAATACAATATCAGCAGTCAGTATCTGAACTATTTAGCACAACGCCATTTTAATTTCATCTCGATTAGGCTATACTGGCACTCCAGCGTAAACTGAAAAAGATCCTATTTTCGAGTGTGATTTCTTTTTATATCAATTGGCAACCATCTATCAAGGAAGCTACTACAGTATGGGTTCCCCGCGCGAGTGTACTTAGTCAGCTTCTTCACTTGAACGATTTTTTCACAATTTATATTCAACCTCCTTTGCTAATATAATCTCCGCAAATCTAACTAAGCTTGCATATATTCTTATACAAAAAGCTGCCGCCGGGCTTAGACTCGTTTTATCTTTCGGCTTCCTTTTTATCTTTCATGTCTAACTCGCTTAACTGTCATCTACTAAGCATATCTAAATGTTGAGCCCGTGTATGTCACATCTAACAATGCTATTCTTGATAACATTGCGAATGTTACCACCAATAAATTGGTCATTACTTCAATACAGCATCTGTAAAGTGTTTAGAAAAAGGTTAAATTTCCAGAGAGCACTATGCAAATTTACTATTATAATTGCTATGGTTAATATAGTTCAGAATGAATTGCTTAAATTTGCTCTTTAACGGAAACAGAATTTCTAAAATTAGATAAAGATTAAAATTTAATTTTTTTGGAAATAAAAGGCCAAATTTCCAAATTTGCCTTGGCCAAAAATATCTCCAGCTGCGTCGGCATGCAATCTGTTGTCTTCTATTAAAATAAACGTTTTCTCTATGATCGAGTAATATTCACATCAACTTTTTTCTGCCTCCTACTAATTGCTGGTGCAAACGGTTGAGATTTTTGTACACGGATACTACAGCGAAGCGGATACATGAATTATGTTTTAACATCCTGTCTAGACACTTTAGCAATAACAGCACAAAGGTTTTCATGCCATTGAAATATTGCCCCGAATAAGTAACTTGTGTTTCCGAGATGTATGTACTACTAATAATAATAATAATGCACTTGATAAAGCGCTGTCAGTGAACTCAATCTCTCTCTCTCTCTCTCTCTCTCTCTCTCTCTCTCTCTCTCTCTCTCTCTCTGCGCGCTTTACATTTGCTGCAAAGGGAAATGCAATTGAATGGTAAGTAAAATCATGCTTGAAGGACAAACAAAATGAATAATATGGTTAGGGGTGACATGCACAGGGTCAGCATGCAAATGTGGTTAGTGGCAGCATGCACAGTGTCAGCACGCATAAGCAAATCAAGGACGAATCACAGGGATCCACTAAATGCTGTCCTAAATAGGTGTGTTTTCAAGTTCCTTTTAAATGTGGTCAGGTCAGGGGTCGTTCTGATGCAGGTCGGGAGGGAGTTCCAGGCTTTGGGAGCATACGAACTAAATGCATGGTCTCCAAAGGATTTGAGGTTTGTATGAGTTATTTGTAGACTGTTTGATTCCGAAAAGCGGGTGGTACGATGCTTGGCCTGATGGGGTAGTATATCTGAGAGATAGGCTGGAGATGCTAGATGCATGTATGTTCAAAATTACAGTTTGATGGAGGCAGCGCCTACTGCCCAAATAAATCCAGCTGGCAGAAACTTAAAGAACCAAATATGCCATAAACTGCTAAAGTAATTTAGAGACTAGTCTGCAATTACAAGTGAGCTTCTATTGACTGTGACAAAGTATAGGGAAACTTTCACGTGAAGAGCTCCTATTTTGTATAGCTTTTGAATTGCTTGAAGCATGGCAATTTGTTTTGTTAATCTAAATTAATCCATTTTGAGCCAAAATGCCAAAAAGGTTTCTAGGGATATTGGTGATTCGTCGGATGAAGTCTGTGGGCTATCGAATGCCTACCAAAATCCGCCCAGGCTTTGAGGGCGCTATATACAACTTTCCTGCGTAACACCCACGTGGTATTCGTGGTTCTACAGAGTTACAGACAGAGATACATTACATAGGGGAGAATTTATTTGGATCAGCTCGAGTTGCAAGCCTTCTTTTGCACTCCATGTACGACTGGCGGAACGACTGGCTTGTAGGCGCGAGGTTATTTTAAGGATAGGAAAATCTCATTCAACATTTCTACACCTACTTGAAATTCGTAATCTCATGCATATAAATCAATGGCTTTGCAGTTTTGGCTTCGATCAACTGTCTTATTTCTCTTCCTGCTGCTTTACTTTCGTACGCAGTTTTACTATCCGACCTGTTCACTCTTGAAATTAAACAGAATAGTAATGCAATAAACCAATGACATTTTTCGTGCTGCTACACTTTATAGCTTGCATGCAGGCTATCTGGATGCTCGTAGTCTAGGTTACCAAGTTGTCTCAACCCTTTACATAGCTTAAAATGCTTAAAAGCTACTCGGAGGCTGGAGGATGGAATGGCGAGAGAGAGAGAGAGAGAAAAAGAGAGAGAGAGAGTGAGAGAGAAAGAGAGAGAGAGAGAGAGAGAGAGAGGAAGAGAGAGAGAGAGAGGGTGAGTGAGAGAGAGAGAGTGAGAGAGAGCAATACAGTACGGAAATATAATTTCATGTTTGAGACTGCGAATGCAGAAAAAGTGAGAGAATTAGAGAGCGGTTAGGGAGTAATTATGTAAGGCTAGTAATTATGTAAGGCTAGTAATTATGCAAGGCAATTAATTATGTAAGGCTAGTAATTAGGTTAGGCACCATACGCATCTGCAGCGGCAGCTGTAGGGTTCAATGGCTACCACAGGCGGACCCTGTTTGCATCTCATTACACTAGTCCTGCAGGATCATGTTTACGACGACGTACGGAATTCCCAAGCAACCCAGCCACAATGGTTCTTAAATGGGCCGTGCGGCAGCACTTCTACCAACATTGTGACGTATACGGCCATGAACGCGTTGTGCCGCTCGTGATGAATAAATGACTGCTTGAAATGTTACGTAGTCCAAGAAAATGGCGTGCTCTGTGAGATCAGCCACTGGCTTGTTGATGTTGGCACTAGGTTTATACTTGGACGGTGGTGAGTGTCGAATGTCACTGGTCTTCCTATATTCTTAGCTTAATATATATATATATATATATATATATATATATATATATATATATATATATATATATATATATATATATATATATATATATATATATATATATATATATATATATATATATATATATATATATATGCAGTTCTTTATTTTACGCAATTATTATATATGTATTTTTTGTCACTGCTAGACGCTTAGACGCGTTGAGTTGGTGCGAAATTCTGCAGCTAATGGTTTTTCACAGAAAATCTGTGGAAAATTTAATTTACCTTAATATGGTCTATTCAATCAGGACGCTTTAGGCCTCAGTAGGCCAACGACACGCCATTTTCCAGGAAGAGTATGGATGGAAGGACAGAGGCACCAGCGTAAAGCAGCAGATGGAAGAGATTTACGAAGATAGAGAGGGATGAGGCGGGAGGAAGGAATAAAGAGATAGCAACAAACGGAGGAAAGGACGGGGGACAAAGGGAAGAGATAGAAAGAGAGAGAGAGAGAGAGAGAAAGAGACAGACAGACAGACAGAGAACAGAGAGACAGAGACAGAGAGACAGAGAGACAGAGTGAGACACAGAGAGAGAGAGAGAGAGAGAGAGAGAGAGAGAGAGAGAGAGAGAGAGAGAGAGAGAGAGAGAGAAAGAGAGAGAGACAGAGAAAGAGTAAGCCATTTTGTAGAAGAACTCTGGCAATATGACTTGCTGCAACTCAAATATCGGGTGATTGATCACTCGACACGAAGTCATGATGCAATTCAAATTTGAGTCACCCAAAAAGCTCTTACGAATCAAGATGACCTCTTGTACTAAGGCATACTTTTTTGCACTGGTGTGGCTAGGAAGACTAGGCAAGATATATAATTAATAGAATCCGTTAGCCGTGACAATACAATGGCTGCAGCTCAGATGATAACGTTATCCTCTTGAACAACTCCTAGCACTATAGAGCTCTGGCTCCGAGTGCTAACATTCAAGTGAGTTAAAAAGTTGCAATTCGAACACTTACGTGTATATATATATATATGAATATACATATATATATATATATTCATATATATACGTATATATATATATATATATATATGAAGCACCTGATTAAAGATTAATTTGCCTTTGGGTGCTATACAAATGAATGAAATATATATATATATATATATATTTCATTCATTTGTATAGCACCCAAAGACAGCTCAATTTATATTCAGGGGCTTCAGATATGCCACGGGAGTTGAGCCCCCCTCCCCCCCCCGACCTTGGTCAAAACAGTCACCTTGAACTTGGTCGAGGCGAGCACCTTAACCACTGGGCCAAACTAGCCTTGATTTAGTGCAAGTGAAGATATGCGAGAACAAGGTGTCTAGTGTCAGTCGCAACGTTCACGATAGATAAACCAAGCTGCGGAGAGTTGGTCCAACTGTAGGTGTCTTTCTCCACAGGCAGGAAAACCTGTGAGTAATATGTACAGCAGTCGGACCTTTACTTCTAAAATGCATAGACCAACTTAAATTATATGCAGAAGTTATTTGCAGAATTATGCAGCTTCTTTGTAGATAAATTGAGCTGCCAACAGTCAGAGTAGCGAGCATGCGATCTGTCTGGATCAGTTGACTCGGGTGCAGTTGCCACATCTCACCACTTCTAATCGACCTGCCCTGGCTCTCAGTCAAGCAGCGCATTGACTGCAAGGTTCTGTCACTCACTTGAAGGTACCTTCATTCTTTCAATCTAGCCTTGCCTATCAGATTTAGTAACCAACCAGGCTAAGCCTCGTAACGCACGATTTTCTTAATCTAATCGTTGACCTACACCTCGTACAAACCACAAATCCTTTGGAGACCGTGCCGTAACTTCGTATGCTCCCATAGCCTGGAACTCATTTCCGACTGGCATCGCGACATCCCCTGACTTGATCAGTGTAAAAAAGTAGCTAAAGATACACCTATTTATCGCAGAATTTAGGGGTCCATCTGAATCGTCTTTTGTGTGCTTGTGCGTGCTGACACTGTGCTGCTGCCACTAACCATGTTTGCATGCTGACCCTGTGCATGTCACCTCTGACCACCTTATGTTTGGTGTCATTGAGCATGCTATTACTAATCTTTCGATCATGCTTTCTTTACAGCAAGTTTTACGTGCCTGGAAAGAGATTGGGTTCTCTGAGGGCGCTATATCAAATGTATTATTATTATTATATCTTGCTAATACTAAAACTAACAAAGAATCGACTTTACGTTCACAAGGACATGTTGGTTAGGTGAGCCGTGATGGCACACTAGGTAAGGCATTTGCTTTTAACGACCTTGGTCCCAATGTCATGGGTTCGAATCCAGCGGTGGGCGATCCTTTATCGCCACCACAAGCGATGGTGATAGTCTTAAAGGCTCTTCTGTCGCTATTCATATAAACAGGCTGTTAAATCAACTGGTTTTTTATGACCTAGGCCCGATTATTTAGAATGTTTGAAGTCAGCAGTTTTGATTGTACCTATATAATTTCCCTAAAACATAAATGAAGCCAGACTGTTAACTTTGCCATGATGAATCTGGACAACCAGCATTACGTCTTGTTTACCTGTTGAAGATCTGTCCTGATCTTGCGTTTTCTTTCGTAAGCTCCCGCTTAGTATTCATTCCTATTTTAATGTTTGAACTAAGCCACTTATCATCGGGACGGGGTTTACAGTGTACTTATTAAAAGAAGAGAAATAATCCGAAACATTCAAGGCTAGTGTTGCGCTGTAGTGTTGCACTAGTCTGAGCTGATCAAAACTGCGATTGGGCAGAAGGGGTGCCAAAGACATAGTTTGAAGAGACCATCAATTTAAAGTGCCAAATGATTTTTCAACGCACCGATTATTTGCGCTCCTATAAAGTGCAAATTGAATTGCATCCACGTGCTATCAAATGGGCAAAATTTAAAGCTTCTAGGTGTTAAAAATGTGCTTAAATGAGTGGCGGCACAGCAATGTATCAATGTCATCAATTCATGGGATCTCTCCAGCAAGGTCCAATCTAGCTATAGAGCTAACTATTCGTTAGAAATGGCTCTGCTTCGGGTTTATCATGAACCTTTAAAAAAGTTCTGATTAGAGTAGAACTGGCACGATGTTAATTCCTATCGTCTATCTAGGAAGACCTTAAAAGAACGAAATACGTCAGGATTAGCAATAGGCTCTTTTTTCACTACCTTTTCTCTTTCTGTGGCCAATGTAAACACTAAAAACAATCACGGAGATCACTTCCTTTCTGTTGATACCCACCTGTATTTATAGTTTGATTCTTTTAATCTCTTATCCTAATCCAATCGATTTAATGTCCTTGAAGACATCAACGGTATTTGCGTTTGGATTGATACTAAATTCCTGAAACTTTAAGATAATAAGACTTACCTACTCGTTTCAGAAAAACCCAATGTCACCTGAATGTTGGATGACCTTACCTACTAAATTGCTTAATCTAGTAAAATCTTCTGTGATATATGGCTGTAATCTAAGCATATTTTTTGAAAACAAATAGTCGTTAGATGAGCACATTTCTTAAATTTTCAATTTGGCCCATTTTCAGCGTAACAACATTGCCCAAAAATTAAGGCCCGCTAAGATAGGAGCATGACAACCAAACTAGTTTAAACGTTGGCGATTAAAATGTACGTTACTGTTGTTTCTTATATCCGGGACTCTCGGCGAGTGCATTAAATCGACAACAAATGACGCAAAATTAAGATGCCCAGCTGGTTTACCATCAAAGGTATAGCTGCCACATACATTCAATTCTTCTGAGCCTAGCTGTGTCCTAATATAGCTTAAAATCGGTATAAGAAATTATCAGAATGGCTTGCTGGTCACTTCGTTTGCTTGCACCAGCCTATCAATGGGACCTTTTAGCTCTGCCGGCCACGTTCTATTGCATCAATCGTCTATCAGCATCTAGCAGTCTCACCGTCTCTAACATTAAATTGAAATATTTTGGTTATGGAGCCTTCAGCCCGTATGCGCTAAAAGTCTGGAGCTCACTTCCACTTACGATCAGCACCTGCAATTGAACTTGCATCACAATAGTAATAATAATGATAATAAAAATGTTGATAAAGCGCTCTCAGAGAACTCAATCTCTTTCTAGACGCTTTATAATTACTGCAAAGGAAGCACGGTCGATCAAATAGTCTCACCTAAAAACGTAACTGTTCGGGTCAGCTGTTCCTTCAATCCGGTGACCTTGTCCTTTTGTTCTGTTATTCGCATGTTTAACGTGCATGATTCAGGGCCTGCTAATGACCAGAAATCCTACTAACCATTCCCAATGCATGTATATATATATATATATATATATATATATATATGCATGTGTGTGTGTGTGTGTGTGTGTGTGTGTGTGTGTGTGTCTGTGTCTGTGTCTGTGTCTGTGTCTGAGTCTGTGTCTACGTGTGTGTGTGTGTGTGTGTGTGTTTGTGTGTGTGTGGGGGGGTGGGTGTCTAGATGCCTATCGGATTGAGCTTTTTTCTTTAGCTTGCTTTCTTAGGCTTGATACGTGCTTGCTTTTGTATTCTTGCATGCTCGATGCTATGAGTGTGACTAACCTTTAGATATTAGTTCTCTTGCCAAGTATTATAACGCCCCTAGATCTTAGGCTGCTATAAACACTATTATTAATATCAATTGTTATTATATTAGTAATGAGAGAGACTATCTGCTGTAGAATTTCTATTTTAATAACAATAATAATAACACACTTGATAAAGCATCCTCAGAGAACTTAATCTCTTCCTAGGCACTTTACGTTTGCTGCAAAGTAAACACGATCGAATGATTAGTGGTAGCAAGCTAAATAAAAAGCAAGAATAAACATGATTAGGGGTGACATGCACAGGGTCAGCATGCAAGTGTGGCTAGTAGCAGCATGCACAGTTAAAGAACGTATAAGCACATACAGGTTTAATCACAGGGGCCCACTAAATGTTGTAATAAATAGGTGCGCCTTTAGTTTTTTTAATGTGGTCATGTCAGAGGATGCCATGACGAAAGTCGGGAGTGAGTTCTAGGCTTTGGGAGCATACGAACTAAAGGCAAGATCTCCAAAGGATTTGAGGTTTGTACGAGGTATAGGTAAGCAGTTGGATTCTGAAAAGCGAGTGGTACGATGCTTAGCCTTGTGGGGGAGTAGATCTGATTTGTCGGCTGAAGCCAAAAAATGAAGGGACCTAAAAGTGAGGGACAAAACCCTAAAGTCGATGCTTTGCTTGACTGGGTGCCAGTGCAAGTCAGCGAGAAGTGGTGTGACCTGGAAACTGTGGCGTTCACGACAGATATGCCTAAATGTAGAGTTTTGCACTAGCTGTAACCGCCCGATTTCACAGGCCGGTAAAACCAGCAAGCAGTTAGTTACACAAGGCAAGAAGGGATGTCCAAATTCATGGAACAACTTAGATATGGTATCCCTGTCTAAAATGCCCAAGTTTTAGAAATGTTGTATAGCTGAAGGTAGGCAGACCTGACTGTGGAGCCGATATGGTCGTCTAATGAAAGGTCACTTTGGAAAATGACAGCTAGATTTCGTGCCGATTCAACCAGAGATGTGCTGGCAGAGCCGATTTTGAGCTTCAGTTTTTCTAAATTCTGAATCACACTTGGTTTGCCCATAACTAGTAAGTTGGTTTTATCGTCATTCAATTTAATAAAATTAGCTCCCATCTATCTGCGGATGTCATCAATACATGCAACAAAGGAGTTGAGAGACTTTTACGTGCTCGAGGGCTGGGATTGATCAAAGCAAAGGTAGCCCTGGGTTTCATCCGCATAGAAGTGAAAGCCCAGATTGTGCTTGGCAGTTTTTGTCAGTGGAGCCTTATACATCAGCTACCAATAAAAACGAATAAGCTATTGGGATAAATTTAGCCCATAAGGAGTCAGTTGAGCTAAATGAAATAATAAAATCACTCAATACAAGAATATAAGCCTTTTTCGGACACAGAAACAAGAAATTTAGGTCAGAAAAATGTTGAAAGAAGAATTACTTAGTATCCGGTGAGTGATTAGCTACTGCCATTAGTGGTTGCTTGCACTCGAAGGAGTTATTACAAAAGGTAAGACTGCTACTAAGGGAAAGCTACTAAGGGAAAGCAAGCAGTTAGTTACACAAGTCAAGACGGGATTAAAGCTAGGGGAGAAAAGAATTAAAGCTACAAAATAGATTGCGATAGTAAATCACGATATTAGTCGTTTCGAAAGTAATGGTTTGGCAGCTATCCTATATTCGCAAGGTCTCAGTAACATCAAACAAGTCAAATGCTTCGTCAATATCGATATCCTATCGATTTAGGAGTTTCTTACTTAACAAGTGAGCTTTCAATATACCTAGTGTGAGAGTTGATGCCGAAGTTATCGCGGCTTGATGACATAAAAATTAAGAGTAGTAATAATGATAATAATAACAATGCATTTTATACTTCCCGTGGAGAACTTAATCCCTACCTTTTTAGGCACAATCCTGAATAACTCATTGCAGTTCTAGAAGGTGGGCGCTCGGAGGGTCTGTCCGAAACGATGTGCGAAGTAAGATATGTGCACCTTACTGTCTCATTTTCTTTATTTTTAACTTCCTGGAGGGAGTCCTATTCATGTAACCAGGAAGAAGCAGTGGTATCCATGAACCCATTTGAACGCGACAATAGAGAAATGATTATTGCTCCTGTCTTTGTCCAGGAAGTAAGGTACTCTTCACAACCCGGGTATGGAGTTCGAGTCTTCGAGTGGGCGATCCCTTTTTTCTTCTACAGGTTGTGGTTATATCCGCTTAGGGTCTTCTGTCGCTATATAAGTTAGAGTAGTAGCACTGCAGCACTCTCCCAAGCACGCCTGTTCTCTACTAGGCAGGCGTTCCCACTCCCCTTCACTCCCTCCAGCCACAACTCCTCTCGTGAGCTGGCGGGAGGGCAAAGCCGGCTTATGTGCAAACCAAAACCGCCAGACAACAGCTGAGCACTGGCTTGTGCCTAGGCAATATCCAACGGCTGTTCGACCCTGGGCTGGTGGAGGGCACTACCAGTTTGCAAGCACCGGCCGAGTGCAGGCGTGCCCAGCAACTAGAATCACGCCCGTACACAGAAACAAAAACCACAGTTGGGATGAAGGAGCAATAGGAAGCTGGTCCAGAAATTCGTGCCGCCTTAATGACTGGCGAAAGGAACCGGCAATTATATGTCGGTATGCATGTGTTGTCATTTTGGCCACACCTAAAAATTATAATAATAATAATATTAATGCACTTGAAAAAGCGCCGTCTGAGAACTCAATCTCTTTGTAGGCGCTTTACATTTGCTGCAAAGGGAAATGATATTGAATAGTGAGTAATATCATGCTTGATAAACAACATGAATAATATGGTTAGGGGTGATATGCAAAGGGTCAGCATGCAAGTGTGGTTAGTCGCAGCATGCACAGTGCCAGCACGCATAAGTACATGAAGGGCGATTCACAGGGACCCACTACATGCCGTCCTAAATAGGTGTGTTTTTAGGTTCCTTTTAAATGTGGTCAGGTCAGGGGATGTTCTGACGCAGGTCGGGAGGGAGTTCCAGGCTTTGGGAGCATACACACTAAAGGCACGGTCTCCAAAGGATTTGAGGTTTGCACGAGGTAATGGTAAACTGTTGGATTCCGAAAAGCGGGTGGTACGATGTTAGGCCTGGTGGGGGAGTAGATCTGAGGGATAGGCTGGAGCCAAAGAATGAAGTGACCTAAAAGTGAGCGACAAAACCTTGAAGTCAATCCGTTGCTTGACCGGTAGCCAGTGCAGGTCGGCGAGAAGTGGTGTGATGTGGAAACTGCGACGCTCACGACAGACAAGCCTAGCGGCGAAGTTTTCCATCAGCTGCAATTGCCTGATCGCACATGCCAGTAGGCCAGTAAGCAGTGAGTTGCAGAAGTCGAGACGGGATGTCACGAATGCATGGACCAGCTTAGACGTGTTATCCTTATGTAAGAGGCCCGAATTGTAGCAATTTTATGTAGCTGAAAGTAGGCAGATTTGACTGTGGAGCTGATGTGGTCGTCTATCGAGAGGTAACTTAGGAACATGACACCCAGACTTCGAGCTGGTTCAACAGGAGATATGCTGGCAGAGCCAATTTTGAGCGTTGGCCTTTCCAATATCTGAATCACACTGGGTTCGATCATAACTAGTAAGTCAGTTTTATCATCGCTTAGTTTTAGAAAATTTGCTGCCATCCAGGTGCGTATATCATCAATACATGCAGCAAGTGAGTTGAGAGAATTTGAGGTGCTCGAAGGCTGGGAGAGATCAAAGCAAAGGTAAAACTGAGTGTCATCCGCATAGAAGTGAAAGCCTAGATTGTGCTTGGCAATCACATCAGCAAGAGGGAGAGTATGAACTTTACACGAATATGATATTGCCTGCAAATGCTTTGCGACCAAGTTTGGCAGGATCAGTGTAAATGGTTTTGATACAGTCGTAGAGGGCAGTATTTTATTTTAGCGGCGGCACAGGTCAGCTGCTATGTGTGCAGCTCGAAAAATGACTCCCGTTGTGGGGCAAGCATCTTATCATCGAACCTCACGACCACCTCATGTGCCTCTGGCCAGTGTCATCTCACCAAGACGGCAGGAACCATAGCCACTATCCGTAAGTGTGCACCAGCTTGCCTGACAATGCGGGTATTCACTTATAAGCTCACCTTTGTTGGGACGGCCAGCAGCAGGCGAGACCGAGGGCAAAGTGGTAGCAGCCGTGCAGCGTTGGCTCAAGTTACCCAATGACAATCAGCTTCCCAAGTCCCGAATGACCATTTGATCTGATTGCTCTCTGTACTTTCTACCCACAGCATTCGTCTACTACGACCGCTTCTGTCAAGATTTTGCAATCACCTTCAACCAATGTACATATAATTCAGCTAACTTCGTGCTCGGTAGATCAGTTACGGTCACGTCATGCTATTGCACAGCATCGGCATGTAACTTGTCGCCAAGCAGCCATTGTGGAACCGTTTCTTGGAAGGCTTTTCTGGCTCATTTGCTGCTGGGTACCATGGCAAGCAGCAGAAGTGTGTTCTAAGCAATAAATTGGTGCAGGATAGGAAAGTATTCGTGTCAGCCTCTTTGACCTTCGGTTGGCTCCTGCTGCTCTTGTATTGGAGGGTTATTTGGACAGACCAGCCTAGCCAAGAAGGCAGACTAGTGCACTGAAGTGCGGCTATTTGCTCGACCAAGTATCACGACTTGATAGTGTTGCCAACTGACCTAAACGACTTTCGGCACAAGTAAATACTGCACTTTCTTTCGCTGTCCCTGGATGATCGCTGAAGCACAAGGTAGTTTAACGGCAATTCACATTCTGCGGTCATACGGCGAGTAAAAACTAGAAAAAAAAATTCTGCACGCTGTTGCACAGTTAGATTGAAACAAACTGCTATGAAGGTTGCAACTGTTCGGTACAGTAAGCCAAACACATGCCCATCCGATTGAAGCTGCACAAGCAAGAAATCGCCACGAGTACTCTGAAGCAATAGCTGACGCTGCTTTTTGTAGGTCCATACTAATTTCATATTCATCCTTCTGCCACAATATCTGCTGCGATTTATCTTTTGAGTGCATCATGGGAGGCTAAACGGAATATTACGCGTGCACGTATCTCTTACTTTAACTCTACATAGCCGCAAAGAGTGTGTGGGCGTTAGGCAGGAGAGTTTTGCGTAGCTCACTTAAAGCCTAAGCTACTGCTTTTGGTAGGCATTCGCAATCAAAAATATTTCCTCTCACCCAACAGAGCGAAAGTGACAAGCATCGCTGAGTCACAAGAGCAGTTTAGGTAATGAGCAGCCTGGAGTTAGTAGCTCAGGACTGCGGGAAATGATGTGCCATAGTCGGCAGCAGGAGAGTAGCTGTCGTTGTGTAAGAATTGTGGAAGCGAGTTCTACAGCCTAAGACCTGCAGAGCAAAAGCCTCTGTCGCAGACAGTCTTTATGCGAAGGAATTGAACAGCTAATTTATTGTACATACAGGACCTGAGGGCACGAGGAAGCTGGAACTGCTGCAGCCATTCAGTTAAGTTTAAGGAGGCAAGTAATGGCGGGCCTGTGGGTCAGCGTAAGAGCTTTGCTGTGTATCCGTTGATCAACCAGCAGCCATCCAGGCACTTTTTTCAACGAAGGTGACACATAGACCTCTGGGATTTAAAAATTAGCCTTGCAGCCGTACTCATTGCCAGATGCAGTAGCCTGGTGATTTTTTGGTAGCCCAGTCAAAATGGAATTGCACTAATCTAGCCTAAATAGAACTAGGGAGCTATTTGAATTCTTTTAAAGCCACCGTGGAAGACAGTGGCTAATTGTAGATAGAGATCGGACCATCTGGCTAACTGTTGAAGCAGACTTCTTAAGGAAGCTTTCACAATTTAGGCAGATGTCAAAGACGACACCTAAATTCCGAGCACCTGGTGACAGTAGAAAAGCAGCATCACCTATTAGAAGAGCAAAGTCTTCTGGCCTAGCCACAGGCTTGGGGCGTCTTATCAAAAGCAGCTCCATTTTATTGCCGTTTAGTTTGAGGAAAATTGCCGACATCGATGCTTGAATATCTGAATGGCAAGCATTCGGTTTAACGGTCGCTACAGCAGATTCCGACGGTTTAAAGGTTTAAATAACAAACGCAGCTGTGTATCGTAACCTTAAAACTATAGCCTATCTAATGGGCGTGATTCACTTTTTCCAGAGGTTCTGCAGAAATGGAGAACAGCAAAGAAGCAACGATGGACCTTGGCGTGACTCAACACGTTACTGGTCTGGTGAATAAGACCTGACCCCCCACATGACACGGATTGAGCACGACATAGCAGGTACGATTGGAACCACTCTAGTGCCTTGTCCGCCAGACCGATCGTCATTCACAATCGTTCGAGTAGGATCTCGTAATCAATATTGTCGAAGGAAGCTGACAGATTTAGCTGCATTAGGGCACTGATATTCTCGTCATCGTTGCTGTATAGGATGACCTTGGTTATGCGGAGGAGATAAGTTTCAGTAGAGTGGTGCAGCTTGTACCCTGACTGAAATTTTTCCGACAATTCATTATTTTTAATGGGCGCTGCAAGCTGGTTAGCGAAAATACTTCCGGAAATCATTTTCAAAAAAGAAGAAAATGAACTGCGTGAGTTGGCGAGGATCTCTGAATCTAATCCAGGCTTTTTAAGTGTTATTCTAACAATGATGCATTTGAATGACTTGGTTGGGACCCTGTTTTCTAGAGATGCGTTTTAAGACCCGGTTTCCAGAGAAGCGTTAAAAATCTCATTTACAGGTGGGCTAAGTTTGTCTGAAAGTGAAGATCACAGAAGGGATGGTATTGGGGCAACAGAAGACGAGATCTTTTTACTTGTCTTTATTACGGTAGTCGCTAAACGATTGCTTTAGTCGGGTACGGATTAATGGAGACTCGAATGAGCTCAATTACTGTCAGTCAACAAGGCTGAAAACAATTCCGCAGAGCCATTAATGTCTGGAAAGCGAGACCTCTACGAATTAGCCAGCTAACTGTCTACCATTTTATAAATTCATTTCGAATCTGACTGGCATGACTTCAGTTTTCAAGTGAAAAAAAAGACCCAGCTTCTCTAAGCTTCCGAGTGTAGAATCGAAGGAAGTCTGTGAGATTGACGAGATCATCATCAGACTAGGACTTCTTAAAGCGGCGTTCAAGGCTACACATAACACGTGGCACATTTTGAAGTTTTTGTAGATTGAAATGAATCTCTGCGACTCGTTATACGAAAGAATGTAAGGGAGCGTGCTCGTCAAAGGCACTCTTGATCAAGACTAGTAAAAGAGACAGAGCAGTGGCTAGAGGGAAAACAACAAGGTTGCTGGGGCAGATATCCTCTGTAATAACGAGATCCAGGAAATTGCCACCGACGTGAGTGGTATGACTAACGTGTTGGACCTAACCGAATTTCTCCAGACAGTCAAGAGCTGAGTGGACCTAGCAGCTGCTACACGGTTTTCAATGTGAATGATGAAGTCTCCTGCAATCAGTAGCGTTTTGTCACACACACAAATTTTTAAGTGAGGAACTCCAAAAACGTCTCCATAAACACGATTAGACAACCAGAAGAGGTCGGTAGATCACAAGAGTAATAGGCATGGTCTTCGACGAGGACCTGACGGCAACCGATTCAAACGGTGGCCCTTGCAAAAAAACCGCTGGTCTTATAGCCAGCGATTCACTAACAACAATAGCTACCCCGCCACCTACCTTATCAGACAGGCTGAAAGAAAGAGAACCTGACTGGGGTGGTCTCAGATACATAGCCACCAGAGCCGGCGTATTCCACTTTTCGGTAAGCAGAAATGCATCAAGCTTCTCATAGACATCCTGATCGCGAATATATAACCCCTTAGCTTTACTGAGCGTAAATTTAACCGGCGTAACTTAAGAGGCTGTCCAATAACTGGGCGAAGCCGATTAAGTTGCTGGCATGTAACCGGGCCTACAAGTTAAACTGGCAGCTTTGTAATGGCCGACTTTTCACAGCACGCTCAGGCACTGCAAATGAGCTCCTACTGCAGCGAGTGCTAATCAGCGTTTTAAACGTACGGATCGTAGGTTTAATAGCGGAGCGGTTGATAGCGAAAATGCAGGCTGCGGAGAGGTTCTTACTGACCCGCCGAAGAAGGCCCGCCGGTAGGTATTGACTAATGGCGACATCGAACCTTAAGCAAAGAAGTTCTTGAATTGAGTAGCATATCCGAGGACAGCTCATGAACAGTCATACCGAGCATGTCTACGAAATACCCGAAGGTAACACCAAGAAGTGAGGTAAAGGTCCATACTGCGCTTGAAGTCACCTGAGTTCAAGCGCTAGGGCGAGGAAGGAAGGTAGAGTTAGCTTACTTTGAGGCATTTATACGTTGGGAAAGCAGCAAACCTCTTTTTATTTAAAACCTATATGAGCTCATTGGAAGCAATTCCAAAATAGGCGGGCGAAAAAGTAGGCCTTCTTTTTCTTCATTTGTAGTTGCACTGACGTAATTTACACTCTATAAAAAATTCGCCCACAGAAGAAAGGGTGCATTAAATGCGAAACAGCTGCGGCTAAAAATTCCAAAGCGAGGGTAGCTGAGGACCTCGAGATTTTAGACTTTTATTTTATTTGATTCCTATAGAGGATAATCGCACTATGACTTTTTTACCTCACGTTATTGGATTCTTTTCAGTATCATAGATGTCTTGAGTCGTGCCAATTGTGGTTGCGATCACCTGATTCCACAGCAAATCGATTTTGAAACCCATGCTTCAATCAGAATTTTTAAAGCATTTAAACCCACCATCAAAGCTGTATTCTGACCGTGAAAATGAATGAGAATAAATGCTAATGAAGCACGCCAATTGAATAAATTGACATGTATTTCCTCTTAAAACTGCAATCTTCACAACCTGCCCTACACTATCTGGAAGCCGTTGGTCATTACTTTCAATTCTAGTTTGTTTATTTGATTCACAGGTAGGTGACCTAATTCCTCTTGGCTGCGTGAGTCGATATCATTTTGTAATTAGTGAACTTCTTGCAGGGTTCCATGTGAAAATATTATGTGTGTGCGCGCGTGCATTTTTCTAATCTCCACTAAAAAGGGGACTGCGAATTTAGTTGAAGCCTCTTTTTTATCGCGATGGATGATTTCTACAGGCTAGCTACACTACTTTGCTCTACAGCCTTAGCTCTTTAAATTTAACCCTTATGGCACTTACTGATTTGGGATCTACTAATTGTGGGCTTGTAATAACGGCATGTCAAGAAAACTGCGTGCTTTCAGTGTGATTTTTGCATGAGTTTAATCAATTTAAAGTTGCCTTAGAGTCTAAGCACCACATTGGCGCCTCCTAGTCACCGTAGATCCTTCAGACTTGAGCTATGAATCCTGTACAAAGCTAACAGTCTGGAGAGAATACATTTCTGATAATCCGGATTGGCTGAGCATAATTGAAAGTAATGCAAAAGTCTTAATTTACCAGCCTGCCAGTCTTGTTTCTGCTGCCATTGTGCGGCTTAAGATTAATTGATCGTAGAGAGGCTGATGCTTAGCAAGCAGTGCCATCTCACGGCAGTCCTACAGCGGCTCTAATTCACTTTCTGCTAGTTCTGGAGCTCCGAAATAAATATTCTGAAGAAATATACTGCGCAAGTAGATGATGGAAATGCCATTAGACCGAATCCAACTTCCTTTTTTTAAAGCGCGCTATGCCCTAATTTGCTTTACTTATGGTTGTACTGTGGCTTGTCTTAGCATTAGATCTGCCCAATAGCATCGTTACTTAGACATTAGACTCAATCCTTTTTTCTAGTTACACTAGACAGACTATAACGCGGCTTCAGGTGAAAAGTTTTATTCAGAGCAGCAGCAGCAGGGTGAAGCAAAAACAGTCATTGCTACAGTGCCTGTAAATTTATCAATCTAGAATACTTTTAGTGTGACTTCACGACTGAGTGAGTCAGTCCCGCTGGTATATACGCATCGTCGAAGCAAAGGTTAGGTTGTGCCATTATTGTCTTTATATTACTACTGCAAGAGTGCAGCTACGATGAGTGTCATCTCAAATACAAAACTGGTGACATAATTTGATATTTGAATGCAGTGATAATAAATTAATTAATTTCTATAGTACCCCAAAGAGTACCTAATTCCATCCTGGTGCTACGCATATGCCGCAGGAATCGACCCTAATATCTCGACGGTTTCAAAGCGAGCACCTGCACCCTTTGGTCAAACCAGGGTGGCCATTTTGGGGCAAAACAATCTTATTCACTCAGTAAGGGGAAATTAAAAAAATACTTGCATAAAAATGTTAGAAAATGACGAGCAGGATTTAGATCGGTGCGTAATTTAATTAAGGATTTGGTGGCTAAGTGGTTTTACATTTGAAAATGCATTACTCATATTTTTCCTTTTTAAATAGCTAATGTTTTTTTATATAATTACTTAGTTGAAGGCGGTATATGCGTTTTTTTAATCGCGTCGGAATGAAGAAAGTGAACGCATCTTTCTGAGCCTTTAACATCTTGATTTAAAGAAGAAAGTCGATATTCTAGGTTGGTTGCCATCTAATCTGTAAGGGTTCTGGTTCAGAAGTTAAAAATGTGTTTTTTCTTAGGCAAAATTATTACTTGACTTCTTAATATTTCTAAATATATAGATTCCGAAAATTCCCCATAAATTACACAAGTTTTTCATTACGTCAGCGCAACTATAAATGAAGAAAATGAAGGCCTACTTTTTGCCTGCTTTTAGTTAGGCAATTTTGCACAAATTCTGGTCCGCTTGGACTGGGATGCCAAATTAAAGTGTCTGTGCATTTATGGCATCTCATTCCTACTTCATAAGCTCACTGTTTGCAGATCTACCGGCAATATCAGTCAGGCACTTACGATTCATGCAACACTCTGCAGCCAGGCTCGTCTGTCGTTAGAGTCGCAGTTGCCATTTTATAATTCTTCTCGCCGACCTGCACTGGCTTACAATCAAGCAGCCTATCAACTTTAAGGATTAGTTACTCACTTTTAGACTGCTTCATTCTCGGATTTCTGTCTACATATCAGAACTTCACCCTCACCAAGCTAGCCATCGTACAACCATTCTTCTGACTCAAATCATTTTGTTGAGCTTCGAATGAACCTGAATATCTTTAGAGATCATGCCTTTAGTTTGTGTTCTCCTGAACCCTAGAACTTACTCCCAGCTGACTTTACGACATCCCATATTTTATATAATTAAAAAAGACACCAAGAGCACACCTGTTTCTTATAGCATTGGCTGAGCCCTTGTTACTGATCCTTCGCGCGCTAATATGTGCTGTTACTTTGCTTGCTACCACTAATGCATGTTGACAATTTGCATGTAACCTCTAACCATATTATACACGTTGAAACTGTGTAATGTTAATAGTAAACATAGGTTTTATGCTTCCTTGATAGCATGCATATGTAAAGTGCGTAGAACGAAACTAATTTCTCTGAGGGTGTTATAAAAACGTATTACTTTTATAAGTCGTTGGCTATTTGTTGGCTTCAAAGTCATTATAAGATAGGGCACAGGTGTCAGACATTCGCTTCGCGTGCTCCAGATAAGCTCTAGTGAGAGAGAAATCGAGTTCAATTGAACCTACTACATAGCTAAAGTTCAGAGTGCGAATCGTATCTATCGACGACTGCCACAGCACGACGACATCATACCGGAAACGCCCACCAAGCTTTCAAGCAGAACAGGATAGCCATGGGTGAGGTCATCTATTATCGCATGCATTAATAATATAGTTTGGTCCCTTCATTTGTTCGCTACAGCCTACCTATCAGATCTACTACCCCCACCAGGCTAAGCATCGTACCACCAACCTTTCGTAACCTGATTGTTCACCAATACCGAATACATACTACGAATCCTTTAGAGACTGTGCCTTTGGTTCATATGTCCCAAAGCCTGGAACTAACCCCCCCCCCTCCGCAGCCTCCGTCACAACATCCCCTGACTTGATCACATTTAAAAAGAAATCAAAAACACACCTATTTAACACTGCATTTACTGGGTCTCTGTGATACGTCCTTTATGATATGCGTGCTGACACTGTGCATGCTGCCACTAACCACACTTGCATGCTGACCGTGTACATGCCACCTTCAACCATGCTATTATTTCTGTTTATCGAGCATGCTACCACTAACGATTCGATTGTGTTTCATTTGCATCAAATGTAAAGCGCCTAGAAAGAGATCGAGTTCTTCACTGAGAGCGCTTTATCAAGTGTGCTATTATTGTTATTTGTTAGTAATTTCTTTCTATGCGACGCACTTTAAGTCGCAAATAAAAATCCGGCTTGTCGATTATTTAGGAATACTGCTAACTAGGAAGTTGCACATTAGTGGTGAGCCGAATGATCACTTGAACTAGGGAATATCAAATGTGTTGAAGCTGTTGCCTTGAATTATCCGTTTGTCATGTCTTCTCTCTATTTCAACAAGGAAAATAGTGTGGGCCCACTTGTAAGATTCGTAAGAAGTTGGTTGATTTACAATTAAGAATGGCTAAAAATATAATTTTCTTAGAGAAACTTCAGTACAAATTTCACCACCCTATCAGCATATTGGACGGATAACGACAGAAGATTGCACTACGAACATTGATCCGGCTTGGAGTTTGTCACGGGTCTATGCTGGTTGCGGATCCACCAGATTTAGGGAAATGATGACTTGGGGTAAATAGACAATCTTTTATCAAACGATTTTTATAGAAATAGCTATTAATGATAATAATTATTATTCAGTAGTAAGCTACCTCGCGGAAACAATTATTCACCGCTGGCATGCTCTTGAATTGTTGAACACTGGAATTGTAATAGCAACCTCTTACAAAGAAACATTGCATTAGTGTCTGCATTCGTGGAAATAAGTACCACAATCAACGATATTGAGATCAAGACTCCTGCCCGAGGATTCTGCACTTTCCTGAGCAAAATATTAGCCTACAGTTTATGTACTGCCACCATTCAGTACCACGCTAGGCACCGGCTCTATAAATGTGCAAATACTCGCATGCAAGCAAACGCGAGTATTCAAGTACAACTTACTGTGATCCAGGCATCAACTCGGACAAGAAAGGCAGGTGAGATCCGAGTATCAACTCAGAACCAGTATTCGCTAGGAGGTAAATAATTGCTGCTATCTCATCTCAATATAGTGATACATCGATACAAGGTAGAGAGATGAAGTCAGATGAAAAATGTGCACCTACTTTTTTAAGTTACCGACCATTCAACCTTTCTCAGTAAAATGCATCATAATATAAAAAAAATCCTTGGCCAACCGCTTTCGTTATTTCAGCGCGATCATATGCCGAGTGAATGTCATACCATGTAAATTTATCCGTATATCTCTATCCTCGTGGAACGACCAAGGGGTGATCATTATGCATCACCATGATCGACATGACCAAGAGGGGTTAATGCTCCCTTTTATTCTTTACATACCCAAGAAGGGTCACCACTGCCACTTCCTCATAAGCTCAGTCTCCAGAATAGGCGTGCCTGCAGGTCTGAATAGAAGCATTAACCAAAGGAGATCACTTTGTCTGATGCAAAGGATTGACAGGAATCTCAAACTGCAAAACCAATCTCCTGCAAGCTGCCCCTGTGACGCATTCTCCATACCATGACAGGGAAATTTGACTCCTACGCATGGCAGCATTGCCTACCCAAAGAAAGACCTTACTTCTGACAAGATGCATGCCGTTACACGGAGTGAGCATGGGTGCTGCTGGTAAGCGATCCTTCCACATGAAGTGTTACTAAGTTCGTGAGAGCTAATCAAAATGGCGCTCCGATCGAATCCTATTTTAACAAGCGTAGGTAAAGAAAGAATCTTCTGGCCGTTATTCCAGCACATGCAGTATGCCTGCACGATAGCCACTTAGCTAGTGCTCCGAGCACAACGTATTCAACCAAGTACAAGCAAAGAAGAATACCCTATGCCTTAAGCTAACTCGGTTCGGTCAAGGCCAGACCGAAAGCTCGATAAAGCTTACATGCCAGCTGTTTTCTTAGGAATAGAAAACGATAACTACAGTCATAGGCTATATATATATATATATATATATATATATATATATATATATATATATATATATATATATATATATATATATATATATATATATATATATATATATATATATATAGCCAACAATTGTGCCCGAAACCGAAACCGAACCACTTACATTTCAACCTTAGGTAATAAAAATAACAATACACTTGATAAAGCGCTCTCTGAGAACTCAATCTCTTTCTAGGCACTTTAAATTTGCTGCAAAAAAAACAAGATTGAATGGCAAGCGATATCATGCTTGATAAACAGGATGAATAACATGGTTAGGGGTGACATGCACAGGGTCAGCATGCAAGTGTGGTTAGTGGCAGCATGCACAGTGTCAGCACGCATAAGAACATAAAGGACAAATCACAGGGACCCACTAATTGCTGTCCTAAATAGATACGTTTTTAAGTTCTTTTTAAATGTGGTCAAGTCATGGGATGTTCTGACGCAAGTTGGGAGGGAGTTCCAAGGTTTGGGAGCATACGAACTAAACGCACGGTCTCCAGAGGGTTTGAGGTTTGTACGAGGTATTGGTAAACTGTTTGATTCCGAAAAGCGGGTGGTACTATGCTTGGCTTGGTGGGGAAGTAGATCTGAGAGATTGGCTGAAGCCAAAGAATAAAGTGATCTAAAAGTGAGCGGCAAAACCTTGAAGTTGATCCGTTGCTTGACTGGTAGCCTGTGCATGTTGGCAAGAAGTTGTGTAATGTGGCAGCTGTGACACTCACGACAGACAAGCCTAGCTACGGAGTATTGCACCAGCTGTAAGCGACAAATTGCACATGCCGTTACGCCAGCAAGCAGAGAGTTACAGAAGTCACGGCGAGATGTCACAAATGCTTGGACCAACTTAGATGTGGTATCTTTATCTAAGCAAGCCCGAACTTTAGTAATGTTATGTGGCTGAAAGTATGCAGACTTGACTGTGGAGCTGATGTGATCGTAATAATAATTATAATGCGCTTGATAAAGCGCCCTCAGAGAACTCAATCTCTTTCTAGGCGCTTTAAATTTGCTGCAAATGGATCATCTAACGAAAGGTCACTTTGGAACATGTCACCTAGATTTCGTGCAGATTCAGCAGGAGATATGCTGGCAGAGCCGATTTGGAGCGTTAGCCTTTCCAATTTCCGAATCACACTTTATTTGCCTATAACTAGCAAGTTAGTTGTATCATTTTATTTAAGAAAATCTACTGCCATCCATATGTGGATGTCATCAATATATGCAGCAAGTGAGTTGAGAGATTTCGAGGTGCTTAAAGGCTGGGAGGGATCAAAGAAAAAGTACAACTGAGTGGCATCCGCATAAAAGTGAAAGCCTAGATTGTGCTTGGCAATCACATCAGCAAGAGGGAGAGTATAAATCGTGAAAAGAACCGGACCTAGCACGGAGCCCTGAGGTACCCCATATTTCAGAGGTACCTCGCATGATCTTTGGAGTCGCATTATTTGCTGGCGACTTTGCATGGTCAAAAAATTTAAAGAAATTAAATGTAACGTATCTTTGTCTGCAACTCAACGAAGTCGATAAGTCAGAGTGCTTCGCTGGAAAGCTTGTTATAGCTCACTCAAAGCTTGGAATATAAAAAACCTTTTGTGCAACACCCACTTAATCTTTGTATCGTTGCGAACTTCTAGATTAAGTTGCATCAAGTTTATTATCTTACTGAGCGATCTATAGTGTTGGTTTCAGCTAGCTTTTGCGACACTGCATGACACCTCTCTTGGGATACAATAGAAGACTGTATTTCATGTTTGCGGCTGGATTTCACTCCAACTTGCAATCGGTAAGGAGGCTGAGCCGTGATGGCGCACTAGTTCAGAGGTCAGAAAACTCCGGCCTTTAGGCCAGATACGGCCTTGCTAGTACTCCAGTCCCGCCTAGCGGCCCCCTAGTTACTTATTTTGGATCCGGCCTAATTGAGTTGTGACGGTTTTGTACCCATTCTTTACTGCCGGTTGCAGCTCAAGCTGTGGCTCGTGTTTATTTTTGGAACTGGTGTCAGGCGCTTCTATGAAACAGAAGCAGCTAACTTGGGGATAAACGATGATAAACGGCTACCACTGTCACTGCTGTGCATGACTATGTGTCTGCTGCCACTAGTTTTCCGCATGGCCACGCCCAGTCCGCCTAACCGACGGAGTGGGCGGGTTTCATCTGACCTAATTTGCCTTTTTGACCTCCTGAAAGGGCCTACCGGTGCGATAAATTTGCCAACCCATGCACTAGATAAAGCGGTTGCTTTTCACGACCTTGATTCCGAGGTTGTGGGTTCGAATCCTACGGTGGGCGACCCTTTATTGCCCTGCAGGAGGTGATGATGACCATAAAGGCTCTTCTGTGGCTATACAAAATATGTTGTTGAATCGGCTAGTATTTTTGATGGTTTGCTATTGCAGTCACCTTTAAAACCAAATAATTGCTAAGCAGACGTCTAGGGTATGTCTGTCTCAAAATAGCGACGCCGAATTTGGAGCCAGTGTGGACATCAGAGCCTGATAATGCCTCGGGTCCAGCTTAGAGCCTTGTAAAAGTGTGCACAGATGACTTGATCCCAACAGCTTCCTGCCACCAAAGTGGTTCTCAGAGTTTTCTTACGCATTTACTAAAGAAAAACGCCAAGACGATTGAAGCAAGATAAGCGTGATAGCATTATCACTAAACAAGCTCATCGTTGCAAAACCTTACCATTTACCACATCGGCGCATCACCATTGCCTTCGAAATTGTTCCTTTTACATGTTGCAAGATGGTTCCCAAAGAAAACGGGTCGCTAAAGATGTATCTAGATAACTCATTCTCGTGAAATTGACATGCCCTCGATGGCGCCAATGAGTAGAGAGAATTGATTCTCGCAAGACCGGAGATTGGTCTCGAGTTCATACTGCATCCCCAAGCAAGCTCAAACAAGCTGTGCAAGAGTCACAGTCCCCAAGCTCTTGCACGGGAAGTGTATGACAGAGCACGGCAGCATGGGCCAAATACCAAATAAGAACCCCTCTGCCGACTAAATTGGTTATTAGCATAGATACAGGCTTGTTCTCTCTTAACCCTTCGAATTAGCTGCGGTCGGAGCTCCGTTTGAGTGGCTCTCGCATGCTCATCGACACTCTTTGCACCAATCGTCGAGCACCAATTCAGCTTGCCTCTTGTGTGAGCCATAACGAATCTAGTCGAGAGAAAAGTAGTTACTGAGTAGCCCATTATATCCTGCTCAGGTCTAACCTTTGCTATGTCTGAGCTTAGAGACATTAACACAGGTGCAGTTTACGCACCGTAGGTGGCTGCAATATAAGCACCTATTCAATATTCGCTGCGTCTACTTGGGTTAAATAGGGCTGCAAAATGTGAACCCTGTCAATCTTTGCTGCGTCTACTCAGGACTAACTAGGGAGGGTTGAAATATGATTATCCAGCCAATCTTCGCTGTGTCTACTCAAGAGTATCTGTCGAAACGGTTCGACGCCTATACTCAAGGGTAAGGTAAGCAAATTTTCCATTGCTACTTCCCTTTCCGCCGTCTGATTAGCGTGGGATTGTGCTGCCATCACTAATCTGCACATTGCCAGGGATCTTGGACTACGCCTGGTAGTAGCACCACAATGAGGCCCCACCGTAAATCCACGTACCCTTGTGGTTTTGCCCCACGCCCACCTCAACGAGCGTCCTCGAGGCTTGTGGGGCGAAGAAATATATCTAATTAGACATCACTCACTGTTCGCTTCACCGAGAATGAAGTACTCAAGTCAATGTCGCTGCTTAGGTTAGTGGTGCTTACCTGTTCCTCAATAGACACCACCGCGAACTAGTCACCGCCCCAGCCACCTGACGAACTCATAACGCCTCACGTTCCGGCTTGTCGCCGCTTCATCGCTCCTTCAATGATTTTCGCAAAGGGTTTTGCATTGGCATTCGCCATTTATAAGACCAGCCGATCCGACGCTTGTTCAAGTCACCCTCAGTCTACGCTAGCTGCCTGCCTTTTTTCATATTCGACGCTCATCATATAACAGAGGCTCGGCTGTACTGCTGCCATCAATACCACTGATGGCTGCCTTCAAATTAATTCAATTCGACATCTGTACCATCGACGAAGCACGCCGACAAGGACTATCGACAAGCGATATCCAGCCAACTCGTTTTACTTCTCCAGGCCCCGGCAAAAGATGCAAAAACTACAGGTTTTAGTGATCTAACGAATTGAAAGTTATTATATATCAGATACACAATTCGTGGTCATAAATTAATGGATTCGTAGGTTGGGTGGTAGAGTGAAGGCATGATAAGATAGAAAAACTCAAATTTCGCTCCCTGATGTAGAGCATGCCCGACGGTGCTTAAATAGGGGGCCTGACTTTCAGGTATAGCGTACTTGCATTACATAACGTTATGGAATAAGTTTATATAGTATTAGCAGCAGCGAGCTATCATAAATTATCCATGAAGCGGTAAGAGTCACCAGAGATAAAAGAAATGGGTCGCTAAGAAAAGTGGGCAAAGAAGAAGAAAATGAAATTAACCCGAGCCGCTCCTAGCTAGACAGCTGGAGAATATGTCCAACCAGGCCCTAATGATCCTGCTGCATGCCACAAGCCCGGGCTGGAAGCATCCTCATAGCTAGTAACAAAATTAGCTTGATCTCGACGGAGCACTCATCAAATGACATTTATTTGCCGTTCCAGTTCAGAACTTGGGTTTGAACTCTTTTTTTAAAGCAACCAGTGTGTCACTACATGGCGATGCCTTGTCGCGGGGCCATAGCACGGCCAGAGAAATGCAGTTTCGCATCTTTCAAAAGTTTGTGTGGATATTTTGCTAATGCTGTGAGCGTTAGAATGCGGAATTTATTTTTAGAACTCGCTAATTAAGCATGTCTTCATGGGGTTAATTGTATCCTCAATAGCATTAGAACATACAAAATGTTAGCAAAACTTAGCTCGCTTGAGAAGAATCGCTGGCTTTCGTAACTAAATTAGCATGTAAATCATGCCTAACTTTTCTGCTTCATGCTACAATTGCGAATAATATAATTTAGAAAAATTTTATTTGTCCTTTTATTAAGCTTCCTTACGGAAAAATTCTATTCTTGAGAGAGAGAGAGAGAGTCTATGACTAATTGTATTCTTGAGGTCTATGACTGGAGCACGTTATGGCAAGTGAAATTCTTCAGGTCGTCCTTAGTATTTTTTTAAAGTAACTGCTGCTGCATCAGCCCATGTGTCATCCGATATGGAAATTCTTTCTTCATCTTTCTTTTCACTTAAGCATTTATTAAGACACAGTAGCGTTAAAGTTTATTTTATTCTACTTATTCTGATATAGTGAACACTTTGCGACTATTTAAACGAGTGGCGGAGCTTCACAGACGACTCACAGCCAGTTTTTGAATTTTGTAATCCATAATTCGAAAGTACATTTGATAAAGCGCGAAAAAACATAGATAATAGCATCTGAATCATATGAAGACGCGTTAAAGCTTCGTCAATCATGAGGTAGCTTCCAGCTCGTAGTTGCGGCTTTAAACCGATGTCAGAAATTTTGCCATCGTGGTGCAATTAAAGAATCACGAACCAGTCGACGGTTTGAACTGGAGAACAAGCAGCAAGTACGTCAACCACGTACCCAGAATCTGCAATAAGGTAGCAATTCATTGAAATTCTGCATGCATTAAATTCATTGAAATGCTGCGTGCGTGATTTGGGTTTCTAGCTGCAGCCATTATTTTCATTCAGATTCTGCTTAGAAATACCTACCATATCATTGCTGGTAGACATAAGGTCACTCTAATGAAATCGAAATAGTAAGCCCGAGTTTTTATTTATTCAGTTTGTAATCTTACCACCGAAGGATCACATTTCTTTAATTAAAGAAGACAGTGCAGTTTGCATTCACAGGAGGCTAAACGAATTTAACCTTTCCCCTTGGACGAGGTACTTTAGCAAAAACTTTGATTTTCCTAATAGAGGTAAATATCGACACCAGCTATGATTACAACCAAAGAGGATTGTTTGTACCGTATTCTGTACTTCTGTTCTTAATGATATTTAAATGCAAAAAAAAGATTAAAACCTTGCCCTTGTTAGTTTAGGCACTCCTTCTTGCCGACGTACTTGCCAAGCATAATCCAGGCTTCAGTTCTTATACAGATTACGCCCAGCTATCCCAGCATCCCCCTGACAGCGTGCAGTGCTGACATTTGCACTTGGATGACAGCAAACTTTATAAAATTGAATGACGACAAAACCAACTTACTAATTATGGGAAACCGGCGTTTTATCCGGATACTAAAAAGTCTTGTTCTCCAAGTTAGCTCTACTAGCATATCTCCCGTGGCCTCCGCGAGGAATCTGAGTGCCCTCTTCCGAAAATGCCTCGCTGGTTTGGTTCAGTGGTTAAGGTGCTCGCCCCGACCAAGGTCTGGCTGAGTTTGTGGGCTCGAGGCATAAGTGAAGCGCCTGAATAGAGATTACGTTCTCTTGGGGCGCTATACAATTGAATTATATTATATTTTCCCTTAGATGAAAATATCGGTGTCACCGTCAAATCTTCCTTCTTTCACTAATGCAACATGGCCACAATTTGGGCTCGCTTGAAATAAGGACACCGCAGACACCGAGCTGCTTCACGAATTAGTGAAATCCCGGTGAAAATTCGGTAATTCACTGCAACTTGGGTCTTCCTGCCGGAGCGAGACGCAGCAGCTGCAGCGAGCTTGCAGTTGGTACAAAGCTCGGCTGCTTCGAGGCTTCTCCGCCGCCGCCGCCGCCGCCGCCGCCGCCGCCGCCGCCGCCGTCGCCGCCGCGGGTAGGCTAGGCCAGACTAGACTGTCGTGGGAGTCGCAATTGCCATGAATTTTACCTCTGCTCAATGATCTGTGCTGGCTGCCAACGAAGCAGCACATCAGCTCTCACTATCCCTCCTATCACTGAACTGAGGTCACTCTCCAAGCTCTGGCTCTCCCTTACCTATCTGTACAGTCGCCCCCATCCACTCGTCGAACTCTGGTCGATTTCTTGTGCCCTCGCAAAATCAAAATCCCTCGGATGCATTTTGCATTAAGGCATTTTGCTCCCAGTGCTGGGAAGCGCTTGCGACGTTACGTCAGCTCCTGATGGGAAAACATTAAAAAGAAGCGGAAAACCTGTCTTTTTTTCACACCTCCACCTTTGTTCTAGCCAAATTAATTGTGCTTCAATGAGGTTGGCGTAATAAACCGCACTCGCCGTGGCTAAGGGTAGCGTTGAAATGTTTAAATATAGCTTGCCAGTGAGCCTGCCTTGTTTTTTGTCATGTATTCTACGCTTTGCCTACCTGCTCACGATTGGTTGAGTGCAGCTAGACGTGGGGTCCCACACACCAGTGGTCGTGAGTCTTTTATGTACTGTTGCGGAATTTTCTTTGAGTGATAACTGTGCGCTTTTATAGGGTTTCCAAATCTGGATACCTTGCATGGCGTTTCATGTTGTTCCTTACTTATCCTGGGTTAATTTTAAAGCACCTGAACAGATAATAAGTTTTCTGACGGCATATATATGATAATCTTTATTACTATCATTATTATAAATATGCATATGATATGAGTGAATATGTATGCCTTTCAATTACAGTTTAGAGTGTTTTGGGTGACACGTTTCCGAAATTCGTGCAGTGCTTTGAAAATCTTACGGTGCTTTAAAAATTTAGCTGTGAACTAAAACTTTTACCGTGCCTTAAATGCCTCGTGTCTTTGAGACACTATAAATACCCTTTCTCTCTCTCTCTCTCTCTCTCTCTATAAATATATATATATATATAATAATAATAATAATAATTCTTTTGATAAAGAACCCTCGGAGAACTCAATCTCTCTCTAGGCGCTTTACATTTGCTGCAAAGGGAAATGCAATTGAACGGTGAGTAATATCATGCTTGATAAACAAAGAAAATGAATAATATGGTTAGGAGTAACATGCACAGGGTCAGCATACAAATGTGGTTAGTAGCAGCATGCACAGTGTCAGCACGCAAAAGCACACGAAGGACGAATCACAGAGACCCACTAAATGCTGTCCTAGATAGGTGTTTTTTAAGTTCTTTTTAAATGTGGTCAGGTCAGGGGATGTTCTGACGCAGGTCGGAAGGGAGTTCCAGGCTTTGGGAGCATACAAACTAGATGCACGGTCTCCATAGGATTTGAGGTTTGTACGAGGTATTGGTAGACTGTTGGATTCCGAAAAGCAGGTGGAACTCACTGCTTACTGGCCTACCAGCATGTGCGATCAGGCGATTGCAGCTGGTGCAAAACTCTGCAGCTAGGCTTGTCTGTCGTGAGCGTCGCAGTTGCCAAATTACTCCACTTCTCGCCGACCTGCACTGGCTACCAGTCAAGCAACGGATTGACTTCAAGGTTTTGTAGCTCACTTTTAGGTCCCTTCATTTTATGGCTCCAGCCTATCTGTCAGATATACTACCCCATCAGGCCAACCATCGTACCACCCGTTTTTCAGAATCCAACAGTCTAGAAATACCTCGTACATACCTTAAATCCTTTGGAGACCGTGCATTTAGTTCATATGCTCCCAAAGCCTGGAACTCCCTCCCGACCTGCGTCAGAACATCCCATGAACCTGACCACATTTAAAAGGAACCTAAAAACACACCTATTTAAGACAGCATTTAGTGGGTCCCTGTGATTCGTCCTTGATGAGCTTATGCGTGCTGACACTGTGCATGCTGCCACTAACCACATTTGCATGCTTACCCTGTGCATGTCACCCTTAACCATATTATTCATTGTGTTTGTTTTTCAAGCATGATTTTACTTACCATTCATTTGCATTTTTCTTTGCAGCAAATGTAAAGCGCCTAGAAAGAGATTACCTTCTCTGAGGACGCTTTATCAAGTGAATTATTATTATTATTATTATTATTACGATGCTTGGCCTGATGGGGTAGTATATCGGAGAGATAGGCAGGAGCCAAAGAATGATGTGACCTAAAAGTGAGCTAAAAAACCTTGAAGCCAATCCGTTGCTTGACAGGTAGCCAGTGCAGGTCGGCGAGAAGTGGTGCAATATGGCAACTGCGACGCAAACGACAGACATGCCTAGCAGCGGAGTTTTGCCCCAGCTGCAATCGCCTGATCGCACATGCTGTTAGGCCAGTAAGCAGTGAGTTGCAGAAGTCGAGACGAGATGTCACGAATGCATAGACCAACTTGGACGTGGTATCCGTATCTAAACAAGCCCGAATTTTAGCAATGTTATGAAGCTGAAAATAGGCAGATTTGACTGTGGAGCTGATATAGTCGTCTAACGAGAGGTCGCTTTGGAAAGTGACACCTAGATTTCGAGCTGATTCGACAGGAGATATGCTGGTAGAGCCAATTTTGAGCGTCAGCCTTTCCAATTTGTGAATCACAGTGGGTTTGCCCATAACTAGTAAGTCAATTTTATCATCGTTAAGTTTTAGACAATTTGCTGCCGTCCACGTGTGGATGTCATCAATACATGCAGCAAGTGAGTTGAGAGAATTTGAGGTGCTCAAAGGCTGGGAGGGATCAAAGCAAAGGTACAACTGAGTGTCATCCTCATAGAAGTGAAAGCCTAGATTGTGCTTGGCAATCACATCAGCAAGAGGGAGAGAATAAAGCGTGAAAAGAACCGGACCTAGCACGGAGCCCTGAGGTACCCCATATTTCAGAGGTACCTCGGATGATCTTTGTCCATTCACGTCAATACTCTGGAGTCTCCCATTGAGATAGGACGTGAACCACTGCAGAGCAGTGCCAGTGATGCCCAGGGGAGATGAGAGGCGCTCTAGAAGAACTTTGTGATCGATGGTATCAAAAGCTGCCAAAGATCAAGCAAAACAAGCAGAGACACTCTACCCATTTCTGCATTCCTAAATAGGTCGTTGTATACACGAAGCAATGCTGACTCTGTGGAGTGATTAGCTCTAACGCCAGACTGAAACTTACTATCAAGGTGTGAGGTTTCGATATATGAGTTCAGCTGGTTTGCCACGACCAGTGTCTCTGATAGGAATTGTAGAAGCGAGACTGGGAGGTAGTTAATAATAATAATAATATTGCACTTGATAAAGCGCCCTCAGAGAACTTAATCTCTTTCTAGGCGCTTTACATTTGCTGCAAAGTGATACGCAATAGAATAGTAAGTAAAATCATGCTTGAAAAACAAACAAAATGAATAACATGGTTAGGGGTTACATGCACTGGGTCAGCATGCAAATGTGGTTAGTGGCAGCATGAACAGTGTCAGCACGCATAAGCACATCGAGGACGAATCACAAGGACCCACTAAATGCTGTCCTAAATAGGTATGTTTTTAAGTTTCTTTTAAATGTGGTCAGGTCAGGGGATGTTCTGATGCAGGTCGGGAGGGAGTTCCAGGCTGTGGGAGCATACGAGCTAAATGCACGGTCTCCAAAGGATTTAAGGTTTGTACGAGGTATTTCTAGACTGTTGGATTCCGAAAAGCGAGTGGTACGATGCTTTGCCTGATGGGGTAGTGTATCTGAAAGATAGGCTGGAGCCATAGAATGAAGAGACCTAAAAGTGAGCGACAAAAGTTGCTTAAGTTCTCTTGGTCTAGTGTCGATTTCTTGAGAAGTGGCCTGACTACAGCTTTTTGGAAGGTGCTGGGACATGACCTGAGGCTAATGACATATTAATGATGTTAGTTTTGCATGGAAGCAGCAGATCCATGCAATGCAGGAGCAGGACAGTGGGAATAGGGTCCAGAGAACTTGTCTTCTTTGATTGAGATACGAACTTTAGGACTAGATCACTAGTGACCTGCTTCAATGTAGACATTGAGGTGCAGCCAGGAATTGGGGAACAGCATTCTAGTGGGGAGGTTGTCATCTCAGGGATGGATTCCCTGATGTTGTCTATCTTCTGCACAAAGAATCGAGAGCAGCGATCGGCTAGATCATCACAAGGATCATCAGGTAAGGAGCTAATCTGGGAGCGGTTGAGGAGATGGCTGATCGTCGACATCAGCATTTTGGGTTTTTGCGCATCTGTGATTCAACAATATTTCTATAGAAGCTAGACTTGGCCTTTGCTAGGATCGATTGGTACGACCTACAGTAGTCTTCATATGCCTGTCGATGGACAGTCTGTCCAGATCTTTTGCATGCTTTTTCAAGCTTTCGCTTAGTATACCTGGCTAGTTTAATGTCTGTAATAAACCATAGGCCGTCTGGGCGGGGGCGCACAGTGAGCTTTGTCAGAGGTGCAAACTCGTCGAGCGTGTCAGCTAGTGTCGTGTTGTAGCTATCTACCAATGATGACAGATCGGAGGGAGGACTGAGCAGCAGAACTGAAGCAGATATTCTCGCACGGACAGCATCAATGTCAAGGGTCTTGAGGTTTCGTGATTCACAGGTTATTTTAGAGGAGGAGGTGGGCATACACTGTAGATTGAATGAGATCTGCATGTGGTCAGATAAGCAGGATTTGGTAATAATTGGTGATGACAAAGTGCAGTTGCATGAGAAAATCTGGTCGAGTGTGTGACCCTTGATGTGAGTAGGGCCATGCACATGAGCCACAAGAGACAATGAGTCAGTCATATATATATATATATATATATATATATATATATGAAGCTAATATATTCATCGACTGAAAGATCAATAATTAGCAATGATAACACCAGACGTGTGTATGGCACACTCATAGAACTAAATATATTTATAGGCACACAAAATACGCTGTAAGTTATTCATTCAAACATAGTTGTGACCACATGCACGTTACCAGCACGCGTAAGCGCACAAAGGGTAATTCACAAGGGCCCTGCAAACGCTGTGAGAACACAGACACCTAGATCAGAGAGTTATATCAGAGATCAGATCAGATCAGAGAGTTTTATCAGAGGCAAACTGCAAATCGAATTTGTAGAATGAAAGGCACTGCAGTTTCGCAGTATGCTTCAATTTATACTGAATTATTTTGCAGTTCATATTTTCGCTTAAATTAATAAGGCTGTTTTCTATGAGCGATTTTGGCAGAAATAGCCTCCAGGCTGTTGAGATAATTTGAGGTGTAATAGGAATATGTATATAATAATAGGAAATGTGTAATATATATATATATATATAATATATATTATATTATATATACATAAAATATATAATAGGAATATGTAAATAGCCTCCTGTCTGTTGAGATGATTTGAGGTGTGATAGGGCCGGCGAGGACTGGAGCATGTGCGGAGTCGCGTTTCGTCTACATTTAAAAGACAATTAAGTTGCACTTGGAAATTCTGAAGTCAGTGCGAACCGAACTAAATATATAAGATAAAAAAGACTCCAGACGGACTGATCCCCGTTGTACCACATACATTTAACATTCATCTTATTTATTCACCGTTTGTTGCTGTAATCAAGACTGAAATGTCATCGATTTTGATATGACCCGATCTGCTGAACAGCAATGCTAGTGACGCCGTCAACGAGAACTTTATTGCCCAGAAAACCAGTATTCCTACCCCTTCAGAAAAGATTAAAGCAACAAGACTTTAGAAAGTAAAGGTCTTGCAAGAATTAGATGCTTTAGCCTCGGGCTTAAGATTCTAGGCAGATTACTTTCCGAAACGACTAATCTGGCCACAGGCTTCTTTTCAGCTTACTGAACATGTGCCCAAGTCTGGCTATCGCTTCGGTTAGTTAATCATACTGGGGAGAAAGCTCTTTAGGCCGACTTTTTCTTTCTAATTCCCTTCAGTGAGGCACGCCAGATTTCAAGAGGAATTTTTTTCATGCTTATTATTTAAGCATTTTAGTGCTCTTAGTTATAACCCAGAATATTTTCCGTCTTTCAAGAAAGGCCTAGAATTGCTAGACGTTCGAGCTACTTACCGCAAACATATTGTCATTTGATACCAGAAAGAAAGAAAATATGGAGAATCCTGTATTTTCATTGGCAAAATTCATAAATAGTTGCAGCTAAAATATAAAAGACGAGTTGTGTACTATTGTAGAATGTTGCCAAATATTCGTTGCGGACTTTTTATCAAATACAGTGAAAATCTGCCTACCTGTGACAACTGCGCATTGTCGTAACAGCCACTGTTTGCTGGAACCATTTGTAAATGCTCGTTACATTCCTTGGCCTACAAAAATCGAGCAGTCTCAAACTGCGTGCAATGCACCTCTGAAATACTGACTAATTTGCCTGCTTCATTTAAGAACAATATAGATACATCCAGCTTTAAAATAAACTTTTCATTGCATCTCGGTACCGCCGCCAGGCAACAAAAATAAATCTCTGTGGATGTAGGAAAATCGTTACTACCATGATACGTGTGAATCATTACACTGTTGAGGGGTACCTTAATTTTACATAAATACCATAACAGGTCTTAAAAGGTCATTTTTAACTATTTACGACTTCAATAAAATTAAAAAATAAATGAGGAACTATTTTTGCTTCTGCAATTATGTTCTAGTTTTTATTTATTGTTATTTTCAATTGATTTAATCGTATTTTCTTACTTTCATGGGTACCTAATTCTAACTTGTTTCTAATTTGCATTGTTGTCTAGTTTCCTTAGATTGACGAAATTTAAAACCTAAATCAGTCTGTGTAATGCATCTTTCCTGGGAACAACGAGTGGCGACTGAGCAATTTCAAATAGTTGATAGAATTTTACCAAGCCAATAATTTTCAAATTATATCGGTCAATATATTTTTAAGATATGAACAAAAACTTGCAAAAGAATTCACACACGCATTGACGTTGGGAAAGCATGAAGATTAAATAATACCGAACGCTACACTTGGGAGAGGCTATAATCTATTTAGCAGCAATCAGCAGGTTCGAAAATTTAGCTGTACTTTATACGTACAGAGTAGAGTGTACCATGTCGCCTACCTGTACGGCTAACCATTCGAGCAAGGCATTTCCATCCAATGATTATTGTTGTATAATAGTGCCATCGCACAAATTATGAAATCTGCACTAGAAATCTTCGTCTGAATTGATTATCCAAAATATGGCTCGGGATTTTGTGCAGAATACAATCTTTAGTTACTGCTGTGGTAAAAATGTCTTGAAAATTGCCCTGGAATTGCACACTCTGTTCGATAAATGTGTAAGTATCTAATAATGTAGAGCTCGCAGAAGCTCATACAAGGTCATCAATCCAGCCCATAAATAATTCATAGCAATTCAGGGGCTCTCACAATAAAAGCTCAGTCATTTCATCGAAATTCAACCGATTACGGTTCAAAAGGTTAGCTTTATATAAGCTTCTTACTTTCGTAAAGAAATTAAACGCATTGCTTACGTGCTTGACTCTATTCCGGGTTCGTGAACCAGTAAAACATGATATGTGAATCTAATTTTTTTTTATTTCATTCCGCTTCGAGGTGCAGCTATTATGTCTGATTCGTTCTGAGATGAGAGACCTTGTCAGCTGTTCAACTTAGCCTCGCTAAGCGTTATTTGTGATTAAATACACAATCGCGGTCTGCTGCAGCGTTGACTATGCTCCCTGGTGGCTGATTGTTGATTGATGCTGAAGCATTTATTTGACAGCATAGAACTCTCTGAGGCTATGTGCCAACTAGACTGAGTAATTCAGCCTTTCGTTAAACGACTGACCTCGCTGACTCGGGTGCTTGTTATTAGGAAATTTGGTGGCTGCAGTTGACTTATTAACGGACTCTTTCTGCTCACGCAGTGAATTTAACTCATGATTAAAGTTCCTAAAAATTCTCTGGCGACTTCTTTCTAGGTCATAGCTAAGTTTCATTTAAGATTTCGTTGAGCCAGTGTAAGTAGCTAGCCCCGTGCGAAGCATCCAGACGGGTAAGTATCTTGGGTGATTGGGATTCTAGCGAGTAGGCAGCAGCATTAGGACGACATATAGGAATTTCCGATACCTTACGCTACGTTAAAATTGTATGCAATAGACCGACAAAGGATAGGCAAAGCCACCGGCTCGTAGGCCAGAGGTAAGAGTCTCACGGCCGAGGTCGCGGGCTTGAATCGTGCAAAGCAGTGAATCCTATATTTTTTTCCTTGAAGCTTGAGTGAAACTGATGCAAATGATTGTTATCCACTACTTAATAGAGGCTGTTACATAAGCTGTCCTTTTAACGTATAGCTGGTCACTCACGTGAAGTTTCAATTGCAGCACGAGATCGAAATTTTACAAGGTGACAGTAATAATTCGGTGAATTGCGTGGCCCTTTCATCAACCATATCAGATGACCGAGTAAGCATTGCGAACCGCATTTGTAAAATTTTGTGTAGCATGTAACAAAACTAATTTACAGCATATTCGACAGACAAAAGGCGACAATCAAACAATAAAGGAAGCCTTTATGCTTAAGCGGAAAACTTCTTGCTTCATCACTCTTGATACTTTCATTTTAAAGTTTCGTGAGCACTGAACCTATGACGTGCCACAACGAATACAGCACTAGACCCATTAGTTACAGTTGATATGTAAGTACTTCGCATTTAGCTACCTAATAATAATAATAATAATATGCTTGATATAGCGCCCTTAGATAACCCAATCTCTTCTAGGCACTTTAAATTTGCTGCAAAGAAAGCACGATCGACCTAGCGTGCACTAGCGTGGAGATCAAGCTTTGGTTTAAAAACGACTCGCGATGACAGATGCTTGAATAATAAGCCAAATCGACACTATGTCTTATGATTAGATGATCTTTGCGACGTGATTTATCATTTTACTATTTGCAAATTGGTTTCGTTTGATATCGAATAGTACTTTTTTCCATAAAAGATTCGTGACGAAAGCAATCAGCGTATTAATTCATCTATTCACTAATCTGCTCGAGTGGTCGTTCGGATTTCTCCTTCCAGGCTTTGCAAGCAACTTGTACTATTTTTTCTGCCCATATGCAAGACGCACGATGAAAGCTATGAGACGCGGGTTCAAATTGTTCAGCAAATTATGTAGCTAATTTGGCAGCCTCTTTTGTATAGCGAAAAAAGAGCCTTTGCGGCCACAGTCACCGCTTACAGCGGCGATAAAGGATCGCCCACTGCAGAATTCGAATACATGACCTCGGGACCGAGGTCATGAAAAGCAAATCCTAACCTAGAGTGCCATCATTACTCTATTTCTCTAAGTCTGTTGAATACGGACGTGATTGCCCAGTAGGTAAAGTGCTCGCTCTTCACGACCAAGGTCGTGGGCTCGAATACGATAGTGAGCGATCCTTTTTTGCCAACTGCAAGTGATGGTGATAGCCATGAAGTCTCTTTTCTGCCGAAATATAATATGAGGCTGTTAAATAAGCTAATATTTGTTTACGAAGCTTTGACAAACTTTGCACCACCACAAGCAAAGTGACTTAGATAGCAGGAAACATTCTGCCGTGCCAAAAAATAATGCAACGCTAGGCAGCACTTACCTTACTCATGATGACGCAGCTGCAAGCAAACTCCAGCAGCACAATGGCCACTGACACGATCAACCACTGCATCATTCCTCCAAGCATGGACCGATTTTCAGGCTCGCGTAATACGGCGAACGACAGCACAAGGTACAGCTGCAGTATCGACAAGCCGAGATAGGCGATAAAGTGAAGCCCGTACGTGAACCTAAAGTAGGAATCCACGAGGGACACGACGTTTCGGAGGCGACAGTACGCCACTCTGTAGTGGCCGATGTTGCTGAAAAGAGCCTGCGGCTCTGACGCGGCGAGCTGCTCGAGCTTCTTGTTGTAGCAATCAAAGAGCGCCGACATCTGCTTGCTGACGACCACCACGTAGCCGACGGAAAACGCCCACGCTCCGACGCAGTAGGCGTTATTCGCGCACATGATGTACCCGACGACTCTATACTCGCTGACCGAGTTGGTTCCGTTTCCCGGTCGCCATCGCAGCACGTACTCGAGCATGTTGCTGGCGCCTGGGCTGAGCAGCAGCTGTGGCATTATCAGGGCCACGTTTGCGCAGAAAAACGTGGAGCAGGCGACGAGGCAGGCCACTTCCACCGCCCGAGTGCTGCGCCTCGACACATCGATGCCCAGCGATTTCAAGCTGTCCTCGGCCGCGTTGATAGCCCTGTAGTAGTTCGCGATTCCTGACTTATTCGCGAAGCAGGTCACGTAGTGAATCGTGTAGCTGGCCACGCACACGAAATTCCATGTAATCGATGTGACTTTTGAGAAGAAGGCAGCGTTTATGTCGACGAGCTCATCGGGGCACGTCACAAGAACTCGAACCAGGTTACCCAGCAGAAGTATCAAGATGAGAGTCGAGTAAATGCCAAGTGGTATGCGCCATCTGCCTCCGCAGTTCTGGAAATTCTTGGGATAAAACAGCCCCAGCGCTGCCAAGAAGAGCAGAAATGTGCGGTGGTAAGGACATCTCACGGTTACCTTCTGGTCTCTGTCGAACGCTGCGACTGAAGTCGCTGCGATTGCTGACAGAGCAGAGGGTCCACTGGGTAGCATTTCTGCATCGCGGCATTCAGCCGGAGCTGGCCAATCACCGGCGACCTTGTTCCTTCGAGCTGACCACGCTGACCTCTGACTGCTCTTTTCCGCCCGTCTCGCTTCGGCTTCTTCCATCCTTGCTAGACCGAAGCGCGAATTCACTGTCCAACTGCCTGCATTCGTACTAGCCAATGTCTGCAATCAATATACCAAGCTCGCCCTTTTGCTTTCTCTGACGCCAGCCGCTGGGCTACGAGCAAACACCTTTGCTGTGCGTTGGCTGTTCTCTATTTGACAAATGACTCTCGTTATAACAGTTCCACTGTCAAAATATGGCGATGCGGCGACAGCTCCGTGGATTTGTGTTCTCTTATTGCCGTCAGCTACTGTTTGCATTTTCTAGCATTAATATTTAAGCGATGCTGCCAATCTTTGGAAGTGCTGTCGGTGAAAAGGCCGTCACAGAATCAACAAAAGGCTGCAACTATTGATTGTCACTGTCGCTCGTAGTTATCTGCTGCCAGCCTGCCATGTTCTACAAACTATAAATCACCGTGAAAAAAGTATTGCGGCGATCGAGATAGGAGAGGCCGCCTGCTAGTAAAAGCCCCAGCGAGCCGTTGAAGGGGGTCAGCAATCCTAAGAGCGGACAAAGGGCACAATAAGCCGACGACAGACTATGTCTTCTGAATTCTTTTTTCAAAGCTGGGTGACAGCCGATGAGAATAACGGAAGTGGGCACCAAGCCTAAGCCACTGTCTCCCTGAGAACTTTTAATGAGAAAGGTGAAGTGTCAGCCTCTGGCTTTGCGTTTGGTCTTACTTAAGCAGGCTTTTTCTTATTCACGTTCAGGCTTGAAAAGTCTAATGGCAGCCTGCATCTAATGTCTTTAAAATTTGAGTTCAGTGTTGCGACCACGAAAGTCGACTAAAAGGGATTTAGCGATAACCGCAGCCAGTTGCCATTTTCCCGCCGACGGTGCGGCTGTAAGTTACTGAATAGCAAACAGCTAGGAAGATATTGCCACGGGACGTTGCAAGCGAGAGATCTACTATACCATATCATCGAATGTCTAGCTCATCATCCTACTATTGTACGGGAATATATGGAATAACTCTGAAAACTCGGCAGCTTGATTTCGATCGCTCGCTATCTACTTTAGCTCATTGTTTGCAATCTTGTTCTGTAACTTCCTGGATATAGCCAGTATATTTTTGTTATTAAAACGAACCTCGAGCCTCACCCTTTTTGTATTGTTTTTAGATGCTTTATCGGGATGCTATCACTTTCTTATAATCACGCCAGAACCTTATTTATCAGGCCTACCATTATTCTGTTTCTAGACTTGGGCAATTAATTGGCACTATCTAGGTTACACTAAAAATTTGAGTTTGTGCGACTTCAAAAATCAAAAGAACCAAATTACTCTTAAAAAAATGGTGGCCCTGAAAAGGGCCTTTTTCTTAATAGCCTCGCGTACTTAAGCCCTCTCGCCACGAATGCGGCGAGCCAGCTGGATGCCCTTCGGCATGATCGTCACACGCTTGGCATGGATGGCACACAAGTTCGTATCCTCGAACAGACCCACCAGATACGCCTCGCTGGCCTCCTGTAGGGCGCTCACGGCCGAGCTCTGGAAGCGCAGGTCCGTCTTGAAGTCCTGCGCGATCTCGCGAACCAGACGCTGGAATGGCAGCTTGCGGATCAGCAGCTCCGTGCTCTTCTGGTAGCGACGGATCTCACGCAACGCCACGGTACCCGGCCTGTACCTGTGCGGCTTCTTCACGCCGCCGGTCGCCGGCGCGCTCTTTCGAGCCGCCTTAGTCGCCAGCTGCTTCCTCGGTGCCTTGCCGCCAGTTGACTTACGGGCTGTTTGCTTCGTACGTGCCATTTCGCTCACAGTAGACGACAGAATAACAACTACAACGGTTCGAAGCGTATTTAAGGCAAATTTGGTGGACTCTGTTCCCATTGGTTAGAGAGAGTGACTATCGGCCAATCAGTTAGGGGGCTATGCAAAAACTTCTATTGGTGAAATAGACTAACCAATTATCACTTAGTACGCTTGATATTTCTGTGACGTCCGTCAATAACCTATATAGTCGAGTGTAACGTTATCGCTAAGAGGACTTCTTCACGAGAATGTCTGGACGCGGTAAAGGAGGTAAAGGTCTTGGAAAGGGGGGCGCCAAGCGTCACCGCAAGGTTTTGCGTGACAACATTCAAGGTATCACGAAGCCGGCTATCCGTCGTCTGGCTCGTCGCGGTGGAGTCAAGCGCATTTCGGGTCTCATCTACGAGGAGACCCGCGGTGTACTCAAGGTATTTCTCGAGAACGTGATCCGAGACGCTGTGACGTACACTGAGCACGCGAAGAGGAAGACGGTGACCGCCATGGACGTGGTCTATGCACTCAAGCGACAGGGTCGTACCCTATACGGCTTCGGAGGTTAAGCAGCTAGCTTTTCGTCTACAAACGGTCCTTCTTAGGACCACCAGCTCGATAAGAGTGTCTGTAGTTGATGGTAACTTGCGTTACGCTATGCGAGTAAGCGTTGCTTTTTTACCTCATTGCCACGGTAGCTCATGTTAATTCTACTACAGCTATATACTGTTGCTTGAGCTACGCCCGATTGAAAAGGTATGCCAACGCTAAACTAGTAAACAAAAACAGCCATTAATTGCTAACTAGAATGCTTTGCATGTGCGAGGCCGACAGTGCAAGTTGGTTAAACTCGACGAGAACTCATCTCTTATAGGCATTTGTAATTAACTATTAAAAAGAAGTACGTCGTCTGAATAGTGGTGTGAGCACTCTCAAGCACAGAAACGTCGATTTACACTTGAACATCCGATTCATTGAGAAACTCATGTATTTTGCCTGCAAGTAAGCTGGTCAAGTGTTTTTCGACGTTGCGGCTGTCAAATTGTCACTTGACCACCGACCTGCACGAGCTCTAAACAAACGGCTGTTAAAACCTTATGGATCTCTCACTCACTAATAGTTATCTTCACTCAAATGTTCTGCCCTACCTTTTATATGGAGTACTACAACAGGCTAGGCAGCCGATGCTATTCCCACTCGGGTCGTGTATATATATACTTCATTTCTATAGCGCCCAAAGAGAACTTAATCTCGTTCTAGGCGCTTTACATTTACAGCAAAGGGAAATGCAATTGAATGGTTAGTAAAATCATGCAAACAAAGAAAATGAATAATATGGTTAGGGGTGACATGCACAGGGTCAGCATGCAAATGTGGTCAGTGGACGAATGCAGTGTCAGCACTCATAAGCACATAAAAGAAGAATCACCGGGACCCACTAAATGCTGTCCTAAATAGGTGTTTTTAAGTTCCTTTTAAATGTGGTCAGGTCATGGGGATATTCTGATGCAGGTCGGGAGGGAGTTCCAGGCTTTGGGAGCATACGAACTAAATGCACGGTCTCCAAAGGATTTGAGGTTTGTACGAGGTATTGGTAAACTGTTGGATTCCGAAAAGAAGGTGGTACGATGTTTGGCCTGGTGGGGGATTAGAAAATCTGAGAGATAGGCTGGAGCCAAAGAATGAAGTGACGTAAAAGTGAGCGACAAAACCTTGAAGTCAATCCGTTGCTTGACTGGTAGCCAGTGCAGGTCGGCGAGAAGTGGTATGATGTGGCAACTGCGGCGCTCACGACAGACAAGCCTAGCTTCGGAGTTTTACACCAGCTGTAATCGCCTGATTGGACATGCCACTAGGCCAGTAAGCAGTGAGTTGCAGAAGTCGAGACGGGATGTCACGAATGCATGGACCAACTTAGATGTGGTATCCTTATCTAAACAAGCCCAAATTTTAGCAATGTTATGAAGCTGAACATCATGCCTCGGGACTCGGGTCGTGTAGCAGCTGTAAGCAGCCTAAAATCCTTCGGAGTAGTTATTAGGTTCCCAAAACCTTACTTAACTCTAATGATGTCACGACGACCTCTGACACTTGTTCAAAAGCAGCAACAGTTCAAGCTTTCCTCACAGCATACGCTCTGACCGAGTGGACTGTCTGTGCCCTGGGCTTACAGTTCTGACGCTGCTATCACTACCCAATTAGTATGCTTTCTTTCCAACGCACATGTAAATTCCCAAAAAAGTAAATGATATCTCAATAATAATTATCAGTAGGTCGCTTTATGGATCCCAAAGAGAACTTTATCTCTAAGCAGGCATGAAACAGCTCCGTGCAATAGAAGGGGTATACACGGGTTAGTGATATGTGCGTAATCAAGAATGCAAAAAGAGAACAACTCTTCACTCGTAAGCCTGCATACTAAGGCAAATACGAAGACATTCACGGCCCACCACTGGTTACTAGGACCTGTAGCTGGTAAGAGTGGCAGAGCAAGTGCGTGGGCAGGGAGGCATTTGCCCCCTCTCCCACTTCCTGCAGCGAGGCAGCGAGCTTCGCCGTCTTATATGCATACGATCCCCGCACCGTCACCAACGAAGATATTAGGTCTCAATACTATTTGATGAGCCTCCGGGCAGCTCGTATCAAGTAAACACATGTTTGCGCAATAATTTTTCATTGAAAATGCTGGTCTAGCCGCCTATTTGAAAATCTTGCGGATCTTGCCCTATAAATATAAACTTTATAAGTCTTGCAATCTTGATGAAAGTTGTGGCTCAGCCTTTAGCTGGGAAAACGCACCGAATCACGGATATGCCGGCGACGCAGCGTGAACTAAAAACGACAAGTTCACTCGGGCGTAGGAAAAAACCTGTGTGAACTGATGCGTCTTGAGCTAAGATTTAAATAGTGCAATATGATTGCAGGTAGTTAAGGAGCTGTTTGCAATATATAATTATACTTATATTAATTAAACGTCAATAATTGTGTATCGTACTGGCTTGGATAAATCTCCAGGCTTCATGAACATATTTTGCTTTTAGCAAGCATTCTGTCACTTTAAAGATTGGTGACGATATGAGTAGCAACATTCGTTCAATAGAGCTGGAGTTCCAGCCGGCGGCCTGTTGTATCTGCACGACAATGGTCTGCCATACTGTCTATATATATATATATATATATATATATATATATATATAATTTGGGCTTGTGTAAATAAGGATACCACGTCCAAGTTGGTCCATGCTATCGTGGCATCCTGTCTCGACTTCTGCAACTCACTGCTTACTGGCCTACCAGCATGTGCGATCAGGCGATTGCAGCTGGTGCAAAACTCTGCAGCTAGGCTTGTCTGTCGTGAGCGTCGCAGTTTCCACATTACTCCACTTCTCGCCGACCTGCACTGGATACCAGTCAAATAACGGATTGACTTCAAGGTTTTGTCGCTCACTTTTAGGTCCCTTTATTCTTTGGCTCTAGCCTATCTCTCAGATCTACTCCCCATTAGGCCGAGCATCGTAGGTATATATATAAGCCCCCCCCCCTCCCCCGGCGGGTAACAGTCGTATTCGTCGAGTAATTGCTATGCCGCCCAAGGTGAGTTCGAAGGGAGCCAAGAAGGCCGGTAAGGCCAAGGCCGCCGCGGGCGCTGCCGCCGACAAGAAGAAGAAGCGGAGGAGGAAGGAGAGCTACGGCATCTACATCTACAAGGTGCTGAAGCAGGTCCATCCCGATACGGGCATCTCGAGCAAGGCCATGAGCATCATGAACTCGTTCGTGAACGACATCTTCGAGCGCATCGCCGCCGAGGCGTCGCGTCTGTCGCACTACAACAAGCGGTCGACGATCACGAGCCGCGAGGTGCAGACGGCCGTGCGTCTGCTGCTGCCCGGTGAGCTGGCCAAGCACGCCGTGTCTGAAGGCACCAAGGCAGTGACCAAGTATACCAGCTCCAAGTAGACTCTCGGAAGCTAGCATCACTGACCGGCCCTTTTTAGGGCCACCAATTGGCGACCGCAGGGAAGCAGGTTGTGAGGAAAGTGCTGGGCTGGTTGGGGTTCAGTGCCATATCCAGCTGTCTCATAGGCTAGTTGGTTTTTAGATGTAAACAATAATAGCTGATCAACTTTACTGGTGTAGTGACTTTTCATGCCATATTGGTACCGTTAAGGTGATGTAGCAGTGCCGTAGTAGCATTATTTGGCATGGTGTAGAGAACGTGAGCCATTATAAAAGAGTTTGCCCGACCGATTTTAAAGCGATTACATTTAGGAGCGAGTCCGTGCAATACCTCTCGTTATACATCATCCTAAAGGAGAGCCTTTGGGACCTGACATGTCTAGCCGGGTAGAGATGGGCTGGCTGGTAAATTCCTATACATACGTGCTTGAACCTTTCGTTCTGCGACAGTAGATCGTATCCTAAGTGAGCAGCGAAAGATAAGAAAGAAAGATAAAAAAGATAAGATAGGGAACAGCTACGGCTGCTGTATAGAGCATATATGGCTGCTGTATAGAGCATATACGGCTGCTGTATAGAGCATATATGGCTGCTGTATAGAGCATATATGGCTGCTGTATAGAGCATATATGGCTGCTGTATAGAGCATATATGTGTGCTGTATAGAGCATATAGAGCATATACGGCTGCTGTATAGAGCATATACGGCTGCTGTATAGAGCATATATGGCTGCTGTATAGAGCATATATGGCTGCTGTATAGAGCATATATGGGCTGCTGTATAGAGCATATATGGCTGCTGTATAGAGCATATATGGCTGCTGTATAGAGCATATATGGCTGCTGTATAGAGCATATACGGCTGCTGTATAGAGCATATATGGCTGCTGTATAGAGCATATATGGCTGCTGTAGAGCATATATGGCTGCTGTATAGAGCATATATGGCTGCTGTATAGAGCATATACGGCTGCTGTATAGAGCATATACGGCTGCTGTATAGAGCATATACGGCTGCTGTATAGAGCATATACGGCTGCTGT